>CM076575.1:675283909-676536832 GCA_034641835.2 Pinus albicaulis
TTTTGACCTTTTTGGAAGCCCAAAACCTGTAAAAATTTCTTGGCCATTGGTAGGCATGCATGTTTTTCCATGAAAAATCTAAAAATGCTGAGTTTTCATCAAAAGGAGGTCTCCATCAAAAGCAAGCGCCAAGTGCCGCGGCACATAGAGCAAAAAAGTCTGTTTTTAAGGCCAAAAATTCAAAATTTACAAAAAGTGTCCCAAATTTTTTGAAATTTGGGCTGAGTGTTCTTCATCAAATGCTGTGTTGGTCCAAGGAAGCCTCAACCAATATATGAATTTTATCATGCTCTTTTTGCCTCCTCAATTCCTTCTTCAACTTAGCCTTCAAGTTCGTGATTCTTGCTTTGCACACCTTGTTTCTCACCAAGTAGTGTCATGCTATGTTCCTCATTATATTTTTCTCATTTTTGGCCTTCTCCAGCATCCTCTCCAAGTGCAAATTTTCCTTTCAAGCCAAGATTCATGATCCAGTTGGATTTCTTGTTCAAGTGTTGTCATCTTGGTTTTGCTCCTTTTGGTGGCTTGTCGTTTTGCTTTCATGTTTTGGAGCTCCATGATGATTTTTTGATCTTCTAGTTGTTTATTCCTCTACTCCAAATAGTTAATTATCCACTTGGCTCTTTCTAGATTGAGAGACAAATGATGAATGTCATCTTGCTGCTCCCGAATGACTTCTTTGAGCTTTGAGCTTTGTGAGCCCAAATCTGTGTCATCATCCTAAATGAAGATGAAATCTGCCTCTTGACCTCCTAAAAGTCCCTCATCATGCAACGACTTCTTACCCTTGTTCTGTACCTTCTCTATTGATGGCGAAAATGAGACCCCTTCCACCCCGGGTGGAGATAGTACTCGTTTTGCTGCTGCTGCAACTCGGAAAGTGAAGTGGGCTCCTCCCAGTTATGTTTACCACTCTTGTGAGGTCTCCTTGGTGCATGCATCTTGGTTGGATAGTCACTGTGTGTCTCACTAGTACAAAATGGCTAATTAGTTACTAAAAAAATGACTAAAATTTGCATATAAACGACTATTTTTCGGTCGGTGACCAATAGTAGCTAATTTACAGTATCTTATAACATGACCAAATTTTGGTCATTTTTAGCTTAGTCATTAATTGGTTATCTCAATTTTGTTGTCTAGTTGTATATTTGGTCATTAATTTAGTCACTGATTTAGTAATTGATTTGATCATTAATTTAGTCATTGATTTGGTCATTAATTTGGTAACTGATTTGGTCATTAATTTAGTAATTGATTTGGTCATTGATTTAATCATTGATTTGGTCATTAATTGTCGCAAATAATGACCAAATATACAACAAAATATATTACTATATGATCACCTGAGAAAACCAATTAATGACCAAAGAAATATGACCAAAATGTTAGTCGTGTTATAAGATACTGTAAATTAGCTACTAATAGTCATATATATGGAAATTTTAGTCATCGTTTGAAACCAATTAATGACCGAAGAAATATGACTAAATTTTAGTCGTGTTATAAGACACTGTAAATTAGCTACTAATAGTCGTATATATCCAAAATTTAGTCGTCATTTGTAGTCACAAATTTATCATTTGCAGTAGTCATTTATTCATTATATAAATGACTAATTTAGTTTTTTATATTCATTTCATTTACTTCCATTAATAATCATTATAAATGACTAATTTAATCATATATTCATTTTATTTATGTTCATCTTTAATCAATATAAAATATTAATTTAGTAGTTTTAAATTCATTTTTTGTTCGTTATTAATCAACATAAATTAATTTGTATGATTTAAAAAATGTCATACAATGTGCATATTCATCTAATATGAAAACACAAAATCACATATTTTAATTACAATACTAAACAATATCAAGTGCAACTATAAATAATTTCAACCACATAAATTATATTATATGAAATGTTAAAGTATTACAATATGATTTTCCAACTTAATATTGGATGGACTACAATTTACACATGAAATGGTGTTTCATCACTTCAAAACATTAGCGTTGTGTTTTTAAAGCATTGCAGGTGAATTCACCAACTCTGAAGACTTGACCATCGGCCTTTATATGTGTCTTATGCGGGATATTGGCTCTAACAATATCACTGCACCAGTTCTCCTCTCTCTCTTTTTGCATTTGTCACTCCAATGTTATTGCTCCCCTCTATTTTCAATTCATGCTTCTTACCATCAATAATGAGTTCACTTTCTGAAAGAAAAAGAAGATAAAATGCATAGTGTAAAACATGAAAGACAATGAACACTAGAATATAAACTAAATTGGACTATAAATAGTTTATACAACATATACCTCAACATCAGCAATGTCAAAGCCACTTTTCCCCATACAAGTAAGAAACTCGAACAAATTTTCTTCATTGGGGCGATAATTGCTACTATAATGTGGCTAGATAACTTGTATAAACAAAGAAAATAAAATATCACTATATATAGAAAATAACACCTTAGTGAATTAGTATTAAACTTTCAAGGAAAGCTTAGGAACAATCATGTCAACTAAGTTATATGCTAAAAATCTCAAGCTGTAGATAACTTGTGAAAAAAAATAATCTTAGGTGTGATATTTAATCCTTGTCATTTTATTCACAACAACATTTCATTTTATAACGCATGAACTTAGTCAAGAATATAAACAACATGTACTCAAATAACAACATGAAAGTAACTTTTTCTGATAGTCATGAAAATATTTTAACACAAAATAGCTATAAGGATTCCAATCAATATAGTGTAATACTAATTTCATCTTCAAGCTTTGGTTGTTGTTTAAATAGACATGGTACTAAGTATTTTCAATTTCACAGATAAAAGACAAAACAAAATCAAAATAAATGTCCAAAGATATCATGGAATGGGAATTGCAATTATAAAAAAATTGTTTACCTATCCATTGATGTCGTGTCTGGCATTCCTAAAACATTTTCTTGCCCAAAATAACCATGAGGTGAAATAATCACAACATTAAAAACCATAGGAATTCCTGCTAGAAACATTTCCAAAGTCGATGGCTTGGGTGTCTAAGCGATCTCTAAGCAAATGAACCATATCCAAGACGTGATATGCATCGTCTCCTCATCCTTTTTCCAATCACATTTCTTGTAACCTGGCCATAGTAGAGTCAAGTGACAAACAAAGACATTGACATTTGTTTTTATCTTTATATCTATAAAATTTGAATCTGATTTGTTTCATTAACATATTAATTCATATTTAAACTCTTCTTGACATATGAGAAAGTATCAATCAAATAGGACATTAGAAAAATTGACCTCAATGAGGCCCTCAAACAATTTCTACAATATCAATATTTTTCTTGTTGTGATATCTTGGGTAGAAAAAATAACATATCTACAAAAGAAAAATCCATATATTACTTATGGTCAAACTTTGTATATGGTGTGTTCTTAAGCATTTTTTTAAGATGTTCCTCCGCCTTTACCAAAGTGAATTGTAGTTTGGTTAAAATGTGTATCCTTTCATTCAGCATCAATTTCTGCAAGATAAATGTCACACATTATTCTTTCCCATTTCTCAACATGCTACATATGATAAATTGAAAGTTGCATAAAACCAATAGAAAACCCTTTTCTAACCAAAACAAACAAACAAACAAACAATGTCTCTAATAAAACTTCATTATAATATTAGAAAATGAAAAGAGAGTGGACTATTTTTGTTGTTTGACTTTGCCTATTTTTTTTATGAAAGCACTCGAGCTTCAAGAACCAACAAATGTGAGGGAAGTTGTAAATGTGAAAACAATTATGTTGACCTAATTTGTAGACTTATCCAAAATGATGTGAATGATGTCATTTTTGCATGTGGTAAACTCATAATAAGAAATGGCATGTATTCTAATAAATTACATTGCAATGACTACCATGGGCCTCCACGGGTTATAGGTCCTTATTATGTTAATCTTGATGATGAAAGAGAGATGGCAACGATAAGTATGGGTGGTCCTAGTTTTTATGGTGGATATACTCAAACCAAGGTCGTCATCTCAATGAACCTAGGTTCTAACATGATAAACCTAGATCTGGTCTTCACCCAATTTCATTCCATCATACTTTGTCAAGACTCAAGAGGACATAATGTTCCTTCATCTTATAATAGGGTTTCTTTTGAGGTTATAAATAAAGCTTATCCAAATCAAATGGATTTTTGGGCTCCAAGAGATATCGATAATTTAAATTATAACAATTATACGTTTTTTTCCAAAGATTAAAATGTAATGATACATTTTGTGGATTTTATTAATTAATAGAATGAGATAAATAATCCATGAGGAGAATCTACTGGTCATTGTGATTGTGGAAATACTTGGAGATAATAAGACTATTTAGGTTCAAATCAAAGATGGTGTTGATTATTGTAGATCCTCAGTTGTTGGTATTTTTTAAGGTAGGAATTTCAGTTCTTCAAGGGTGGGGTCCTTCAACATAATTTCATCTACCTTGGTCATATCACCTAAAAGAAAAACATAATCAACAAAGAGTAAATATGCCAAGTTTAAGGAAAATCCTATTTGTATAGTTGTCAAGTTTATAGTTCCTTTTTACTTTGTTACAACTCTATTGAGATCACCTACTTTACAGTAAAAAATGGCAGAGGAGACATTAGTAATAGCTACCCATGGTCTCTTGTAGGCATGATAGAAGAATAGGCTGAGCAATTAATTAGAATTGCACATATATTGAGGAAAGAAAATTCATTATCTAGTTAACCAATTGCACATTGAACCCTATATGGATGAGTAGCCCTAAATAAATCCAATTTTATCTATCATATACCTTGGAAAGAGTAACAAACATTTCTTGTAATTTTTTGGTTTCAAGTTATAAATTCCTTCTTGGGAAACTCCTATTCCATAATAAATTTGTTTCCCAGGAAGGATGCAAAAATGTTCTAATGACATGGAATCAACTTAGTGGATTTTGACCCTACATAACCAAGGAACTCAGGTTCCTTGGGCACATCAACAGTAGCATCCTCCAATGAAAATATTATAGTATCCATCCTAGAAACATCAAAATTATATATAGTTATAATTCATAATCGTAAATGACCATAGACTGTAGCAGTCCTTAAATAAATTCAAACTTGAATAAGAACAAACAAAAAAATTCACATTACCCTTCAGTAATTTGTCCTTGATTTAGCAAGAAAGGCTCAGAATTGCATAAATGTGTAAGTAGATTCCAAAAAGTATCAATTTCCACATCTTTCCTGAAAAAATAATCTAATATCAAAAGTGAAACCATATTTGAATGGAACAATGGTGCTTTAATGTCATCTACACAAAAAGTTACATGCTTCAAATCTCTCACACTGGATGGTATGTCATGCAAAATTAAAAAAAATTCAGGGAAACTTGTCGACTTCTCTAAAAGACATAATGAAAATGCATGGAATATTTGTAAAGGAATGCACCTGTAATATTTTTTGATTTCCATTTTAGCCTTTTTCCTAAGTTGAACCTTAATGAGATGTGAAATCAAAGTTCTTTGAGAAGAATGTTCTTATAGTTAAAATTCAACATTTGCATTCTTCCCACCTCTGTCACCTGATAAGTATGAATTCTTAAGCTATCTTATGTCATTATCAAAAACATTTCGTTACTGGACACATGATTTTGCAAATAAAGGCTTTTCTGCAACATAATTCCTTGTCAAAATTTCATCCCTCATACCAACTGGCATCCGATCAGAACTACAACCTAAAATCGAACCTGCACCTATTCTTCTATTACTCAGGATGTGAATGGTGGAATATCTGATAGAGCACTCTTAGCATATGGCAGAGGTTGAAACCTCCCTCTTGTTCCTTTGCCAAGACCTCCATTAGGACCAAGAGTCAAGTGGCCATCATCAAAAGCTCTGAGATTGATTTTCAAATTGAGCCCTGTCCACAATCTGAGCATCTTGACTGGTGAATCCATGGTCACATGGTCCCATATGGGGTTGTGGCCCTTTAATGCAACCCATATGTGGAAGTGAACATGTCTGTGCACCTGCCATGTAAGGTGGCATCGCAAGTCCTCTTACACCATGATCAAGTGGTGTCACAAGTCTCTTACATGAATATCCCATATTGGTACCTCAAGATTGACCTCCCTGTCCATGTAGTTCTTGCACAACATCACGATGCACTTCCTCTATTAACTTGGGGCCCTCAACTTTATTCCTTTTTTTCCATCCATTCCTCCTCAGATCAATCAAATCCTTCAACATGAACCTCAGCCTAGAGGGAAGCCCTTGTTTATTGGACATTTTTTCATCCTATCAAAGTAAGCATCAATATGTTCCTTGGCCTTTGACTGGTCAATCATATGACCAATAATGCTCATCAGTTTGCACAAAGCTTCAACATTTTCCTCCTCTAGATGCTGAAATTCACCAATTAATTTCTTGATGCATGCATGCATAATTCTTTTGGTCAATATACTTTCTTTATAAATCTCACCAATAAACCTTATATTTCCTAGCATTTGTCATCATGTTGCAGCCTTCTTCTCCCATATTACTTCTACTGAAAGGTTTTTTCACCGTGCTCTTCTGCTTTCTTGGCCTCTGACTCTTCTCTTTCATATTTTTCAACTCTTCCTGACATTTTTTCAAAATAAATCACTTTAAAAGAACCTTCTCGTTACCTTCATAAAATTTTGGTATTCCTACCGCAAGCTGAAAACTGAATTTTCCATACATTTCAGAAAAAGCCAGCTCCATCAAGGCTTTGTAAAATATTTTAAATATTATACCATGAACACATGATGCCAAGTCAATGCTCACTTCTTTTACTTGTTCAAAAAGTTTCTCAAAGTTTTGGGGAATTAATTTATTAAGGATGGATTTAATTTGTCTCTGTTTCAACTGATCCTCATCAGAAACCTTGCCCACTTCATATAAATTCTATGATATATGAATTGTGGGAAAATAAGGTTGTGGAGGAGGAATCAAACCCTTCTATGAACCAGAAGCACGCTGCTACCTATCAGCATCAGAATTATTTCTCACTAGTCCAACTTGTGGAAGTGGTGCTTGCACATAAGGCCCTCCAAGAAGGATGAAATTCATACACATTTTTGTTGCACAGGTATTTATTTCAAAGAAAGTATTATAGCATTGGCCAGTTTGAAACACAGCAGAGGAACCACCAAGATCTGCATCCATCCGCATATCACAGCCATCAAAAAAAGCATCCACCGACTTGGCCCATCAATCATCAACCAAACTGGCCATATTGTTCCCACGACGTTCAAGTAGATAATTCCCACTCAGCTACCTATCAAGTCCTCTTGTAGTGCTTGCTAATGCATCAGCCTCTCCTACATGACTTGTAAGTGCTTGGGAATTTCCAAGTAATTCAATAATGTATGGACAAATTTCAAAATGATTTGGTAGATCTTTGCACTGGTCCTTGATTGTCAACAAAAAATATTTGGAGTACTTTTTTTGTCCTGAACATTTAGTAACTAAAATAGCTACTTAATTCATAGGAGTTGAAAGCTCGACTGCATCTTCCCAATCATCCACTTCTTTTAGGACTTGCTTCTCAATCTCTTTTTAAGAATTCTTAATCTTGACAACATTGGTTACTATCTTGGATGGTTCTGGAAGGTTCACATCTTCATCCTCCTCTTGAACCTTATAAGAATTATATAAATCCCAGTAGGAGCTACAATATTTGCCTTACTGGAAAAATCCTTCTTTTTCTTCTTCTTGTTGACAACTACTACCTTGGCAGCATCACCAATATTTGCAACACTATTTTTCACAAAAACATTGGAAGAACTTTTATTCTCCTTTTCTATCAATCTAGCTACTAAAGCCCGCTTTCCTTCACTTTCAATAGGAAAAGATGACACCTAAAGTTGAGGAGACATTTCACAAATATCACTACTAGTGGTGGATACTTGACCCTTATCTTGTGTGTCAATTTCCTTCACATTGGCAGTTGAACCTTCCCCAAGTACTTTAGCACTATCATGGTTAACCCTACCTTTGTTTCTATATCCAGAAGATTGTTTGTAGTCAACAACTTTGTTACTAGACAAAAAACCTGATTTTTCCTCCAAAATAGCCATATCAGCATTAGGGAGGATTGTTGTAGCTTCTGATTGTATTTCCCATTCAAACACCTTGCTTGTATTTGTTGTTGACTACTCAAATACAACTAACACTCAATGTTACACGGGGACTCGCCCCCCCACCTAGGGGTCTAGAATCCTCGCCCCCTCGCGCTCCGGGGTCTTGGGGACTTCTAGGGGAAGTTACCCGATGCCCCCAAAAATCAAAAAATTAAGGGGGACATGAAAGGGGACGTTTCCTCATATTGAGGAGTTGAGGGTGCTTTAGGGAGCATGAGGGGGCGTGAAGAGGGCGAGAGGGGACGAGAGGGGCGTGAAGGAGGCAGGAGGGGGCGTGAGGGAACGGGAGGGGGCGTGTGGGGCCCACAATTAAAAAATAATAATTTTAAATGAAAAATAAATAAATAAATAAATAAAAACATTTTAATAATCAATTGTTTAATTAAATTAATTTTTAGGTTTCATTTGTTTTCATTGTATCATTGTATCATTGTATCATCCGCACTTAGCACTTGTCGCCCATAGCACTTGTCGTAGCCGCCGGAAGAAGCCCGCAACAGCCACCGAAAGAAGCCCACAGCAGCCCGTAGTCGAAAGAAGTTATGTTTCATGTTTTATGTTTCACTGTTTCAGACATAACGTTAAACTTATTTGCTTTTAAGTTTTAATATTTATGTTTCAGACTTGAGTTGTAAACTTCAATTTAAAGTTTATCTTGAATATTGATACAATATCATATATGTCATGCCTCATATGATATCTTAAACTTTATTTTCATTGTACATTGTTAGTAGTTACAATAATGATTATACAGTTACAAAGTTACATATGAATCTATGATGTATGTTTTAAGTTTTAAGTTTTAAATTTGTTTCAGTTAGATGATTCATCATTCATCGATTTATAATTTTTATATTTTATCATTTATGATTTATCTTTCATGATGTAAGTGTATGATGAGTGTATATACATTCCTTGCAAAAATAAAAAATACAGTTGCATTATAAATATTTATTATTAAATTTTAAATGATATATCATATATAATATTATAATATTATATATATTTTTATATTTTATAATTTTTATGACCTTTTATAATTGGTAGGGAGCATAGGCCGCTCCCTTGCCCCCTTGCTCCCACCTCCAGGGAACTTGGTGGAACATTGCTATTTAGAGTGTCGTTCAACACAATATAAGTTTACGTTTTTTATATAAAAATGATTTATGCCTTGTAACATGTTTGTGGATATTCTTATCTAATGGAAATGATTATTTCTTATAGATTCTCATTGAGCTGCTACTTGTTAGCTAGTGTATTTTTTCAATTTCCAATGTAATTATTTTTGTTTCTTGAACTTTTTCTTACAAGCTTCTGCTCGTTGTCCTTTGTTTAATATTTATTTGAAATTAGGAGAATATTAAAGTGGATGAATATATTTATACTGTAAATTGGTTTCATGCAACTATGCATTTGCTGACAGCAACTAGAGATGGTTGTCTTCACTGTTAGTTTGAAAACTGAGTTATGATAGGTTTTCACGATGTTTTAAAGAACTATGCATAAGAACATTCTCTTTTCAAAATTTGTATTAAATATTATATAGGATTTAGAACATATGAAGGCAAGAAAAGTTCTAATTTTCTGGCTTCTAGCATCAATAATTTTGGATTCATATGTTATTTTGAGTAATAAAATTATCTTTTTTTCGATTCAGGCTTACATTGAATTGTTTGAAGAAAATATTATCCAAATACCAGCTTGGTTTTCCTTCAACTCCAAAGTTATGTCTTCTAGTGTCAATAATTTTGGATTCATATGTCATTTTTAGTAATAAAATTATCTTTTCTTATTTTCAGGCTTACATTGAATTGCTTGAAGAAAATAATATCCAAATACCAGCTTGGTTTTCCTTCAACTCCAAAGATGGTGTGAATGTAGTAGGTGGAGACTCCTTAACAGAATGTGTTGCCTTAGCTGATTCATGTCCAAACGTGGTTGTTGTTGGCATTAATTGTACCCCACCTCGTTTTATTCATGGATTGATCCTTTCCATTTAGAATTAGCATTTTTTCCCTCTGATTGACTAAACTGGGTCCCTTCATTTTCTTTGTTTCTTAGAATGATGATATCAATGTTTAACATCAAATCCAAAATTTGTCAAGGAAACAATTTTTAGATGAAATTATTTGTGAGTTGTAAGCTGTACATTTTTTCATGTTCTCCCAAGGATCTTGCAACTATGATTCCATATTTAAATACACAGCAAAAACAGAAAACTGATGAATCATGTCTTAGAGTTCCTGCAAACCTAGCACCCGACACTTAAATTCCTAGCAGAAAATTGATCTACTGATTTAAATGCACTACTAGGTTCCTAACACAATAAAATTTAGCGAAAACAAATATACCGATCTCAATCACAAGGACACAACGGATTTCTGCCCAATCACAGTTCTTCATTAAAATAATCTCGGAACTTACTTGGGCTCCCGTCCTAGGAAAATTGCCCAACTCAGAAAATACAAAAATATAAATGCCTTGGATCTGATCCAGCAGATCTGCCCTAGATCGGTGCTCGATCTCGTTGGCAGATCTGGTTCTCTAGGCTCCCTCCTATGCTTCTTCGAACCCAACAATATGGAGTATCACACTCCTCTGGAGGCTAATGCCGCTGAAGGGTGTGTCTTCTCCCTCTCTTCATCATTGCTTTTGTAATTTTACATTGAGCTAAATCCCTAATCGTAACCCTAATCTCAGAGGGATTAACGACCGAGGTTATATCTGGCCTCACTTGAAATCAATGACTAAGATTTTAAAAAAAAATCACTAAAGTAAATACTAAATTACTTTCATTTTCCAAAGTTTTGTGGGCGACTTCTGCGTGCTTGGACACAAGGCCTATGCAGAATTACCTGCGCGATCTACAGAAGTCAACATCATGAAATACAAAACATGCATAAAGAGGACATTCTCTACTTATGATCCTGAATTGGTTTTGCTGCTAAAGAACCTAGAGAAGTTTCATAAATCTATTAAGGATATATTATTGTTCTATTGAATTCGTGTTTTCGGCCTTGTGACAAAGAATTTTATCTTTCCTTTTTAGGTTCTATAGTGTAAGTTGTAACTGTACGTTGATCATATTTTGATTGATGTTTCATTTTCTGAGTTCTCAAATTTGGCCATTTATTGTTAATGACCGAGAGCTTGAAAAATGGCCTAGTGTTGGTGGCCAAAAGGTCACTTATCTTGAATACGTAAATGGAACATATGTCCTTTTTTTTAGCCACTTTGGGGGACTATTGAAGAATGAGAAAATTCACATCATTTATGCATGAAAAAGGAACTTTTAAAAGTAGAATATAGGGTAAATGCCAAATACCATACATCTTACAGAGAGCATATCCCCCTTATTGGCCTTACTTTACCTTGTCCCTGAAGTTGATTCTGCTTCAGCATCGAGTGCTTTAGTGGATCCATAGAGTCATGAAAGTGTAAGAGGTATAGAAGTGATGAGAGTGTTGTGGCACAACATGATAAACAGATTCTGTAGCAGCAGTATCTCTGTTCCTGTGCGCAGTAGGGAGGCACATTGGTTGAGGGTGCTCCAGTATCGAGGATCTACAGCAGATGAGTATGTAGATAGTGATAGTGGGTGCATTCATGCCTACAACATGCATTTACCAACCTTGGGTAGTCTCCAAAATTAGAAAATTGCTTTTCTTATTTTAGTTTAGCTTTTCCAGATTTAGCTAAAATGCAGGAATTAGAAGCCTTTCCAAATTTAGAACAGCACATGGGTTAGGGATTAATTCCAGAATTAGATAGGTCACTATTTCCAAGGATAGAAGAAGAAGCTTACATACTTTCATCTGCTCTTCTCTAGTAGGCATACTAATCTATGCAAGTTTCCCATGCAAGCTGGGTGCACTTTTCTAGGGAGGGTTTGGGTTTGATACAATCAAACTAGGCATCTTACTTGGGCACTCTAAATGCATGTAAACCCTATACTCTCTTATTCTAGAAAGGAGAGATAGGGGAAGACCATATATACATATATAGGCGTAGTCTAATTTATAGATGAAATGACTCTTTTTCACGCATGTTTCTGGTTAATTTTAATCAAAATCCAGTCAAGATTTTTGAAAACTTGAGTTTAAGTTGTTTAATTTGCAGATTTGGAGTGCCCCAAGGGATTTATCAGGGTGTTGAATCCATTTATGCATAAAAAAATGCATTCTAAACTAAAAAAAATCACATTCTTTCTTGAAATTGTTTTACCCGATTCCAGTGAAAAAGTCTATTTCGTTTATTAGTTAGACTATGCCTATATATATATATATATATATAGATATATATATATATATGATTTTGGCACGTGAGTTGCTATGTAATTTTTATGTTTTGTAGATAATAGACAATGTGATTGATTGCTGAATTCTTAGCTTGGTGTTCAATGTTCTGAGTTATCCATGTGTTTGTAGATTTAGCATTCTTACATGCAGTTTTGATAAGTAAAACAATTTTAAGGGATTGTAGGAGTGCAAATCTGGTTAGCATGAATTGAAAAACGGATATAACAACCATATCCCATCAAATTGAATCTCTCGAAGACAATCCAAATTTATAGAAGAGATCTTGGATAAAATATTATAATTTTGCAAATAAATTGATCTTAATTGTAGACGATCTAACAAAACAATATTATGGAACCCATGGGAGTAGCTAAAAGCTAATGGGGACCGACCATTTCTGCTAATGAAAAAGTAATAAAGGAGGGAGTGCTCTGCAGCGTGCTTCTTGGCTGGTAGATTTGTCACTCTATATGAATGCAGAATGAGAGTGACATTGAATATATTACAAATATTGGCAAAATCTGAAAGCAAATGTGGGTACACTATTTCCCCAGAAATTTCAATCAATCATGTGGTAAGGGAGGAAAAGTTGTTCTTGTTCCTTAGGAAAATTTGTCACACATAGGAATGCAGAGTGGAGGGTAAATGAGTGAATTACAATGATCGGGAAGCAAAATGTGTTGCATCCTTACCAGTAATGAGGGTCATGGTGATCTGATAAAAAATAAGCGTACTGCAACTTCAATCCTCTGCAAGATTAAACTTCGACAATTTTGTACTCTTAAGATCGGGCACATATTTGGAGGATTTCATTCTTACTAAGTTGCTATGCTACATTGAACTTGATGGCCCAACAAATATTGCTCCCTAACACGATAACTTTCTAGGAAACAATAACAAGGAGGAACTTGCTAAAAAGCAGACACCCACCCCCAGGTAGATTGAGAAAAGTCACAATACTGGAACAAATGTTTTGGATTTTCATTTTTACCACAGATGGAGCATTTGGATTGGGCAACCCAAAATGAACTAATCTTTGGGCTATATGCAGATCCCCAAGGATCAAGGACTAGGAAAAAAGGCCTTATTTGGCTTCCACACTTTAAAGTTGAAATAGGCAGCTGTTTCAGTGCTACCCATATTTAAGCCTCCAGAGCTTATTTAGACGACCATTTAAAACAACTTTTCTAACACTCCCATTTGTATCCATCCGAAAAATTATATTTTTCAAAGGCCTTAGTCCCATTCCATTTCTAGTCTTTCCACTAAGCTATAGTTCTTTGAAGGCCTCACTTAATCACAATATTTAACTATTATTAGGTCAGATCTCCTTGATGCACTCTAATTTTAATTTGTTGGGCTTTCCCAGGGGAAAGTAAAGATCATGGCAACTTGTAATGAGATTGAGAAGTGCATAGGATCATGAGAAGATTTTGGATTCCAAGTTGTAATTTGGAGATATGCTATTGAATGTCCTCCTCCTCTATTTGGTTGGCCAGTTTCTAGTTCTGAATTAGTTTTAGGAATCAGTAAATAGACATTGTTATGTATTTATTTGAAAGGTAAAGTTCAAACATTGAAGACATATCATGTTTGAGTGATATGATTGCATGTTAGGAAAATTTCCTTAGTAAGTAGCTATTAGAAGTACGAATTGTATGGCAAGAATCATCTCCCTCGATAAATGTGGGTCTTTGCTAATGTGGCTAGAAGGAAAATAGAGATGTATGTAATATTGATGAGGCTATTTATTGGAGTTTTATGAAAAATCGTACGTCTAATATGGAATCCTTGGATAGAATCTGATTGTGATGTGTGGATGGGTTCTAGCTTTTTAGGCATAACAGTTACTTCTTAGGCATAATAACAGTTACTTCTTGCTCATTGAAGATGGTTGGAATAAAGTATAATGAATAATTTATCAATTACTCTTGTAATTAGCAGTCCCATTGACCTACTTTTGTGGTCATTTTTTGGATATCAATAAAACTATTTGTATATATTGTCTCTCATTCTACCAGACATTAGAGATGCTACACTTTCAGTTTCAACTCTAGATGTATGTTTGAAATAATATGAATATTTTATTTGAGAACTATAACATGATGGAAGAACATTAGATACAAACTGCACTACAAACTTCTGTTTGATGTGTCAACATCAAATATTCTTCATATATCCCAACTGTATATGTTGCAGGTCCATGCATTTCAGATCAACATTGTTTGCATCTTAATGATTGTTATGCTGAAATTTTAACCTTGGATGATCGATTTTGACGATGTCATTCTTGTTTAATCTATTTCGATACAGGTCACTAAGAAGCCTATACTTGCCTATCCAAACAGTGGAGAAGCATACGACGCTGAGAGAAATAAATGGGTAGTAAGCTCTTAGATATCAATTACTTGGATAATTGCTGGCTTAAATTACTACAACTCTTTTACTGGATTTAAATTACAACAATACTTTCTGAGCTGCATATCTTAATAGACATGTACAATCTTCATAGGCACACTAATGTTTTGACATAATATGGACTCTCATACTCAATCTTCAATTAAACAAGAGAACCTAGCTTCCAAAACAAAATTGATAAAACAAAACCTTTGATAGCTTTGTAGATGGTTCAAATGTTTTTTGAAACGTAATTGACATGATTGGTATTGATTGAGGGCTAAGATGATATTAAGAAATATGTTTATTGCTCTTTAAAATGTAAGATATGCATGGTGGACATAATTAGTAACACTTCACCCTATCTCTCTTTGATAATATTTTGATCAAAAACCATTGTTTCATTGTCATGTGTATCTAGCTGAGATGCCAACCTACTCTCATGCATTCCATTGATTTTTCTCTCCCCAGCATGCAAACTATCTTTTTCTTTTCCAATGACAAAATTGAAAAAATAAGTCAGCTCTTTGTTTATGTCAGCATCAAGTGAACTTGAAAACTTAGATGGAGAATCATAAACCACAACAGTCCCATGCCCATGCTCAGGATGGAGAACATTTCCAAGATCTTTCTTCTCTCCAATTACAGAATTAAAAAAAATATTGTTGCATTTTTTTCTAGCATTATCACTTGTTGATTCAGATTGTTTATTTTTCACATTTATAAGTTTTGAATCTGATTTAATGCCTTCCTCATTGCATGTTGGGCTCTTCAATGTTCCTACAAGAACATTATTGTTATCAAACTTCATATATTCTGCTGCTTTCTTTACTACTCCAGCATCCTTTGTAGAAAACTCTATAACTAGCCTAGAAGTTTCTATTTTTCCTTCATATCCCTCACTAGAGCTTCCCAAAGATGAAGACATATCAGAAATTATCAATTCACTCACATATTCTGAATCTTGTAAAGGTTCCAAGGTTCCCCTGGAAATATCTGTTTCGGTGATCTCATCTAGAGATGATGAATCTCATGATATCCTTAATGACGGAGCGTCCACAACATTAACCATGTTTCTCGATGACTTCTTTCGCAATATTATCTTTTCAAATTTTGTTGAATTTCTAAATGAACCACAAATATGGGCTGCAGAATCAGGATCTGGAAGTGAAGAATCCAAAACTGTTTCTATAGCTAGGTCAAAATTAGCCCCTCCATCAACAAGTTTAACTTTATTTTGTAAGGATATCATTAAAGGAGTTGTTGAGGTAGATGATGAAGTCTAACTCAAAAGTAACTCCTCCACCTACTTGTGAGAACCACTAAGTTTAGAATCCTTTGCAACCACCTCTCCTTTTTACTCCCTTTCCATATTTGAAGAGCTTCCTACCAATGACACATGTTGTTGCATTTGCTGCTTTTTAGGCTTGTGCTCAGATTTTGTCATCTTATTTGAACATTCATTTATTGAAAGACCTGATTTTTTTTTAGATAGGTTTTCATTCTTTTGACTATTATGATGATCTAATCCAGTCTCAAGTGCAGAAACTACAGAACAATTTGAAACCGTACCATCACTGAGATCACATGTTGCCACAGTAGGCATGTTCACTGGTGACAATTTAACTCCATCTGCATTATCTATAGTCAATAATTCAGATGGAGGAATGATGGAAAACTGTAAACTACAATTATTTTTGTTGTTGACAAATGCAACTACAAGAGAATTTGATTAATTTCCAAGAGATTCTGGCAAGGAGTTTGTCTTTCCATCCATAACTTGAACTGGAGCCAAAGTGGTTTCTGAAGCCTATGGGAATGGTTTCAATATATCTAGAATCTCACTAGAATGGATTGTAGCCAGTTTTTTTTTCTTGTTAATGGGTGTGAATCATTTGATATGTTGTTTTTGTCTTTAAAGGTTGATGAAAAGTAGATGAAATGTTACCATATGACCCAGCTAGCATGAATGAGTAGAAATTCATTAGGCGTGAACCACTTAAAGAAACATAACCTAAAAGTGGAGGTCTGTATGTAGGCAGTCCTGCTAATGGAGGAATGGAATATTTAATTGATGACCCAACATCAAAGTTCAAAGCAAGGAAATTAAATCACTGTGGAAATAAATATGAAAAACTTTCTCATTTTTTGCATATCAAAGATGCTCCAAGTATGGGCACAAACATGAGATTTGAATTTTCAACTCTCTAGGCTCTTGTTAATATGGTCAACCAAAAATATGTAAAAAAACTAAATATTTTTGGGGATTCAAAACTTGTTATGGATTGAGTCTACGACAAAGTCAGCATAGTGGCCCCTCAGTTGGCTCACATTTTGTAAGGTATCAAACAAGTCTACAACAATTTGGATTGGTTCTCTTGTGGCCATATATACCATGAACTCAATACCCTATTAGACAAGCTCTCTAAAGAGGCTCTCCAACTTATTCCACAAGTGATACAAAACCAAGAGTATTTTTGGGGCTTGTTGCCTTCCATATCTAGTTTTTTGTCTCATTTATTGCTATATTTTGTGATTATATATGTAAACCATCCAATGATATTATCCGAAAAGTCATAGAGATTTTTTTTGGCTTTTAAAAGCTCACACAATATATAATTGGAACAAAATTTTATTACTAGAAATCAATCAATTACTTCTACATACCAATAAAAGTGGAAAAATCTCTATAACCTTTGATCACCTTGAACATCAAGCACACTAAGAACCTCGAAAATGTGGTTCTAATAACATTTCCAAAGATCCAAAATTGAAAAAGCACAATTTCATGAGTATTGATTAGTCAAAATTACCATGTGGAACAACTACTCATGTCAAAATGATGGTATATTGGATTAGGTGTGGGTTGCACTTTCATTTAAAAGAGTGAACACAACGTGGATAAAGAACATTGAATACACTAGGAACCTAGAAAATGGGGTTCTAATAACATGGCCAAAAATCCAAAATTGACAAAGTACAATTTAATGAGCATTGATTAGTCAAAAGTAAAATGTGGATCAACGACTCGTGTGGGCTGCAGCACATGTTCACAGCGGGAGGCAGCAAAATATGAGTGCAGTGAGAGCAGAGAGCTATGACACACGTTCATCGATGGAGGCAGCGAGATATGAGTGTAGTGAGTGATCCAGAGTCGAGTAATATTTCACCATGAGTGGGAGCCGAGTAATAAGGATCCCGGTGAGCGAGAGAGATCAAGGATCCTGGCAAACGAGAGTGGCTTGGCTCTCAGGAAAAAAACAAGGGGATATAACCAAGTAACAATGATTTATCCTAATTGGAAAGAAAACAAGGCAAAAACAACCAGAAAAACAATGAATAACAACACATATAAGAGGAAAATGAGACAACAATACAGCAGAGGGACATGTAAACTTACATTTGGGAAAAGCAGCTTCGTGCAATAGAAAAACTATAGCCTATTTCTCAGACGTGCAACTTCCTCCCTTCCAGGCTTCAAATCTACATCAACTTTTATAACAGGCACCTAATTCAAAATCCAACATCTGATTCATAAATTATGATATATCAGAACAAACCTCAACATCGAGATATTCCTAACTCTTAGAAAATAAAAAAAAAAATCTTATTTCTCAAGAATATGATACATTGATGTATTATATTTTATCTGACACAATCTCCTTTCAGTGAAGAAAGCCTCGGCTATGTTCTATTTTTTGTGAGGGAAAGGGAAAGGAAGGTGACAATGGCTACATCAGTTGTGGTGCTAAATCCGAAGTTGGTGGTCGAGGGTCCAACGGGCAATATAGAGATGATTATTCCTCCTCCCCATCCCCATTCCAATTCTGACATGGACGAAGAAGATTTGTACAGCAGATTGAAATCACTAGAGAGATATATGGATTTCATCAACATTCAAGAAGAATACATGAAGGATGAGAAAAAAATCTAAAGAGAGAACTATTGAGAGCCCAGGAGGAGGTGAAGAGGATCTAGTCAGTGCCTCTGGTGATTAGGTAGTTCATGGAGATGGTTGACTAGAACAGCGAAATAGTGGGTTCAACGACGGGATCGAACTACTATGCGAGTATTTTGAGCAAAATCAATAGGGAGCTCCTGAAGCCCTCCGCTCATAGCCCTCCATCAACATTCGAATGCCCTGGTGGACATCCTCCCACCTAACGCAAACTCCTCTATCTCACTGCTCTCCTAGTCTGAGACACCTGACGTAACCTATAATGATATTGGGAGCTGTGACATACAGAAACAAGAGATTTGGAAAGCCATGGAGTTTCCACTCACACACCACAAAATTTACAAGAACATCGGTATAGACCCTCCCCGTGGTGTTCTTATTTATGGCCCTCCAGATACGGGGAAGACCATGCTTTCTAAGGCCGTTGCAAACCACACTATGGATACTTTCATTTGGGTCGTTGGCTCTGAGATTGTTCAGAATTATCTTGGAGAGGGGCTGAGGATGGTTCGTGATGTATTTTGTCTTGCCAAAGAGAATGCACCTACAATAATATTCATTGATGAGGTGGATGAAATCGCAATAGCACAGTTTGATGCTCAAACTAGAGCTGATAGGGAATTTCAGAGGATTTTAATGGAGCTCTTAAATAATATGGATGGTTTTGATTAGACTATGAATGTGAAGGTGATTATGGCAACCAATAGAGTAGATACACTAGATCCCGCACTTCTGCGTCCTGGAAGACTTGATAGGAAAATCGAGTTTCCTCTGCCTGATAGGAGGTAGAAACATCTTGCTTTCCAGGTTTGCATAGCAAAAATGAACTTCAGTGACGAGGTAGACCTTGAAGACTATGTATCTCGGCCTGATAAAATTAGTGCTGCAGAGATAACTGTAATTTGTCAAGAAGCTGGTATACATGCAGTGCAGAAAAACCACTATGCTATTCTCCCAAAGGATTTTCAAAAGGGTTACAGACCCAATGTTAAAAAATGAGACACAGACTTTGATTTTTATGTTTTATTAAAATGTGATATAGAGATATGTGGGGATGGAAACACTATGTATTATAATAAAATTCATTGATTTTACCTGAGAAATTACCCATGGCTAGTCCTGCTATCTTCGTCTATGGGGCAACCTTGTGAATCCTGTGCCATTAAATGCTAGCTCTTTACCCTCATCACTCAGTTTGTTTCGATTTATCAAATGAGAGTAACCAATGGTAAGAGCTTTTACATAGAGGGCTATGAATGTGGCTGCGAGACTAGGGAATGGGAAGTTGTGCCAAGATGCGATTTCAGTAGGAGGAGATTTAAATGCACCCGAAAGGAATTGCAGTAAGGCAGTTACAAGAACAAGCCCCACAACAAAAGGCCTAATCACTAAACCAGCGGGAGATGACCAAAAGTGATGTGTTTTGGGCGGGAGAAATTTTATTTTAATTTGATGTCTAAAATTTAAACGAAAAAATAATACTCCCTCCGTCCATTTTTCCAAACATATTTTTTAATATTATGCTCTCCAAATATCATTTTTAATATCATACTCTCCATTTTCCAAAAAATCATTTTTAATATTATGCTTTCCAAATATAATTTTTAATATCATAACATTGTTGTTTGGATGGATGTTGAGTGCACTCATGACTCCTTGTAATGTCAACAATTGATTTAAAAAAAAGCTTCAAAAATCAATTCAATTTCATTCTAATAAAATTATTTTAAAAAAATTGATGATGAACCATACAATGAGTGGTTTGAAAGGCTCCTTGTAATGTCAACAATTGATTTAAAAGGAAGCTTCAAAAATCAATTCAATTTCATTCTAATAAATTTATTTTAAAAAAATTTATGATGAACCATACAATGAGTGGTTTCAAAGGCGTCTAACCTTAAAAAAATTATGTGATTTATCCAAAAGTGTTTTTAAAGAAATTAATTAATCAATTAATTATTAAAATAAAAATGAGATAAAATAGTAAATTTAGGGGAGGTTTTTGCAACCGCTGGTTTTGCTCATGGTATTCCACCTTGCCAACAAGGGATTAGGGATTGGGGTGAGGGGAATAATGAGATAGTGGTTAAGGGGTTAGGGATTGGGGGATTATGGGTTAGGGGATTTAGGCGCATTTAAGGGTTAAGGGAATATTGAGCTAGTGGTTAAAGTATTAGGGATTAGGGGCTTAGGGGTCAGGGGATTTAGGCACAGTTAGGGGTTAGGTGAATAATGAGTTAGTGGTTAAGGAGGGCTTAGGGGTTAGGGGATTTAGCTGTTAAGTATTTTAGGGGTTAGGGGTGAGGGGTTAATGGGTTATGGGTTAAACGTTAATAGTTTAGGGGTTTATGGGTTTAGGTGTTAGTCGTTTAGGGGTTTAAGGGTTTAAAGGTCTATGGTTTAGGGGTTAAATGGGTTAGGGTTTTATGGGTTTAGGGGGTTAAATGGGTTAGGGGTTGGGAATTAGGGTTTAAGGAGTTAAGGGTTAAGATTTTAGAGGTTTAGGGTTTAGGGGGTTAAATGGGTTAGGGGTTTAGGGGTATAGGGGGTTAAATGTTTTAGGGGTTGGGAATTAGGGGTTAAGGGGTTAAGGGGGTTAAATGGGTTAGGGGGTTAGGCGATCTAGCATCTAAGGATTTTAGGGGTTAGGGGTCGTTAGGGGTTAATGGGGTTATGGGGTTAAATGGGTTAGGTGTTCGAAATTAGGGTTTAAGGGTTTAGGGGTTAAGGGTTAGAGATTTAGGGTTAAAGGGGTTAAATTGGTTAGGGGTTTAGAGGTTTAGGGAGTTAGGAGATTTAGCAGTTAAGTATTTTAGGGGTTAGGGGTTAAGGGTTAAGGGGTTAAGGGGTTAAGGGGTTAAGGGGTTATATTTAAAGGGGTTATAGGTTTAGTGTCGAGGGGGTTAAATGGGTTAGGGTTTTAGAGGTTTAGGGGGTTAGGGGATTTATCAGTTAAGGATTTTAGGGGTTAGGGTAGGGGGTTATATGGGTTAATTTTTTAGGGGGTTAAATGGGTTAGGGGTCAGGAATTAGGGTTTAAGGGTTAAGGGTTTAGAGGTTTAGGGTTTAGGGGGTTAAATGGGTTAGGGGTTTACAGGTTTACGATTTAGGGGGTTAAATGGGTTAGGGGTTTAGGGGTATAGGGTGTTAAATTGGTTAGGGGTTTGGAATTAGGGTTTAAGGGGTTATAGGTTTAGGGTTTCGAGGGTTAAGTGAGTTAGGGGTTTAGAGTTTTAGGGGGTTAAGGGATTTATTAGTTAAGGATTTTAGGGGTTAGGGATTAATGGGGTTAACATTTAGGGGGTTAAATGGGTTAAGGTTTTAAGGGTTTAGGGGGTTAAATGGGTTAGGGGTCAGGAATTAGGGTTTAAGGGGTTAGGGGTTAAGGGTTTAGAGGTTTAGGGTTTAGGGGGTTAAATGGGTTATGGGTTTAGGGGTTTAAATGGGTTAGTGGTTAAGGGTTTAGGGGTTAAGTGTTTAGAGGTTTAGGTTTTAGGGTTTAAATGGGTTAGGGGTTTAGAGGTTTAGGGGGTTAAATGGGTTAGGGGTTGGGAAATAGTGTTTAATGCGTTAGGGGTTAAGATGATAGTTCCATCGGTCTATGTTTGTCCACAATATTTTTTTATTCTTTGTGTCTCAATGTAACAATTTTGTAGGTACTGTTGCTTCTTGTCATGTCTTCTCTATTTATTAATTTCTAGTATTTTTTAGCCATTGCTTTACATTTATTGATGAAAATTTATATTGCAATAAAACCAAATGTCTTTTCAATCTCCAGTTTCAAACTCAGCGAGAGTGTTGTCACATAATTTAAGTCCAGAGAATGGTCATCTGGTGAAGTCTCAATAACCACACTACATCTCATGACTACTACAAAAAATATTAAGTTCAAGTGTCCCACATTCAAGAGAAATTTGGCTCTTATACTCTTTCTCCACCTGACATTGGGGAAGAGAAAGGGAGGTAGGAAAGAAAGGGAGAGAGAAGAAGGACAAGAGATAGGACTTAAGAGAGAGGAACCAATATCATAGAAGAAATAATATATGACCAAATTACTCTATAGGGAGATGGGAGATAGGGGCACCCTACCTACCTAACTAAATGTCCAAACCAAATGTGTTGTAATCGTCTGTACTGGTGGTCGATTATATGAGGAGAGGATTTTGTGAGGAGGCATTGAAATTTTAATGTGATATGCAAAAAACAAGTACCGAACCTAACCATTTCACATTTACCAATGTTCTCTCTGCATGTGCTAATTTGGTAAATTTGGAACATGGCAAAGGAGTCTTGTTTTGTGATCACCTCCCACGAGGATTCCCTGATTGTGAGAACACAACGCTTGTGCTTGCATCTTCTAAATAATCATCACTTCCACCAACACCTCATCCAGTAACACTAGTATAAAAAGTCTCAGGCTCTTGGTAGTGAAAAGGAACATAATTGATGCGCTCTCAATATCTTCTACATACTTGTAGCTCTCCTCCCAAACCAAAGCCACTAGTGTTGTGTGTTCACTTTTCCTTGAATCTTGTGCAAATGTCCTGAGGTAAGGAACTCTTGCACCAAGGTATGGATCCTGCACTACGTGTCATATCCACTGAAGGAGAACATGTTCCAAACAATAGGTAAATTCTCACAACTATCCCTCTGTTGGATGTTGAGAACTCAAAAATGCCACATGTTCATTAATGAAATCTATAAATTGAGAACTTTCGTAGAAGACTTGAAGTCATACTAAATTTGGACCAAAAGGCTCAAGATTTGGGTAGCGCAAAGGAATATTTGCAATATGATTTGTACTATTCTCATCTAGATCATTTTGCATGGATATCTCCTGGAGTTGAAATGCATATTCTAGGTTCCATAGAACATCTCCCATGGAAGGCCTATCGAAGCCCATCTCTTCCAATAACTTTTAGGTAGTCTCCCTAAAAATTTTTAGAGAATGAGAGTTGATGGTCGCAACAAGGTGAGGGTTAATTATTTTTTCAAGCTTGCCCTTTTTTTACCAATGCTTTTCCCACTCTTCTATATTGAATTTTTCTCTGGGAAAAACAAGATTAATATTTTCCATGGCACACAAGAACTCTAGTAACACTACACCAAAAGAATACACATCATATTTATTGGTTAGTTGTTGCCTTCTGAAGTATTCAAGATCAAGATACCCAAGGGCCAAAGGGCTTCAAAGTCCCTACTATGCATGAATTGAGGGGAGCTCTTTTGCAAAAAGAGATTTACTACTTTGATTATTAATCAAATATAAAACCAATAATATTGTTTTATTTAAATTTTAATTTGATATAATCATGTAAATTATGTATTAAATGAAGTAAATATATTCATTGGTACAATTCTCATATAAATTGACAAAACTAAACACATTTATCCATTATTACACAATAAACCATAATTAAATATTTTGAATTACATATTTATAACCATTAATAAAGGTTTATATATTATTAAAAAAATAAATAAAGTTCATACCTAAACAATTAACAAAAGTTAATAATACCGTTAATTAAAAATTAACCAAGGTTCATATCAAACAATTAATAAGAGTTCACACACCATTAAAAAACTAATTAAGGTTCATAACTAAATTAAAAAAGGTTCATACAATATTGCTCGATGGGGGTGAGGTTTGAGCAACACGTGGAAGGTGTCTCGCATGAGTAAATATAAGTGGAGCGAGGGTGAGGGATGGTACTCCTGGTCCCTTCACCATAATGCATGCAGCGGGAGAGTTACTAGCTTCACATTGGCAATTCGTATGAAAAATAACTATGCATTGGAGTTCGGAGGTGGTGAAAGGATATGGCGAGGGAAGATGAGGGAGCCCAACATTAGACTCATAAATATTGTTTGGTGTTGCTCCTAATGGTGGCATCTAAAGAGGTGCGTAAACGTCGTAGGAAGGTTTACAGAGGGAGTGGCTTATGTGTGCTTGCCGTGGCCATTTCCTAGTGCGGTGTGTTCAACTAGTCCTTGCTACTCTATTTCTTAGCAATTGACTGTGTCTGGGTTAAGGATAGGAAGTTGAAGGGAAGTGAGCTCACTGGTTTCCATTTTTCTTGGCTTTTGGTGAGCCTGTTTTTTCATGATAAGAGAGGAAGTTAGAATTTGTAGTCCATGAAACCTCGAGGGTGGTGGTGGAAAACTAGTTTCTTTTCCAAATTTTGTGCCCTCCAGCGTGGGTGTGATGGTGTTTGGTGAATTGGTGTGTGGTCTCTATGTGGAGAACTTGGAGGCTAGTCAGTAACCTAGGGGATGTTACACTCAGGCGTTGGATACTTTGTCATCGCTTACTGTTCAATTTCCTATGTTGGTTTGGTCAGTGATGGTATTTGGTTTTTCTGGTGGTGGAAGTCTTTATATGGCAGTGGGAGGTGTCTTCGTGCTTCCCTGTGGTGGTGAGAGACAATGTCTGGCTCCTTCGTTGGTGGTGTTTGTTTTATATAGTGGGGGGTCTAGTCTCTAGACTCTACACACAGTGGGGTTCCTTGACGTTGGCGAATTATGAAGCCCCCAGTGTGGTGCGGGTGTTCTCCCTCCCTTGTCGTCCATGGCCTTGTGGGGGTGATAGACTCAGGAATAATCATGGCAACTCCATAATAGGGTGGAAATACTATGGGGCGTGCAAAACTCACTAGTGTGGGTGTGCATGGGGGCTGTGGAGGAGTAAGCAGGGGGATAGCAGAGGTCGAGGTTTCAGGGTTCAAAATCAAAGTCGTCGGGGCGAAGGAGGTTGTGGTGGTAAGGGAAATCATGGGTTTGATTGATTTGAGGTAAATGGGGGGCAGATTGTCCAACATTTCTTCCTAGGGAACTGTCGTGCACTTATCAACAACCTGATTGAAAGAGTGGACACAATTGAGAAATTATTTCATGAAGAGCATGTAGAGCAGATGCCAACATTGGACCGAATGCACTTTTTACAGTGCCAAGTCTAGGAGAGACTGGTAGTGGTTTGGCGAGGGCAAAATAAACTCACTGAGAAAGAAGAAAATCTAGATACTTGGTTGGCACACTTTGAAGGGCATGGTCAGTGTGACTTCTGTCCTCCACCGCATCTAGGAACAACCCTGGACAACCCTGCATCCATCACATTGGACGACTAGTATGCTATTTGGTGTTCTTTAATTATTTTTTATATGTGTTTTGGTGCCTCTGGGCCAGCTGTTTATGGACAATGTCCCTAGTCCCTCTTTTGTATTTTTTTCATCTGGTGTAATTTTTTGTCAACAAACCCAGTCGAGGTGACACAACCTGTTTTGTAACTGGCTATATGTACTCCCTTTTTCCTACATGAATATAACATTGACTTACAAAAAAATAAAGGTTCATACATCATTAAAAAATTAATTAATTTTCATACTTAAATTAATAAATTTCCATACCTATTTACTAAATAGGTCTATAAATAAATATTTTAGGTTTATCTATTTAGTAATTATCAAATGTAAATATGATTATTTAATACTAGATTTAAATGAAATCACATGTTTAACATAAGAAATGTTATATTTATCTAGTCAGTAAACATAAATATGAATATTTAACCTTAGATTTAAAACAGCTCTCACTTTTAACATAAATCAATGAAGTTTAAAAATTAAACTTTATGGCCAAATATTAAATATAAATATAATATTAATTTAGCTATCTAATTAATATAATTATAACCTTTCCTAAAATTATAATGAATTCATTGGTGCAAATTTGATAGATGATACATGCAATTATGTTAATTGTAGATGAATCCATCTACACTATTAAACTTTAGAGAAAAAAGGGTATTCATAATTTTAATACTGTAAATTCAGAGACCCCTTTGTCTTTAAATTTTAACACTGCAAATGGATTTAGAGACACCTATAGTGAAATGTAACACTTCGATATGAAAATTGCAATTTTCCATATATGAAGTGACACAATTAAAAATTACTGACATAAATGACTAATTCATATACTTCTTGTACTTGTTATCTGGCCACATTTTTATTCTTGGACTATAATATTCATTTACATTAATCATTATTAATTTTTTCACTTATTATCTAATCATATATTTCAATCCTAGACTAAATTAGTCATTTAAGTTAGTCGCTTTTACTTTAGTCACTTATTATCTAGTCATATATTTTATCCCTAGACTAAATTAGTCATTTAAGTTAGTCGCTTTTAGTTAAGTCACTTATTATCTAGTCATATATTTTATTCCAAGACTAAATTAGTCATTTAAGTTAGTCGCTTTTAGTTTAGTCACTTATTATCTAGTTGTATATTTTATTCGAAGACTAAATTAGTCATTTAAGTTAGTCATTTTTAGTTCAGTCACATAAAATTTCTCAAATTTAGTAGTAATTCACTTGAAATAATTGCAGTGACTAACATTTTTAGTCACCTAGTCATTAATTTCATCATTTTTTACTATTGTAAAGAAGGATCTATATGGTCTCAAGCAGGCTCCCAGAGCATGGTATGCTCGTCTTGATAGATATCTACGTCAACAAGGGTTCAAGAAAGATACTGTTGATAGCAATATTTATGTACAAATAGATAAAGATAGTTTAAAAATCGTTGAGGTATATGTGGATGATATAATATTTGGTAGCAATGATGATTGACTAAGTAAGAAATTTTCTACAAAGATGCAAAGTGAGTTTGAGATGTCTTTACTTGGTGAGCTGACATACTTCTTAGGGCTTCAAATATCTCAGCAAGAGAAAGGAATATTTATATGTCAAGCCAAGTACATCAAGGAAATACTCAAGAAATTCAAAATGGAAGATTGCAAACCCGTCCTTACTCCGATGGTAACAGGTTGAAAATTGAGCATAGACGACTCACCTAAGGATGTTGATTAGAGGTTGTACAAATCTATGATTGGTAGTCTTCTATATGTAATAGCCTCTCGGCCAGATGTTATGCAAGTAGTTGGACAAGTAGCAAGATTCCAAGCAGCACCAAAAGAATCACATATTATTGACGTCAAAAGAATTATTCGATATCTAAAGGGCACAGAAGAATATGGCTTGTGGTATCCCAAGGGTAACAATCTCATTATTCAAGCCTTTACAGATGTAGATTGGGCAGGAAGCGTTGATAATCGTAAGAGTACTAGTGGAGCAACATTATATCTAGGTGGTTGTCTTGTATCATGGTTGAGCAAAAAGAAAACTTCAATGTCGTTATCTACAGCGGAAGCAGAATACATTGCAACAGCATCATGTTGTACTCAATTCATTTGGATGAAACAAACTTTTCAATATCTTCAAGTACAATTCAGTGAGCCTATTCCCATATTCTATGACAACAATAGTGCCATCAGCATCTCCAGGAATCTTTTCATGCATTCAAAAACAAAACACATTTCGATCAAATATCATTTTGTTAGAAAACAAGTCACTGAAAAGAATATTAAACTTGAGTATGTTTGTACAAAAGAACAAATTGTTGATATCTTCACTAAACCTTTACCTCGTGAAGCATTTGACTATCTTCGTCAAAAGCTTGGGATTCTCCCAACTTCTCAGTAGATTACAGGTATGTAGGACAGTTGTGTGTCAGCGGGAGTGGAAGTGTGTACAAGTCCGCAGGATGGTTGTGTTTCAGGGGGAGTTACCCTTTGCCATTGATGTAAAAGGGGGAGATAATGTTGTATGAATAGGTGTCATGATCGTATGGGGAATACTTGTGTTGCCATCAATGCCAAAGGGGGAGATTTTTCATCAACTGTTGTCATTGATGTCAACCCAAGCAACACCAGGGGATAACCCAATATTGCATGGGAATTTTAACCTACCAAATTAATATATTTTGGGTCAATAATTCTTTTGATGGTTTCTACTTGTCGAGATGTTTCCGTTGATATATGGCACGCCATGTAATTCTTCACGGTTTGAGAGATATTCATGTTTGAAGTTTGTACCCCGAGTTAGTGGGCTAAAACCCCATGGGGTTGGGGCATGGGTCATTGAAAAGTAATAATTAATATTTTTTAATCTCCTAAAATCCCTCCCACGTTCAATTGTTTGAGCCCCTCTCAACCTAAGCATTTATATAAATTGTGATCTTCATTTCCTCCTTATGCAAGGGATTTCGCCATCTGAAACAGGTCATCGTGGCATTTGCTGTTAGTATGAATCTTTCATCATAAAATATCACTTTAGCTATGCATAAAAAATATCCATAACATCAATTATGGCTGCAAAATATCTTTAATTCTGTTGCAAAAAAAAAATATATATAAGCACAAAAAGACATTAAGCAGATAAAATATAATATGGCTCCATGCATCCAATAGACAAGACAAGAACAAAGTGTTTAAAAGAATGATTTGTATTATATTAAAGAATGGGGCACCTAAGAGGAAAACAAGAAAGGTTTTTTCTGGTTCTCCTCAATGTGATGGGTTCTTAAAAGTCCTCAACGTTTCAGATCTAAAATTCCTCTCTCTTATTTTGGTAGAAAACCCTAACAAACATAGAACTCAATGGGAGCTCACAAAGCAAAAATGGGAAATGGTGACCAAGAATAGATCAAGTGTGATCTAATGTAATGAAGGTGACTTATGAATGGGGAAAAACCTTCTATTTATAACAAAATATCGGGATGTTCTAGAACTCGGTGCATGAATAAAATATTATTAATCAAATTCTAGAATCACCCTTTAGGAATATTTTATTATATTTGTTTGGAGGGAAAAGGTATTTTGACTTGGGTCAATTCCATTATTTATAAACAATAAATAAATAAATGATTTATTTATTATTTTAGGGAGATGGTGGGAATATAATTAAATAAATAATGATTTATTTAATTATTTACAAATGATTTAGTCAAATTTAACTAGGAATATTATTAAATAATGATTTGAATAACTTATTCCTAGGAAATAATTAAATAAATAATGATTTATTTAATCAATTTCCTTGTTTTGGGTTACATGTGACTAGGAAATATGGACAAATGTTATTTTATATGGTGAAAGCAGTTTTACTTGGGGTAAAATTGGTCTTACATGGTGTACTTGGGTTCATCTAATGATAATAGGTTAGATGACCAAAAGAATGGTGTAACATTTGCGCTCTAAATTTATTTCTACGAAGGTTCAGAAGCTGAAATTTTTATGAGGTGAAGCAAAAAACTTGAGGAAGCAGCTATAAAACTTTCAGATCAAGGTGCGAAATATTTTTGGAGATATGATCTATGGAAGTTAGGGTTTTGGCAGGCTCCCGAAATTCATCTCAAAGAAGTGACCTTGGTAAATGCATCATAACTCTCTCTCTGAGTACCAGACTGAAATTTTGTAAGAAGTGGTGGATAGTGCTGAGTCTGCAATTTTCCCTCTATCACTTTAAGAGCCAAATGAGGAAAAAAGTGACACGTGGCATGCCATACAAGTGCGCTCTAACGAAACAGTCCATAATTAGGGCATTGTGAGAGATTGGGTATAACTCTCTCTTGAAGAATCCAAATTGGGTCAGACCTATGGTATTGGAAAGACAACTTAGAGGACTACTGCAGGACCAAAAATCAAATATTGAGGATCAGAACTATAAGAGATACAATAGATTCAATATCGAGCTCCTAGAAGGCAAGAAAATGCTAGATCATGTGTTGTCAAGGGTTAGAAAGGACCAGACTTTCTATGGCAACAAAGAAAAGAAAGGTGCAACAGAGGGTAACATGACAAGAGTAGCAACCAAGGTGCATAACAGCAGCAAGAAGTTCATCATATGAAGTCTTCAAGTGGGCAGCACTACATAAAACCATTGTAAAGGTATCATTGTACTTAGTCATTGTAAATAAATTATTGTACAAATTGTACTAGTGTCTATCTGCCAATGGTTGAAGAGGCAGTGTTGGGAGGTCTAGGATCATCATTAGGTGGTTGTGTCAAATTTGGGGTTATGGTCTAGTATATCTTCTTCTTCTATATCATTCTATATCATTGTAAAGTGGACGATTTTCCTTGGTATGAGAGTCCATTCTTATTTTATTCTTCTATAGGGTGGTAGGGTGGTGCTAGGGTGAGTTGTAGCTCATTGGGTGTTGGGGCATCCATTTAGTTGACTATTGAAGAATCTCAGGCATTGGAGAATCCATCTAGTGGAAGTTGGAGAAGAATGTTTTTCTAGATTCTAGGAAGTTGGAGCTTTATTTTCAATTGGAGTTGAATATTAAAGAATTATTAGAAAAGCATTAGTTGGTTTTTTTCCCGGAGTGGGTTTCCACCTTAAAAATTGTGTGCATTTGTGTTCCTCTTGTTTACTGCTATCAATGTACAAGCATTGATAGTAATTGAAGATTAACTAATGCTCTAATTGAAAGGAATATTGATTCACCCCCGCCCCCCCCACCCCCACCCCCGCTCAGTATTTCCAAACATCAGCCTCTTATGAAATGCAAAGAGAAAGCTCTGATATGGGAGGATGGTAGACCTCATTGGAGGAATGCCAAGATGGAGAAATATAGGAATCATCCACATGAATTTGAGTAGATGTGGATGGGAGACAAGAGGTTGGTAAGCCTCTTACAATTCTATGACACCGGGCAGCAAGAAGCAATGCTGCGTTGGCTACTCTTGAGAGAGTTTGGTCAACCTATGACATGTCCTTTTCCATGGAGTGAGAAGAGGAAGGAAGATTGGCTGGATACTTTCATCATGGGGCAGCAAGGAGTGTGGATGCATTATGATGATGTGATAATTATGTTTTCACCACATCGGTTGTATGATGGAGGTATGGTAAGGCAGCAAGGTCATTTGTTTCTTTGGAGGATCAGGAGAGAGCAAGGGCAGAATTTCTCTCACACTTGGCATGATGTTGCAGGAGTGATGGATGACACTAGCATAGTGCAAAGAGCAACACCTTCATCTTGGGAGGAGCTCTAAATTTACATCAACATCTTGGGAAGAATCTTTGACACAATATTTGTCAAGGAATTGAGCTTTGAGATGATAGTAGCCCTACTCTAAAGGCTAGCAGTGCTGTCACTTAGGAGCTTGGATTTCTTGGTGAGGTGTCCCCAAGACCACTTCACAAGTAATGCACCATGGAGCCATGTAGAAGAGGAGCATGAGGAAGTAATGGATGATAGTATCCCTGTTACACAGTAATTTGTCACTGTCCCTACCATTCCCCATCCCGCACAATGGAGGACCCATTTCGTGACCTGTGAACATTGTCATGCTTTGAAAACATCATCAATGCATCCCTCTAGGCATGAGCTTTATTTTCCCTTGAGACATCTCCTTGCAAAAATCATGAAAAACATCCCTTTTGGCATTGGCGCGGGCGACCAATAGAGGAAAACCTGTAAATAGGTGGCGCCACTTGGCGCTCTGTCATAGAGCAGCAATCGCGCCACCCATTTTAGGGACTGTTTTTTAAATATGGATGGCAGAAGTTGAGTTCAAACAAACTCACAAACCATTGCCTATCTTGAGTTGGGAGGTTTGGCTGCGGGAGTTCTATGGAAGGGAAGTTGTTTTGCCACCTTCCATGGAACCTTCCTTGTTGATAGGGCCAATCCCATAATAATAGGGATCCCAACTCCCTCCTTCCCCATCTATAAAAGCCTGCTCAAATCCATGGCAAGCTAGTCTTGAAGTGCTGAAGCTTTGTATCTCCCTATTCCCAAGTGCCTTTGTGCTGTAAAAAATCCCCTCTTTCCCTTAAGGCCAACTCAAGTGAGGATGCGACGTCAGAACTTGGTTGTAACCTCTATTCGTTTATTATTTAATAGATGACTATGATTATGGTTCGACTCCGTTTTCCATCATGTTAATGCGAGTAATGTCTTTTCTGACCGATGTTTAGTTACGTATGCTGGTTCCTATGCTTGTATCTGTTCGTTTCTTCTATGTGCAAGTGTTCATCCGCGGAGATCGTGGAAGGATTGTGATCTGCCAGGGCTGAAGGACGGGGACACTTCTTCTTCAGATCATAGCGTTGGAATCCAAGTAGGCTTCTATTCCTAGTCTTTCCATTCGTAACTAGGAGCTTGCATCATAGAATTGTTTGTTTGTTGCTAGACCCCTGCTGGGCTAGTAGGGATCGCCTCTGTCCGCAGAGGGGATTTACCTCCTCAACAAATTGGCGACTCCGCTGGGGAGATCGTCCGGTCTTCATTGTCTAGTTTATGTTGTTTAGCTGTGATCGTTTTTCCTTGCTTGATGAACCTTCTGGGTTGGATTCTTTCTTTGTTTTAGCTTCTTGGTTTGCTTAGCTTGTATTGGTCTGCTTCTGGAGTAGCTTGTTTTTTAATTTTATTGAGAAACTCGACTGGCGCGGTTTTTAACCCGACAGTCGCGCCACTTGGCGCACGTTGCCTTTGTCTAGCCCGCGCCAATTGGCTTCTGGCGCTAGTTTCACTCTCACAGTCGCGCCACCCCTGTGAGTTTTTGAGTTTCTTCATTTTTTGACTCTCTGGATTTGATCAATACTTTTCTTCTTGATTTTCTGACTGCCTGAGTGTGTTGGAGTCTTGTTTGGCTGGAATTCACCTCTGTCCTTTGGTTGTTTGCTTCTATCTACCGATTTCATGTTTTGAGCCCTAGGGCATCTAGTGGCTTAGTGTATCGAGCCCTCCTTGGGAGTTTTGGTGTCTTGATTGTCCTGTCAACTTGCTGGTTAATTCTCCACATCCTCTTAGTAGTCGTTGATTGTTGTGTTGCGTCTTTTGGGTGATTTTTCATTCCTTCATTCGAAATTCGTTTACCCTTGCTTTGGACCTAGATCACACGTTCCACTGGAAGCTTTTGAGTCTTTTCTTTGCTTTGAGAGACTTTGGGTCGATTTGGGGATCTGATTGCTTGCATTGTTGAGTGAATTTTGTTTGTTTCGCTCTCTTGGATATCATTTCTCAAATTGTTCCTTTTGTTTTCAGTGCACATTAGCCATTAAACATTGAAAATAAAAAAATCTCTTTTGTTTTTGTTAATTAGTGCAAATTGTGATCTTTTCCATATCGCTAGTGATTAGTGTTTTGAATGAAAAGCTTTCAATTGCATTAGTTGCATTAGAGTCATTGTTGTTTGTATTCCGTTCATTTCGTTTGTATAAAAGCTCTCAACTCTTATTTAACTAGTTTTCATCGAACGAAATGTTGCACTGTGGCATATAGCTTGCATTTAGGAGTCTTTCGAGACACTACATACGATAAGGCCTGGAAATTGAAACTTAATTGAAGATCAACTATAAAATTTATTCAATTAACCTAAGGCAACATTGGAACTTAACGCAACATATTTAGAAGGTCTAGGCTAGAGACGTGTTCCGGCGTCGTTAAACCTAGCAGCCGTCGTTCGCCTTTTGGCTTTAGACGGCGCTAGTACGGACTTGCGCTCCCCGTACCGTCGCGTATATAAAGGGAGACCCCTATAGGTTTTCAATCCTTTATCCACAGGAAGCCGAGTCTGCCGCCCTATACCCGTGATACACCGAACACAGCATTCGGGGAGACTACCTGCACGTACGGAAAGTTCTTGGTCGATTTCTGTTTCATTTTTGAAACCAAGGTGTATATTGCAGTTCACGGATATTTGGTACACCCTTTGTGCCTAGTTTTTCCTGAGCAGTCATTTGGTCTTTTCTGACTCCCTAAACTTGAAAAGACCGTCAAGCGCTTGTCCTTTCACGCTTGTATCAACTCTGAAAGAGATAGAGTCATCTTTTATCGTTTCTCGACTCTTAAAACATGAAACGGTAGAATTCCTTACTTTCCAATGTGGTAAAATTAATCACCCACGATTACACACCCGTTTAGACATTGCTTGTTGACCGTTTGATCGTGTGTCTTAACTCGTTCTCAGCCCGTGTGTGTGTTTGCTCTTTTCTTCTAGACTTTTGCCACAGTGGCGGAACCTTCGGTTTCGTCTACTGGTAGTCCTTACACGGACGATTCTTCAGAAGCTTCTCAGCCTTCTGTTGAACCACAGTAGCCTGTTGCTTCCGAGTTTCCTGACGGGGGACCGGTTCTCGCCGAGCAACCCTTTGGAGGACCAGTTGAGTTCAATTGGCCCTTTGCGGACCCTGTGTCTGAATTGAGATTAGGAGCCGATTTCCTTTCTCTTACATCGGGTTCACCGTTTGTTGCTGCTTTCCTCTGAGAATCCTCAGCCGTCTTTAAGTATTCCGCAATAGGATCATGTGATGATTCGAAGAGTGAGGGAAATTCAGTTGATGGCTTCTTTCAGCGCATCCTAATTGTTTAGCAGGGAAACCAATTCGAAGTACAGCTACACGTATTAATCGGTCTGCCTAGCACAACGAGGTGTATAGATCTGCGGTCAGATTATTCCGTGCCTCTATGGAATATCATCTCTGCCTGAGACGACTACCACTACGCACCGGGGTATATCGCCCGGCCGAGTCACGTGTTCCCGTGCGGCCCAGCATTTTGTGTGGCCCCCGCCTCTTCTTCTGTTGTCTCAGCTACCAGGGCTGGGCCAACTCCTGAAGATGTTTATCTAGCTACTGCTATACCGGAGAATATCTCTTCGGAGGAGTATCGGTTGTTTTTGCAACAGCCGAACGCCGGAGCTGGACAGATTCCCCAAGATCCTTACCAATCTTTCTTTTCGCACTATGCACAAGACGGTACTCCCGTGTATGGTTTTCCGGGTCAGCTTGACGAGCATGGGGACATTTTGCGCCTTCCTGCTCCTGAGGCTTATCTGTATGCTCAAGGTTTACCGTACAACTAGGCTCGTAACCCACAGGGACAACCTTTCCAAGGCCAACCTGCAGGCCAACTTGGCTATCTGTACGACCCCCAGGGACAGCCCATCCAAGGCTACTCTGCGGGCCAGCAAGGGCCATTGTACAATCCACAAGGACCATATTATAGCCCCGCTAGTCAACCTGCTCAGCCTTAGCCGGGGTACCAACAGGGACCGGCCTATGGTCCTGGGGGGCAAATCCAGCCTTCTCTACCGATGCAACCGCAGTATCCTGTTGTCTCTAACGTTGCATATCAGCCAGGACTACTCTATGGTTCTGCTTCAGGTCAAACTGGTTTCCAGCAAGCACCTGGTCCTGTTCCACCACCGGGCCAACCGGCTCATCCGGCACAACCTAGTGTCCCGCCTCTGGGCCAACCGGCTTATTCGGTGCAACCTGGGGCTCACTTACAACCAGGTCAACCTGCGCAACTAGCGCCGCCTGTTTATCCTGGCCAACCTGTTCATTCAGGCCCGCCCCCTCACTCGGGTCAACCTGTTCATTCAGGGCAGCCCTCTCACTCCGTTCACTCTGCTCAACAGCCTGTTCATTCAATGCCGCAGCCAAATCAACAGCTGCGCCCTACGTACCAGGCTCCGCAGGGTTCCACTTATCAGCAGTCTACTCATCCTCAGAGTGGTTATTATCCTCATGGTCACTCTCAACCGAACTATAACCACCCTGGAGGCTCTTAGTATAATCCTCCTCCACCCGGTTCTACCCACGCTCAGCAATCGAATCCAAACGCTGCTTATACGGGGCAAACGCCTAATCAGGGCATGAACTCTGGTTATCAAGCCCCGCACTATGGTTACCAGAATCTAAATCAGTCTGGCTATACGAATTATGCCCCCTACGGTCAAAATCCTACGGGACAGAACCCGTGGGGGTAGGGATATTCACAACCATCGTGGAGCATGGGTACCGGACCTTATCCTGGGGCTGGCATGGCAGTTAACCCTCCATTGCCATTCCTGGCTACCTTGGACCTGCCGGACGTTTCAAAATTGACCAATGATCCGATTTCACATAATCCATATTGGCCGCCGGTTCCCACCAAGATACCACGAGATTCTCCCAAGTTTGAGGGCAAAGCTGGCGAAGACCCCCAGGCGCATGTGATGACGTACCACCTCTGGTGTTCGTCCAACTCTTGGGTCGATGATTTGATTCGTTTGCGTCTTTTCCAATGTACGTTAACAGGAGCTGTTGCTAAGTGGTACATAGAACTATCCTGTGGTATTTTTCAAGATTTCAACTCATTAGCCATGGCTTTCCTCACGCATTTCCAGTTACCGGTCCGGTATGAGGCCGGGACGCACATCCTAACTTCTCTAAAGCAGGACACCGCCACTCACATCTCGGATCACATACATGAATGGCGGTGCCATCGTCGACTGATCAAGTTTCACATACCTGATCAGATTTTGACCCACTGGTTCACCACCTCCTTTGTGAATAAAATCGCTCAGGATATTGCGATGGGAGCGTGTGTGACGGAGGAACAAGCTATTGCGCGTGCCCAGTATCTGGATCTTGTCTATTCGCAGTCTGGCACGCTTTATGACATCTTGACTGATGCTCCACGGCCTGGAACCACTAAGGCTCTGCCTACCCCTTCGGTGGATGGTGTCATTGGTTCCGTCTCTCAAAATTCGAAGAAGTCTTCGAATGGGAAGCAGAAGGCTAATTCTTCCAACAATACCTCTGCTAATCCCGCCTCATCCGATTCTGGTAAAACCATGGAGGTGAATGCCATCCAGGCCAATCCTGCGGAAAAATCCTCCAAGGGGAAGAATAAGGGCAAAGGCAAATCAAAATCTGATGCCCCAAAACCGGAATCCAAATCTCGAACTGAGGATGGCTCCCAACGTAAGCCGAAATTCCCTTGCCTCATCTGTGAAGGTGACCATTACACTAAGGATTGTCCACGATGGTCCGAAGTTAGTTAACTTCTTAAAGGCTCAAAAGGGACTCCAACTGTTTTAAAAGAGCCATTTCCATCTCAGCAGACCTAGATGGTCGAACAGGCGTCACCATCTGCACCGTTCGGGTCTCAAGTTTTCATGATGAAGACTAATGCACCTATCACTATCGCTACGCGGTAGAAGGACTACAATGAATCACGGCAGGCACCCGGGAAGGCAGTTGCGGATGGGCCACCTCCCCCACCTGCCTCCGGTCCATTGGAAATCGAGAAGCCGACTCTCGAACCCGTTGTGAAGCCACCTCCCAAGGGTGTTCTTCGGAGATCCTCTTATAATCCAAATGCTCGTGCTGCTCAACATTACAGTATTGTTGAGGATTTGGCACAGGCGCCATGTGCTATGTCCGCACTTGAGGTTCTTCAAAGCTGTCCTTCACAATGGAAGGCTTTACTGTCTGCAATCGGTGGTATCGATCCCGCCGACTCGAGCCTTCTCACCTTCGATCTGGAGAATTTTACTCCCCGGCTTCCACATCAAATCGCTTTGGTCATTCAAGTTGGGATTAACGGTCTAAACATTCATAGGGCTGTCGTAGATGAGGGTGCATCTACCTGCGTTATGTCCTCCGCTTGCTGGAAGGCCATCGGCTCTCCAGCCTTGTCGTCATCTCCTAATGCCCTTGAGGCATTTGATGGTCGGGAATCTAAACCCCTGGGAGTTCTCGAGAGTCTTTCGATCACATTACAGGGAAAGACTGTCAACGTGGAAGTGGAAGTGTTTGACGCTAAACTCAACTACAATATACTTCTTGGCCGCAGCTGGACCCATGCCATGCTCTGCGTGCCATCTACCGTCTTTCGATTCATTAAGTTCCCCCACGAGGGCAATATTGTCACGGTAGATCAGTTGTCATTTTTCACCTCTAGCTCTGAGAACAACGTGTCGTACGTGGATCAAATTCCGAATCCCCCAAACATCATAGGACCTGGTTTCTTCAAAGACCCAGTCCTCATGGGTATTTTCCCTGCGCCGCCACCGAATACCGCTCAAGTCAACATGTTGTCCAGGACTGATGACCCCTGGCTCATTCCTACACCTGAGCAGGTATATGAGTTTGGAGAATCCATGCCGTTGACGCCAGTATAGATCAGCTACTGTGAGATTGTTGCCGCATCGGATCCTCCACCTCCTCAGCATGCTCCGATGAGCATGGCTCTCGACGTCTACTCGCAATCCCCCTGGCTTGGTCAGGCTGATTCACCTGATCTTCTCCGAGAGATTTTTCCTTCAGATGAAGCTATCATTGAAACCATGTCTCTTGAGGAGCTGCCCTGGGGCGATGGACATCATCGCTCCTCGTTTATGCCCAGCTTGGGGGCAATGACTGATTGTCTGGAGCGTTATGCTACTCAGGTTCCTTCCCCTCCTCTTCAAACACCGATCTTGATGCATGAGGTCTTTTCAGAGGGTAATCTGAGTAACATTACTCAAACTGTTCCTATCAACATCTCTGTTAAACCAGGGATTGTTGAGAACATTCATGTGGGTGTGACTTGTTCTCCCGAGGAGATTCAAGTCTATACTGAGCTCTTCAAAGAATTCAGAGATGTTTTTGCATGGTCCTACGAGGAAATGCCGGGAATTGATCCTAGTATTGTCGTCCACGAGATTCCAACCTATCCAGGTGCGAAACCCGTGCACCAACGCTTACGTCCCATGCATCCTCGGAAAGCCGCCGCTATCAAGGTAGAAGTTGAAAAACTTCTGAACGCGGGTTTTATTTATCCTATCCCCCTTACAGAATGGGTGTCCAATATCGTCCCTGTCGATAAAAATTAGGGTACCATTCGAGTCTGTGTAGATTATCGCGATATCAATCGCGCCTGTCCTAAGGATAATTATCCCACTCCGTTTATCGACCAGATCATCGACGATTGTGCTGGGAGTGAGATCTATTCCTTAATGGACGGTTTCTCACGTTACAACCAGATCAATATTGCACCTGAGGATCAACATAAGACCACATTCATCTGTCCATGGGGCACTTTTGCGTACAAAAAACTCCCGTTCGGCTTAAAGAACGCTGGTGCCACATTCCAGCGTGCAATGCCATACGCTTTTCATGATATTCGCCATATTGTCCAGCCTTATCTGGACGACTTGCCAGCCCATTCGGGTAAGCGAGAGGACCATCCTGAGCATCTTCGCCAGATATTTCTTCGTTGAAGACGCTACAATATTAGGCTCAATCCTCATAAGTGTGTCTTCTGCGTTGATTCTGGCCGTCTTTTAGGCTTTATAGTCTCGAAAGATGGAATTCGCCTTGACCCTCTGAAGGTTGAGGCCATCGTAAATCTCCCATCACCCTCCTCCTTGTATCAGTTACAGAGTCTGCAAGGGAAAGCGAATTTTCTTAGGTGCTTTATCCCGAATTACGCCGAGGTGGCCAAAGGATTCACTCGTTTGTTAAAGCAGAATGTTCCCTTTCATTGGGACGAAATTGCTCAGGAATCCTTTGAGAAGCTAAAGACACTGCTCGTCAATGCTCCATTGCTTCGTCCTCTGGACTACCACCGCGACTTTACTTTGTATCTAGCCGCCGCATTTAGCACCATCGCCATGGTCTTGGTGCAGGATGACGAGAACGGTGATGAACATGTTGTTTATTACCTGTCTCGGAACCTTCTCGACCCGGAAACACGTTATGCACATGTTGAGAAGTTGGCCTTAGCAGCCGTACACGCCGTACAACGCTTTCGCCATTACATCCTTTTGCGCACGATAACAGTGGTTTCAGACTGCAACCCTATGACGTATATCCTTTCTAGACAATTACTAGGGGGCAAGTACTCCAAATGGATCGTGATCCTGCAGGAGTTTGACTTGGAATTCACCACTGCCAAGTCAACTAAATCACTGGTCTTCGCGGATTTGATATGTTCTCTCCCTACAGACTCTATTCCTGAACACTCTGAAGATCATATACCGGACGAAACGCTGTTTCTTATCGATACTCATGATCCTTGGTACGGTGACATCATAGTGTATCTTCAGACCGCGACATTTCGGTCTGAGTTGGATAAAGCTGCCCGCCGTCGGATTCGGCACCAGTCCCAACCCTACCGCATAGTAGGAGATACCTTATATCGTATTGGAGTAGATTCGGTGCTCCGACGATGCCTTACCTTTGAAGAGGCTGAGAAAGTCTTGAATGACTGCCACAGTGGCGCCTGTGGTGGACACATGTCCGGATATGCCACTGCCCAGAAGATTCTGAGGGCAGGTTATTTCTGGCCTTCTATATTCAAGGATTGTATCACTGCAGTCCGAAAATGTCATCCATGCCAGATTTTTCAGCGCAAGATGCGCGCGCCGCCGTTGCCTTTGCATCCCGTTATTACCGTCGGCCCTTTTGCGAAATGGGGCGTGGATTTTATGACGTGTAACCCTCACTCGGCCGGGGGCATGCGTATATCATTGTCGCCGTCGACTACTTCACTAAGTGGGCCGAGGCGATGCCTACACTAGCTGCTGATGGGAAAACGGCTGCTCAATTTATATTCAACCACGTTATTGCACGGTTCGGGGTTCCTCAAGCCATCGTCACTGATCACGGTACTCATTTCCGCGATTACATGATGGCGGAGATGACTTCAACGTTGGGCTTGCGTCACGACAGCTCAACACCATACTACCCTCAAGCGAATGGTCAGGTTGAAGCGGTGAACAAGGTTTTGGTCACTATGCTTCAGCGAACAGTTGGGATTCATAAATCCAGTTGGCATCTCCAACTATTCTCAGCTCTTTGGGCGTACCGAACATCTGCTAAAAGTGCAACCGGATTCACACCATTCCAACTGGTGTACGGTCTAGAAGCTACTCTGCCAGTTGAATGTGAAATTCCTTTGCTCAAATTAGCTGTGGAGCTCTTACCGGATACTTCTCCTGAGGAAGAATGTCTTCTGTATCTCGAACGGTTGGATGAAACACGTCGTCTAGCTGCTTTGATCATCGAAGCAAAAAAGAAGAGGGTCAAGACTCATTTTGATCAATCTGTTTCTCCCCGTTCTTTCATCGAAGGAGACCTCGTCCTCTTGTATGATCAGGCACATGATAAGCTTGGAGCCGGTAAGCTCCAGCCGATGTGGCACAGGCCCTATATAGTAAAGCGTGTTTTGAAAAATGGGGCCTACGAGCTTATAGACTACGAAGGAGTTCCATTGGCGCAGCCCAGGAATGGGCTGTACCTTAAAAAATACTATGCCTGAATTGATTTCTTGGTGTGGTGTGTGTACATAGGTGTGTGATTGTCATTTGTGTGCATGGTGTGGTGTGCTTTGTAAACATCTTTCTGCTGATCGGGTCTTCCTGGTTGTGCAGATGTCTATTCATCCATTTGTTGGTTTCGCGGATGGTGCCTCCCGCAGTACCAGGAACCTGTCTTCCGCAGCCTGGGTAATGTACGATCCTGCTGGTGAGTTGATTGACCTGCAAGGTGTGTGTTTAGGGCGTACCACGAATAATATCGCAGAATATAGCGCCGTATTGGAATTATTAACCGAGGCAGTAAACCTTGGTATCCGTGAATTGCTCGTGTACCTAGATTCACAACTTGTAGTGTTACAACTGAACGGACACTATTCGGTAAGAAACCCGTCCATCTTACGTCTGTATTTGCGTATTCGATTACAGGAAAGGAATTTTGACTACATTACATATCATCATATACCCAGACATTTGAATACATTAACAGATGCAGTAGCAAATTTGGTATTAGACAGGCATTTGCGCAATTTATAAATCATCATCACATGTAAAGAAGACTCATCCAAAAATAGATATGTATATATATAGATATCGAAATGTTTACATAGAGTGTGTCACATAAAACTCAAAAAATATATACATAGTCGTCTTAATACATCCGGAGACGCTATGTCTCTCAAAAAATAGGTGTAGTATAAATCCTAAGGACTAGTCCGCATGGTGCTCATGATAGCATGTCACTGCACGCACTAGGCGCCTCAAGATTCGGTGGATCTGATTCGGAACTCCCACTGTGTGGCGCTGGTATGCCATCGGTACGTCTGATAGCCGGGCATAGTCTGGGATCCCATGGGCAATCCCCTCGAGGTTCTAGACCAGTTCCTCTCCTCCGGTGCCTTCCCCCTAGATCTCAGGGGCGAGTTGTGTCCTCCGGGAGATTGGAGACATCCCGGCTGGTCTCTCAGGTCCTACATCTGCATGCATATATAATTGTGTCAAGACAAATGTGTATTTACAAAAAAAACATATAAACATAAAACCAAAAATATGAGGTCTTACCCAGCTCTTCATCCCAGTCGTCTCCTTCTGGTAGGGGGAGATCTGGGTCCCCTGTAAAGTCAGTTCCCGAATAGGGCCAATCTTCCAAGACGATCAGTTGGCGCCGTAGCCACCTAAAAAACTCTGGCCTCCAGGACATCTGTTGGCCACCTCCAGATCTGGGCATCAGTGCTGCCCAGCGACCCATTCTTGGCTCTCATGGTATCGGACTCGCCACTGCGGCCCCTTGGCCCTGGAAGATCGGTATGCGTTCCAAAATGAACGATACCAGGATGGAACCATAGCCGAACTGTTTCAGTTTCCCCTGTTTGCACTTGGTAAGTTTCCTTTTCATGTTGATCGTTACAGCTGTTGCCCAATCATACAGTCGGGGACCCATGCATTCTGAGGCCAGCAAGAGTTGGGCCTTTGTAGCCTCATGCGGTGCCTGCGATCCAGCAGCCCGTGTAATGGTATGGAGTACTACTCTCAGTGCTAGATCAGGGATGGTGTGGATGTCCACTTTCTTACTTCCTGATCCTGTCTGTGCCCCTCGGCACACCCGTGCCATTACTTCTTCCATCTTTTCCCCAGATGGTCTGCTTCCAGTCAATACCGGGATTGGAACCCTGCGGGACAATCCAGTGATGAAATAAACATCAGTGACCTCTAATTCTAACACCTGGTCTCGTAGCTTGAACACCTGTTCATTTTCATCCCAGATGTTGATTAGATATTGGAGGAGCTCGGGCTAAGCTCGTAAACAAGGCGTGAGGAAGCACTTTTTCAAGCCACAGTCTCTAAGTGCATTCATGCAAGCTTGGCTTTGCATGGCCTGTTCGTCATCTTCTCCATGCTCTCGTTCCTTCCATTCAATTGCCATTTTGAGTGATTCTCTGCATTCACATGGTCAAAAACCCCTGATTAGATCTTTGGTGAGCTCCAAATTCCAAGCATTTTGGTCTAAATACCGAAATTCTGGGCGCAATTTAAGGTTCGGCCGCTGGCGCGGCTGTTTTGCGAACAGTCGCGCCACGTGGCGCGAGCCCTTTACAAAAAAGAGCTCATTGGCGCGGGTCCGTGCCCGGTACCCGCGCCAATGGGTCCGGCCCTAAATTTTTAAGAGTGGCCTCACATAACTGATTTTTAAGGGAAAATCATTAAAAAATGAATCAAAATGTAGAGCATGGGAGCGCCTTTTACCTATGACAGACGAGAAGCTGAATGGTTGCCTGGATTGGTCGCAATCGTCGACGAAAGTTTCTGCTCCAAATGGACCACTGTTGCTTTCTACCAAGGTAAATAGTAAAAGTAATTTTGTTTTTACCAATTTGACATATTTATAACTTTTTCGACATTAAATGAGTTTTAAAAAAAGTTATTCTTATCAAATATTTTCATATGTTATGTCGAAAATGGATTTTACGCTTGCTTGGTATGTGCAGCGACAGGTTTTTGCGACTTAAATGATGGAGACGAGTTGTATTTTATACTTTTTCGGACTCGGTAAATACACGAAAAAGTCACTCTGGAGTCATCTTTCAGCTCTTTTCTGGCTCTCTAAACATGAAAAGATTGTCGAGGCCCTTGTCGTTTCGATCTCGTTAAAATGGACGCGAATCTACATTCACCCAATATAAGTTTAACCCTTTTTCGGGCTGGGATGGATCGATTACGAAAAAGGAATACCCTAGCCTATCGCGACTAGGACGTTTTCCCAGATATTGTTTTCTACCTTTTCGGGTCTGGGGAACTATTTACGAAAAGGGACCTGTGGAGTTTTCTTTTCCGCTGTCTTTTCAAACTCTCTAAACATGAAAAGACGCCGAGTTCTTCCTTTGTCAGACTCGTTAAACCCTGATGACATTGGATTCCGTCGAAATGACGTTCTCCGAGTTTCTCCTTCCTAGGACTTGTTAAATGCACTAGGATGGATTCGCCCGAAGGGCGGACTTATATCACAAGCATATGCTATCCCCTTCAAGCTTGTTATCAAAAATAATTGGGGTACTCGCCAGAAATGGTGGGGGAAAAATGGAACCATCGTCGTTGTCGTCGGCAATATGTCGCTCTTGAACATGGCACTTGTCTGCATTCGTGTCGGGTTGGGGACATCTCATCTCGCTGCTTCACTTTGCCTCCGTGGGTTTGGGTAATCTCTTTTGACCTCTCATCTGTTCACTGCCTCGTCGCCATGACCTCTGATCCGTTGATGTCAAATACTACCAAGTCCATTTTCGTGCCGTTCATGTGTTCAAGAGAAGTTGGCCTCTGCAAATATCAACCTTCCTCTATTTCTCATATGATCCTGATTCACAACAAAAACATTATGTTCCTCTGTCTCGTGTCGATGATGTGGGAATCATTATGGCCCACCTTCGATCATGGTCACTTCCTGTCGACTTCAACTCATTATCCAGGAAGTTGGTCTAGAGACTCCTGATGGTACCTTGGAGCCTGCATGCATCAATGGCAGGTTCGTCGCATTCGACGTAAGGTTTACATCATTGACCTCCGATCGAATGATTCTGCGGGTGTTCGACGTCAGCTCATTTATTCGCACGCCGTAGATTGTACCTGTAGTACCTTGAGGGCCATTGTCATTACTGGTGGTTCCTCTCGCGTCTGTTAACAGCTTTCATCATTGGCTGGTAATCAGACGATGTTCTTGCATGTTCGACTTCAGCTCACGTATTCACATGCTCGAACTTGTACTTTGTTTGGGTCGAGATGGAGCGCAAGAAACTGGATTGTGTCTATTGTAATCCAGGCTACGATTGTGGATTATTATCATTATGTACATGACTCACTGATTGGATGGCTACGACCATACCTGAGTCTATTTCTTTGATCTTAGTTGGATGGCTGCGCCCATACCCTGGATCCGGATTATAGCATACTCTGTTCGGATGGCTGCGTCCATACCATATATATACATCATGTACTTGAGATATCAGTTGTATCTTTCTGCGTAGGTTTTCTGACGACGGGCCTTCAGTTGAGCATGTTCTCGTAAAGCATTTCACCCCTCTCTCTCTCGGGCCTCATACTTTAGGGGGCATCTGTTACACAGTAATTTGTCATTGTCCCTACCATTCCCCATCCCGCACAATGGAGGACCCATTTCGTGACCTGTGAACATTGTCATGCTTTGAAAACATCATCAATGCATCCCTCTAGGCATGAGCTTTATTTTCCCTTGAGACATCTCCTTGCAAAATTCATGAAAAACATCCCTTTTTGCATTGGCGCGGGCAGCCAATGAGGAAAATCCTGCAAATAGGTCGCGCCACTTGGCGCTCTGTCATAGAGCAGCAATCGCGCCACCCATTTTAGGGACTGTTTTTTAAATATGGATGGCAGAAGTTGAGTTCAAACAAACTCACAAACCATTGCCTATCTTGAGTTGGGAGGTTTGGCTGCGGGAGTTCTATGGAAGGGAAGTTGTTTTGCCACCTTCCATGGAACCTTCCTTGTTGATAGGGCCAATCCCATAATAATAGGGATCCCAACTCCCTCCTTCCCCATCTATAAAAGCCTGCTCAAATCCATGGCAAGCTAGTCTTGAAGTGCTGAAGCTTTGCATCTCCCTATTCTCAAGTGCCTTTGTGCTGTAAAGAATCCCCTCTTTCCCTTAAGGCCAACTCAAGTGAGGAGACCATTGTTACGAGACTCTGGAGAGGTTTTCCCTTTCCTTGGCGAGCTTTGCGAGACGTGGACGACCGGAGACCCTTTCGAAGGAGGCTGCGACGTCAGAACTTGGTTGTAACCTCTATTCGTTTATTATTTAATAGATGACTATGATTATGGTTCCACTCCGTTTTCCATCATGTTAATGCGAGTAATATCTTTTCTGACCGATGTTTAGTTACGTATGCTGGTTCCTATGCTTGTATCTGTTCGTTTCTTCTATGTGCGGGTGTTCATCCGCGGAGATCGTGGAAGGATTGTGATCTGCCAGGGCTGAAGGACGGGGACACTTCTTCTTCAGATCATAGCGTTGGAATCCAGGTAGGCTTCTATTCCTAGTCTTTCCATTCGTAACTAGGAGCTTGCGTCATAGCATTGTTTGTTTGTTGCTAGACCCCTGCTGGGCTAGTAGGGATCGCCTCTGTCCGCAGAGGGGATTTACCTCCTCAACAATCCCTTACTATGTTTTGATCTTCTTGGCTTGGAGTCACAACCACAAGGAGGAAGATCTACACGCGGAATTTATGGACTTTCCTCCCATGCATTTCTATGCATACAATCCCTTAATGGAGGAGTTCACTTGGGAGGGCATTCAATTGAATGTATATCAGAATATGGAGAGATGCACGGCCTGGAAGATGAAGAAAAGGTCAGCACAATGACTTCCCTATTGTTGGGCAGATTAATCAATCTTTCAGACAAGATTGATCTCCCTTGTACCAAAAGGTAATCTAGCAATAAACAGCCAAATAAACCTATCTTTCTCTAAACATATATGATTCACAAAAGAATACTATAAAGGTGTTTAAGAACTTACCATAGATCCAATTCTTGTTCAAAGTAGCTGTCCCTCGTGTACTTGAAGGAGTTATCTTCGCAAACCTGCAGTCACAAAAAAGAAAACATTAAATAGCACCTATATAGTAAACATCATAAATCATGCTTATCGTGGTGATCAAGGGATCCATGAAATAAACAGTTAACATCTTATCGAGAAAAATGAATTCATTTGTGTTAATTTTAAAAGAAGGAAAACCTTACAACCTTAGCCTTCATGTTGAATAGGCCTTCCCAGGGTCCGAAGAAAGAATCTCTTCTACTCTGAAAAGCCTTGCACTCCTCCAACCGATACAGATAGAGATATGTGATCTCTCCTCACAAAAATCTTAGTTAAATGAGTCTGAATCCCAACAGCACTTAACCTAAAATAATTATAAAGCTTGAACTCCCCTTGAGGCTACCCAATGCCTCTTTTTATAGTTGAAAAGAGGAGGTTTTAGTTCCAACTATGAAGGGATATAATCCTCCTTCAAAGGGATAAGCTCCTCACATCAAGGGGTTAGATCCATAAGGTAAGGGATACACGAACCTCAAAATAGCAGTTTTGCCACCGCAAGATCCTTTCTAGAGGCTTCTATAATTTACTAAAAGTGAGCTTTTTAGAGTTTACTTGTGCCTTTTTAATCTTAATAGGGGTCTGCACCCATAACATAGATAAAGTGAGTTCAGGTACACAGAAGTCATGAACATTAGGTGTGGGACCACATGCAAGATACAGAGAAAATGCGATACCAAATTTAAGGAGATTTTTAAGAACTTTTCTCTTATTTTCAAGGCTTGACATGAGGAACTGATATGTTAGACTTGAAAAGGAGGAAGTATGATTGATAATGAGCTCATACATATAGCAGAATGTCAGGATGACAATTTTCAGTGCAACAGATTGCCCCCTAAAGTGAAAAGTCTAGAATAAATGAAGCTGAAGTCTGTCATATATGAAGAGTGTAGTACTTTATCATTTCAAGGATCATCCTGTGGACACCCCAGTCGGAACCTGTAAAAAAATTTAATGAAAAATATGTATGTGTACATATCATCGCTGAGGTAGGCATTCCCATACTTAGATCAAAACTAACTAGAAACTAATTCAAATTGTTCTGATACAGGAATGATTTTGAATACATCAACAATATAGACATGTGTAGACACAGTATGGATGTAGCCATCTATTTATGAATATTCCACTGTATAAATGATAACAAAATTCCTCGCTGCCTGGATGGTAGAAACTAGATCCAGGGTCTTGATTTCCGCATCTCAGACTAGTACGACTCTATCCATGTGAATTAATGTGTCAAAGTCGAACATGGTAGAAACCACTTGATTACCAGTCAATAATGTAAATTGTTAACAAGTGTGAGAGTAACCACCAGTAATGTAAATGGCTCTCAAAATACTCAGTACAATCCATAAAATGTGAATGAATGAGTTGAAGTCGAACATGACATGGAATCATTCGATCGAAGGTCAATGATGCAACCTGTCATCGAAGGTGAGAAACCTACCATTAAGGCATGCAGATTCCAAGGTACTGATGATTTCTAGATTAAATTCCTATATAATGTGATGCTGTCGATAGAAAGTGATCCGTCGTAGGCAAGCCCACAACACGAAATGATAGATCAAGTTTTGAAGAAATATATTAGAAAGGACTAACTCAGGGGTGGTCAAAATGGATGACAAATATTTTGCAGATGAATGGTTTATTTGAACTGTCCTCTTGAACACATAACGACACTGCAGATGGCTCAGTGACAATTGACCCAATGCTAATACCCAGAAACTAGTTCAAGACTTTCAATGTGGTTTGATTAACTGTTAGGCAAAGGATTTCCCAACCTAGGTGAACAAAAAGTGCCGTGTTCAAGAGTGGTTAACTGGCTTTTCAAAAAATAAAAATACAACGAATAAGTCCATTTTTCTCTCTTTTCCCCCACCATTTCTGGAAAGTACCTCTTTATTTTTGACAAGCTTAAGGAGGTTAAAATTTGCTTGTTTATAAGCTCATCCTTTGGATGAGTCCAACTTAGTTTAAGATTCTAACCCTAAGAAGGAGTGGTTCGTTCCTGTTGAAAATTAAACAGGTCCTTTACTGTTAAATTTTAACGAGTCCAGTATAGGAGAAACTCGGTGTTTTTCAGTTTTAGGGAGTCAGAAGAAAAACTTAAGAAAACTCCGTGGGTGTACTTTTTCGTAAATTTAGTCTCTCGAGCCCGAAAAAGGATAAAACAATGCGGGAGAGAACTCTATTGACCGTAATTAGTCAACGTATACCTTTTTCGTAAATAGTCCATTTCAGTCCGTAAAAGGGGTAAACTTATACTGAAGGGACGATCATTCATTTAATTAACTTAAATTACTTCTAATCAAGTGCTTGGCAATCTTTTTAATTTTCGAGAGTTTGAAAAGAGCTTAAAAGAAGACTCCAAGTTTTCGCTTTTTCGTAAATTTTTGAAAGAGTCCGAAAAAGTGATAAAAGTATGCTCTTTGTTGAAAATGATCAATTTTCCTGAAAAATCCAATTTCTACACAAAAACTTGAAACATTACACATACATGTTTAAGATAAATAAAAATGCTTTCAAAAATAACCTTTTTAAAGTAAAAAATAAACAAATTAAAAATTCACTTATTCGAAAAAACTTATAAAAAGGACTTTTCTAACTTCATTTTTACCATTTGAGTTCAGAGTGAAAAGTAAAAGCTTTTGGGTAAAAAAGTTCTTGTGAAGATTCTGGAAAATCTGTCTGGCGAAATCGAGAACCGTCAGCTCCAGGTAATCCACGACCTCCTAATCTTGCATTTCATCTGTTTACATTTCATTTTTAGGCTTTAGATTTTGTTTTTAAGAGAAAAATATGTTTAAAAATCACCCGCAGGTTTTTTTTTAAATGTCTTGAAACTAATAACCAATTTTTTTTTTTTAATTGTCTTGAAACTAATAACCAAAATTTTTAAATGCAGATATGGGTCCATGACGACCAGCCCATCTCTAGCCTTATGAGAGGAGGCATCCAGCTACCACAGCACTAGCCCCAGAGGGCCAATCAGCAGATATTCTATCTAATTTAGAGCATCACTGTTATTATCTATTTTTAGAGTTTATCAAACTGTTATCATTTATAATCAAGTACACCATATAAGACCAATTTTACCCTAAGTAAAATCGCATTCACTATGAAAAATAACTTAGTAAACCACCTTTATTAAGTTGTTTATGGTCTAAACAGGAAACCCCATGAGGAAATATTAAATAAATCTACATTTTTTTTATTCTCCTCATGGAATAATTATTTAAACCATAATCTCATTATTATCTCAAATTTCTCATGTTTAACTCAAAACAAAGAAATTAATTAGATAAACCTTTATTTATCTTATTATTTTCTAGGAATAATTATTTAAATCTTATTTGTAGATAATATTCCTCGTTAAATATGACCAAGTCACTCCATTAAATAATTAAATAAATCATTATTTATTTAATTATATTCCCACCATCTCCCTAAAATAATAAATAAATCATTTATTTATTTATTGTTTATAAATAAAGGAATTGACCCAAGTCAAAAGACCTTTTCTCTCCAACAAATATAATAAAATATTCCTAAAGGGTGATTCTAGAATTTGATTAATAATATTTTATTCATGCACCGAGTTCTAGAACACCCCAATATTTTGTTATAAATAGGATGGTTTTCCCCATTCATTAGTCACCTCCATTGCATTAGATCACACTAGATCTACTCTTGGTCACCATTTCCATTTGTTTGCATTTTGAACTCCCATTGAGTTCCATGTTTGTTAGGGTTTTCCACATTAACCAAAGAGAGGCATTTTAGATCTGAAACACTGAGGACTTCCAAGAACCCATCCCACCGAGGAGAATTCGATACGCTTCTTGCTTTCCTCCCGTGCACCCACCAGTAAGTAAAAATTCTTTCAAAAATTGTTCTTGTCTTGTCTATTGGTATATGGAGCAAACCTTTGTTTTTACTGCTTAATGTTTTTCCATGCATAGATCTGGTGTTTTGTAGCTCTTTTCTTGTCTAACTAACCGCATATCTGAAGATATTGGCAGCCACTTTTTTTGTTAGGGCTATTAGTTATGTGTAGCTAAAGTGGTCCTTTTTCGTACACTTCGACAAAGGATTCATACTAACAAATGGAAACTCCACTGGGATCGAACTCGAATCCCGATAAGGGGCACCCAAAGCACAAGACCACCATGACTAGGCGCCTCCTCCACCCGCGAAGCTCAGGCCTTCAGGTGATGTCACCTGGCCACGCCAATTCATGTCATTCCGAGTTGCCTGCAGATCCACCCATGGTTAAAGTCGCGTTCCCTAAATCTACGGTCCCTGAAGCCTCCATTCCTTCTTCGTACGTAACCAAGAACCCCAAGACTCTCCGCACCAACAAACCCTGTGCTTTGTGCGGTGTTCATGGCCATTACTCCCACCATTGTCGTCACCTGACGCATTACCGCGCCTCCTTAGAGGTAGTCCGAGAGTATGAGGTTGAAAAAAATCAATCCGCCTCTCCCATACTCGTGCAGTATGCTTCGGGCCAGCCTGAGGATCCCCTTGCTCCCATCGACATTCCCCCCCCTGATGTTCAGATGGCGGAGTCTACTACGACCATTCTTACCTATCCTCCTCTATGAGACACTTGGAGCCCAGTCCCCCTGCATCCTCCCCTGTTGTTTCGCTTGACCCCCTCTTTTCTACCCATACACGAGATCACTCCACCCGTATCTCTGTTGACCTCCGCAGCCCGAGTCCTCGCCATACTTCCGATAACCCTCATATACCACCCTCTAGTTCGTATATGAGTCATAGTCATCCTTCTCCTTGCACTCCCTCCCGTAGTTTCCGCTCGATGTCTTCTGTCCACTCACGCTACCGTCAGTCTATCTCCTCCCCCCATTTGTTGTCTTGTGATACCATTCTGCAGGACCTCCCGTCCCCACCCTTTATCGGTTATGCCGATGGTGCAAGTCGTTACTCCTGGAATCTAGCCTCGGCAGGTTGGGCCATCTTCACCCCCTTGCATACCCTTTTCCTCTCTAACGGAGTCTGCATTGGTACTGCCACCAACAATTAGGCTGAATATGATGCAGTGCGTGGTCTCTTACCGATGCCCTCTTTCATCGCATCCTCCATCTCCATGTTCATTTGGATTCCCTACTTCTTGTCATGCAACTAAATGGTGTTTATCATGTGCATAACCCTGTGCTGTTTAGGCGATATTTACGAGTGAAACTCTTGATACGTAACTTTGAAACCATCACTTTCAACCATGTACCTCAAGAACAAAATCACTATGTAGATAGTATTGCAAACCAGGTTCTAGATTGGCATTTATCACACACAAGAAAATAACATTAAAATCATCAAAACGATGCATATCCATAATATATGTGTCACATAACATGTTTTAGAGTCCATCTACTCTAATACATATAACATGCCCATAGCATGTTACCAAAAACTCAAAAATGGGGGCACCACCTGCCCCTACATACACACTAGGGGGCACCACATGTCCCACACCTAATCACTATCTGGCAGATCCCGAGCCAATGGCTCTACCCCGGCAGCCCGTAGATCACGCACCATTTGACCGGCCATCGCCATGCGCTGCATGACACCTTGCCATTCCGAGGGTAGACCAACACATGGCTCTATGTACTGGTCGTCTAAGCCTTGCCACCTGCGCTCTGATACTTGGGTCAAAAACCTTTCGCATCTATGACGGATGTCCTCCAGAATGGCGGCCGCATCCTCATTATGCGCTACTCTCGACCCACTCGGACCTGTAGCTCCAGACGCTACCGGTCGTCCCATGTATCCGGCCGGTTTTACCGGCACTATATCTGCATACCAAAAGTACATGAATCAGTACCCTAGCTACTATTCAAAAAACTTTAACATGCCCATACAAGAATAGCACCACTACATCTAGTCCCCGCACTCGATTAGGTAGAAATGGCAGTCCTGGATCTCCACAATAGCTCATCCCACTATGTGGATAGTCATCTATGTATAACGGCATCTCGATCCCAATGGGGAAAAACCTGTGTCGGAACACTCGCCTCGACCGCCCCTCCTCCTCCCTCTCGTACATTGCGTGAGTCTTCCACTCTGGTGACATCGTTGCTCTCTCGCTCCCATCTAGAAGTCAGATACGTGGCTCCGAGGTTGGGATCTTCAAAGAAGAAGGCACACAATAAAGTCCCATACGAGCAATCGTGGTTCACTTGCCACTTGCAGAGCGACAACTGTCGTTTTAGCGACACCAGCATCATTTGTGCCCACCCATAGTAGGTCCCACTCAACACACTTTCCACAATCATCGTCTGCCCCCCAGTGATGTGATGGAACGCCTGGCTGCCTAGGATACGCAGCACAGCTGCGGCCACTGCACGGGTTTCTAGTCTCTCTAGATCCCCGACCGGTATCCGAGTCCCCTTGACTTGGAGACCCGGTCGACAATGTCGTTCCACAAACTCCATGATATGCCACCCCCACGGTAATACTGGTTGCGTGTTTCCCACCATCCCAAGTGGCGGGAGACCTGTCAGAAAATACACATCCTGGACTGTCAGTTCGATCCTGTGCCCCTGCACTACAAATACCTCATGCTCTGGATCCCAATAACTGATTATCCGGGCCAACAACGGCTCTTCTGCTCTCATCAAAGGGTTCTCCAGAAACTTTAGAACCCCACACCTAGCTAACACACGACGAACACCCTGATCCGCCTGGATCTCTGCCCGTAATGTACCCAGGTCTCTCTCTCTCCAGTTCACCCTTAAATCTACCATACCTGCACAAAAACATCCTCTTTGTCAGCATATAGATTGGGAATACCATAACCAAACACACAAACCCAACTCTCAGCCATAAAACAGCACCAAAACCCCCTCATCTCCCAGGTCACAGTTTTCTGCCCATTTCTAGACTAGGTCGCAGTTTTTTGCCTGATACCTGCATCCCAGGTTGCACTTTTTTCCCCAAAAGTGCGACCCGACCGTAGAGATGAAGGAGGGACTGTTTCTGAGATTTTGGGCCCTAAACTAAACTTTCAATCCATCAAAATGAAAGAGTAAGGTTAGGCCTCTTACCTGCAACTGACGGATCTCGATTCCAACGATCGGTTTGTCTGCTACGCTCACCGCAAGATTTAGGGCCTTCTCTCCTCTCTACATTCACAACAGCAACAATAGAAAATGTGTGAATTTGGAGGGAAAACTCGCTTATTAAAAGAGAACCCCCGTTTTTTCTTTTTCTTCTTTCGACCGCCGCGACCACACCGTAGCCCTGACAAACCGTCTCGCACCGCGTGGTGCCCACCGAGCCCTCAAATGGGTATATGTTACTTTTTTTATGATTTTGACATTTCTCGCCAGGACCTATTTTGTCCAAGAAGGGCCACTTCACCTCCACTTTAAATCGAATTTCCTCACTTATGACACTTGTACTTGGGGCACCACTTCGCCTCCATACTTGTCCATGTTCGCATCGATTTTTGTCATGAGTTCCCACCTTGTACTCATGTTTTCATGGACCCCCATTGGGCCTTTACTGTGTCGTAGCACCATCGAGTCACGCTTGTTTAGCGCATCCAAGTTGAGTCATCATCGCATTCATGGAGTCTATCCTGAGTCCCTTTGTACCCCGCCATAGCCCTCCATCCTTCATTGCGTGGTCTCTCTCTTGTGTCGCACATTATGACCTTCAGTCCCACTGTCCCCTATCCCTTATGATATTGTGTCAGTAGCTGCCATGTCATTCATGCCATTTATGCTCTAACAATGGAAGTCGTACATTTGCTACTCAGTCCTTTCCATTTCCCTATCATCATTAGTGTCAGTCTGTCTGTCGCTCTACTATTTTCTCTCGCGCCTTAGTTGAGGATTTCTCATTGCCTCACTTGTGGCAGACCTCCTTCTATCGACATCAGCTCATTCATTCCAGAAGCCAGGTCTAGAGGGAAGTGTACCTTGGTTCCAGCTTCCAATCTTGTTCGGTGCCTCGGATCAGGCAAAGGTATCTCTCATTTCCCTTTGACTTGATTGTTTCTCTAGCTCCTTTCAGCATGACCAAGATCCGTATACTTGATGGTTCAGTGATACAGCAGTAGCTCTTGATGATTCCCAGGTGTGTGTGAGATGTCTCAACCCTCATGAGGGGGTGGCCTTGCAGGTAGCCCCCCACATGCCTGGATGACCTCTTCCTTGCAGCCTTCGATGCAGCTCCAGATATTTGATGATGCTGGCCTTAGCCACTTGTAGTGCCTCTTTGATTTGCATGTATCGCTAGATTTTTAGGAGTCTCTTCCCCATTTACAAGGGGAATTTGAAGGTATTTATCTCATGTACTCGCATATTATTGTACCGTGCCTCCGTCGTTCTCCCGTACGCATGTGTGATCTCTATTGTATTTTTATATGGCCTGTGATTATGCCTGTACTCTATGGTTCGGTCCTCATGCATCGGACACACTATTCTTTTGTACTTTGTCTTGGCGTGCATAGGTATGCCTCCCTCGCCGCCCAAAGACAGTAATTCTCTCATAAAAAGAGACTTGTTGCACCTACAAGTCTCATCTCCTCAGGGTCTAGTTCTTCAGCACATTAGTCTCCCTTACATTTCTCTCTCTGACTTCCCTTTTGTTGTCTGGTGATTGAGTTCTTACAACGTACTTCGGTCATATGATTTTCTCCTAACACTCGCATGCCGGGGGGCAATCTGTTACACCATTTTTTGGTCATATAACCTACTATCATTAGATGGACCCAAGTACACCATGTAAGACTAATTTTACCCTAAGTAAAATTTCTCTCACTATGTAAAATAACTTAATAAACCACATTTATTAGGTTGTTTATGGTCTAAACAGGAAACCCCAAAAGGAAATATTAAACAAACCTATATTTTTTTTATTTTCCTCATAGAATAATTAATTAAACCATAATTTAATTATTATTCTTTAAATAAGGTGCTTTTAACCCAAAACAGTAAAATTAATTAGATAAACTATTATTTATCTTATTATTTTCTAGGAATAATTATTTAAACCTTATTTAAATAATATTCCTTGTTAAATTTGACAAAATCACTCATAAATAGTTAAATAAATCACTATTTATTTAATTCTTACTCAACCACGTCCTTAAAATAATAAATAAATCATTTATTTATTTATTATTTACAAATAAAGGGATTTGACCCAAGTAAAATTCGTTTTCCCTCCAACAAACATAATAAAATATTCCATAAAAGGTGGATCCAGATTTGGTTAACATTATTTTAATCATGCACCAAGATCTAGAATGACCCAATATTTTGTTATAAATAGGAGGGTTTTTCCCATCATTCTTCACCTTTTGTTTCCTATTAGATCACTCTGGATCTATACACTTGGTCCCATTTTTCCATCATTTGCTGTGTGAGCTCCCATTGAGCTCTATTCTTTGCATTAGGTTTTCTACACCACAAGAGAGAGAAATCTTAGATCTGAAGTGCTGAGGACTTCCAGGAACCCATCCCATTGAGGAGAATTGGATACGCCTTCTTGTTTTCGTCTCAGGTGCCCAATTAATATAAAAATTCTTTCAAAAATTGTTCTTGTCTTGTCTATTGGTATATGGAGCAAAACCTTGTTTTTTACTGCTTAATGTATTTCCATGCATAGATCTGGTGTTTTGCAGCTCTTTTCTTGTTTAACTAACCGCAGATCTGAAGATATTGGCAGCCACTTTTCTTGTTAGGGCTATTAGTTATGCATAGCTAAAGTCGTCCTTTTTCATACACTTCGACAAAGGATTCATACTAACAATCACCTAGAGTGTCTAACTCTAGACATTCCAGAGACCGACATAGACGATATTCCACTCAGATTACAAAGATATGTGATTGGTGTCTCGGGACCTTTTAGGAGGTTCCTATGCAGGGTGGCCCGGGCAGTGGTCTCTTATCATGATCACCATCAGTGATAGGATGATCGTGTCATAGACTCATATTTTTGACCTTTTGTGTTACCATTTTTGCCGATCATAAGGTGTTTCCAACCTATGCTTAAAGATAATGTATATTTTTTGAAACACTTCTATACTATGATATATCACTATTTACCGGCTACCTGTGTACATGTTATGAATGTTGTTTAATTTACTGTTTTTATTATTGCAAATGTCGATTTATCATACTAGAAGAAACTACATTTGCTAATGTATTTAAATGTCTTGGAATATGTTTATATTCAATGTAATAAAATTCACGTTCCAAGAGATGAACTCTTAAAAATAACCGTAATAACACTGGATTTCTAATGGCATAAACCCTATTAAGTTGTAATACAACAAGTTCAAAATCCAACCTAACAATCAAACTCCAAATTCCAAACGATATGGATTCAGATAATAACTCAATCACTGTACTATACTCTACAATGTTATTCATTGTTTGACCAAGGCTTACCCCATGCATGGATACTAAATCGTCAGAGGGTGAATAAATAACCCAAGTTGTGGAAGAAATGTTCTGTGTACTATTACAAGCACCATCAACAAAACCAATGTAGGTTTGAAGAGACGTCAACATCTGTAATATCAAGAGTAAAACTAAGATAAATAGGAATAGTGATAAAAACACACTCAAAACTAGGCACACTTTTCTAATCTAAGACACGCCAGCCATAAAGAAGTATAATCTAATAAAAAATCTCCACACCAAGTTTAAGCATAATATCTCTTCAGATAAAGCCCATTTATGGGTTTATCTAAAGGGAAACCGTCGAAATATATCAGTTCATAGGCCCCTTTTGCTAGCTTTCACTTAATAATGAAAGGACCATGCCACATGGGCACGAATTTTCCAGCTCCTAGCTTATCGTTGGCTTGATCGTACACTAAGACAAGGTCTCCTTCTGAAAAATTACGAGGGGTAACACTTCTATCATACTGAGCTTTTATTCATTTGAAATGAGCCTCGTTTGCTATTGCAGCATTTCGTCCATTCTCATCTAGCTGAGCCAAGTACAAAAAACATTTCTCCTTTTCAGACGTAGCTGGGAGTAATTCTATGGCTAATTTTAATGACGAAATTTCACATTCAATCGGCAACACAACTTCCAAACCGTAAACCAGTTAAAAGGGAGTGAAACCAGTTGATGTTTTTATTGAGGTCCGATATGCCCAAAGTGATGAAAATAACATGGAATGCTAATTCGACTTATGAATACCAATATTTCGTCTGATCATAGTGACCAAAAATTTATTGATAGCTTCAACCACACCATTAGCCTACGGGTAATAATGAGTAGAACTATCATGGCGCAAGCCAAGTTGATCTATTAGTTCAGTCATCATAATATTTCGAAAATGACTTCCATGATCTGTAATAATGGCTTGAGGAACACCGAATCTAGCAATTATGTGATTGAAAATGAAAGTTGCAGCAGTCTTACTGTCTGTCGAAAATGTAGGGATTTCCTTGGCCCACTTAGTAAAATAATCTACCGCTAAGATAATATACACATGCCCCCCGCCCGAGTGAGGGTTACATGTAATAAAGTCGATAGCCCATTTTTTTAAAGGGCTGATAGTAATTGTAGGGTGAAGAGGAGCGGGTGGCGCATGAATTTTACAATTAAAGAGTTGACAGTTGTGGCATTTCCGGACTACATAGATACAATCTTTGAATAACGACAACCAGAAATAACCAGCGTGCAATATCTTTTGGGTTGTGGCATACCCAAACATATGACCGCCACATTCTCCAGAATGGCAGTCATTTAAAACCATCTCAGTTTCTTCATGAGTAAGACAACATCAGAAAATAGAATCCGCTCCACGACGATAGAGTGTATCACTAATAATGTTGTATTGTTGGGATTGGAAACGTTTTTTCCATCGCTGAGATTGTGAGATTTCAGGCCGAAAAGATTGGGTTTGGAGATAAACGATAATATCCCCATACCATGGATCAAGTGTACTAATAAGAAACAAGGATTCATCCGTAATGGGCTGCTCTGCCACAGTTTCAGTATCAGTAGAGGGGAAATCACACATCAATTCGGCAAAAACCAAATATTTCTTTAACTTGGATTTTTCAAATTCCAAGTCAAATTCCTACAGGATAACTATCCATTTGGAATAATTTCCCCCTAGCAACTTTTTGGTTAAAATGTACATCATAGGGTTACAGTCAGAAATTACTGTGGTTCTGTGTAGTAAGATGTAGTGTCTAAATCTTTGGACAACTTGAATAGCTTCCAAGGCCAATTTCTCCACATGCGTGTATTTGATCTTAGTCAGATGCAGTTTTCGTCTAAGATTGTAAATCACATGTTCATGGTTGAATTCATCTTCCTCAACTAAAACCATCCCAATAGTGGAATGAGAGGCAGCGAGGTAAAAAAAAATAGTCCCGGTTGTAATTGGGAGGATGCAATAATGGTACATGGGTCAACATGTGTTGAAGTGCATCAAAAGATCGATCAATGATCTCATCCCAAAAGAATGGAACATCTTGTTTTAACAGCCAGGTAAAACCCTTTGTTAGCTCGACGTAGTTAGGAATGAACCGATGTAAAAATTTTTCCTTCCCCTGCAAACTTTGGAGTTGGCACAGAGTTGAATGAGGAGGTAGATTAATAATAGCTTTGACCTTCGATAGATCAACGCCAATGTCTGCTTTCGAAACAACAAATCCCAGTAATCAACCCAATTCTAAATAGAAAACACATTTGTGTGGATTTATCTGTGTTTGATAATGCCTACATCTCATAAAGATAGCTCATAAATGAGTGAGATGGTCGGCCCTACGTGATGAATGAGCAGGTAAATCATCGATATAAGGCTACACAATTTTCTTAATGTCATGAAATACGTAAGACATAGCCCTTTGAAAAGTTGCCCTATCATTCTTCAATCCAAAGGGTAGTTTGCAATAAGAAAATGTCCCCTATGGATAAATGAAAGTTATTTTTGGCTGATTAGCAGGAAGTATGTCTATTTGATTGTAACTAGAAAAACCATCCATAAAGGAGAACATTTCATTGCCAGCACAATCATCAATTATTTGATCAATATAGGGGGTTGGATAATTGTCTTTAGGACAAACTCAATTAATATCCCTATAGTCTATAAATACTCTTATCATTCCTTTTTTTTTGTTAACACGAACAATATTCAAAACCAAATCCGTTAAAGGAATTGGATAAATGAAACCTGCACGAAGTAATTTTTTAACTTCAGCTTTGATAGCAGCAGCTTTTCTCGAATGTATTTGACGTAAATGTTGGCGGATAGGTTTGGCATCTGGGTAAGTCTTGATTTCATGTATGACAATTAATGGATCGATTCCTAGCATTTATTCATAGGACCACGTAAACACATCACAAAATTCTTGAAATAGGGCTTTATAAGTTTGAATTTCATCTTTTGTACAGAAAACACCTATATGAATGTTTTCAATTATTCCTGGCTTTACTGAAATGTCAATTGGAATCATTTGAAAGATGTTTTCCAAATTTAACTCAGAATCAAGATTTCACAATGGATTCTGTGGTTCTTTGAAATATTTAGCAGTAAAAATTCAAGTGAAATCATCTTCAAAATGATCCATCTCAGGTAAAAATGAAGATCGATGATGTAGATCTTCCCATGGTAAATCATCAACAGACAAAAGTTCACAAATATGCTCATCAATATGGACAAGATCGAGAAATGTCCTTGTGGCTGAACTAGATATAGAAAGTGATTCCTCATGGATCCCATTCATTGGATCAGTTTCGGTTGAAGAAGGGTCGGAAAGTGACTGTATAGCCTAATATGAAATTTCAAATGGACTCAAAGGCATCATGCCATCAAATGAATCTAACTTGGAGTCGAAAGGTACAATCCAAGGATCATCAAACATAATGGTATCTAATGAAATCATATGAATAGTTGTGATAGAAGGCGATACGTTAGGAGGAGGAAAGGAAAAATTTCCTAGTAAACCATAATCTTTAATCAAACCTACTCCAACATCCTTCTAAGGGATAGCTTCTTTACCGACGTGCTGGATTGTTTCTATAGAGGCTGGATCAGAAGAAAAATAAATTAACTGATCTATTGTAACAATCCTTCCTTGATGTGGATATTTTATAGCTGGAAGACCGAAGAAAAAATAATAGTCATAGCATAAAACCAACTACAACCCAGAAGAAGGTTGTAATCTAGAGGGGCATCAACCATTTCCACATCTAGATTTACAATTTCACCTTTGAACCCTATGGGTAAATCCTAGAAAATACCAAAAGGGTGGAAACCTCGGCCATCAAAAGCCTTTAGAATCGTCAGAGACTAACTGAGTGTAGGAGAACCAAGAGATTTCCAACACTCGATTGACATAATACATGTTGAAGCTCCCTCATCAATCACAGTCCAAAAAATCAGTCTGTTTTTTACTAATACTGGAATTTGGAAAGCCATTTGATGAGGTAGGCGAGGTGTACTATTCTCTAAATGAAATATTATTAGGTTCAAATCCTAAATATCAACAACTCTTATGGTAGAAAAAAGTAATTTATGTTGTGTTGGGCATGATTACATCACTTCCAAAGCCAACATTGCTGAAGGGGAAATAGCTAAGTCTTCAACAATGTTGTAATTCTGAGCAGCTCTCACATGTGGATTGAAATCTGATTTATGAAGAAAACCTTTAGCAGGAAGTTTGATTATTAAGTCTAGATTGGGTTTCTCGATCTGTAGCGGACCAGAAACAGGAGGTGGTGTAGTTGATGTGTTTGTACTAGAATATTCTTCTTCTTTACCATCAACATGATTCTTAGTACCATAATCTTGCAATCGCGTCACAATCCTGACATGAGACATCATTAGAATAGGTTCCTCTGAGGCATTCGAGGTAGAACGAATCATCTAACTATCTTGAGTGGGAACAGGATCCTTCAAGACAACAGGCTGTTGTGAACCTTTAACGAATTTCGAAAACTTTGCTCGATGTGAGCATTCCTGAGTAAAATGATCCTCGTCACAAATGTAACAAGGATAGTGAGGCTTGCATTTTTTGTCATTGGTTTCATTTTTATCAGTTTTCTCTTTTGAATTCTTTTTTTTTTATTCTTCCCTTTCTTTTTACTGCCAGATTTAGATTTGGCCATAGATGTCTCTACGACATGAATGTCGGTAGAAATTTCGGGGGAAGATTCTCCTTTTGGGGAATCAGGTAAAGTTATAATAGGAGAAGAATTATTTGAAGATTTCTTCTTACTTTTAGTATTGACTGTACCAATCATACGATCAACGACATGAGACCCTGAAGGAGTTGTAGTTATTTGACCTTGTTTTGGAAGATCGGGGATTTTTTCATGTAAAGTACCTGACTGCATATAGATGAGGTCAAGGTACTGAGCTTCAAAAATCAGTTTCTCCTCAGTAACAACTCCGGCCTTAGCTACATATTCAGTGATTTTTGGTAATAATGATTTCACAAACCATTCCACCAAAATTTGATATGGAACGTAAACTTTCACCAAACGCCTTCTACGTCGCCATTCATGAATATGATCAGAAATATATGTGGATGTGGATTTCTTTAGTGAAGTTAATAGTTTCATGCCATTTTCGTATCTGAAAGGAAACTGAAAATGAGTCAAGAAGGCAGTTGCTAATTGACTGAAATTATTAAAAAAGCCTTGTGGTAACTCAATGTACCATTTGGTGGAAAGACCAATAAGAGTTCTTTGGAAAATACGTAAGCAAATTGAATCATCAATTATTGAATTAGATGCACACCAGAGGTGATAAGTCATAACGTGATTTGACGGATCCTCTCCTGACTTACCCTCGAATTTTGGTATATCACCGGGCAACTTATGTAGCATTGGTGGCCAGTACGGATAATAGAAAATTGGATCATTCGTAAGGCACGTCAAATCAGGTAAATCCAAAGTTGCAATAAATGGTAACTTATGGTTAGGGTCATGAAAACCTTGAGTAGCCAAAGCAGTTCTGAGAGGAGGATACCCAGGATAACTGGGAATTGGATTTGCATTAGGAATTGTGTAACCTCCTGGGTAACCAGGATTAACCGGACCAAACTGGGGTTGTTGAGGCTATTGATAAGTATAGCCAGGGTACGGTTGATACTGATAAGCTGGGTTTTGTGAAACGAGACCAAATTGAGGTTGTCCCTGGTATGGTTGATACGTGAATTTTGGTTGACTTGTGACAACCATACTTGTACCAGCTTGTCCCGCAGGCATCTGAACGAAAGTTTGAACTGAAGGTCTTGAATTGGGTACAGAGACTTGAGGGATTTGCACGGATGCAGGGACAGAAGAACTCGGAGCTATAAATACTCCAGAAATAGGTGTTATAGGTTGAACAGACATTGCAGCAGTTGCAGCAGTTTGAGGTGGAGTCTGAGGTGTACTAGGCCCAGACTGCTGTATAGAACTAGGTGCAAGAGTTTGAATAGTAGGTTGGATAGGTTGTTGGGTTGGACCAGAAACCAAACGCTATCCAGGTTGAGAAGAAAACTGCACATTAGGCTGAATAGTTTGTTGATATTGGGATGGATCCCACACCATATTCATTCTTGGGTATTGTCTCATAGAAGATTGAACGTAAGGACCATAGCCTGGTTGAACGTAGGGTTGATAAGTAAGTGGTAAATTTTTGGCTCCTTGCATAGATTATTGACCAGAAGGCAGTTGGAAACCTTGAATTGGGTAGTAACCTTGAGGTTGATAACCCTGAGGTGTGTACTGAAGCTAGGGTTGATAAGGACCCTCAGGAGCATATTTGAGTTTGGGGTTGACCTTGGGGTATGTATTTTTCTGAAGGTTGATAACCTTGAGGTATGTACTATCCTTAAGGTTGTCCTCCAAAATAATATGATTCCACAGTTTTTCCTGGAGTAAATTTACCTTGAGGTTGCCCCCCAGGCAGTAACTGACTTCCCTGAAAATGTCCTCCAGGTGGTAACTAACTACCTTGAGGTTGAGGATTCAGAATATTACCAGACATCATAAAGATTTTCTCTCCGTTCGACGTTTCAGTTTTAATTCCATTAAGACCAGATGATACTACTTTTTCAATTGGTGGAGGAGCTACTCCAAATAAAGTACTAGATAAAGCCTGACATCCCAAAGGAATAGAAGGAACACCATGTAAAAATGCTTCCGGTGTCTGGGAAAACATAGATGACTCTCCTGCCATAATAGATGAAGGATAGTAACCCCTAGGAATAGGATGAAATGTAATTCGAGGTGGAGAAAAAGAAAGACCCGAGTTTTCTAAATTTTTTTTCAAAGATAGATACCAAGCGTCAGTTCAAATAGGGTTGTAGAAAATAGATTCACACTCCCTAAGGTTTAAATACCGAGGGGATTCGAGAAGAGATAAATCTTCATATGGACTAGTAAGCTTTTCAATAGAAATGAGGTCAGATGGAAGATCTTCAGTAACAACATTTCTTAACCCAGGTGAACCAAGATCACTAGAAGTTGGTGTAATAAATCCTGCGGATGTTTCCAAAACAAAAGGTTCAGTTTCAGGTTCAAAAATTTCAAGTTCGTCAGCTAGGTCACTAGAAGGAGAAATATTATCAGTAACTTTAGAAACTGAAATCAGTTCTTGAATGTGTTCTATTGTGGTTATTTGATGATGAGGATGAACAACTATAGATGAAGTTCCAATTTCTGTTGATCTAATTCTACCGCTACTAGATGATACTAGAGCACATAGCCCTTCAAGCTGACTTGGTGTATATTCATGGGGCTTCCACTAAAGTCTCTAATATTGTCTCGGTAATTCCGCCACGATTAAATATTAACTAATCACATGCAAAAAAAGAAAATTTCAATGAAAACGCCTAAAGTCTCTAAAGAAACAAACAACTGAATTACACACTTAAAAATATAAGAGTTCAAACCACACACAAACAATAACTTCCCGTACTAAAAAATAGTAGTTGGTGATGAAATCCAACTTAGTAGAAATTTAATACAGAAAGGGCGGTTGGAACAGTTACCTCGACAACCTGCTTAATGAAACAGACTGGCACAAGTTTCTTCAGAAAACCATCTCAAGTGAAGATTACCCCCGAGAGAGTCCATGTGAGTCTATTCAATGTCTGCTCCAGGTACAATGAGATCTTTCCTTCACCCTCACCTTAGGAAATAATCTTAAACTTATGTACACTAAGGTTACCAACGGTAACAAATATAACTGGGGGAACAGTCTACGATCTGATCCCATGCGCAAGGGAAGAGTAACTAAGATCAATCCCCTTGAAGGCTCCTCGACATGGTCAATTCAAGGTTTACCGACAAGTGACCCGAGGATCCTCGACAATGGTTAATCCGAGGTTTACCATTTTTAATGTGCACAAAATCTTCTATCTTTCCCAATGAAACAAAATTGATTTTCTCAAAGGTTCAGACATGATATCATGATTAACTCCTTTAAGAGAAGCTTCCCAGATTGTACCAATTACAATTGGATTTATTTCCTACCACAAGATTTATCTACTTGTTTGTTTTTACTATCTTGGAGAGTTAATTACTCCCTACTCCAAGATACTAGCCTAAGCTATGTTGGTGATAAGAGCCCTAGAAATAAAAGATTACTAGATGAATTTTAATTAAGCATTAATTTTATGAGCTGTTATTTAAGTTAATAGGTATGGAAATGAAATTTTGATGGTGTGAAGACTTGACTTCCAAAAATCACTAAAAATACACCTAAAAATGATAATCAATTTGTTTTTCTTTCAATGAAATTCTAGCTAAAGAAAGAGTTCGAGAATGCAATTCTTTTAAGAGACAATTCTATCTTTGAACATAACAATAACTGGAAGAAAATATTTTTGTATTTTCAACAATAACTCAAAACGAGAAAAATTATCAAAGCTCAAAACAAAATCCTTTCACTTGCAAAAACTTGAAACTACAAAAACAACTTTCCTTCAAAAGAAATCTAAAATTTTTTAAAAACACTCAAAACTACAAAAACTAATCTTGAGATCTACAAACTTTGAAAATCAAATTGAATAAAAGATTTAATATTTTTTGAAGAACGTTTTACTTATTTTTTCAGTAAACTAAGGATCTATTTGTCCAGAATAACAAACAAATCAAAACACATCTGTTATGTTTTTATAAAAATGAAATTCAAAACCTATAAAAAAGTTTTTTTGCAGATTTGCAAAGAAACAAATAGATCTATTTCTCAATAAAGGATGGATTTCAAAATCAGTTTAGACTCAGCAAAAAGGCAAAAAAGACCAATGTAATCTAAGGTATTTCAAACTTCCAATGTTTTGAGTCACTACATAGACCAAACAAAAAGCAATCCAACTTGCAAAACTTCTAGAAAATCATCAAAAACATAAATACTGCTAGAATTCATTCACAAAAGGCTTTTGACAAAAAGAACGTCAATCTGGGTAGGTACTTAAAACTCTAAATCAAACTAAATATAAACTAGAAAAATAAATCTGGAGTTTTTCAGAATTTTAACAAGGTTAACAGGCTCCCAGAAGTAACAGGTGCGGTCCCGCATTGTTTACTCAAGGAAAGTGTGAAACTACCGGCACTGTGAAAAAGAACAAAGTGTGGTCCCCAGAAAAGTTTGAGAAAAACGTAAAATATTTCAAAATTTTCAAAAACAGAGAAAACCTAAGCTACCTAGGCAGACATCCATCAATCAAAAACCAGGAAAAACTTTCCTCAAATCAAAATAAAAGAGAACCAAAAACAACAAGTTCTTTCCCAAGTGGAGTCTCCAATTTGTTGGGCGGATTAATCAATCTTGTGGACAAGATCAATATCTCTAGTACCAAAAGGTAATCTAGAAAAAAATAGCCAAATAAACCTATATTTATCTAAACATATATGATTCATAAAATAATACTATAAAGGTGTTTAAGAACCTACCGTAGATCCGATGCTTGTTCAAAGTAGTTGTCCCTCGTTCACTTCAAGGAGTTATCTTCGGAAACCTGCAGTCCAAAAAAAAGAAAACATTAAATAGCACCTATATAGTAAACATCATAAATCATGCTTATCATGGTGATCAAGGAATCCATGAAATAAACAGTTAACTAACAACTTATTGAGAAAAATGAATTCATTTGTATTAACTTTGAAAAAAGGAAAACCTTACAACCTTAGCCTTGATGTTGAACAGGCCTTCCCAGGGTCCGAAGTAGGAATCTCCTCTACTCTAAAAAGCCTTGCACTCCTCCAATTGAGAGAGATAGAGGTATGTGATCTCTCCTCACAAAATATCAGTTAAATGAGTCTGAATCCCAACAGCACTTAACCGCAAATAATTCTAAATCCCAAACTCCCCTTGAGGCTACCCAATGCCTCTTTTTATAGTTGAAAATAGGAGGTTTAAGTTCCAACTATGAAGGGATATAATCCTCCTTCAAAGGCATAAGCTTCTCACATCAAGGGGTTAGCTCCATAAGGTAAGGGATACATGAACCTAAAAAGAGCGGTTCTGCCACCGCAAGATTCCTTCTAGAGGCTTCTAGAATTTACTAAAAGTGAGCTTTTTTGAGTTTACTTGTGCCATTTTAATATTTAAAGGGGTCCAAACCCATAACATAGATAAAGTGCATTCAGGTACACAGGAGTCATGAACATTGGGTGTGGGACTGTGGGCAAGATACAGAGAAAATGTGATACCAGAGTTAAGGAGATTTTTAAGAACGTTTCTCTTATTTTCAAGGCTTGACATGAGGAAATAATATGTTAGACTTGCAAAGGAGGAATTATGAGTGATAATGAGCTCATACACATAGCAGAATGTCAGGATGACAATTTTCAGTGCAACACCTACTCACCTGCAGCAAGGGAGAATTTGCAATTGAGCCATTTCAGCTCAATGACTGAAGTACATGATGAAGGAGGTAAAATTTTGTTTTGTATTTTACACTTCCTTGTCTATATGAGAAGAATATAATACTAAGAGGGGTATTTCCTTGTTGCATATTTTATTGCTATGTACTTGAGGCCACTTGCAGTGTTTATGATGGCCATTCTATTGGTGGATTGTGGGGGAATGCCACATGGTTTTCGGTGTGCATCATTGGCACCAAATTATGCTTTCATGATTATTTTTTGTAAAATGGATGTGGCAGAAAAAAAGTGGCTGAAAAAAAACTTTTTGCACTATGTATTAAGGTAGGCAAAGGATACCATATGTTGGTTCCATGATTGGGACTATGTTCTACCTCCTTGTTTTTACATGTTTATGCTTCCGCATTATGCTGCTAAAACATTGATTGTAGGAAGCATCATTGGAGGAGTGGAACTAGAGGTGAGGAGGCCCAATGGAAAGATAATTCTTCCCATTATAAAAGCTGCATATTTTAGGAATAATAGTGGGTAGACCTTGATTTCCATGCTATACATCTTTCCTTCAAGTGAGAGGACTCATTTTGGAGGTTTGATTTCTTTTTCGAGACACCTAATGGGTGTTGGATTTGATGGGGTGGTTTGGGTATTTCTTGGATACCATTATACCTCAGCCATATATCAGCAGCAGCCCCATATATATCACAATTTGAGAGATAACCAACAAGAGATGCACATTTTGACTCCGCTATGCAGCCCACCTTCTTTGCAGGAAATCAAGGTGGAAGAGATCCTTCATGAGTTGCCATATTGGAGGGTGACTCATCTTGTTTGGTTGATAGCTTGGGGGAGAGAGATTCAAATGTGGATGATGAATCCCAATCTATGTCAACCCTCATGCTTCAAAGAGGATCTTCAAACAACCCATTGTTTCTCCATGGATGTTTCGTTGTCACATCATGCTAGCTATTTGGGATGTTCCCTAATAGATGGCTTGCACACTTGGGAGAGGCAACTTGGAGATATATTGATGATGCAGAACCTTGATCCTTGGATAAATTTATCTTATGAGGTTTCTATAGGGGATAAAAGGATTCTCTTCAGTCCTATCCTTGTAGTTGCTTCAGGACAAGCAACATTTGGGAGGGGAGGACTGTAATGTTCCCAAATTTGCACATAGCAATTTGGAACATTAGTTTTTCTACTTTCACCAAGGAGAGGAATAAATCGGTAAGGGAGCCCATGAAAAATAAAAATATGAATAATTTTCACCTTAATAAGGAAGGGGATCACTTCAGGGGCTGAAATTTACAATTACAAGTGTGAACATGGGAAAAATAGATGAGGACATAGTCAAGTTCGACTAAGTCAACATGCATTCTTGAGGAGGAAGAGATCACCTAAGAAAACTACTTCAATGTGAAAAAATATCAGCCTGAGACACATATGTAAACTATATTGAAGATCCCTACTGTGGGAAGAGGCATTGGAGGTGGATTAGTTGACCAAGTCAACATCACAGCCATAAGAGGAGGGAAGCAAGCTAGGGAAGCGTAGTTTTGAAAGATGAAGCTTCATGAAGAAGTCACCTCAACTTTGTGTGGGGTCTGGGGTGAGGAGGCTCAACAAAGATAAAAGGAAGGCATAGCATCAAAGGGGATTCATTCTTGTATTTATATATTTTGGTCTAGAGACCATTTGCATACTTTAGCTATTTAGCCGAAGTTGCTGCACTGTTTAGTGCAAAGAATTTCCGTGCGAGAATTCCGTCCTCTCTATAGATCAAATTACTTAAGGGATCAATGGGGAATGATTAGAGATTAATTTCTATATTTTTCTTGAGTCCATTCATCTATTTTCATCTACAATGCATTCATATTTAGAAAATTGCGTCATTGATGCAGGGGCAGTAGCAGCAAAACTGCACCCTTTGATTTTGTGCTAGTCTTTGAGGAGGAGGTGCTTATTTCCCTCGGGAAGTTTGTTAGAGAGGCCTCTAGCCATATTTCTGTATTATTCAGCTCTAATATGTTATATTTAGTCATTTTTAATGCATATTTGCTGTATATTTCATTATTTTCTGTAGTCCTACCTTGTACATGCATTTTGTCGGAAATCTTGCTCGGAGCCTTGTTTCTACTGTATAAGTGATTAAACATCCATTTCTTTGTTGTGTGATTAATATAAGTTTTATATCAGACTTATTTCTTCATTTTTTGTAGAAACCCTCATGGTAATTACACTCTCACTGTATTCAGAAATTTATGTTTAGTAAAGTCATGGGAAATCATTGTTTTCTAGCCTAGTCGGGAAAGGAGGAGTTGTTTAACATAGCTATAAGAATTAGTTTGAGATTGAATTTGGATCATAGGTCCCTCTTTACCTAAGCTATCATATCCAACCATTTTCCCTACTTATTTTTATGCTCATTTCTGAAAATAACCTTTTTAGGGCATAAAATCCCCTTTTTCCCCACTTTCGAGATCATGAAATGAGATACAAGTTGCTGTTGTAGCTAAACATGATTCCTATGTTTTTATTATGTATATTTTAAGCTTATTAATCATAACAGGACCGTTATACAACTTATTCATTGCAGAATTTCAGATTTGGAACATTACATTAGCAAAACTGATATGGGTGCCCTCGAACGAAAGAGCCCGACCCGAACGCACCCGGTTGGGCTACCTCACATCGCACGACATGGTGCACCCAAAAAAATGATGCCAAAATGGGGAAAATGGAAAACGGGCCACCCAAACGTTCATAAGGCACCCAGGTGGTCACAATTTAGCAAAATTGATACAAGCGCCCACGAATGAAACGACCTAACTCGAACGCACCCGGTCGGACGACCTCACACAGCATGACACAACGTGTCCGACCGAATTATGCCACAAGGGGAAAATGGAAAACGGGCCACCCGAACATGCACAAGGCACTTGGGTGGTCACAACTTGGCAAAACTAATACTGGCGCCCTCAAATGAAATAGCCCAACCTGAACGCGCCCGGTCAGGCAACCTCACACAGCATGACACGGTCCACCTGACCGAATGAGGCCACAAGGGAGAAAATGAAAAATGGGTTGCCCGAACATGCATAAGGCACCCAAGCAGTCACAACTTAGAAAAACTGATACGGGTGCCCTCGAACAAAATGGCCTGACCCGACCCGAATGTGCCTAGTCGGGTGACCTCGCACGATGCGACATAGCGTGCTTGACTGAACAATGCCACAAGGGAGAAAAATAAAAATGGATTTATCGAACATTCACAAGGCCCTCGGGTGGCCAAAACATAGCAAAACTGATACGAGTGCCCTCTAACACAACGACCTGACCCAAACGTGTCCGGTCGAGCGACCTCACATGGCGTGACACAGTGTGCCTGACCAAATGATGCCACAAGGGAGCAAATGGAAAATGGGTTTTACGAATGTACACAAGGCACCCAGGTGGTCACAACTTAGCAAAACTGATACAAGTGCCCTTGAACAAAACAAGCCGATCAGAAAGTGCCCGGTCGAGCGACCTCACATGGTGCGACACGTCGCATCCCACCGAAAGATGCCAGAAGGGAGAAAACGACAAACAAGCCACCCAAACATGCACAAGGGATCAAATGGAAAATGGGGTGCCCAAACATGCACAAGGCACCTGGGTGGTCACAAATTAGCAAAACTGATAGAGGCAAGAGAATAAACATAAGAAGAAACAGCAAAGGAGGAGACTCTTGGTGATTATCTCCAAGAATATGAATGTCAATCTAACATATTCAAGGAGAATCTAAGCTTCCAAGGGTTCTATCAACTTAAATAAGAAGAACAAATACAATAGGAGAAGAGGGTGCATGCAGCACAGTTTGGGTAGATTCTTTCTACCTACTTTTGTTGGGTCACCCAAGAGCATAGCCAAGGCTTGGGTAAGGAATATAGACACATATTCCCAACTGCATCAAATTTCAAAAGAGGAAGACATTAGAGTAGTAGCACTGCATCTTGAAGGTAAGGCTTATGCCTGGTGGTTATTTGAATCTTCCTTATTGAGAAATGTAAATATATCTACTTATGAAGAGTTCACTAGGAGGTTAGTGAAAAGATTTGATTTGAAACTTTCCTAGGAAGGAAAACCAAATCCAAGAAACCAGAACCTTTGCATGAGTTGGAGAGATTCATGAGACCAACTCCATTTCATAGCATTGTTGAAGGGTTTAAATATCTACAACGTATGTTGCTAGGGGAAAAGGCCCCACTTCAACAAGAAGTTTATTCTCAAGGAGAAGTCATGAGGATTTCTCTTTCAAGAGGAGATGAAGGTAAAGGATATCTTAATGATGAGGTATTCTCCATTGATGAAGAGAAGGAAGATGAAGAGCTGGAAAGATCCTGCAGTATTGTTACAATAGGAGGAGATCTACTTCTATTTGGAGATGGAGATGAAGAAAATGCTTCAGCTAGAGGAATTCTTGCATTAATGCAAAAAGTTTGAAAGGTTCTTACACATGAGGATCATGAGCAGAATGTGTCTATGATGATAGGAAAGGAGACAAAACAATGCAGGAAGTGTGTTCCAACATTGAATGCCATCTTGGGGACACACACTATGATAGATCATTCCTTTGTGATCAAAACTCTTGACATGAAGGAAATATTGGGTGGAAATGGGTTGATTACATTTGAAGAAGACACCTTAGACTGTGAGATCTTGCAGGATGTAGGAAAATATGAGAAGGAGGGCAAGAATCATATAATGAGGAACTCACACCCCTCTATATTTTAGAATATTGATGCGCAGAAGAGGTAGGAGGATTTTTGTAGTGAAGGCAAGGACAAATTAGTCCACACACATATACATCCTTCTCTATGCCTTGATGTCTCTTTTCATGGAGGAATTCCACCAGGGAAACCCCCTTATTGGAATATGAACAAAGAGTTCTCTCAACATGGTGCAGCATTGATATATTTGGCTCATGAAGGGGCATCGGGGGACAATGATACAACACTAGGAGTCTTGTGTAGGCTCAAGGAGGAGGGAGATATTCTCCCAATATCATCATCACCCACTCTCATTTCAGATTATGCGCTATGGGAGGAGAAGAAAGGAAGGTCTAGCCTTCCAACATATAAATTTTGCATGGGAGATTTCAAGGAGAAGAATAGCCACATGAAAGAGATTTCAGTTGATAGATCATCAGCGCTGTCAGTGATGGGGACTTTAGATCCATACTGGAAATCCCAAATGTTGGTGGATTATTCCAAGGATCTTCACACTTGCATGATACTTGATGACCATCTGCTTGAAGAGGGATATTTAGTCCAAGAAGGAGTGATCTATTATCATGGTAGGATCTTCTTTTCTAGAGCCTCCAAGCTCAAGTGGAAGTTACTACAAAGGGCTTATGAGGAATTTTGTTTTAGCCACACATATTCCATGAGGATCTACAACATCATCATGAGGAGCTTTACTTGGAAAGGCTTTGAAAGAGAAATACATCATAATTTTCAAGAATGCATGAACCATGTGGAGTTGGGGTAGCAACATGACTCTACAGAAGATTTAATTCAGCTATCTCTTTCTTCGTTTGAGAAAGGAGATAGATCTATGCGCCACTTCAATTGTATAAGGAGGATTGTTGGTGAAGAACATACTCATGTAAACAATGTTTCATCTTCTGATTGTATATATTCTTTTACCATGTATATGCAGGCCATAACTCCAAGAAGGATTGTTGTAACTTACAAGCTTCATGGCCAACTTTGGGCCACAAGAATTTCTGAACATGGCCATTCCCTTGGGGGACAAAGGGAGATTTTGTTTCATGATGGATGCACTCCTAAGGCACCAAATATATCTCACACTTTCAGCCATAGTGAGATGACATGGGTAGCAATTAAGTGGTGGGGACACCACTTACCACATCATGATCTAATGCAGTTAGGAGATGCATTGCACTGGTTCCACATGTGGGACTATGACCCACCTCCATATTCACAAATTTATGTTTGCATGTATGTAATTTCACTCCCATACATTGATGATGTAATTGTAATTTTTATGGGAATGTATGGAGGGAGGATGGGATTTATGTATGTGCCCTACGAGATGGATATTTTCCATATATCTTATGCTACATGTTTCACAGAGAACATTGGGCAAACTATGTTTGTTTCATTTGAGCTATTGTCTCCTTATGGGATGGATTATTTACATGTCATGAGAACTGTGGAGGAGAAATTAATGGAGGGTTGGGTTGGTGAACACTTAGGTCATGGAGGAATCTTATCACATGTTGGTGTCATCAATGGAGTAGGAGAAGAGTTGCAGAACTCACCTTATCAGTTTCTTGAGGACAAGAAACATTTGGGAGGGGAGGACTGTAATATTCCCAATTAGTCCTAAGCTAATTGGAATATTAATTTTTTTTTATGTCTTTGTTTAAATAATAAAATTGTAAAGGAGGTCCATAATACTCCTAAATAATGAATAAATCAATGCCAAATAAAAATTCTAAATCTTGGCTGCTAAATTAAGCACCTTTAGGTGTGAAAAGGGGCTGGACATTTTGACTGGGTCAACCTTGACCAAATCTACAACGTTGTCATGGAGGAGTGGCCATTAATGAGGCACAATGTAGTTTTAGATGGAGATGTTTTGTGTGAAAGAAGTGATCTCACTGGAAGTGGTTTAGGGTTTGCAAGCTCTTAACCTATAGAAGGAATAGGATGGCAACATTAGAAGGTTGTTGATGATATGATATTTTCTGAATATATTGTCTATTTAAACATATATCTCTCTATTGCTATTTAGTTGAGGCTGAATGCTATTTAACATTGGGTGTTCCTAGTTGGGAATCCCACCTCTTGCCATTGATTAGCTCTTGGGAGAGTTTGCATTGTATTTTCCACTATCTGGATGAAGGCCAAGCTTCTTGTTTCAACTTAAATGTAGATAATGTTGAGGTTTTGGTTGTCTTTGCAAACTATAGCAAGTGGAGGCTAGATCTCTTCAGATCTAAGCCATTTCAGTGCTCCTTTTTAGTGGAGGAGAATTTTACTTCATTGAGAGGAGAGTATTGGATGTCTTTAGCTTAATTTTCTGATCTTGGCATGTGGCCAACCACATTATAAACCCTACAGCACAATTTTACTTCCAGATCTGCGTTATTCATATATGTGCATTTGCAGGGTGTTTTGGCACTCCATCTGGAGAGTTGGTTTTCAAGTGTTGGTGATCTGCCCTTCACTTTGGAGATCCAATGGAGGAGATCAATATATTGTTCATATTAGGTCAGATCCAGTTCCAGATCTAAATATTTCTGCAGATCTGTAGACTTAGGTCTTAGATCTACAAGATCTGCATGGTGTAATGCTAAAAACCCCAAGGGAATTTTGAAGAGCCTATATACTTTATGGATCTGATATAGATCTGAGTTTTCATCCACTTATTTTCTCTAGATCTAAAGTGTAATATTTATTTGTTGCATCCCAATAAAATAATGTTGTAAGGCAATTTCAGTCTTTATATATGGTTGCAACACCTCTTTTTGAGGATTTTTTTCTATTGGAGGCCATATTTTCTTGTTATGCATCTTATGAGCCACTCTTTATGTCTATTTTGCTACTGTTATAACAAATGGAAGGTCTCCATATTGGACTCGTACTCTATTTAGGATGAACTACTCTATTTTCATAACATTCTGCATTCTATTGTTGCATTCCCCATTTGGGAATATTACAACATGTGTGTTAAATGTGGCCAATGTCATAGCCACTTCTCTGTCTCTTGGGCCATCTTTTCTTGTTATGCATCTTATGAGCCACTCTTTATGTCTATTTTTCTACTTTTATATAACAAATGGAAGGTCTCCATATTGGACTCCCAAGAGAAGAGGATTTTTTGGTTGCGTCACTTCTCTGTCTCTTGGGGCTTTATTTTCTTCTAATTATTTTTCTCCTTCTTACTTAACCTCTTCTTCCTATTCCTTTGTTTTTCATGCCTCTTATTTCTCTATTTTTCCTGCCTCTTCTTCCTTTTTTTTTCCTCCCCTACCTCAGTCTTAGATGCTGTTGTTTCTCGAGGTGTGATTCTTGGGTTTCAATGAAGGCTTCCTTCTCCATGTATACAAAATCAATCCATAGCTTAGGGTTCCTTATGTGGCTGAGGTAATCCATAACAATAATTTTAATAAGGCCATTGTTAGCATTGTGTTGGTGTTTCCATTCCCTCACTTTGTAGGTCATCTCAATGATATATTGGAGTAGAAAATGTGGAATACTAAGTCTTTCTGGGATAGGAAAATTTTCCTTGAATCTTATCTCATGGAGTAACCTGAAAATGTAGGCCTATATATATATATATATATATATATATATATATATATATATATATATATATGAGAATGTGATAAGACACCTCATATGAGGGGTGATGTAGGCTCCCCATTCTCACTCCATATTTATCTTCTACATTTTTGTTCTTTCAGAATGATGAATTTCTTCCTCACTATGACACTTATCGATTTGTCCTATTTTCTCCACCAAATTTCCAAGGGTAGGTTGGTCACCCTGCTTATGGGTTGAGGACTTTAAACAGATGGCCAACCCTCAAACAATAATAGCAGCACTATATTCTGCTTGAGGATGTAATTCCATTGAAAATTCTTGAGTGTTGCGAATATCATACCCTTTCAAAAGTTCAAAGAAACCCAAACATTTATCTCTTCTAAAAATGTTCACTATAAGAGGGTGTTGGTGAATTTTCTTTGTCTGTATGGGTTCTCCTTCATTCAATCCTCCCCCCATTTCTTCTACTACCCTTATTGGTGTTACTTGGGTGTGAATTTCAATGTTTCCTCAAACCGATCTCAATGGTAGAAATTATATTAAAGTTCCTTTTTATTAGTGAGGGAGAAGGATGCTAGAATTTATATAAAAAAAACTCTTTTCTTCCATATATTTCCTTTACACACAATTATTTCTAGATGGAACTATTGCTAAATTTTTATATTACAAGGAAATAACTTTGGGGAAAATCGCCCATGCAATTGTATTGAAATTAGAGAGGAAGAAATCCACTTATTTTTTCATGTGCATGAGGGATTGAGGACAACTTTGGGTCACTTTGGCTCTCTTTCATCCTTCAATTTCCTCATTTAGGTTATTCTCGTCCCTCCTGTATATTTTTTTGTAGCACCTACAAAAATAGTTTTATGCAGCTTAGCGGCATCCAATTCATTCTGATAGAATTAGCTCGGCCTTCCTCCAAATATTTTTTCTAGAAACTAGTGCAGGTTCAAATGGAGTCGATCCTACTACTTAACATACCATTTTGTGGAAAAGGATCAAAGTGATTCAATTACATGGACCATACACAAGTTTCCTTTTTTGAACCATTGTCCCCACTCCTTGCAATATTTAACTTGATCTTCGTGATCATCACCTCACTCCTCATAATCACCACCTCACTTGAGTTTATATTTCCACATTGCATGTGTGAATAAATGAACTTTATTTTACTATACGAGGGTGTCGAAGTTCACTAGCCACTTCTAACCTTTTAAAACTATTTTCTAAACCATTAAGGTATTTTAGTACTATATGCATAGGGAAGAGGTAAGCGTGGTCATACCTGAACTTAATTGTGGATAGAATTTTTGAAGATGGTTTCATGCTAGAGTTGGGCCTCATAACATCATGATTCTGAGGGAGCTTATTATCTTTGCTTATTTCTATTTATGTCTTCATAACTTGATGGTATTTTGAATGATATCTTTTTTTTGTGTGTGTACCTTCCCTATGTCTAATCTGATGCTAGTGGCATGGATGGACTTCTTCCTAAGGATCATGTTATTTTATCCAATTCAAAAATGGCTCCATGATGCTCCTTGTGGGTGAATAAAATAGTTCTAAGTCTTGTTCTCACTATATAGGCTACTACTAGACGAGTACCCTTCATGTAGCAATCACTTAATCCTTTTTTTTAATAATTCATTTTCCATATTATATTAATATTGAGTCATGAAATTTATGATGATAGGATTAGCATTGTGATGAAGTTATGTGGGTGATATAAGAATGGAAAAGAGGGGTTTTCTGTGTTTTTTATATGCATGATAGAGTGCAAACTTTGATCTAATTTTGGCTATATGGAGTGGATGAGTGATGGATTTGATATTGGAGGGACCCTATCAAAATTTCCTAAATAGAACATAACTTTCTAATCTCTTTTTCCCATCTTATCTTACTCCTCTACCATTTCAGGTTCCTTCTCTAGCATTATATTATCCTCTTGTAGCATTACAACAAGGAGGCATAATTTGATTAATTTGCTGGATGGATGATCGAGAGAGGTATGTATATTAGTGGAGAGTGTGGAAATGAAATTTATTTTTATAATAATAGAGGAATGCATTGGTAGATGCTACCATGTATCCATGATTATATCTTGTATTTGGAGTCCTAAAAAAGAAAAAATGTTAGGAAAAGTAGTGTAGGAACTTCTTCCATGTGTTTTCCTTTGCCTTTTTTTTCTTTTTCTTTTTTGGGACAAGAAGTTTTCCTCTGTAGAGGTTTTCAACCTAAATGCCTACCCTAGGTGCCTTCGAGTAATTTTTCACCTGGGGATATTTTCATCTTTTATTTTTTATTTTCCTCTATTTTTTTCTCCTGGGATGCCTTAGAGAGGTTTTCAACTCACACGTTGTCCTAAGATGCCTCATGGAGGTTATCATCTATTCCCTCTTATTATCATTGTTATTATTATCATCATCATCATCATCATCATCATCATCATCATTGTTATTATTATTTTCAAAATCTTGTGTATTAGGGGCTATGAGGATCCCAATCATGTTTAACTCTCTACTGATTGAACTGATAAAATCTTCCTTGGATAGATGTTTCTTGTACAACTTCAACCTATGACCATTTATAAGTAAGGGAATCCATTCCTCATAAATTTTTATAATTTGGACATACTCATTCTCATGACACTTATATACTAGATATGGAAACAACCATATTGTCATTAACTTCCCCTTCAAATTATTTAATATGGAATCATACAACATGGCACAATCTCCTTGAAAATTCATTTCTTAGATGTGCTTATCATGTAAAATATTCTTGTGTAGTTGTATTACCTCAGTGTGCGAGATATATTTCGTTATAAATTCATCTAGACCATTGAGTTGGATCAACCTCTACTATTGTGATGTAGTGATATCAAAGTCTAACTGATATTCCATCCTCAAGGTGTTATACTAAAATTCAATAGATAGTAAGACCTTCTTCCCATAGATTACGTCAAATGGAGTAAATCTAGTGGCAGTCTTCCAATTTGTGTTGTAGGCCCAAGTGGCTTCTACAAGTATGTATTCCTAATAGTTTTTTATCCTTCTAACAACCTTGGTAATAATTCCCTCTAATTCTTTCTTTCTGACTTCCACCTTCCATTTTTCTTGAGGGTTATAGGTAATAGATGTCCTATTCTTGATGTGTTTCTGCTTCATAAGATCTTCAATCAAACTCGATGTAAATTTTGCTCCTTAATAAGTGACCAATTCGCCTGGAAAACCAAATTTGTATAATATTTTATCCGTAGTAAATTCAACCACCTTCTTCTTAGTTGTTGCCTTTACCTTTTTTTTTTAGTCCTTTTGGGAAAGTAGATAGTTCATACAAAGATATACCTTTTATGTCCTGATGGGGCATCAATATGTCGAATGAAATCCATGCCCATCTTTTCAAATGGCTCTAGATTCACTTGGGGTTGTAAGGTAATGTTATGCTTGGGTTTGGTCTTCCCAACCCTTGGCATTGATCACACCTACTATTGTACCTCCTTGCATCCTGATGTAAAGTGGACCAATGGTAACCTAACTATAGAAATTTGAAAGATGTCCTCTTAGTATAAAAGTGGGACCAATAGGGTCCATATTGAAATTCTGAGAGGATTTGAAAGACATATTCTTCCCTCACACATCTTCTCAGGATGTGACCTGTTCCTAATCTGAAAAATATTTCCCCCAATCTAGGTGAATGTGGTGCTTTTCCTAATAATATTTTTCTTCTCGTAGGAGGATAAGTTAAGAGGAAACCTCCTAGCAACCAAATAGTTCTATATGTCATTCAACCAAGGAGAAAACACTGAGAAGGAAAATAAATGTTTATATCAAAGTTGATCATCTAACATTTCTCCCTTTCCTACAGTCACAGTTAGTATTGGTAAGAAATATTCAACCACATTCTCTTTCCATGGTTTATCAACAGTAGCAAATAAAATTTTTGCAATAATAACAACCATCTAATTATGATACCATTGTATTCATTAAATACTTAATGTTTGCATGCTCATTGTGAACCAAAGTTTGATAACTAGTGATACAATGCCTAGACTTGTTCAAAGAATGCAAAAAGCCAAAAATTCCTTTTCAGTGACCACATAATTTAAATCAAATTTGGGAATATTCTGACTAATAAAATAGATAACATAAGTAAAATTTTCTTCTACTTTTCCTAAGGCATCCCATAGAACATTTTCTGAGTAATTTGTGTGTATATGGAAAGGTAGCGCCTAGTTGGGACCCCTAAAGATGGGTGCAGTGGTTAGATTTTATTTCAGTACTTCAAAATATTTTTGGCAGTTAATTTTCCAATAAAATTATGAATCTTTAACCAACTATCCTAAAAAGGGTGAATCCAATTTACAAATTATTTAACGAACATTGTATAATACCCATCTAATCCAAGGAAACTCCTGACATATATTTCTTTTTTAGGGTTAGGGACCCTTTGGATGATGGAAATATTGTTGGGGTCAACCTGTATCGCTTCCTTGGAGATGGAATGGCCAAGGACAACCAACGTATTCATCAAAAACTAAAAATTCTCGAGGGTGAATCATAGATTCATTTAAATACATTTATTTGGTACTTTACGTGGATTAGAAATGGCTTCCCAGATGTAACACCCATAAGGAGTGAAATCATCCATGTATATCTCAATATATTCGTGAAAAAGTTCAAAAAATATACTTAGAACTACCCTCTGAAAAGTAGCAGGTGGTGAGCCCTAGTATTGCACCAAGAATGTTCCAACTCCAATAGGATGCTATACTTTACATTATCAACTTGGGGTTCATAAAAACTTGGAGGTGACAATGGTATATGCACAGAAGATGCATTCTACTCATGTCATCCTTTACTTACTCCTAAGAGAGGGTGCTATCACTAGGGTTTCTAAATGAAGTTTGTCACACTTCAGAATTTAGCGCTAGGGTTACATGTGATTCAAATAAATAACTCTATTAGCAATCAAAGAATTATTCTAGAGAAAGAAAGTACATATATATACTCTACAATGAAGTAAACTACAAATTAAGCTATGGCAAGAAATGGAAGCAAACTAAGCATCTTTCATGAAAAAAAATTGTTGAATTGAAATTGCAGAAAGAAGAGTAATCTAATAACACAATGTTGGTCCAAATTTCTAAACAAACTTTTTCTACTTCATGCTTTAACTATCATGATTTTACTCATGCATCTAATCATGACCCAATTATGCTTGTAAATGAAATATTTTGCAACATGGAAGAGAAAGCGCTAAGGTGGTTTATGAAAGTATTGAAATAATGGATGCATGGTTGAACATGTCTTGATGATTTTGGCAGGTCTAGATGAGGTGTATAATGGTTCCTAGGCTTAAGGATAGGCCCAATGGTGCTACTACAAGTGTTGCTACAGGTTTTGTGCAATGCTATAGGAAAGTCTTGAATTGCTACAGGAAAAAATCTTAGGGCAATTTGAGGCCATAAATGGTGAAGAAAAGCATAGGGGATGTGGAATGAAGGTTTATTTGGATTAATGGAAGGTTTCCAACCCCTTGTTCAAGATCATAACCTATTGAGAATCTCGTATTACACTTCTAGGGTTGCTCATGGTCTGAAAGTGAAAATCTTAAAAACAAGGTTAAGGCTAATTTGATTGAAAGAAGGATGTTGAAAGGTGAGAAATGAAGGTAATGGTGTTGGTGAAGTCCTCCATTTCTATGCTACTTGAACCTACAAGAAAACTACATGTTCATGCAACAAACATTGACAAATATATGATGAAGGAAATTGAAAATATGAGTTGAATTTGGAAATAAAACATACTTAAGCATTCAAACATAAATCTAACTCAATATTCTAAATATGTTCATCACACTACACCAACCTAACTACCCTTTCCAAGAAATAATAAAATAAAGAGAAAATTTGTCCTATGGTGAAGAATTGCCCGACTCAAGCTCCAATGAAAGAGATGAGAGAGGGAGGCTTCAAACACATATTTCTTATTTTATAATTTATTCTACCAAAACTTATGCAAGGTTAACTACAACAAATAGAAATGGAACCAAACTAAAAACAACGAATTTAAATGTAATAAAACTAGCTAAAACTCATAAGGCAAACCAATTAAAATGACATAAAAATAAGCATGAATACACAAGAGATACTAAGGCTAATGGATTGGGACCTAACCCACAGGCCTAGCCCTCTAAAAATAAAACAGTGTAGGAAAATCTAAATACTAATCTTAATGCAGAAAATATTCTCATTACATAATCATAAAAATCTCAAAAACCTATTACAAGAGTTAAGTGTCTATTAGGTTCCTTCAAGCTTAGAATCCTAATGAGCTCTTGCTCAACCATATTTAACCTAGAGGGTAGCTACCAACATCTCCCTGAAAATTAGGTGATGTGTCCTATTTGATAGTAAGAGAAGTGGAGCTTTGGCGCACTTTATCTCTCACTTGCTTGGTTTCCATTGATTTCGAGATTTTGCAGGGAATTTCGAGGATCCCTTGGCTACCTTTGGGAGTTAAGGAGGTGGAAAATCCCCCTAGAATCTCTCCTTGCTATCTGCTCTGAGCTTTAATTCAAAAATATTCATCAAAAGTGCAATATCTTGATGATTCTCTTGTATTTAACCCATGTTAGGAATTCAAGGTATGACAAGCCTTAATCACCATCTACACTTGAAACATAAGACCGTAATATAATTTAAATGTGAGAAAGAGAGACTTAATAATTCTAAAGAGGTGAAAATTAACCCATCCAATTATACCTAGTGATGGAGCTCATCAACAACCCCCTGCCAAATGGTTTCTCATCCTCTTGGAAACTTATTCCTCCTTCTGCACCAGGAAAATTTTAAGGATGGAAAATTATCTTGAAGTTTAAAAACATTGATGAATGTCAGTAGTCCCTAATGTGAAAACTATAAAACGTTTATTCATATATTCGTAAAATTATTCAAATTTATAATGGTTTTATATATATCCTCTATATAATGTTGTTGATTTTTAAGGTAAAATGATTTTATATTGTAAAATTTGGGCGAATCATTTTTATAAAAAATAGAAATTGGCAAATTGTTTTTGGGGGGAAATCATGTAAAAATATCCCACCAATGAATATTGGCCGCTAAAATTTTCTATTGAAGTTGTGCATCTCTTTCAAAGCTTTTATGGACCCTCTGAATTCCTAAGGAATAAGTGTGGTAGTCCCTTAAGGAGGGTAAAATCCATCATTCCTTTATCCTTCCTCCCATTATTTTTTCCATCACTCACTCCCAGCAGTAAGGGTGGACTAAGTTGCAACCCAAGCCACTAAATATTTCTGGCCTGCATGGCCCTCTTATATAATGGTGCCCTTTCTAGAGCACTTATCAATATTTCTAGTGTGGTATTCCATGTTTCTAAGACTGTGAGGTAGGTACTCCATATCCTTTTAATATCCATTAGGAATTCATCTCACAACAACCTAGAAACATCATAAAAATGGGCCATGGCTTGTTCTTATTTTCTAAGGTAATTTTATGCAACTGCATCATCCATTTATATCTTGATGTGGTTGTTGATGACTCACCTAGGACTGAATAGTTCTGCCCTAATTCTTAGAGGCTCCCCATTTTCTCTCCTCATCGCCCTCCTTATTAACCATACAAGAGTATAATTCCATTAAATGTATGTCTCTCATTCTAATATTAGTGTCCCAAATGTTCAAGTCTGTCAACACAAGATTGTGCATGTAGAATTCTGGCATTTTTTCCTTGTTCTCCATACTTTAATGGTAGGAAAAGTTAATGAATTATCTACAATTCTGAAAAGGTAAGGGTCCATGAGAGGCTAACATCATGATTTGAAATATGAGCCACTGTTATTTGAGGTAGACTGCATAATAATCTAACTGCTATCCATGTATTATTGTATCCATGCATAAATCTATCATGGTGATCATTTGTTTTTCTTTTTGATGAAGATTATCTTTCAATATTTCATTCTCTTATTTGGCTTTTGAAAGCTACTCTTTCAACATGGATTCTCTGAGCCTAGCATTAGACAAATCCCTTCCTAACTCAGTCAATTTTTCTTCCATGACCCATATGTCATGCACACCTTTGCTTGTGGCAATCTTCATCCCGTGATGAGTGCATTCCCTCTCCTCTTCCAACTTATAGAATAAAGGTACTCCAAAATTCTGAGGAACAAATCTACCCCCTTCAACAAATGTATAGTAGGAGCTGAGCTTTGGTTGTGGTCTAGGGTGTGACACTATTCGTGCATATTTGGGGACACGTTTTGGTGAGGTAGGCTCCTCCTTGTCATCTTTCTCTCCCCCCCCCCCCCCCCCCTTTGGCATCTTGCCCTTCATATTGTGCTTTTTCCTCAACTACTTAGGCCTCTTTCCCATCCATGTGTGTCTTTTCTCCCTCATCCAATGTTTATTTTTCTGATTCTGGTCCTGTAGGAGTTTCCTATAGCAAAGAAAAAGTTTCTTGTATCCAACTTTATTTTTCCTGTTGAAAACCCTCTCTTGCTTCCTTTTCCCTTTTTTTTGTCTTGTGAGGGTCTTTGGGGGTTGGTAGATCTGAATGGGATGCCAACCCTGTTGAATGTCGTATTATGTAGGTCACACAGGTCCTTATAGGTGAGGTGACCTCTTGAACCTTTCCTTCTTCTATTCTCATTTCCTCATCCATCTTGGGCGACTCCTCCATGGTAATAGGGATTTTCGTTGGAGTATGTGGTTTCCCCTACCTCACCCTTTAGCACCTCCTAGTCTAAAAATACATGGGTGTTTGTCTCTTCCTCTTTGATTTAACTGGTGTTCTCAAAGTGGTTAGGGTAGCATCCACTTCTAAATATGTTATTTCTTGTGATATGCTGGTGTGCTAAGGAAAGGTATCACTAACTAGTACAGGGTCCAATATTTCCTTCTTCTCTGTCTTCTCTTCCTTATTCCCCTCAGTCTCTTCCTTATATATTTCTAATGTGTTTGTGTTTTCTATTTCAACATCCATCTCTTCTTCTTATTCCTCATCTTCATCCTCCTCCTCTTCTTCTTCTACCTCCCTCTCTCTAAGACTAGAGTTAGAGGTTTTTTCTATTTGGGTGACTATGAAGACTTCCCTATCCATTTATATGAAAGATGACCAAGACACGGGGAGGTTTAATATGCTCAGAGCATCACTCACTACCAGTTTGATAAGGCCATGATGACCCAAATGTTGGTATTTCCTTTCACTCACCTTTTATCTCATGTCTCTTATTCAGCTCAAGAGTAAATGAGGGATGCTCAATCTTTGTTCTAAAGGGAGTTCTCCTTCAAATATAAGTTGATTCAACAACCTGGAAATGTATCCATAGACTACACTAATTATTCCTTCATAGGAAATCAATTTCATGATATGGAAGGCTTTCTCTCCTGAATCCATTATTCTCCTCAATGTATTCTTATCTTTCCAAAAAGTAGCTTTTCTTAGCTATGGTGCTTGGCATCCTTTCTTTAATCCACTTAAATCCTAAGGGGAAAGTGGTGATCCTGCTGATTATTTCAGGTGAAATTGTGATGGCTAGGCGCCTAACCATAGTGGTGGCTCTCTCCTCTGAGTGTGATTTTAGAGACACTACAAAATCTTGAGCTATCTCCTCATTAAAACCCTTCAGAAGCCCTATTAAACCTAGCCATTCATGGTTCTTGAAAATATCAATTGCTTGAGGATGTTCTCTTATTATTTTAATATTAGTGGGCTCCTTATGTTAAATCTTCCTCCCATTTTTATGGCTATGATAGGAAGGTGTTAAGATGGTTTTTGTTTGAGAGTTACTTGTGAAGAGGTCTTGGAGATTATGGTCTCAAGCAAATTCATTTTTTCACCATTAATTCCAAAATTATAACAGACTATGTCTAAATTTCATGGAGAAATTGCAATTATGGAGGGTAGCAAAAACTTACCTCTATCCTCTGGTGTTTCTTCTTGGGAGATGTTGGCCGTAAGAAGTAATTTCACCCAAATATGACTTTGGTTTTCTCTCCTTATCCCTATTGATCTTCCTGTGTAGTTTCCTATAGCACTTCACTATTTATTGTAGCATTAGGGTGTATGCAAGCTCAGACTCGATGCTCTTCTCTTTGATGGCTCCTCTGATGTATTTTGCTACAACTGCTCTCAAAATTCTCAATGGAGTGGGTATAATGAGGCACCTTTATGGTATTTTTAACCAAACCTGGAGCGGGGTGTTGAATTGTACTTATCACAAGTTTTCCTCTTTGGGACCATTAGTCCCACTGTAGTTAAACATTACCCCAGCCTTGGAATCACCTCCTCGTCCTTGTTCACTTACCTTTGATTTATTTTTCTTACCTAGGTGGCATGTATAGTTATATTTTCATTTATTTTAACTTTATGAAGGTGTCCAAGTTAACTGGCCACATTTTTTCCATTTAAGTCTCTCAACCTCAACATTAAACTCTTTTCATCATTATGAGTGCATAGCGAGAGGTGAAGGGCTATACCTGAGCCTACATGGTGTTGGTGTGTTGCATACATGATCTCCTATAAGGAGATGGATTTTAGGGTTGCAGAAATGATATTTTTCTTATTATGTTTTTATTTTTTGTTTATTTTCTCAGTGAGAAGCATGTTTTCTGAGCGAGCTACTTGTTTTTTTAGTTAGTTGCTTAACCTTTTATTTCTCTTTTCTTCTTGTAGGTGTTTCATGGAGGTCCTCAAGTGCCTTGGATGGTGTTCTCACTTTCCTGGAGTATGTTGGTGATCCTATGTCGCCATCTTCTTCAACTTATCTTTGGATTTTGTCCTTGTTGTGCCACATAAAGAATTGTGACAAGAAACTTTCCAACTTGTTGTAGCAACCTTCTTTCCACTTCTTGGGCTCCAGATTTATTAGGGATGAAGTGAAATGGTTTATGGAGGTTAGGGATGGAGTTTTAGAATGAGTGGAGTGATGGAGGAGTAAGGGGAGAGGTTTCATGGCAATGTATAAAATGATTTAGTTGGTAGTGGCAAAACATAGGGTTTAGAGAGTGAATACATGTGCATGGAGTGCAGTGAGGGTTAAGAGTGCTAGATATATGCAAAACAAAATTATCATGATCTTTTTGAATTTTAGAAACCCTTGAGAGATATTATTTCCTCATAAATAAGTTTCTTGTAGCATATAGAGAGTTTCCTATAGTGCAACAGGAATCATTCAGCTGCTATACTTTCTTGTAGCAATTACAGTCACGAAAAAAATGGAATTTTATGCCTACATGTGAGGTTAAATGAGTGAATGGTTGCATGACGGATTAGTTCATGGAGTTTGTAAGTAGAGGAGAGGAAGAAGTGAGAAAAAATGTCTCGTCTGGATCTGAAAACCATCCTTGATTGGTAACCTGAAAAACAAAAAAAAAAAGTGCATATGTATTATCTTTCTCTTTTTATTTTTGTTTATTTCCTATTTTATTCTCTTTTTTCTTTCTTTTATTTTTTGAAGTCAGGTGGGCTACCTCCATATATTTTTTTAACCCACATGCCTACCTTGGGTCTTCAGGAGGTTTTCACCCAAGGATATTTTATTTTTTTGTTCTTTTCCTTTTTTTTCCCTGGGATTGCCTAATGGAGGTTTTCAACCCTCGAGTTGGCTATGGAAAACTCTGAGAGGTTTTCACCCATGCCTCTTAAATTTTATTTTTCTCTAATTTTTTAGGGGGGGGAGGCACTACAAAATATGGAGTCTCCAATGACATCCACCTCCTTCTTTATGGAATTTATAAATTCAGCCCTATACAGGGGCGTTTTGTAACCTTTGAGCCTGTAAGCATTGAAAATTATGGGAATCCCTACTTCATCTATGGTACTAATCTGAACTGCACCATTATCATAAAAATTTTCGACTTTTTAGGGTTCCAGCAATCTTTTCATAATTTTTCCTTTGAAATCCCTGAATATTGAGTCATACAACAACACCCAATCTCCTTCTTGGAAGGTCTTCTCCTTAATGTGCTTGCCATGCCACACCTTCCTTTGCAGCTGAATCACTTTTGTGTGAAGGATTTCTTGCATCATAAACTCATACAATCCATTTAATTGTAGCAACCTTTCCTGTTGGGCATTTTATATATCTAGGTCTAACAAAACTACCATCCTTAAGGTGTTGAGCTCAAATTCAATTGAAAGCATCATTTTTTCCCATAAACCAAGTCATAATGAGTGAAACTTGTTTTTTTCCAAGTAGTGTTGTAGGCCCAAACAACTTCTACCAATCTGTCTACCCAATATTTTATGTTGCTTCTCACAACCTTGGTGAGGATATTATCCAAGGCTCCATTCGTCACTTCCATTTGGCCTTTTACTTGAGGGTGGTAGGAAGTGGAAGTATTATTATTTATCTTGTGCCTCAGAATATTCTCAATGATATGAGATGTGCATTGTGCCCCCCTGATCAGTCACTACCTCCCTGGGGTATCCAAATTTGTGGAACACATTCTCTCTCATAATTTTTCCTACCTTATCCTTAGTTGCTACCTTTAAAACATTTGTTTCATCGCACTTTATCAGATAGTTAGTACATACTATGATATACTTTTCCTGACGAGATGGTGGATAAATTGGTCTACTAAAGTCCATGCCCCACTTGTCAATTGGATGTAGAACCACCTAAGGATGCAAAGGCATCTCATCCTTCTATGTAATTTTCCCCATCCTTTGGCACTAGTCACACCTACTAGTGTATCTTATGGCATCCTGGTGAAGGGTAGGCCAATAGTAACATGCCTGCAAAGATTTGAAGGTTTCCCTTTTGTAGCAAAGTGGCCGCCCATATGGGCTATCATGAATTGCAGAGAGGATGCTAAGAAATTCTTCCTATGTCAGACATATCTTGAGAATTTGGTCAGTGCCTAGCTTGAAGATATTTCCCCTAACATAGGTGAAGGGAGCACTTTCTCTAATGATATTTCTCTTCTCCTTGGATTAGAGGATCATAGGAGGTAATTTTTTAGCAACCGAGTAGTTATCTATGTCAACAAACCATGGATAAAGTGTTGATATAGAAAAGAGGTTTTCATATGAGAGCTGGTCATCCACCATTCCTTCTTCATCTGTAGATAGAGCTAACCCAGATAAAACAAAATTTCAACAACATTATCCTTTCCATCTTTATCGACAATGGTTAGCTCAAAATTTTGTAATAGTAAAATCCATCTAATTATTCTAGCATTAATGTCTGGTTTATTCATTATATGTTTGATGGATGCATGGTTAGTGTGTACAAAGGTCTAATAACCAGTGATATAATGTCTAAATTTGTTTAAAGCATGGAAAATGGCTAAAATTTCCTTCTATGTGATATTGTAATTGAGTTCGGCCTTGGACAAGTTCTTACTAATGAAATAGATTGCATAAGGTAATTTTTTTTCTAGCTATCCCAATGCTACCCCCTCAACTTTTTATGATGCATCTTTGTGGATGTGGAAAGGTAGAGTCACATTTGGTCCTCGAATAATGGGGGTAGAAGTTAAATTTCCCTTAATGAGATCAAAATATTATTGACAGAGGTTGGACTAGGTAAACTCAGGTTCTTCGGTCAAAAAACCAAATAGTGGCAAAGACAACTCACTGAAATTTTGATAAACCTTCTATAGTAGCTAGCTAAACCTAAGAAAATCCTGATATATCTTTTCTTTTGAGGATCAGGTACCCTTTTCATGATGATGATTTTGTTCAGGTCCACCTGTATTCCTACTTGGGAGATTCAATGGCCCAATACTACTCCTCTTTTCAAGAATTCACACTTTTCTGGGTTGAGGGAGAGATGCATTTCAATGCACCTTCTCAAAAATTTTCCCAAATTAGAGATAGCTTCTTAGAGTTCATCCCCATAGGCTGTGAATTCGTCCATATAGATTTCAACCGAGTCATGGACTAGCTTAGAGAAGATGCTCAAGACATATATTTGATAGGTATTTGGGGCATTGCACAACACAAAGGATAGGAATATATAAATGAAAGTACCCCAAGGACATGTGAAAGTAGTTTTGAACTGGACTTCAAGGCTAATTTGGATCTAGTTATACCCACTGATCCCATCTAAGAATTAAAATAACATTTTTCCTACAAAGCCATCCAGGACTTGATCTATAAAGGGAGAAGGGAAATGGTCCTTCTTGGTGGCTTTGTTGAGATCGAGATAATCAACACAGAATTTCCATTTTCCATTCTTCTTTGAGACTAGGACAAGAAGAGATACCCACTCACTACATGATATAGGATAAATTAAACCCCAATTCATCAATTTTTGCAGTTCTTCCATGAATATGTATTTTAGAGTTGGGTTCATCCACCTTTGGGGTTGGCGCATAGGCTTTCATCCTTCTTTAATGTAAATATGATGTCTATAGACTGAGGGATGCACCAATTTCATGTCCTTGTAGTCCCAAGAAAATGCATCTAGGTTTTCTTTCGAAAGTTGGCATGCTCTTCTTCTCTATGTGTGAGGTTTGAGTTAATTTTTAGAGATTTGAATGTGTAATATTCCCAATTAGCCCAAGCTAATGGGAATATAAAATTTTGTCTCAATATTTCGTTTCATGAATAAAAATGTAAATGAGGATCAATAAAACTCCTAATCAACAAAATAAATTAATGCCACATGTGAACAGGGACAAATCTAGTCTATTTACATAAGCACACTTAGGTGTGAAAGAGACTGCAGGACTTTACCAAGTCAACTAGGACCAAATCAAAAACGTTGTCTAGATATAGTGAATCTCCTAGAGGCATATCACAGTTTTAGTTGGAGACTTCTCATGTTAATGGAGCTAAATCATTGAGATGGTTTAGGGTTTGACAAGACTTTCTTCCTATAAGAGGAAGAGGAGGACAAAAGAAGGAGGTTGTTGATTGTGCATGTTTCTGAATATATTGTCTATTTAGATATGTATCATTCTCTATTTTTTCGCTAAGGATAGTGTTGTTTAGCACTAGGTTGTTCCTGTTCGGGAATCCCACCTCTTCTATTGAGGAGCCCTTGGAAGAGTCTTGCTGATCTCATTCACTAATCAAGCATTTCTCCAAGCTCATCTTCCAACTACAAGGTAGATCCTGTTGAGGGTTTGGTTTTCCTTGTAAGCTACAGCCAGTGGAGGCTAGATCTACTCAGATCTAGGCCATTTCGAGGCCTCTATTCACTAGGAAAGTCTTCTATCCCATGGGTGAGAGAGTTATAAGCCTTTGGAGCTGATATTTCAGATCTTCGCATTAGTCAAACCTAGTGCTTCAACCTACAACACAGTTTTCCTTCCAGGACTGCGTTATTTTCAAGGAAGTTGCACGGTATTTTGACACACCTTTTGAGGAGAGATCTCTGGTGCTGGGGTTTTTCCCTGCACTATGGTGATCCATGGATTACATTTCTGATCTATCTTCTGTATAGATTTGATCTTCTTCTATTGTAATCATCTTCAGAAATTTCTGATTACTACTGCAGATTTTCCACTTTAGATCTCAGATCTACTCTCTCTGTTGCATGTTTTTATCAAAACCCCAAGGTGATATTGTAAAGGAGCCTTTCTAGTATATAGATATGAAATGGATTTGATATTTTTTACACAGATCTACTCTAGATATGGATTTTAATTTACAACTGCTGCAACTCTTATAAATAATGTTGTTAAGCTATTTTGCAGTCAATACATGTGTTGCAGTCCTCTTTCTTGAGGAATTTCTTCTATTCTTGTCTTCTACATTCTGTTGTATACTGTAGGGGACTCATTATGGATCTGATTTATTTGTATATATGAAATATGATCCCTCTTATTGGTCTCCTACTCATGCTCTCAAAAACTTCATTATTTTCCTACAGTAATGTTGCATATTTTTGCAACCCCATTCTTGGGTGTTTTTCATCTATACTAGGTGTGGGAGGTCTATTTATCTCACCCAATTTGATTTATTTTTTCTACCCTTTTGGATTTAGATGCTAGATCTCCAGATATAAGGGATCCAAGGTCTGCAAACTCATTTTAGTGCACATAATTCTGAAAATTTCATTATTCTAGCAGGTACTGTTGAGTGTTCCCAATTCGGGGATATTACAGTGTTATCAGAGCCTCCATTCTGGCATAGCCAGTGACTTGCTTTCTTGAAGAGATAAGATGTATTCAGAAGAAGAGGGGCACCTCAATGATAGAGAGAAGAGGTACCTGAGAAGAAGGGAAAATAATTTTGATTAAACCAATGATGATAAAGACAAGGGAAAAGCCCTTGAATCTAGAAGTGATGAAGATGGGAAGGAGTTTGCAAAAACCCTTTTAAAAGCCATGCAAGATCTTGCTAGAGTGATCAAAGATACAAGAATGGATAGGATGGAGGAATATCCTAGGATATTTCATCCTAGAGAAAGCTCTGCCATGTCTCACCACTAGAATGATCAACCAATGAACCAACCACAAGCTCCACAACACTCTACTATGCCTACTTTCTTGGCTGTGGAGAATGAAGGGCCTCAAGATCAAGCATCCCTTGAAGACTACTATTAAGTGTATGCGTCTCAGAATCATAGATTCAAGGACCACTTGATTTTTCAAGAGTTTTGACACCTCAAGGAGAAAAGAGGACCAAGGCATCAGTATATAGATGGTGGATTCACACAGAATCATGATCAACATGACTCTATGGGCAGATTGTTTTTACCCAAGTTTGATTTTTCATCCACTAGTTCTACCAAAGAATGGGTAGAAAATATGGATATCTACTTTCCATTAAACAAAGGCCCTGAGATGGAAGCTATTAAGATTGCAGCACTGGATTTTGAAGGTGAATCACAGAAACGGTGGTTCCACAATGTGACTGCATATTATGAGTTTACTAGAATACTGGTGTAGAGGTTTGACAGAAAGGATCCAGAAGCACCTTTCATATGCCTTTCGAAGTTTAAATATTCAAGTAATGAAGAGTCTTATATCTTTGAATTTTTGAGATTATCTGTTATGGTTCTCGGATCTGTCTGCAGCAAGGAGGGTGTACATGTTCATTGATGTCTTGGATGAACCTCTACATGGGTTGGTTAAATCTACCAATACCATTACCTTTCATGATGCCATTGAGAGGGCTAGAGAACTTTAATATTACTTTCCAAAAGAGAAGGAAAACTTTCAGAATAATCCCTCTTTCCCTTTTAAAGGAAAGGAAGAGAAAGATGCTCCTTCCAGGGAGAGCTCATACAAGAAGCCTCTTGATGATGAAGTCTAGAAATATCCAAGAAGGAGGAAGCTATGCTTCACTTCCTAAGAATCATGGGTACCTAGACATATATGTGCTGCTAGTAAAGAACATTACATAGAGGTCTTCTTAGATCTTGAAGAAGATGAAGAGGATAAGCCAGGGAGGGATCACAACACTGACAATGTTGGAGGAGATCCAACACCTTTAGGAGATGAGAATGGAGCATTTTCTCCTATTGGAGTAGCTTTTGCATACTTTTGGGGAGTACCTAAGTACTTGAACTTAAGATTTCAAGGGTCAATCATGAATCAGAAGGTTTCCATATTGATTGATAGTGGGGCTACCCACAATTTCATTGATGACCATCTTGTGCAAAGGAGGGCAATACCCACTGATACTTTTGAGGGATTCTCTATTTTGGTCCAAAGAGATAGAAAAATACAATGCATGCATCATGTTCCATCACTTTTAGTCACCATTGAATCCTATATTTTGATGGATCACTTCTTTCTAGTTGACATACCAGACACTAATATTATTTTGGGTGTTCAATGGTTGATTACATTGGGAAAAGTCACCACTGATTGGGAGGCTTTAAAAATGGAATGGGTGGACAAGACAAGTGGTACACTTCAAATAATAAAAGGCATGCATACTTTCCCCTCACAAAAAACTCCCACATAAAAAATAGAGATGGATTTGCGCAGTGGAAGAAAGGACCTCATTGTCCCTTCTCTCATGTTCATGAGATTTCTGTACGGGACACTATCATCTAATAGCAAACTACCTGATTCAGTTTTGGTGAGAGATATCTCACTAATTGATGCTCCAAAATCATATCCAAGAGGGATGGGAGGATTATAAGACACAGCTACAGCACTGGAAGGCTTGGGCAAGCACAAGAAGGAGGGATATTTTCTTCTCTCATCATCCTCACCATCCTTGAGTCCTGATTCTGCACTATTGGAGGAGAAGACGGGAAGGTATGCCCTTCCTACTTGTACCTTTGGTATAAGAAATTTCAAAGAAGAGATCAAAAAAATGGCAGGAATTCCCATTGATGCATCATCAATGCTACCTTTTTTGGGGAGTGTAGATATATACTGGAAATCACAGCTGTTGGTAGATTATTCCAAAGATCTCTACACTTGTATGATGTTTTATGACCAGCTGCATGAAGAGGGCTATCTATTCCATGAGGGAGTCATCTATCATCATTATAGGATCTTCTTACCTAGAGCCTTCAAGCTCAAGGAGAGGATGCTACAAAGGGCCTTCAAAGGGTTATGTTTTTGCCCTACGTATTATATAAAGATCTACAACACTATCATGAGATGCTTTGAATGGGAAGGCTTTGGAGGAGAGCTACATCAACATTTTCTAGAATGAAAGAGCTATGTGGAGTTTGGGCAGCCAAAGGACTCTATGCAAGAGAAATTTTAGTCATTTTCTCATCCTCTTGAAAAGGGAGAAAATTTTGTGCACAATTCCATGTATAGAAGAAACATTGATGGTGAAAAATTTGATCATGTAATACAAGCTTCATTTTCTAATTTGACACATTATTTCACCATGTTTTTGTAGTCCATGACTCCCAAGAGGAGTGTTGTATCATGTAAATCTGATGGAAAACATTGGGCCATTGCAATTTCTGAATTTGGCCACTTCCTTGTTATGCAAAGGGAGATTCTTTCTCATGATGGGTGCTTCCCAAAGGCACCAAACATATTTCACATTTTCAACCATGGTGAGATAACTTGTGCAGCAAGTAAGTGGTGGGGAAACCACTTACCATACCTTGATCTGATGCAGGCAAGAGATGCACTGCACTGGCACCATATGTGGGACTTTGACCTACCTCCTAATGCTCAAATTTTTGTTTGTGTATATGTAATTATGCTTCCATAATTGGATGATATAGTTGTAATTTTCATGGGATTGTATGGAGGGAGGATGGGCAGTTTGTATGTACCACATGTGATGGAAAATCTCTATGTACCTTATGCTACATGCTTTAGAGAGAGTATTGAACCTACCATGTTCGTTTATGTTGAGTTCTTCACTCCTTGTGGGATGGATTTTATACATCTCATGATGACTTTGGAGGAATAGTTCATTGAGGCTTAGATTGGTGAACACTTAGCTTATGAGGAGATCTTGATCTTTGATGGCATTACCAATTAAGAAGGGGAAGTTTTTTAGCACTCACCCTATAAGTTTCTTGAGTACAAGAAACATTTTGGAGGGTAGGACTATAATATTCCCAATTAGCCCAAGATAATGGGGATATACAATTTTCTCTCAATATTTTGTTTCATGAATAAGAATGTAAAGGAGGATCAATAAAAATCCTAATCAGCAAAATAAATCAATGACACATGTGAACATGGAAAAATCTGGGCTATTTACATTAGCACACTTAGGTGTGAAAGAGAATTGAGCACTTGACCAAGTCAACCAGGACCAAATCAACAACGCTATCTAGATACAGTGAATCTCCCAGAGGCACAGTGCAATTTTAGTTGGAGGCTTCCCATGTGAATGAAGCTAAAACATTGAGATGGTTTAGGGTTTGAAAAGACTTTCATCCTATAAGAGGAAGAGGAGGACTATAGAATAAGATTGTTGATTGTGCATATTTCTGAATATATTGTTCGTTTACACATATATCATTCTCTATTGTTTAGCTGAGGATAGTGTTGTTTAGCACTAGGGTTTTCTTGTTTAGGAATCCCACCTCTTCCATTGAGGAGCTCTTGGAAGAGTATTTCTGATCTCATCCATTAAGCAGGAATTTTTCCAAGCTCATATTCCAACTACAACATAGATCCTATTGAGGGTTTGGTTGTCCTTGTAAGCTGCAGCCAATGCAGGCTATATCTTCTTAGATCTAGGCCATTTTGGGGCCTCTTTTCACTAGGAAAGTCTTCTATTCCATGGGAAAGAGAGTTCTGTACCTTTGGAGCTGATATTTCAGATCTTGGCATCATTTCAACCCAGTGCTTCAGTCTATAGTGTAGTTTTCCTTCCAGGACTGCGTTGTTTGCAAGAAGGAAGTTGCAGGGTGTTTTGACACACCTTTTGAGGAGAGATCTTTAGTGCTGGGGTTTTAACCTTCACTATGGTGATCCATGGATTATATTTATTATCCATGTTATATAAAGAACTAATTTGCTTCTATTGTAATCATCTTCAAACATTTCTGAATACTACTGCAAGTCTGCTACTTTAGATCTCAGATCTACTCTCTGTGTTGCATGTTTTGCTCAAAACCCCTAGGGTATCTTGTAAAGGACCCTTTCTAGTTTACAGATCTGAAATGGATCTAATATTTTGTACATAGATATTCTCTATATCTATAGTGTAATATAAAGCTGGAGTAGCTCTTATAAATAACATTTTCAAACTATTTTATAGTCAATACATGTGTTGCAGCCCTCTTTCTCGAGAAATTTCTTCTATTCTTGTCTTATACATTCTATTGTATACTATAAGGGCCTCATTATGGATCTGATTTATTGATTTATATATGAAATATGATCCCTCTTATTGGTATCTTGCTCATGCTCTCAAAAACTGCATTATTTTCCTGCAGTATTGTTGCATATTGTTGCAGCCTCATTCTTGGGTGTTTTTCATCTATACTAGGTGTGGGAGGTCTATTTATCTCACCTAGTTTGATTTTTTTTTGCTCCCATTTTGGATTTAGATTCTATATATCTAGATATAAGGGATCTAAGGGCTTCAAACTCATTTTAGTGCACATACTTCTGAAAATTTTGTTATTCTACCAGGTATTGTTGAGTGTTCCCAATTCAGGGATATTACAACATGTGCCAAATTCCACAGCCTTGGTCGTTTCATAAGTTGAATCAACTGAGTGAAGTTCCATCTAAGTGTGGATTTCATATTATTTATCTAGGTCTTCAAGCTTGTTGTGAGTGGGGGACTGGTTTTGAGTGATTTTTTCGATGAATTCATCTTCATCAAGTTTCCCCCCTCTAAGAACAATATGTATGGTACAAATGGGCTAGGGTGTTCATCGAGGTGGACATTGTTGGCCGCCCACCTATTTCACTTAGACCCCAACCATTGTTTCTTTCAGTTTTTAAGTTTCCTTAATTGTAGCAAAATTTACTATTTTTGGTAGTTATTTGGGTCCTGAAATTCCAGAGCTATTTCGAGGCCCTAAACGACATTTTTTGGGTCAGAAGTTGTAGTCCTCATATATATATTTCTAACTATGTATCATGTGCATCAAACAGAGATAGTATACCAAAGTTACGACTTGAGGAAATGAATGAAATGAAGTGTTATTTCTACTGCATCTTGGTATTTATGCTTATATGTGTATTCTGTTGCATTCTTGAATAAATTCTTATCAGGTGTGGAATTGTATACTTCATCCTCTTCTTCTTCATCCTCGAAACATATATGTAGGTCATGGTCAATGGAAGGCTCAACTATAGGATATTACACTATTTTTTTAGAAAAGGGCCCATGCTTAATAGTCATGTTTTCAAATGAAGAGTTGATATAAGCATCAACAGTGGCTAACAAAGGTCTCCCTAGAGTGAGAGGATATCCATTAAACTTGATTTTTTTTTGGAAAACCAAGAAATATGTAGGATACTCCCCAATGTCAATTGAAACCATAACATCGTCAAAAATTACTTCTGGAGGTACTATGGACCAATATGGAAGTTGCAGAACCATTGTGGTTTTCCTCAAAGTCCCTTGGAGGTTGATTTTAAGCATAGTTTCCATGGTCATTACATTGATGACAACCCAGAGATCAATAAAATAATTTGGGACTATGACACCATCTATGTGCACATCTACAACTGGACTACAATGGTCTAGGTACTTTGGTAATATCACCTATAATATTTCCACTTAGCCCAAGCTAATGGGAATATTCAATTTTTCTTTGTTTTGTTTTGATTTTCATGTTGATGAATAAAGTGTAAAGGAGGACATGTAAAACTCCTAAAAACATCAAAATAAATCAATGCCCAATGTAAACAAGGCTAAATATGGGCCATCTTATAAACACACTTGAGTGTGAAATAGGTTGATCACTTGAACAAGTCAACAATGACCATATCTACAACGCAAACCTCCTTGAGGCACAATGCAGTTCTAGATGGACGCTCTACATGTGAAAGGAGCTAAATTGATGAAGTGGTTTAGGGTTGGACAAGACTCCTATATTATAAAAGGAAGATGAGAGTAGCATGAGGAGGTTGTTGAAGATATTATTTTAGAAGAATTTGTCTTCTTAGACATTTCTCATTTTATAGATGTTTAGCTAAGAATAATGTTGTTTAGCATTGGGTGTTCCTGAGCGGGAATACCACCTCCTTCCTAGAGCAGCTCTTGGAGGATTTTTTCTTGTCTTGTCCACTATCAAGCTTGGGCCAAACTTGACCTTCCACCTATAATGCTGATCCTGTTGAGGGTTGGGTTGTTCTTGTGAGTTGCAGCAAGTGAAGGATAGATATCTTCATATCTATGCACATATAGCACCACTTTTCACTGGGAATGTCTTCTATCCAATTTCCAAGAGTGTCCTATATCATTGGAGCTATATATCTAGACCTTGGCATCAAGCCAAATCATTATTAGAGCTTGCATCGCAGTTTCCCTTCCCGAACTACGTTATTTGCAAGTTTGCAGTTGCAGGGTGTTTTGTCTACATTTTGGAGGAGAGATCTCTGGTTATAGCATCCTTCCTCTCACTGTGGTGATCCATGGATTGGCCATCCAATCCATGCTTGTTTTAGATCTAATATGCTGTTCTATCATATGATTTAGATATTTCTAAATATTACTGCAAATTTTCAACTCTAGATCTCAAATCTACTCTTGTAGTCTCATGTTTTTCACAAAACCCCAAGGGGAATGTATAGATGATATTTTATCATGGGAAGGAGGAGATTGACAAGAGAAATAAAAAAAAACCCTTGTTTTCTGGAGAAAATAGGTTCACAAAACTTCTATCTCAAGCTCTGCAAGGTATCAGCAAGGACATCAAAGAAATGAGGAGGGAGAAACATGGAGATCCCTCAACAATATCTACAAGATCTATACATGAGGAAGGTTCTAAAGCCTCATCTCATGGATATGAGCACTCATCCATATCATCAAATCTACAATGTTCTGTCAGAAACTCCTTCATGAAAAGGAAGGAAGGAGATGTACCAAAGAGAGAGAGTCACTTGAACTTCCAAGGGTCTTGCAAGATCAAGGAAGAGAAGGTTGGGGATAACATCATAGTAATTACAAGGCCACATCTAGACCCTCATGGAGAGGAAGAATGGGTAATGGCTCCAAGGAGACAAACTCTTGCACTCTTGCAAGGAGTTCCAGAGAATCTCATGTATAGAGGTTGTGGCACAATCCATGCGTAGCATGTGCCATCATTATCAAATGGTGAGAATATAAATATTGCAGAAGATAAAGGGGAGGGAAAGCACCATATGATGAGTAGTATACAGCCATCCTTATTTCAAAATATTGATGCACAAAGAGGGCATGAGGGTCTATGCAATGAATGAAAGGACAAATCAATCCATACATCTATGTATCCTTCTCTATGCCTTGATGTCTTTTTGCATGGAGGCATTCCACCAGGGAGACCCCCTGATTGGAAGAAAGCTAAAGTGTTCCCTCAACTATATGTAGCAGCAACATGTTTGTCTAAAGAGGGAACCTTCAGAGGAGCTACTACAACACTGAGAATCATTGATGGGGAGATAAGCAATTTCCTAAAATTGGCTTTTCTATCTTCCATTCAACTATTTGTGCTGGAAATAAGAGATTCAAAAATATGTGTTGATATGAGCATGGTATCTAAAGGCCACTCCATAGCCTTGGAGCAGCAAAAGATACTCCAATATATAATGAAAATTTCTAAATATGAAACAGGAGCGAAAATGTGGGAGTTTTGGAGGAGGAGAACCTTTCAAAAGAAGGATGACTCTCCTAAACTTCAATCTTGTCTTGAGCAAGATCAGCTGCAAGAAGGGAAGCAAAAGAAAGTTGGAAATACTCCAACATGTGACTTTGACATCAAGCATGTCAAGGAGGAGAGCCATCATATGATATATACTTCATTTCAGACCTCTACAGTGCTTTCAATGATGGGAAACCTGGATCCTTATTGGGAGTCCCTACTCTTGATGGAATATTCCAAGGACCTCTTCACATGTAAGGTTCTTGATGAAAAAATGATAGATAGGACGTATAAAGTAGTTAATGGAGTCATTTATTTATATGATCAGATCTACTTATCTAAAAACTCCAAATTCAGGGGAAAACTACTTAATGCAACATATGAGATCTTGATTTCTAAACCCACTAGCTTCATTAAAACATGCCATACTATATTGGATGGATTCATGTGGGAAGATCTCAATAAGGACATGCACTCTCATATGAGGAAGTGCATGGATCATTTTCTATTTGAGGAGGAACATAGCTCTTGGAAAAATACATCCTCAACACCTCCTTATTCATTGAGTGCCAGAAGGAACTCATCCATGAGTTACCTCACTAATGTAAAACAAGTATATGGAGGAACTTGTATCTCTAAATATCTTGATGTATCTACTATACGCTTGTATTTTTCTAACACTCATGTGTAGGGCTTTTCTCCAAGAGGGAGAATTATTTCTGATGGGTTTCATAGGCCAGTTGGGGCTATGAACAATGGTGATTTTGGCCATTCCTTGAAGGATCTTGGAGAGATGATATACTCTTCATGGTGTGATTCCTTTACACCAACTATTATGCACGTTCTCCAAGCATGAAAGAAAGATGGGGCAGAAAACAAGTGTTGGGGAAAACACTTATCATATTATATTCTAAGGCAGTTAGGACTAAAAATGCATTGGTTGGACTTGATGGACCATTTTCCTTCTACATTATTGCATATGGAAGCTACCATGACTCTAATTATGAATCCATATGCTGGAATTGTTCTTGTCTTTTTTTGGAACATGGATGGAGGGAAGACACATTGTTTGGATGTCTCCTTGGGGAAGGGAGTTTCCCACACTTTTTTCACTACATGTTTCAAGGGGAGGATGGGATATTATATGGCCACTATGGTATACCACTTGTTTCTTTGTAAGGTGAGCCATATGTTTGTTTGGGACATGCCTCTCATAAATATTATAGAGGATTTTTTCTATGAATTGCCAAGCTAGGAGATGATTCATTTCATTTGGATGATAACATGGAGATGGGAGTCTTTCATCGATGATGAAATTCCCCATGATTGTCATCACTTCTATCTTGAAGAGGCCATGGATCAGCAAGAAGGTTTCCATATAGACCTTCCAGTCCTTCATGATGAGAGCCATTGGGTTTGTTCACTTAAGGCCAACTTTTAGACTTGGGAGGAACCATTGGGAGACAGAACTATTGCAAAAAATCTGAAGCAATGGTGGAGACTATTGGATAAGGAGGCCACAAGAGAAAAAAGGGAGATTTTACAGAACTCACCTTATCTGTTACTTGAGGACAAGCAACATTTTCGAGGGGAGGACTGTAATATTCCCAATTAGCCCATGCTAATGGGGATATTCAATTTTTCCTTGTTTTGTTTCGCTTTTCATGTTGATGAATAAAGTGTAAAGGAGGACATGTAAAACTCCTAAGAACGTCAAAATAAATCAATGCCCAATGTAAAAAAGGTTAAATTTGGGACATTTTATAAACACACTTGAGTGTGAAAGAGGTCAATCACTTGACCAAGTCAACCATGACCATATCTATAGCACAGTCTAGATGCATTGAACCTCCTTGAGGCACAAAGCAGCTCTAGATGGAGGCTATACATGTTAAAGGTGCTAAATTGATGAAGTGGTTTAAGGTTTGACAAGACTCCTATGCTATAAAAGGAAGAGGAAAGTAGCATGAGGAGGCTTTTTAAGATATTATTTCAGAATAATTTGCCTACTTAGACATTTCTCATTCTCTAGCTCTTTAGCTGAGAATAATGATGTTTAGCATTGGGTGTTCCTGAGTGGGAATCCCACCTCCTTCCTAGAGCAGCTCTTGGAGGAGTTTTTCTTGTCTTTTCCACTATCAAGCTTGGGCTAAGCTTCACCTCACACATATAACACTAATCCTGTTGAGGGTTGGGTTTTCCTTGTGAGTTATAGCAAGTGGAGGATAGATCTCTTCAGATCTATGCACATCTAGCACCCCTTTTCACTAGGAAAGTATTCTATCCCATTGGAAAGAGTGTCCTAGATAATTGGAGATACAAATCCAGACCTTGGAGTTAGGATAGATAATTCTCAAAGCTTAATGTGTAGTTTCCCTTCCCTATCTGCATTATTTTCAATATTGCAGTTGCAGGGTGTTATTTCTACATTTTGGAGGAGAGATCTCTAGTGATAGGATCCTTCCTCTAACTGTGGTGATCCATAGATTTTCCATCCAATCCGTGTTTTTTTCAGATATGATATTCTATTCTATCATATGATTCAGATATTTTTGAATATTACTGCAGATATGCAACTGTAGATGTCAGATCTACTCTTGTACTCTCATGTTTTGCACAAAACCCCAAGGGGAATGTACAGATGAGATTTTCTTGTATAGAGATCTGAATTAGATTTATATTTTTGTGTAAAGATATTCTTTAGATCTAATTTTTAATATACTATTACTTCAGCCCATTAAAATAACCCTGTCAAGTTTATGCAGACATTTCTTGTGGTTGTAGCACCTTATTTCTGAGGGTTTATTCCTGTATAGTCTTCTAATTTCTGTTGTACACTATATGGGCTATAATGTGAATCTAATTTTCTATTGTACATATGATATTTGAGCCTCCATATTTGCCTCCTACTTTACTTCAGTGGAACTACGTTATTTATGAAGCAGTTGTTGCATATAGCTGCAGCCCCTTCATTGGGTGTTTTTCATCCGTACTAGGTGGTGGGAGGTATGTTTACCTCACCTAGTTTTATTTTTTCTTTCTCTGGTTTTGGATCTAGATACTAGATCCAATGATCTAAGGGATCTAGGAGCTACAAACTCATTTCATTGCACCAATTTGTGAAGAGTGCACTATTCCAACAGGCTTTGTTGTGCATTCCCATTTTGGGATATTACAGTGGTATCAAAGAAAATTTCTTGGCTCAGCCTGTGAGCTTCAAGAATTATGGAGTCTTCTCATGGGAAGGAGGAAAACTGTCAGAGGAATCAAAGAAAACCCTTTTTTCTGGAGAAAATAGGTTCACAAAACTTCTATCTCAAGCTGTACATGGTATCAGCAAGGACATCAAAGAAATGAGAGACAAATATGGAGATCGCTCAACAAGATATACAACATCTATACACGAGGAAGGTTCTAAACCCTCATCTCATGGATATGAGCACTCATCCATATAATACAATCTACAACATTCTATCAGTAACTTCATCATGATGAGGAAGGAAGGAGATGTGCCAAAGAGAGAGAATCACTTGAACTTCCAAGGGTCTTGCAAGATCAAGGAAGAGAAGGTTGGGGGTAATAATGAAATCATGACAAGGGAACATCTAGACCCTCATGGAGAGGAGGAAGGAGCAATGGTTCCAAGGAGAGAAACTTTTGCACTATTGCAAAGAGTTCCAAAGAATCTCACATATGGACATTGTGGCATAATCCATGTGCAGCATGTGCCATCATTATAAAATGGTGAGAATATGAATATTGCAGAAGATGAAGGGGAGGGAAAGCACCATATGATGAGGAGTATACACCCCTCTTTATTTCAAAATATTGATGCAAAAATAAGGCATGAGGGTCTATGCAATGAATGCAAGGACAAATCAGTCCATACATCTATGTATCCTGCTCTATGCCTTGATGTCTCTTTGCATGGAGACATTCCACCAGAGAGATCCCCTGATTGGCAGAAATCTAAAGTGTTCTCTCAACTATATGTAGCAGCAACATATTTTTCTAAAGAGGGAACCTTGAGAGGAGCTACTACAACATTGAGAATCATTAATGGGGAACTAAGCAATTTCTTGAAATTGGCTTTGCTATTTTCCATTCATCTATTTGCACTGGAAAGATGAGATTTAGAAATATGTGTTGATATGAGCATGGTATCAAAAGGCCACTCCATAGCCTTGGAGTAGCAAAATATACTCCAATATATAATGAAAATTTTTGAATATGACAAGAAGGTATTTCCATTCTTGTATGTAGGAGAAAAACTGTGGGAGTTTTGGAGGAGGAGAACCTTTCAAAATAAGGATGACTCTCCTAAACTTCAATCTTGTATTGAGCAAGGTCAGCTGCAAGAGGGGCAACAAAAGAAAGTTGGAAATACTCCAACATGTGACTTTGACATCAAGCATGTCAAGGAGGAGAGCCATCATATGACAGATACTTCATTTTAGACCTCTAAAGCACTATCAATGTTGGGAAGCCTAGATCCTTATTGAAAGTCCCTACTCTTGATGGAATATTCCAAGGAACTCTTCACATGTAAGTTTCTTAATGAAAAAATGATAGATATGAGGTATAAAGTAGTTAATGGAGTCATTTATTTCTATGATCAGATCTACTTATCTAAAACTCCAAACTCAAGGACAAACTACTTAATGCAAAGTATGAGATCTTGATTTCTAAACCCACTAGCCTCATTAAAACATGCCATACTATATTGGAGGGATTCATGTGGGAAGATCTGAATGAGGAGATGCACTCTCATATGAGGAAATGCATGGATCATTTTCTAGTTGAGGAGGAACATAGCTCTTAGAAAAAGACATCCTCAACACCTCCTTATTCATTGAGTGTAAGAAGGAACTCATCCATGAGTTACCTCACTAATGTAGGTTTTAACCCTGAACAGAAATTATCTACACACGAATCTTATAACATAAAATAAACAATAGCGAGAGCATAAAACACAAAACAGATAAACACAGAGATTTTTCCCCTGGATCCCAAATCGGGACTACCAGCTTGAATTTCATTATAATCCTTTTAGTGTTACAACACATATATATACATGCCGAAGCATACATAAACCCCAATCCATTAACCCTGGATTAGAACATAACCGTAGTTCCCTTGACCGGATCTACAAAATACTAAGGGCTGAAAAACCATCGTACCCCAAAAACCATGTGCAAACTCATGCACAAAACATGGGTGGGTCCGCATATGAGTGGGACCGCATACCAAACACATACCCAACATTCTCCCACTTGTTGTTTTCTTTCCACAGGGGGCCACAGGAGAGCTTAGTCATTTGGCCAATTCTTCAACACCCATTTTTTCTCTACACCAAGAGAACTTCTGAGTGCTCACAGACTTCGTCAATGCATCTGCAACATTCTTCAAAGTGTCCACCTTTACCAGCAACACCCTTTTAGCCTCAACCATATCTCTAACAAAGTGATATTGAACATCAATGTGCTTTGTCTTTGAATGATAAGCAGAGTTCTTAGCCAAGAAAATTGCACTTTGGCTATCACAGTCTATCCTTATAGCTTGCTGTACCAACCCCATACTTGAACACAATCTCTGCAACCAAACCGCTTCCTTGCTTGCATGAGTGGCTGCTATGTATTCTGCCTCTGTAGTTGAAAGAGCCACTACAGACTGTCTTTTACTCATCCAACTGACTGCGCCTCCAAATAGGCTAAACACATATCCACTTGTAGATCTTCTTTGGTCCAGATCTCCAGCCCAGTCTGCATCAACAAAACCACGAATGTCCAACATTCTTTCCAATCTTGGTCTTCCCTGGTAGCACAAGCCATAATCACTAGTGCCACGAAATATCTGAAAACCCGCTTCACCATTGTCCAATGCTCCTTCCCTGGGTTTGACATAAACCTGCTCAATACTCCCACTGCATGTGCAATGTCTGGTCTAGTACAGACCATTGCATACATCAGGCTACCCACTGCACTTGCATATGGAACACGACACATATCCTCCTCTTCTTCTTGTGTCTTGGGACACTGTTCAACAGACAGATTTGCACCTACAGGAATAGGAACACTCACCAGTTTACTATCCTGCATATTGAACCTCTGCAATATAGTCTCGACATACTTCCTCTGGTTTAACCAGAGCTTCCTCTTTTCCTGATCTCTCTTAATTTCCATGCCCAAAATATAGTTTGCAGCACCAAGATCCTTCATGTAGAATTTGGAGAACAGTTGGGTCTTCAAATCTTGGATAATTTCTTTGTAATTTCCAATCAACAACATATCATCCACATACAAGACCAAATAAATAACATGGTCACCAATTAATTTAAAATAAACACAGTGATCCTCCTTGCTTCTGGTGAAGCCAAGTCCCCGTATATAGGTATCAAATTTCCGATACCACATCCTTGGTGACTGTTTTAACCCATACAGAGACTTCTTCAACCTGCATACCAGTTCTTTCTTACCCTTCACCATAAAGCCTTCAGGTTGCTTCATGTAGATCTCCTCCTCTAGATCCCCGTGAAGAAATGTTGTCTTCACATCCATCTGTTCTATCTCAAAATCAAATGCAGCAGCAACAGATAAAAGTAATCTAATAGAAGTAACTTTGGCAACAGGAGAAAAAATATCACCAAAATCAATTCCCTGCACCTGGGAATAACCTTTCGCTACCAACCGAGCTTTGTATTTCTCCACCTTGCCTTCTACATTCATCTTCTTCTTAAACACCCATTTTCTCCCAATGGGCTTCCTTCCAGCCGGCAACTCCACCAGATCCCATGCCTCATTTTTGTGCAAGGATGCCATTTCATCAACCATGGCCTTCTTCCAGAGTTTTCCATCCTCTGAATCTACTGCCTCCCTGACAGTTCTGGGTTCATCATCAGTTATAGTTAAGGAAAAACCTGAACAGAAAGCAGATGGACTATACCTTTCTGGTTGCCTTCTTTCCCGAACTGATCTTCTCAAAGCTGGAGTTTGTGGCTCTTCATCTTCTGAGTCTTCTTCTATTGTAGAGTCCGATTCATCCTCCTTTAGCTCAAACTCTATCTTCTCAGGTTCCTTTGGTAGGAATTCATGTTTAACAACATCTTTCACTTCTCTAAACACCACATCTTGACTGTACACAACCTTCCTTGTTTCTGGGTTCCAAAGTTTGTAACCCTTTAAACCATCCTTATACCCAATAAAGATGCACCTTTCAGATTTATTATCCAACTTGGTCCTTTTCTCCTTTGGAACATGTACATATGCATCAAATCCAAATACCCTTAGATGTGAAAGAGAGGGTTTCTTACCAGTCCATACCTCATGTGGAGTCTTATCCTCCAACGCTGATGAAGGTGATCTGCTAACTAAGTAACATGCAGTCTCCACTGCCTCTGCCCAGAATTCTTGTCCTAACCCGGTACCACTGAGCATGCTTCTTGCCTTTTCCATCAGTGTTCTATTCATTCTTTCTGCAACTCCATTTTGTTGAGGTGTGTATGGAGTATTCTTCTGCCGTGCTATACCACACTTCTTACAGAACTCTTCAAATTCCTTCTTGCAGAACTCCCCACCATTATCTGTCCTCAACGCCTTTATCTTCTTCTCTATCTGATTTTCCACCAGAGCCTTAAATTCTTTAAATTTGTCAAAGACTTCAGATTTCTTCCTCAAGAAATATATCCATGTATTCCTTGAGAAGTCATCTATGAATGAAACATATTACACAGACTTTCCCAGTGATGGAACTGAAACAGGCCCAAACACATCACTATGCACAAGTTCTAATATCTTGTTTACCCTCTTAGCACCAGAAGGAAAACTCACCCGATTCTGCTTCCCATATACACAATGTTCATAGAAATCGAAATCCAGAGAAAAATTAGACATACCTTCTACCATACCATCTCTATGCTGTATCCGAAGGCCCTTCTTTCCAATATGTCCAAGCCTTTGATGCCATAGCATGGTCTTTTCTCCAGAGACAGCTAGACTTTCCATCCCACTTTTAGGAACCACATAACTATTACACCCATCAATAACAATGCTACCTTGTAGCTTTTATAGAGTTCCAGTCCAAACTCCCCGCATTAATACTAGTGCTCCCCGAACCATCTTGCAGGCATCTTTCTCGAACACTGTTTTTACACCTGCATCATCCATCTTGCTTACAAAAATCAGATTTCTGGCCAATGTAAGAATATGCAAAACACTAGGAAGTGTTCTAATCCTCCCACCTTGCAGCTTCAGCTTGACCTTTCCACGTCCAACGATTCTGGCCTTCCTATCATCCCATAGGAAGACATCACTACCATCATATTTCTCATACTCGCAGAACCACTCCCTATGGGGAGTGAAGTGAAAGGATGCACCTGAGTCAATCAACCATGACTCATGATCTACATGTGTATTTGAAGAAGAAGCCAAATACACATCTCCACCTTCATCCGAGGTGGTTTTTTCCTCTGCAGAAGGACCTTCATCAGATCCCTTTCCTTTCTCAGGAGCTTTAGATCTGCATTCCTTTTTGTAGTGTCCTTCCTTTCCGCATTTCCAGCACACCTTTACAAACTTTCCAGGAGATTTAGATCTCCCACTCGAAACCTTATTCTTGTTTCTATTTTGGGACCTTCCTCGTATAGATAAGGAATCTCCATTTTGACCCTCCATATTTCTCCGTCTCATTTCCTCCGACAACAAGGCTGAGACAATGTCATCAAAATTCAAGGTAGTTGTGTTGCTACCTATTGCAATAACCAGACTGTCCCACAAGTATGGTAGAGAACACAACAAACTGATGCATTTATCTTCATCTGAGATTTTAATATCAACAGATGACAGCTGACTTAGCACAGTATTGAAGGCGTTTAGATGCTCTATCACCGAGTCTCCATCATTCATCCTCAGGTTATACAGATTTTTCCGCAGGAACAACTTATTCACCAGAGACTTAGATTGGTACAAAGTCCCAAGTTTTTCCCACAAGGTCTTCACCGTAGCTTCCCCAGATACATTCAACAATACTGAATCTGAGACACACAACCGTATTGTGCTCTTAGCTTTTCGATCCAGTTTCTTCCAGTCTTCATCTGACATTGCCGTTGATTTAGTACCTGGATCTACCGCGATCCACTAATCTTTATCCACCAACAGATCCTCCATCTTGAGCTTCCATAACTCAAAACTCTGACCATTAAATTTCTCGATCTCTATCTTTCCACCACTCACCATCTTCTTTCACCGCAAGAATCGATCCCACAGATCTCCCACTAAATAGGGTCTACCACAGGCCCGAGCAAAAAACCCTCAACAACAAAGGCGTCCCCTTGAAGCCGAAACAACTCTGATACCAAATGTAGGTTTTAACCCTGAACATAAATTATCTACACATGAATCTTATAACATAAAATAAACAATAGCGAGAGCATAAAACACAAAACAGATAAACACAGAGATTTTTCCCCTGGATCCCAAATCAGGACTACCAGCTTGATTTTCATTATAATCCTTTTAGTGTTACAACACATATATATACATGCCGAAGCATACATAAACCCCAATCCATTAACCCTGGATTAGAACATAACCATAGTTCCCTTGACCGGATCTACAAAATACCAGGGGCTGAAAAACCATCGTACCCCAAAAACCATGTGCAAACTCATGCACAAAACATGGGTGGGTCCGCATATGAGTGGGACCGCATACCAAAAAAATTTTCGCCGGGGCGCTGCCTCGGACCCCGACAGGGGGGGCTGCCGCCCCCCCTGTGACCCCCCTGCTGCGCCCGACGCAACGTACAGCACGTGGGGCTAGTCGTGGAAAGAATATAACACATAGCCAACAACCAACGTAAAACAAGTATATGAAGGAACTTGCATCTCTAAATCTCCTAATGTATCTACTATATGCTTTTATTTTTCTAACACTCATGTGCAGGGCTTTGCTCCAAGAGGGAGCAATATTTCTGATGGGTTTCATAGGCCACTTGGGGCTATGAACAATGGTGATTTTGGCCATTACTTTAAGGGTATTGGAGAGATGATATACTCTTCATGGTGTGATTCATTTACACCAACTATTATTCACCTTCTCCTTGCATGCAAGAAGGATGGGGCAGTAAACAAGTGTTGGGGAAAACACTTGTCATATCATACTCTAAGGCAGTTAGGAGTAAAACTGCACTGGTTGCACTTGATGTACAATTGTCCTTCTCCATGATTGCATATGGCAGCTAGCATGGCTCTAATTATGATTCCATATGCTAAAATTGTTCTTGTCTTTGTTTGGAACATGGATGGAGGGAAGACACATTGGTTGGATGTGTCCTTGGGGAAGGGAGTTTCCACACTTTTTTCACTACATGTTTCAAGGGGAGCATGGGATATTATATGGCCATTATGGTAGTCCACTTGTTTCTTTGTAAGGTGAGCCATATCTTTTCTTGGGAAATGCCTCTGATAAGTATTGGAGAGGATTTTTTCTATGAATTGCCAAGCTGGGAGGTGATTCATTTCATTTGGATGATAGCATGGAGATGGAATTCTTTCATGGATGATGAAATTCCCCATGATTTTCATCACTTCTATCTTGAAGAGGACATGGATCAGCAAGAAGGTGTCCATATAGACCTTCCAATCCTTCATGATGAGAGCCATTGGGTTTGTTCACCGAACGCCAACTTGGACAATTGGGAGGAACCATTGGGAGATAGAACTATTGCAGAAAATCTGAAGCAATGGTGGATACTATTGGATAAGGAGGCCAGAAGAGAAGAAGGGGAGATTTTGAAGAACTCACCTTATCCGTTGCTTGAGGACAAGTAACATTTTGGAGGGGAGGACTGTAATATGCCCACTTAGCCCAAGCTAATGGGAATATTCATGTTTTCTTTGTTTTGTTTTGCTTTTCATGTTGATGAATAAATTGTAAAGGAGGACATGTAAAACTCCTAAAAACATCAATGTAAAAAAGGCTAAATCTAGGCCATTTTATAAACACACTTGAGTGTGAAAGAGGTTGATCACTTGACCAAGTCAACCATGACCATATCTACAACACAATCTAGATGCATTGAATCTCCTTGAGGCACTGCACAGTTCTAGATGAAGGTTCTACATGTGAAAGGAGCTAAATTGATGAAGTGGTTTAGGGTTTGACAAGACTCCTACCTTATAAAAGGAAGGGGAGAGAAGCATCAGGAGGTTGTTGAAGATATTATTTCAGAAGAATTTGTCTGCTTAGACATCTCTCATTCTCTAGCTGTTTAGCTGAGAATAATGTTGTTTAGCATTGGGTGTTCCTGAGCCAGAATCCCACCTCCTTCCTAGAGCTGCTCTTGGAGGATTTTTTCTTGCATTTTCCACTACCAGGCTTGGGCCAAGCTTCACCTTACACCTACAACATTGATCCCATTGAGGGTTGGGTTGTCATTGTGAGTTGCAGCAAGTGGAGGATAGATATCTTTAGATCTATGCACATCTAGCACCCCTTTTCATTGGGAAAGTATTTTATCCCATCAGAAAGACTGTCCTGGATCATTGGAGCTATATATGTAGACCTTGGCATCAGGCCAAATCATTCTCATATCTTACAATGCAGTTTCCCTTCCCTAATTGCATTATTTTTAAGTTTACAGTAGCTGGGTGTTTTGTCTACATTTTGGAGGAGAGATCTTTGGTGATAGGATCCTTCCTCTCACTATGGTCATCCATGGATTGGCCATCCAATCCATAATTGTTTCAGATATGATCTAATGTTCTATCATATGATTCAGATATTTCTGAATATTACTACAGATCTGCAACTCTAGATCTCAGATCTACTCCTGTACTCTCATGTTTTACACAAAACCTCAAGGGGAATGTATAGATGAGATTTTCTTGTATATAGATCTGAATTAGATCTATATTTTTGTGTAAAGATATTCTCTAGATCTGAGTTGTAATATACTATTACTTCAGCCCATTAAAATAACGCTATCAAGTTTATGCAGACATTTCTTGTGGTTGTAGCACCTTATTTCTGAGGGTTTATTCTTGTATAGTTTTTTAATTTCTCTTGTACACTGTATGGGCTGTAATGTGAATCTAATTTTCTGTTGTGCATATGATATTTGAGCCTCCATATTGTCCCGCTACCTTAATTCAGTGGAATTGCATTATTTCTGAAGCATTTGTTGCTTATAGTTGCAGCCCCTTCATTGGGTGTTTTCCAGCCATAATACGTGGTGGGAGGGCTATTTACCTCACCTATTTTGATTTTTTTTTGCTCTCCTTTTGGATTTAGATACTATGTTCACTGATATAAGGGCTCCAGGTCCTTCAAACTCATTTCATTGCACCAATTTGTGAAGAGTGTGTTATTCCAGCAGGCTTTGCTGTGCATTCCCATTTTGGGATATTACATCACCATTCCCAGCATTAATTTAGAAAGTTGTCCTAGTACATTGGTGGAGGGGTTATATTTATTCTTTCTCCTAGGTTTCTTGAATATTTTTTCCTTGATGAGCCTATTGTAAATATGGAAATCCTTAATGGCCTCGAGAAGGGGTATTTTTACACATAAATATTTCATTTCTCAGAAGTTCAGTCTCCTCTGGGGTGTGATAAGTAGAGTGGATCAGGCACTTAGGAAAAGGAGGTTGTTGGATATGAGTGTTACTTTCTCTCTTTTCATCCTAAACCTCTAGAGGTGGATATGGATGATGGTTTCCTGGGAGTACTCTTCCTGACCTAAGATTAATCTCATGTATCTCCATACCATAAGATGCATAGGATGTTTCTCGACTATAAACCTGATGTCCCTATTTTTTGTTCTGTAATATTCCCAAAATTTCACCTGATATTTGGAATATTAGAGTTAACTTTATCAATAAATTAAGTAAATAAAAGGGTGAGGGGCCCATAATCCTCAATATGAATAAATATCCACTTTTTGTGTGTGAAGGTGGATTAATTAAGCCTATATCCACATAATGAGGTCATTGAGCAACTACTAATGTGAATGAAATTGGAGATCATGTCTCATTAATTGAGAGAGATAATGGAGGTTGATACAGTCAAGCAAGATCTTGAAGATTTCAAACAGAAGGTCATGGAGCATTCATGATAAGATGATGGAGGAAGTTGTGCAATTAATTCACACATGATGGAGAGGGTGTACATTGCACCTAGACATGATGGATGACTTGGTCAAGCAACACAACCAAACAAGGAGGATATTTTCCACATCCATAGCATAGTCTAGTTGAGGACCAAGGCATAGGAAGGCTCAAACATTATATAAAGAAGATGAAGGCAAGGATGAGGGCATGCTTGTGATTATTGATGTTGAGGGTATTTTTAGATATGGAATTGTCATGTGACATTCCATTGCTTTCTTGGGCTGTTTAGTAGAGATTGCAAGTGTTGTTTAGCATAGTGTGTTCCTGGTTGGGAATCCCACATATTTCTTTGAGTAGCTCTGGAAAGAGTATTATAATTTATTCTACACCAGGCATTGGTGCCACATATCTTTTCCTATTTTCTACAGAACATTCATATTCAGAAATTGCCGATTTCTAAAGATCAGTTTGGAAGGTGGAAGTTGTCTTGAGTACTTCAGCTGGAGAACTCATGAGGGTTTATTCCTATCACCTTTGGCTTATATATTAGCATTCCCAGAGCTTCATTTCAGATCTCACATCAGGAAAAAAATTATTTACCTCGTAGCAGCAATATTTCCTTCAAGAATTATGTTGTTGTTATGAAGGTAAATCCCCTCTGCGAACAGAGACAATCCCTCTAGCCCAAGGGTGGTTCTAGTAATAAAAGGACACACTAAAGTATTTCTTCCTAGTTAATGAATGAAAAAAAGACATGGTATATTGACTTACCTTGAGTCCAACACTGTCGATGTTACAGAAAGAGTAGTGGTCTCTCGCTCTTGCCTTGGCAAGTCACGATTCGTTTCTTGTCACGCTCAGATACCTGTACATAGGACAAAGAATAAGAACAACATATGACAAAATAGTTTCACTCAAAACTATTAACTAGTCAAAGAGGGCTAAAAATATCGCATCAAATAGACATCATAACATAATAGTGGAACCAAATAGTAGTCATGTATATTAATAAGTAGAAGGAAGAGTACAACCGATGCTTTGACGTCGCAATCTCCTCCAGCAGGGTTCAAACAAAATGCATCTGAACTATCAGTAAAGAAATTTGGACTCAATTCCTCTTAGAAGTCATCGAATGGAGCTCGGTCAACACAATATTAGTTACACTATCTCCTCTAGTAGCTTAGCTATAGTATAATTCTCTTAGTTTAGTTATTCAACCTTTCAACTAGCTTCTACTAAAGGAGATAGTTTCTTATATAGAGGGAAGAGAGGAGGTTGGGATCCCTAGAAATGTGGGAGGGAGTCATATCCTTTAGGAGAGTTATAAGGGAGGTGGAAACTACTAACTAAAGGGAGGAGTCCGTGGTTGTTTCAGTTCACCATTCCCAATGACTCATCCCCAACATGGTTGGAATGGAACCTCTGCCTATACTTAAAAAAAAAAATCCATAAGCAGCTTGGTGCAGGTGCCTAAATGGCATAGAGCACCAAGTTGAGTGGGCTCTGTGTTAAATTTCCTGGTCGGTGCGAGGATGTAACAGGGTACTCGCGCCAAGGAAAAAATAGGGATTTTCACAAATCTGCTTAGGGAAATGTCAACAAGAAGAATGTCGCTTTCATCAAAAGGGATGAAAGGATGGTATTTTCAAAGCATGAAACTACGTATTGGTCACAAAATTGACCCTCTAATGTCTGAGCTGGGGATTTTAGGGACAGTGGAAAAATGATGTGTAACAAATGTCCAATTTGCAGATCCAAAAGGAGGAAGAAAGTTGCTAACATTTCAGCTAGTAATCCTATGAGGGATCATACCCTCACATTGCCATCAATATTTCCATCAGCCTCGAGTTTTTTGCAGCATTTTTAGTAGGCATAAGGCCTCTCTTTCCTTCATAGCGCATTTTCTATTGGAATTTTTGTTTCTCCAGCCGCAATCATCATTGGAGGATTGAGAAGCTATATCTAGAGCTTTTAGCTTGTAGATTTGAAGAAGGGATCAACCCTTCAAGATTAGATCTGATTTCGTGACATATTTAAGCCATCTATTTGTCAGATCTAGCTTCAGATATGTAATTCTGAGCAGATCAAGGATCAAATCCTAGGAGGGTGATTTTCCAAAGCTATAGATCTGGAAAATCCTTTCTGGGTTATATTGGGAATCCATCACATTGGCCAGATCTTGAACCTTGGCATCATCTAAGCTCCAGATTTGAATAGATCTACATTTTTATTTTCATCCTGCAGTCATATATTCATATTCTTCTGAAGGGACAACACAGTATTTGCTTTAGTAGCTCTCCATTTACGCAGTGCCTATTGTGGCATTTTGTTTGGGTGATCCTAGGCCATCTCTTTGCCTGGATCTCCTCATACTTTTTACATTATGTAGCTAAATATTCTCCAATATAATAAAATGGTTCAACTGATTTGTAAATTCTAATGTTGTCTTGACATTTATTGTTTACTTAGTTGCAGTTCTTATATTGCGTTTAAGTATTACTGCATTTTCTCCCTTATTGGGATACTACATGTTCAGGTTCATATCGGGTTGTGCATGAATATGTGGAATTTTTTGTGGAGAAGAATGACTAAGCCATGTTGGAAAGATTGTCATTGATGGCAACATTGATGACAAAGGAGGTAGCAGATGCAGAAACAGGAACAATTACAAAGAGACTAAGATAGACAATGGAACAAAGAGGAAATGAAGAGAAAGGCAGAGATAGAGGAAGAAAATATGGAGATAGAGTTGTTATTACAGCAGTAGAGTTAGAGGCAGAGTGACAGAAGAGACAGAGGTGGTATCAGAAGTCATAGAGAACCATACGTTATATATAAGGCAGGAAGAGACAGGAGCAGATGCAGAGACAGGAGCAGAGACAGAGGCAGAGGAAGCAAATAAGTTATATATATGGCAAAGACTATGCGTTATATATATGGATTGTCTTGAAATGCGTAAATAAATGGACTGTGTTGAAATGTAATGAAACTATAGTCGAAAAATATATATGTATAACGGGAAGGCATTCGACTCATTATATATATTAAAAAAATGCCTATTTTATATTGAATAGATGGAACCCCGGAGCATACTCCAACTACCTACCGTACATCGTATACCGGGAGGGAGAGTTGGAACCGGAACTGTGAGGCGCAACTCTGTACTGTAGTTGAAATAATATATATATATATATATATATATATATATATATATATATATATATATATATATATATATATATATATATATATATATATATATCATTGAAATATAATGAAACGTTATATACATCATGAAGGACGGAACCCGAGCACAGAAAACAGAGAACCAGAACCTAGAGAGGAGGTGGAACCTTGCGAGGTAAACAGTAAATGTGGATTGCCGAAAACCATGAGTGGTTTCCGGACCATTCCGCACCATCTTTCGGGGCTAAGCGGTATTCCCCCAACGAGAAGCGATTCCATTAATCAATTGACGCGTGGCATTGGCGGTATTGGAGGCCACTGCTTAAACCATAATTTCGCGAGCTAACCCTTGTACCAAGACGCCGAGCGGAATGTATATGAACCGTCAATCTGGCGGAAGGCGATCGAACGGTGATCAATTGATGAACTTGCCCAAGGTTTAACAAAAGAGCTCGGAAGATAGTCAGGTATGGGTGCGCACGTTTGGTGGGGCCAGAGTATATTAAAGTTTTTAATTAAACGATTGGCGGAATATATATATAATTCAGTGTTTATGTTATTTATCAAATTCTTTTACTTTGATAAGTAAATCGAAGATGTACTAAGGGTTATGAATTAATAAAGGTATGCGGATATACATAGGATTTCGTCAAAAATTGAAGAATGCCGAAATAGATATATGAATATATATTACGTGGGTTGATATATGTACCTGCCGAGGGCCAATTTACATGGTTTGAAAAGCCAAGCCTTAGTTAAATTGAATTGCCAGTGTGGAAAAAGAAATGTGAAATTGCCGAATTGGTAAGATGATTGGTGTTTTATTATGGTTTGACCACAGTTTTTGAAAATGCCGAGAATTGTTGTATGGCTGACTAAAGGGCGACTGCACATACAAAAATTACATAACTACAATAAATGGAGAACTGAATAAAAGATAAAACAAAAAGGAGAATGTTGTTTTTAGATGGATGAGTGAGGAAAATAGAAAGAGAGGAGTGCCAGTGGAAATATATTTTTAACACAGTTATATGTTTACAACAGACATACAATCACGGTAAACAGGAATTTACATAGGAACAAATTGGACAGGCGAGTAAGCACAAAAAATAGGGAATATGCAGATGATAGTGAACAAAGTGTATGCAAAACAAGTTCTTAACAACAGCAGGAAAAGACAAAATCCAGTAAAGCCAAAGTTCAGAAGAAGAGCTGAGTGATATTGCAATATGTAATTAGAAATGTGAATGTAAATGATGTAATTATTTTTTCATTGCTTGTGATGCAAAGGCAAGTATCCTAAGGAAAAGACAAAATCCCACTGTAGCATTAAATTTTGTATATATGATTATGATTTCAAATTGAGTTGGATAAAGAAATAAGAAGGCAGAAGACCAAGAGACATGACTGTACATTTCGAATTCCAAGTAGAATACAAACAGTCATGTGAGGAACACTATAAATAATATCATCTTGATATGCAAAGGAAATTTTTTTTGAGAGTAAGAGAGAGTAAATAAAGAGAAGGCAGAATACAGAAGAGTGAAGCAGAGAAGATCAAGAAAAGAAGAGCAGAAAGAGAAGCTACAGAACAGAGCTGATATCAGAGGTAAATCAGCAAACATTCAGTTTGTTAAATTGAGGAAGTTGGAGCTTCCCTATCAAGTTGAAGCTTGATAGCTGTCAGTTGTAGCTGACTGAGGTTGGAGCCTCCTGTAGGTTGGTGCCTGCAGAAAATTGAAAGGAGTTGGTGCTTCCTTGCAAGTTGTAGCTTGCAGAATTGAGGTAGGAGCCTCCTGTAGGTTGGTGCCTGCAGAAAAACAGTGGTGAGAGGGAGTTGGAGCTTGCCTTTGCATCACAACAATAATAAGATGTGGTTTTCTCCCTTTATGGGTTTCCACTTATATCTGGTGTCTCTGTGCATGAAATTTATGTGTTGATCTGATATGTATCATCTGCTTAATACCTACTGCTCTCATATTAAGTCTACTACTATATTATACTAATACTTGCTGCTTACTTTCTAAGATTACTCACACATTAAATTAAATATGAAATGAAGGAGTAATGAAAAGTTTTAAAAAATCAGGAATGCCTTAAACTGATTCACCCCCCCCCCCTCTCAGTTTAAGTAAAGGTTCAACAATTGGTATCAGAGCAAGGTTCCTTTGTACAAGTCTAACAACTGAAAGGAGATCCTAGGTTCCCAAGATGGCTAGTAAAGAAGGATGCTCAACCAATAAATCCCCTTTCTTCACTGGTGAAAATTATGCTTTCTGGAAAATCAGAATGAAGACATACATAATGTCTCTAGGAATAGAAGTCTGGGCTACTGTGGAATTAGGATATGCCCCGAAGTCAACTGATACAAAAAAAGAAGCTAAAGAAAGATTTGTAGCTAATGCAAAAGCCATGAATGCCATCCTGAATGGATTATGTGAAGCAGAGTTTATTAAAGTAATGCACAAAGACACTGCCAAGAAAATATGGGATACTCTTGAAGGCATACATGAGGGAGACCAGAAAGTAAAAACTGCCAAACTTCAAGTATATAGAGCCCAGTTTGAAAACTTAAAAATGAATGATGATGAAGATGTTGGCAGCTTCTTCTTAAAGGTTGCAGAAATTGTTAACAATGTGAAAGCTCTTGGAGAAACCATACCAGAAAGTATAGTTGTGCAAAAGATTCTAAGATCACTGCCATCCAGATTTAATCCCAAGGTATCTGCAATAGAAGAGACAGTGAATTGGGAGACCTTGACCATGAACCAACTACTAGGAAATCTTACAGCATATGAGATGAGGCTCCCACAGAAGAAGACAAGCACAAGGGAGGCATCATTCAAAATAGAAAAGAAGAAAGAAGAGAAGGAAGACATATGCTTCTGCTCTAATGAAGAAGAGGCTAAATTTGTCAAGAAATTGGATAGAGGCTCAGGTAGATACAAAGGTAAACTTCCCTTCAAATGATTTAACTGTGGAAGAGTTGGACATTATGCTGCTAAATGTCCTCACAAGAAAGTAAGAAATCAAGCTCAAGAATCAGAGAAAGACTCATCAAAGAACTGGCAGAAAGGAAAGAAATTCAGCAGAAAATCCTTTTATGCTCACCAAGACAGCAGTGCATCTGAAGACTCAGATGAACCCTCAAGTGAAGAAGGAACCTCCGAATTTATATTGATGGCCATAGAAGATCTTGAGGGACTCCTAATAGAAGATGAAGAAGAAGAAGGGGAAGTAGACCTTGAGGGGGAGCTAAGAAGTGCTCTGGAGGAGATTGACAGACTCAAACTAAAATGCAGAAAACAAAAAGAGATTCTCCTAAAATGTGTGAAAGAAGAACAAAATTCAGAAGTCCTCATGCAACTGAAGGTAAAGCTTGAAGAAGCCAAGAAGATAGAAGATATGTTACTTCAGCAAATCAAAGATAAAACTCGAGAACAAGAGAAGCTGGAAGAAGAAATTCTGTGTCTAAGAATGAAATTAGAAAAAGCTCAACGGAAAGTTTCTATATACCATTCTCAAACAACAAGCCCTATTAAGTTGAATGAAATTTTGGTTGCTCAAAGATCCCCTATGATAAAGACTGGAATAGGCTACGAAGGAGAATCAAGTAAAGGAAAAGAAAAGGTTGACAGAGAGATTGGTTTTAAACAAGAGTACAATAGTATCAAATAATTCTGGGAAAGAAGAATCTGCACAAGTAGAGATGAGTAATGTGGTGTTCTTAGTAATGAATGCAATAATCTTAAGACAGATGTAAAACATCAAGTATGCTCCTAGTATCAAATTAGTCAAAGGAGATTCCTTCCAGCAGCAGGTTCTGCCTGTTATGTCCCACAAGCCAGGTGGACACATTACTGCATATAATTATGCAGGAGGAAGATTCAAACATCAACTACAAAGAGTATGTAATGAAGACATCCCCATCAGATCGCAATTTTCTTATGATATTGTTTATTGTAAGGATTTTGGCCATAGAATTATTGAATGTAGAAAGTATGGACAAAGATTGATGTTCAATACCTCAAGGAGGTTTATGAGTCAAAGCAATTTTGTTCTTGCTCACAATTCCGCAAAAACTATAATCAAATGTTGTATATGCAATCAAATTGGGCATATATCTTCCAAGTGTTCTCTAAAGGGATATAATTCATCACCTTACAAAAGATACCAAACAAAAGGGGGCCTCCAGTGGATAAAGAAGGCGAATAAATGTGACTTGGCTTTAACTGCTCAAGATTTGAAGAGTCAATGGTATTTGGACAGTGGCTGCTCTAAACACATGACAGGAGATAAAAACAAGTTTTTAACTCTTGACGAAAAGAAATTGGGAAATGTCACTTTTGGAAACGACAATTGAGGAAAGATCAAGGGAAAAGGATCAGTCAACATAGACAATGGCATAGGAAAGGCCCAAGATGTATTATATGTAAATGGAATGAAAGCAAATTTACTGAGTGTCAGTCAGATGTGTGATAAAGGCTGTGAAGTTCTCTTTAGAGCACAAGATTGTGTAGTCAGATCAAGAACAACAGGAAAAACTCTACTCAAAGGTGTTCGAACAGAGAGTAATGTGTACATAATGAGAGAGGAGGATGAAGCCTGCCATCTTAGCAAACTCGAGGAGTCATGGTTATGGCATAAGAGATTGGGACATCTCAGCTTTGACCATATCATTAGACTGAGCAAGAAGAAAGCTGTCAGAGATATGCCAGAAATAAAAAGGCCCTCAAACACAATATGCAAATCTTGTCAGTTGGGGAAACAAACTCACACATCCTTTAAATCTAAAGAAGAGTTATCAACAAGAAGACCACTACAACTTGTGCACATGGATCTGTGTGGACCTGCAAGAACTAAAACACCAAGTGGAGAGTCCTACTTTATGCTGATAATAGATGATTTCTCTAGAATGACATGGGTTGCGTTTCTCAAGAATAAATCTGAAGCTCTGGACAAATTCAAAACATTTAAAGCATTAGCAGAAAATTAGACAGGATGCAAGCTGAAATGCATCAGATCAGACAGAGGAGGTGAATTCACTGATTATGACTTTGTAGACCTATGTAATGAACATGGAATAAAGAAACAATTTACTATTGCAGGGACACCTCAGCAGAATGGAGTAGCAGAGAGACAAAACAGGTCTGTACAACAAATAGCCAGAGCTATGATGCAAGAGAATAATATTGCTCAAACCTTTTGGGCAGAAGCAGTACACACAACAGTACATATCCTTAATAAAGCTCACTTAAGGCCAAGCAGTGACAAAACTCCATATGAACTATGGCATGGAAAGCCAGCTTCAATAAAACATTTCAGAGTCTTTGGTAGCAAGTGTTACATAAAGAATAATGATGAAAACCTTGGGAAATTTGATGAAAGAGCAGATGAAGGAATTTTTCTAGGATATGCTTCCAAAAGCAAAGGGTACAGGTGCTACAACAAGATCCTTCGGAAGATATTTGAAAGTATTGATGTGAGATTTGATGAAAAACTTCCAAAAAATACAAGAAATATAGACTGCTGCAGTCCATCAGACAACCATGAAGAGGAAGACCAGAATGATGATGAAACAAGCAAGACAACAGAAGATGCAGAGCTGAGCTCGAAAACCCCCTCAAGATACACTCAGAAGAATCATCCTGAAGATCAGATCATAGGAGATAAGAAAGCAGGGGTCCAGACAAGAAGGCAGCTAACAGAACAAACTGAAGAGGTATACATAGCCATGCTGTCACAAATAGAGCCAAAGAAATTTGAAGAAGCCAGCAAGGACAAGTCTTGGGTAAAAGCAATGAATGAAGAATTGGACCAAATTGAAAAGAACAATACCTGGGAACTAGTTCCTAGACCTATTGAGAAAAATATCATTGGTTCAAAATGGTTATTCAAAAACAAAATGAATGAGCAAGGACAAGTAATCAGGAATAAAGCAAGGCAAGTCTGCAAAGGATATTCACAAATAGAAGGACTTGATTATGATGAAACGTTTGCCCCTGTAGCCAGAATGGAGGCCATCAGAATGTTTCTGGCATTTGCATGCTACCAAAACTTCAAAGTGTATCAAATGGATGTGAAATCCGCATTTCTGAATGGAGACTTAGAAGAAGAAGTCTACATGGAGCAACCAGAAGGCTTCTCTTTGACAGACAAAGAAGACTATGTGTGCAGACTGAAGAAGGCCCTATATGGACTGAAACAGGCTCCTCATGCTTGGTACTCAAGACTGGATAAATATTTTCAAAAACAGGGTTTTAAGAGAGGTGGACTAGACAGCAATCTATATATAAAAGCCCATGAGAATGAACTCTTGATTGTTGTAGTGTATGTTGATGATATTATGTTTGGAAGCAACAAAGATGAACTAGCAAAAGGGTTTGCTGATAAGATGAAAATAGAATTTGAAATGTCTATGATTGGAGAAATCAGTTTCTAATTGGGACTGCAAATTCAGCAAAAGAACACAGGTACATTCATCTCTCAAGAAAAATACTTAAAGGAAATGCTGAAGAAGTTCAAAATGGAGGACTGCAAACCTGTGTCAACTCCCATGACCATAGGATGCAAGTTGTGTGCTGATGATGGGTCTGCAGATGTAGATAAAAAACTCTACAAATCCATGATAGGGAGCCTGCTGTATTTGACAGCATCAAGACCAGACATCATGCTAGCAGTAGGACTAGTGGCTAGATATCAAGCAGTGCCTAAACAAAATCATCTTCTTGCAGTCAAAAGAATATTCAGATATCTTCAAGGAACAACACAGTATGGGCTTTGGTATCCTAAAGGAAAAAGCTTCACTTTAATAGCATACACAGATGCAGATTGGGCCAGCTGTGTGGATGACAGAAAAAGTACAAGTGGAGGTGCTTTCTATCTAGGACAAAGTTTGGTGGCATGGTTAAGAAAGAAACAAACATCCATCTCTCTGTCTATAGCTGAATCCGAATATATAGCAGCAGCAGCATGTTGTACACAAGTCATGTGGATGAAGCAAACTCTTCAAGACATGAAGGTGAGCATTAATGAACCTATCTCAATAAAATGTGATAATACAAGTGCCATAAGTATATCTAAAAATCCTATGCTTCATTCAAAAACTAAACATATACCAATCAAATATCATTTTCTCCAAGAACAAGTGGCTCAGAAAATAGTTAAACTGGACTATGTACCAACAAAAGAACAGATAGCAGATATATTTACTAAACCACTTTCCAGAGAGCCATTCGAATACTTGAGAGACAGACTAGGGGTAGTATCTGTAGATACTACTCTCTAATATAAAGAGAAAGCATAATTTCAGTGGGAGAATAGAAATGATAATATTATTCCAGAGGGAGATCAGGCAACAAGGAAAGCATGAATCAGGTCCTTAGGATCAAAGGATTAAGGAAAAAGAACACCAAATTGAATCCAATCATACAGCTGATACAATGTATTCTATGAAGGATTATTATTCTCATTTTTAGCTCCATACAAGTAAAACAAGTTTATGTACAAAGTCAGCTCAAAGACAGGAAATGCAAAAAGCAAACTAGGAAATGAACAACCCTTTGCCATTGATGTCCAAGGGGGAGGAAGAGCAAACAGGAAGAGCAAACAACAGGAGAAAGAGCAGGAAAACAAAGAAAATGTATTGCCATCAATGCCAAAGGGGGAGACTGTTGGACAGATTGTCATTGATGGTAACATTGATGACAAAGGAGGTAGCAGATGCAGAAACAGGAACAATTAAAAAGAGACTAAGATAGATAATGGAGCAAAGAGGAAATGAAGAGAAAGGCAGAGACAAAGGAAGAAAATACAGAGATAGAGCTGTTATTAAAGTAGTAGAGGCAGAGGCAAAGTGACAGAAGAGACAGAGGTGGTATCAGAAGTCATAGAGAACCATACGTTATATATAAGGCAGGAAGAGACAGGAGCAGATGCAGAGACAGGAGCAGAGACAGAGGCAGAGGAAGCAGATAAGTTATATATATGGCAAAGACTATGCATTATATATATGGATTGTGTTGAAATGCGTTAAATAAATGGACTGTGTTGAAATGTAACGAAACCATAGTCGAAAAATATATATGTATAATGGAACAGATTCGACTCATTATATATATTGAAAAATGACTATTTTATATTGAATAGACGGAACCTGGAGCGTATCGGAACCACGAACAGACATCGTATACGGAGGAGAGTTGGAACCGGAACCAGGAGGCAGAACTCTGCGCCAGAGTTGAAATATATATATATATATATATATATATATATATATATATATCATTGAAATATAATGAAACGTTATATATATCATGAAGGACGGAACCCGAGCACAGAAAACGGAGAAGCGGAACCTGGAGAGGAGGCGGAACCTTGTGAGGTAAACAGTAAACGTGGATTGCCGAAAACCACGAGTGGTTTTCGGACCATTTCGCACCATCTTTCGGGGCTAAGCGGTATTCCCCCAATGAGAAGTGATTCCATTAATCAATTGACGCGTGGCATTGGCGGTATTGGAGGCCACCGCTTAAACCATAATTTCGCGAGCTAACCCTCGTACCAGGACACCGAGCAGAATGTATATGAACCGTCAATCTGGTGCAAGGCAATCGAACGGCAATCAATTGATGAAATTGCCCAGGGTTTAACAAAAGAGCTCGGAAGATAGTCAGTTATGGGTGCGCACGTTTGGTGGGGCCAGAGTATATTAAAGTTGTTAATTAAACGATTGGCAGAATATATATATAATTCAGTGTTTATGTTATTTATCAAATTATTTGACTTTGATAAGTAAATCGAAGATGTACTAAGGGTTATGAATTAATAAAGGTATGCGGATATACATAGGATTTCATCAAAAATTGAAGAATGCCGAAATAGATATATGAATATATATTACGTGGGTTGATATATGTACCTGCCGAGGGCCAATTTACATGGTTTGAAAAGCCAAGCCTTAGTTAAATTGAATTGCCAGTGTGGAAAAAGAAATGTGAAATTGCCGGATTGGTAAGATGATTGGTGTTTTATTATGGTTTGACCACAGTTTTTGAAAATGCCGAGAATTGTTGTATGGCTGACTAAAGGGCGACTACACATACAGAAATTACATAACTACAATAAATGGAGAACTGAATAAAAGATAGAACAAAAAGGAGAATGTTGTTTTTGGATGGATGAGTGAGGAAATAGAAAGAGAGGAGTGCCAGTCGAAATATATTTTCAACACAATTATATGTTTACAACAGACATACAATCACGGTAAACAGGAATTTACACAGGAACAAATTGGACAGGCGAGTAAGCACAAAAAATAGGGAATATGCAGATGATAGTGAACAAAATGTATGCAAAACAAGTTCTTAACAGCAGCAGGAACAGACAAAATCCAGTAAAGCCAAAGTTCAGAAGAAGAGCTGAGTGATATTGCAATATGTAATTAGAAATGTGAATGTAAATGATGTAATTATTTTTTCATTGTTTGTGATGCAAAGGCAAGTATCCTAAGGAAAAGACAAAAACCCACTGTAGCATTAAATTTTGTATATATGATTATGATTTCAAATTGAGTTGGATAAAGAAATAAGAAGGCAGAAGACCAAGAGACATGACTGTACATTTCGAATTCCAAGTAGAATACAAACAGTCATGTGAGGAACACTATAAATAATATCATCTTGATATGCAAAAAAAAAATTTCAGAGTAAGAGAGAGTAAATAAAGAGAAGACAGAATACAAAAGAGTGAAGCAGAGAAGATCAAGAAAAGAAGAGCAGAAAGAGAAGCTACAGAACAGAGCTGATATCAGAGGTAAATCAGCAAACATTCAATTTGTTAAATTGAGGAATTTGGAGCTTCCCTATCAAGTTGAAGCTTGATAGTTGTCAGTTGTAGCTGACTGAGGTTGGAGCCTCCTGTAGGTTGGTGCCTGCAGAAAATTGAAGGGAGTTGGTGCTTCCTTGCAAGTTGTAGCTTGCAGAATTGAGGTTGGAGCCTCCTGTAGGTTGGTGCCTACAGAAAAACAGTGGTGAAAGGGAGTTGGAGCTTGCCTTTGCATCACAACAATAATAAGATGTGGTTTTCTCCCTTTATGGGTTTCCACTTATATCTGGTGTCTCTGTGCATGAGGGTATGTGTTGATGATATGTGTCATATGCTCTCTTGCTCTCATATTAGTCTCTCTTCATGCTATGCCTGCTGTACTAAGATTCTCTGATAATACGGTAAATGAAGGTAGCCGAAATCTTTAAAAATAAGGTGCATGGCAGTTCACCCCCTCTCAGTTTAAGTAAAGGTTCAACAGGCCAAGCTTAAGGTTGGGGTGGAGGCATAAGAGTAGGTGGTTGCTTATGTTGAGGCCTACACCCTTCTCATGGGTTGTTCCAATGAGGTTGTTGAGGAACATACTACTGAAATGGTTGGTTCACTCGCTGAGGATGATATGGAGGGTTGTAATTCCAAGTAGGAGGTGTAGGCGAGTATGGAGAAGTGTGGGTGTACCAAGGTTGCTTAAGTTCTTTATGATTTTTGTGATAATAGGAATAAGGTGCACCTTGCATACCCTACTGATATGACCAAGGGCCTTGAGGCCTTCTCTGGTTGATGAAACAGATTTTCTCTGGTCCTACTTCCCCACGTTGATATACAACATTAAGTCCAGGTAAGGAGGGTCACTTATATGTGGCATGATTCTCCTCGCAGACTAAGAAAAACCATAGGACATTTAATGGAAATTCATTTTGAGGGTGTTTTCTAGTACATCCAAGGAAGAATATAACCAAGGCTCTTTCTTCTTCCTCTTGCTTCCTCTTGATCTAAATTATGTCCATTTTCAACGAAAATGTGTGCAACATCTCACCCTTAAATTTCTCCAATATATTTCCAATGTCATGCTTGATGGATGTGGAAGAGGATGGGGTATTTTTCATACTTTGGCTAGCTCTTCCTTTCTTCCTAACTTCCATAGAATGGCTCTTTAAGACAGTTTTGATTGTATCATAAGGTAGCAAGTAGATATCTCCTCCTAATAACATATTAAGGGTTTCTATCACCTCCTTCCTCATCCCCCAGAGAAGTACTAGTTTAAGAGATCTTGGATAAAGGGTTTAGTTGGATATTTTATAATTTAACTAGAACCTCTCTTCATAGCTCTTTAGGGATTCATCAGGCCCTAGAGTCATCCTGAATATTTCCACTTTAGTTTCGTTTGACCTACAGTAGTACCTATACTTCTTTTTTAAGGTCTCTTGCATTTGTTCCTAGGTAGTGATAATGTTCCCAAGTAGACCCAGGAACCAGCCCAAGGCTGCATCCTTATGGGTAGATGGTAATAGCTTTAGCTTCTGATAATCAGAGACATAATCATAGGTCCTATAGACATTAGAAAATTCAAACATGAATGTGTCAGGGTCCTTAGAGGTATGACCATGGAAATGTGGAAGGGCTGAGGGGATGATGTTCTTCATTTTAGTTTCCACATATGTCTCTCTAATTGGAAAGACTTCATGGACTTTAGTTTCAACAATGGCTTGAATAGGTGATGTAGATTCCTCTTCTTCTTCTCCAATAGGTTCTTAAAAATTTTCAAATGGCTCACCTATGGTGTGTTCACCTCACAGTCACTAAAGAGGAATGAAGGGTGACTATGTGGGGATGTGGGGGTTTTTGGTAAAACTTTTCCTTGAGTACCCCTACTCCTACGAGGCATCAAAATCATATATTTTTTATTTTTTCAATATTTTTTAAACAAAATTTAAAAGTAAAGCATAAAATAATACTGAAACAGAATAAAAGCACCTACTAGACACGTCCGTGGCAACAATTCAAAAAAGTGGTGAGCTTTGGTATTGCACAAAGAATGTTCCAACTCACAGAGGATACTCTACATTACTTTATAAACTCGGGGTTCATACAAACTTGGAGGTGACAATGCTATATACACAGCAGATGCATTCTACTCATGTCGTTCTCTTCTGAGTCCTACGAAAGGGTGTTATCTCTAGCATTCCAGAATGAAGCCAGTCACACATCTGAACATAGACCTATGGCTAGAAGTGATTCAAATATATTACTCTATCAAAAATAAAACAACTATTCTATAGCATGAAAGTACATCTAGCTACTCTGCAATGAAATAAATCTACAAATTAAGCTATGTCAAGAAATGGAAGCAAACTAAGCATATTTCATGAAGTAAATTGCTTCATTGAAATTACATAAATAAGACTAGCCTAATCGCATATTGTTGGGCCAAATGGATAAAAACACTCTTTCTACTTCATTCTTTAACTATCATTCTTTTACTCATACATCTAATCATGACTTAATTATTCTTGTAAATGCATTATTTTTTAGTAAGGAGGAGAAAGCGCTACGATGGTTTAGGATGGTTTTGGCAAGTCTGGATGAGGTGGATTATGGTTTCTACACTTAAGGAGTGTCCCATTGGTGCTGCTACAGATAGTAGTATAGGTGTTGCTACAATTTTCCTGCAGTTCTAGATGAAAGTCCTGAATTGCTACAAAAAACCATCGGAGGGAAATAAAAGGCCGCAAATGGTGGAGAAATTCAAAGGGGAGGTGGAATGAAGGTGTATTTGGATTAGTGGAAGGTTTCCAACACTTTTTTCAAGCTCATAACCTCTTGAAAATCTCGTATTTCACTTATAGGGTTTCTCACAGTGTGAACGTGAAAATATTAAAAATAGGGTTGAGGGAAATTTGATGGAAAGAAGGTTTTTGATGGGTGAGAAATGAAGTTAGGGGTGCTAGTGAATTCCTCCTTTGTTGTGCTACTTGAACCTACAATAAAACTACTTATTCATGCAACAATGACTGGCAAATATATGATGAAGGAAATGGAAAAGATGAGTTTAATTTGGAAATAAAACCTACTTAATAATTCAAAAATAAATCTAACTTGGTATTCTATACTTGTTCATGAAACTACAACAAACTAACTACTCTTTCCTAGAAATCATAAAATAAAGAGAAAATTTGGCCTATGGTCAAGATCTTCCCTCCTCAAGCTCCAATCAAAGAGAGGATAGAGGGAGGCTTGACACACAAATTCCTGAGTTTATAAGATACTCTACCAACATTTATGCAAGCTTAAGTACAACAAATAGAAATGGAAGGAAACTAAAAATAGTGAATTGAAATGTAAGATAACTAGCTAAAACTCATAAATCAAAGTAGCTACAATGACATAAAGATAAGCATGAATACACAAGAGATACTAAGGCCAACGGAGTGGGCCCTAACCCATAAGCATAGCCCTCTGAAACTAACTCAGTGAAGCAAAATCTAAATACTCATATTATTACAGAAAATAGTCTCATTACATAATCATAAAAATCTAGAAAACCTATTACAAGAGCTAAGAGTCTATTAGCTTCCTTCAAAGTTCAAATACTAATGATCACTTGTTCATTCATATTTAACCAAGAGGGTATCTATCAACATCACCCTAAAATTTAGGTGATGTTTCCTCTTTGACAACAAGAGATGGGGAGCTTTGGGGCACTTGATCTCCCACTTTCTTGGATACCCTTTATTTCGAGTTGTTGGATGGAATCTCAAAGATCCTTGGATGCCTTTGGGAGTTAATGATGTGGAAAATCCCCATAGAATCTCTCGGTTTTGTATACTCTAAGATTTAATTGCAAAATGTTCATCAAAAGTGAAATACCTTTGTGATTATCGTACATTTAACCCATGTTAGGAATTTGAAGTATGACAAGCCTCAATCAACATCTACACTAGCAACATAAGACCATAATATAATTTAAAAGTGAGAAAGAAACACTTAATAAGGCTAAGAATGTGACAATTAACCCCTCCAATTATACCTAATGATGGAGCTCATCAGTAGGGGCATTACACAGACTAAATCAAAGAAATATTTAGGAAAGGGTACCGTAAGGACATGTAAATGTAGTGTTCTCTTGGGCTTTAGTGCTGACTTGAATTTATTTATATTGACTAAATCCATCCATGAAGGAGAAGAATTTTTTTCTTACAAGGCCATCTAGGACTTTATCAATAGATGGGAAATTAAAATGGTCATTCTTTGAATCCTTGTTAATTTTTGGGTAATCAACACACATTCTCCACTTCTCATTATTCTTGGGAGCTAAAACAATAGGTGACACCCACTCACTATTTGAAATGGGGTATAATAACCCTGCATATATTAGCTTCTATAATTATTCATTCACAGTGTCCTTAAGAGATAATTTCATCCTTCTCTGGGCTTGGTGCACATGTTTTCATCCCTGTTTTATGTAAATATTATGGGTACAAATGGAGGGATACACACCTTTCATTTCTTTATAATCCCAAGAAAAATAATCCAAACGTTTCCACAATACATTGAACAACTATTCTTCCTATATGGATGAGAGACATGTTTTGATATTTAGAGTTTTGGATGGGCCAAACTGTACAACCTTGGCATGCTATAGGATAGATTCAATAGAACACAAGTCATTCCAAGGAATAACCTCAAATTATTTCATCAATTCATTAACTGGTATGGGACTGGGAGGTTGATTTTGTAGGATATGGTAAAGAATTTCATATTCATATATTTTCTCCCCTCCTATAGAAATATCTAGGGTGCATATTGGGTAGTGGGTTGCGTGATACAATTCATCCTCTTCCTCATCCTCTAACCATATTGGTAAATCGTGTTCAATAGAGGGTTGAGAAGGAAGATACAACATAAGTTTCTTTGATAAATTTTCATTCTTTATGGTCTTGTCCTGATCCTTGAAACTAATGGAGGCATCAACAGTGGCCAACCAAGGTCTTCCTAAAATGAGAGGATAGCCATGAACTTGGTTTTGGGCTAGAGGACCAGGAAATAAATATAGTAATCTAAGGATTCAATGGAGATCATGACATACTCATAATTCCCTCAGCATCTACTATTGATATGTCTTCAAGCTACATTACTGTGGTGGTCTTTCTCAAAGCCCCTTGGAGATTGAATTTCAACATGATTTCCCTAGTCATCACATTGATTGAATCCCCAAGATCAATTCAGGTTATTAGGGACCATAATGCCATCAATGTGCACATCCATTATTTGAAAACTATTGTCTAGGTACTTTTGAGAGATGACCCTCCCAAGCATTAGATGAGATATTTTTCCAACAAATTTGATGATTGGGGTATCTCTTCTTCTTTTCCTAAAAATTTTCAAATATTTTTCCCTAATAACCTTCTTGTATATGGGAACATAATTAATGGCTTAGAGAACGCATATATTGACACAAAAATTATTCAATTCCTGTTGGGAAGCAAAATCCTCTCTGTAGACAGAGATGATCCCTATAGCCCTAGAGTGGGTCTGGCAACAAAGGGACAAGGTAAACTGTAGGTTCATTAATTAATGAATGAAAAGGACAGGGTAGATTTTGCTACCTGGATTCCAACACTATCATCGCTGTAGTGGTGGTGGCCTCTTCATCTCTGCCTCGACGAGTCACAATCCTTCTGCAACAATGCTCGGATACCTCCATGAAGATCAACAAACAAGAGCATCATACAAAAGAAATATTTCATTCATAATCAACTAACTAGTCAAGGAGGGTTAAGCATATTGCATCAAATAAAATACATTAACGCAAGATGGGAACTAGAAAATAGTCATGTATATATATAAATATAAGAAAGAGTTACAACCAGAGCCTTGACGACACAACCTCCTTCAGCGGGGTTCAATCGAAGAGCGTCTCAATCAACCGTCAGGGAATTTGGACGGGGTGAGGGCACAAGCCTAAGATCTATCAACAAAGGTCTCTTCCATTCTATCTTTCTAGAAAAATGTATAGGAATTATCTTCAGCATTTCAGCTATATTATATTCAGCTAGCTCATTTATGGAAGATGGATTTATTTATAGAGGGAGAGGAGGAGGTTGGGATCCTTACAATGGTGGAAGGGAGGCCTTACCCCTTGGTAGGTTTCCCTAATAGGTGGAAACAAGATGCCAAAGGAGGGATGTCTTGGTTATTCAGTCGAACCACTCCAGATGACTTGCCCACAAAGTTGTTATGATGGATACTTCACGTCTATTTTTAAAAAAAATTCCATAAACAGGTTGCCATGGGTAGCTCACTGGGATAGAGTGCCAATGGGCATGGGGCCCAGTGTTAATATTCCTCATTGGCATGAGGGCATAACGATCTACTAGCGCTAAGGAAAAAACATGTCTTTCTGATGGTATGCTCAGGGAATTGTAAACAGAAGGAGTGTTGTACTCATGGAAAGGGATGTGATGATGGTCTTTGCAAGGCATGACACATTTTTTGTTTCATAGAAATGATCCTCTAATGTGCAAGATGGGGACTGCAGGGACAATGACAAAATGTTGTGTAACAGATGCCCCCTAAAGCATGAGATCCGAGAGAGAGGGATGGGTGAAATGCTTTACGAGAATGTGTTTGAACCAAACACCATTGTTGGAAGACCTACAATTACAAATACAACTGATATCTTTGATAAATGAACATGTGGCATGGGCACAACCATCCATAATAGAGTAAATATATGAACTAAGATCTGAGATATGGATGCAACGATCCAACAGTAAGGATCAAAAAATAGACTCAGGTATGGTCGCAACCATCCAATCAAATGATTCATGCAATAAACCATGATAAACCACAATATCCTGCAGCCTAGATCTTTTCATACAAAATGTGGCGTCTTGTGCTCCATCTCAACCGAAACAAGTACAAATGCGAGCATGCGAATACAGGAACTGAAGTCGAAGATGCAAGAAAGTCACCTGATTACCAACCAATGATAAAAGATGTTAACATGCATGAGAGAAGCCACCAATAATGACAATGGCTATCAAGGTAGAACAAGTACAATCCACGGAATGTGAACAATGATCTGGAATCAAACACCCGCAGAATCACTCAATCGAAGGCCAATGATGTCGACATGTCATCGAATGTGAAGAAATTTCCATTGAGGCATGTAAGCTCCAAGGTACCAGAAGGAAGTCTCTATATCAACTTCTTGGATAATGAGTTGAGGTTGATAGGAAGTGACCCGGTCGAGGGAGAGCCATAATTTTCCCCACATAATTGACACAAGACAGAGGAACATGATGATAATGAATCAGGACCGAATAGAGAATTGGAGGGAGGTTGAAAACTATAGAGGTAAACTTATCTTGAACATAACAGCGACACGAGTTTGGATTTGAAAGTGTTTGACATCAAGGGATCTGAGGTCATGATGATATGGAAAATAGCATATCAGAGGTCAAAAAATATTACCCAAACCAATGGAGGAAAAAATGATGAAATGAGATGTCCCCAACCCGACACGAATGAAGATAAGTGTCATGTTCAAGAGAAACATATTGCCAACACAACTAAAAACTGGTTCCATTTTCCCCCACCATTTCTGTCGAGTACCCCAATTATTTTTGGAAAACAATCTTGAAGGGAGTAACATATGCTTGTGCTATAATTTTGTCCTTTGGAAAAATCCATTCTATTACATTTTACGAGCCCTAGGAAGGAGGAACTCGGTGAATGTCATGGTGATGATGTCTAATGTCATCAGGCTTTAACGAGTCTAGCAAAGGAAGAACTCGACATCTTTTCATGTTTAGAGAGTTTTAAAAGAAGAAGAAAATAAAACTCTAGCATGTCCCTTTTCTTAAATAGTACCTCAGATCCGAAAAGGTAGAAAATAATATTTGAAAGAACCTCTTAGTCGCGATAGGCTAAGGTATTCCTTTTTTGTAGATAATATATCCCAGCCCGAAAAAGGGGTAAACGTATACTGGATAGATATCGTTTCGCAACCATTTAACGATTTCAAAATGAAAACGGTCTCAACAATATTTTTCATTTTTAGAGAGTTAGAAAAGAGTTGAAGATGACTCCAACAGTGAATTTTTCATGTTTTTACCAAGTCTAAAAAAGTATAAAATGCAACTCATTAATTTATCACTATCTCATTAAAAACCTTTCACTGCACAAAAGACAAACGTAAAACCCATTTCTCAAAATAGAAAAATGTAATAATCGAAAAACATGTCTTAAAACCTAATTAGGGTTTTTAAAAGTTATAAAATGCCAAAAATGGTTAAAAATAATTCCTTTTCACTTTTACCTCTTGTGGAGCAATAGTTAGCCATTTTAGACTATGATTTTGCAGCGATGATAGCTGACGATCTGACATATCAATCTCGAATCTGTCAATTCTAGGTAAGAGTCAACATCCTTCCCTGCATTTTAATTCCTTTTTCATTACCTGCAACCCCAAGTTCAGAATCCCGTGGGGGAATTTGTAAAAAATAGGGCACAGTGGTTGGCGCGAGTATCGGGCACAGACTCGGGCCAATCGCCTAGATTTTTGAACTGAGGCACGCCCATTAGCGAGATTTTTTCTCAAACAATCATGCCAACCACACAAACATTTTTAAACTTACAATGCAAGAAAGAAGGCCCAAATTTCACAAATTCAAATATTTTAATTTGGCTAATGAAGTCCATATGAACATGTTTGCAGGTGTAAAGCGACAAAATGGTTATCAATTGGAAAGAATGAGAACATAGTGAAGAAAACAAGTTTTCCATGGAAAATGAGAGATGCATGGAAGCTGTCAGAGACTATGGACTGAAAAAATTCTTCATGAAACCATGCCTCAGAGCTCAAATAGAGATGCCACAATACTTAATCAGTATCTAGGATGAGGATCAGGAAAAAATCATTCTTCGTGATCAAGAACTTGAAATTGATGTTTCAGACATCTATTTCATAATAGGACTATCACAGAGGGGGGAAATACCAGTCCTGACTAGCACTCGACCTACCATGGAGAACATGACCATGGTGATTGACAGGGTATGTCGATGGGCACAGAAAGGATGAGGAAGCGGGAAAGTGGATATCTAGGTTATCCCAGACTTGGCACTAAAGGTAGTGCTACACACCATCACGCAAGCTGCGGGATCGCAAGCACCACACGAAACAACAAAAACATAGCTCCTTCTTTCCGTAGACTATCTAACATCGATCCTCTACAACTGGGCATAGGCAATCATGATCAATATGAAACATCAACTATGAAATGCAAGAAGACCAAAATAAAGCAATTTATATATGGATCCATCTTGGTATTGTTCTTCTTGGAAGGACTACCAATTTTATAGTGACGGGAAGTGATAGTTCTGACACCACCAACACAGAAGCCATTGATGGCCCATTGGAAAACGCTAATGCCAAGGTCATGGGCGGTCAATAGATGTCCTGGAGACCAGAGTTCTTTGATTGGCTCTACTGACAGCTGATAGTCATGGAGGATTGGCCCTACTCTGGCACAGATCTCACTAGTGATCCAGATCTCCCACTCGCAGAAGGAGAGGATTGGGATGAAGCACTTGGTAAGACTCATTTTTTATTTTCATGAGTATTATGATTTTTTGTGATGTATGTTCTGACATTAAATCCATGTGTTATGTAGATGTTGGACCAGAAATACCTACAAGAATGTCTTTGATAGCGAGGCGAATCCCTCGTGAATTTGATATTGCCCCTCATGGTGAGGGGGGAAAGGAGGAGGAAATCATGCACAACCTGGAGGGAATCTCTTGAGGAGTCCCGAAATATGCACGATTCGACGATGTTACTCATGCATACAAGAGACACACTCTAGGGGTGTCAAATCGAGTTCATCGCTTGCTGAGGCAACTTGTATGGGCAATGACATGCTATCATGAGCATCATGCCGATTAGACACCTAGGATTTATTTATGCATATTTTTGAGAGACATGATGTCTTAGGATGTAACATAAACACACATATTTTTTACTTATGATGCACAATCATGCAAACATTCAATATATATATATAATTTTTTTTTTCCTATATGGATCTTTTCATGTGATGATGATTTTACAAATTATGCAAATGCCCAATACAATGTTAGCTAATGTATTAGTTAAATAATATGCATAAATAAGTAACGACCCAAAAGGCAGGAAAACGTTCATAAAGCACACCAAGCCAAGAAAGGTTTCATTTTTCCACAAGCTTGAAAACAAAAGTAAACTATGCTTGAGATTGGTTTCATTTTTACAGAAGCTCGAAACACAGATAAACTATGCTTAAAAAAAAGGGAAAAATGGGCATGCACCCAGCATGGCGACTCAATTCAAGGTACATGCCCCCTAAGCTTCAGTCCAACTGCAGTTAATGAAAAGAAGATGGAGTGAAGGTTAAAATTACAAGATCAGAGAAAGAATTGACTGGTATTTTACGAGATCTGATCAAAGAATCGAATTGAACAAAAATGTGTTCCATTTTTTAAAAAGGTTGATACATTTAAAGCAATGAAAATTTTAAGTATGGAAGTTTATCGTAAAGTTTAGAAACCTTGGCGAATATTACTAGTCCCCAATATGTCAATTGTAAAAAATTTAATGATATTTTTGTAAAAATATTTAGGTTTTTAACTATTTTATATTAGTATATATATAATTTTGGTGATTTTGACAGTAAAATAATTTTACACTATAAAATTTCGGTGAATCAATTTTTAGATAAATGGAAATTGGAAAATATTGTTTTTGGAAAAAGCATGGAAAATTAGCCCACTTGCGAATATTAGCCCCTAAAATTTTCCCTGATTTAAAGAACTATCCTCATGACCCCTTGTTTCATTTTTTAACGAGCTTGATGCAAGAAAAGTAACTTTGATCATAAGAGCTTGTTTCATTTTTTAAGGAGCTTCACACAAGAAAATGAACTATACTCTAAGTGACCTTTACCATAACGAATAAGAGTTCATGGGTTCTAAGAGGTTGACATCTGATGGGATAACAATTTCTTGGAAATTGCAATTGAATGCCCCCAGTAAACGGTAATGGACGACACAATCACTTGATGAGGGAAATGAACAAGCGGCCACATAATTAACATGTGGAAAGGAAGATACATCTGACAGATAAAGTTCTGGTAGTGATGATGGTGCGCGAGCTGCCACCTCTAGACCGAAGAATGAAAGCTGATCAATGGTCATGATCTGACCTTTGTGTGGAAAAAAAATCACACGAAAGAGGGAGGAGACAAGTGCACCCATGGCATAAGCATAGTCATGCCCAAAGATTATATTGAAATCCAAGGGGCCTAGAACAACCATCACATCTACATAGATGGTTTTCCCTCCCAAAGAGATCAGAAACTTCGGAAGGATCCCTAACGGCTCACTGGTTCCTCTATTAAAAGCCGACAGATTCTGCGTAACATGCATAAGCGATGGAGAACTAAAATCTTTCCAAGTAGTGGAAGACAGAATACTAATAAACGTGCCTTCATCTATAATCATGCTAGGTACGGCCACATCATAGGCCTATACTATAATCTAAAAGGCACATATGAAGGAAGACGGTATCTCGCAAATCAAATCCAATCAAAGGAAGCAACCAAACTACTTGGAGGGGGTGCCATAGGAATGGAATGGTCATCCCCTTGTGTTACGAGAGCAAGAGGAGAATATTTTGGGACCTCCATCATGGGATATGGAGGAACATCTTCTTGAACCATAAGGATGGAAGAATATTTCGCCAAGTCCGAGGAATCTGAAGAAACATGAAGAACGTGAGGGGTTTGTGAGCCACTCTCAACAGAATAGACCTAATGAACCATAGGCGGGATCAGATTGACTGATTCCACGACATATGGTTGGTTGGGAATGGATTCTTGGATTTTAATTTTTGAGGGAGTGAGATCAACTAGCGGAGGACTCAAAGAAAGCTTCTGGTAACTAGCCAGAAAGTAGTGTACAAAAACAGTAGGGTTGTCCAACACTCTCTTGGCTTCATCCATGTATGGACAAAGGTGAATGGGGTGACGCCCTTCACACAACCTGCAGGGATTGGTAATCTTACCCTATTTCTTATGAGTCTTATCATGGATAGTCGAATATGTTCCACCAATATGACTTCCAAAAGCCAAAGGCAACAACGGATGACCGTCGGACCATGCTTCAAGTACCTTGGGAATGCTAGGGCAGTCTCGAAGAAGATGGTCACATTTGCACAACATGCAATGGAATTTGAATTTCTATGAAAGGTTGGATGGCTTATCAATGGATGATATCTGAGGTGCAATAGCCACAAAGCTGGCCTCTCTATTATCTGACTTTGTCTTATTTTTCTTCTTCTTCTTCTTAGCCACCTAGTTACTAGAATCCATAATTTCTCCAGGTGAAGTAGAGGAGGAGGACGAAGAAATAGGGGAATAAGGTGAGCGATCCACCTTAGAATCAACATGGTGTTGCCCAGGTGTGGGGGATCATTGTACAGTGGGCGGAACACTCAAGGCCACAGAGGTCGAGATAACCAAATAGGCAACCCAAGAGTTAAACTAGGAAGCGATAATGTTTCCATATAAGGAGCACCAACATTACCAAAAGGAGGAAAACGAACAAGATTCCCTTCAGAGGGGATTCCTTGGTTGGTAAAATATAGAAATGTTTCCATGGGAAACAACCCTAAAAAAAAAACACTTAGGAAAATAAATTCAACCAGGAATATTTCGTGGGTAGGTTAATTTTTTAAGACATTGAAACAAAACTATGTCATTTCATATTTTAAGAGTCGAGAAACATATAAGAAGTGACTCTATCACTTTCAGGTTCAAAACTAGCATGAAAGGACAAGTGCTCGATGATCATTTCCCTTTTAGAGAGTCACCAAAAGACCAAAATGACTACTCATGTAATCTAAGCAAGAGGGTGTACCAAGTTTCCGTGAACTACCATATACACCTTCGTGATCAAATGAAACAGAAATGACCAAAGACTTAACATACGTGCAGGTAGTCTCCCTGAATGTTGTGTTCGGTGTATCACGGTTATAGGGCGGCAGACTCAACTTCTGAAGGATAAAGGATTTAAACCTATAAGTGTCTCCCTTTATATACGTGAGGGTACGAGGAGCACAAGCTCGTACTATTGCTGTCTGAAGCCAGATGGCGAACGACAGCTACTAGCTTTAATGATGCCGGAACACGTCACTAGCATAGACCTCTAAAAATGTTTACGTTAGGTTCCAATGATTCCTTAGGTTAATTGAATGAATTTTACAGTTGATCTTGGATTAATGCTTTACTTTGAAGGCCCTACCAAATTTGATCTCAAATTTCTTATATGCAAGCTACATGCAATAGAACACCATTTTCCATTCGATGAATGCTAAGTAGGAGAAGGATAGAGATATTTCAGAAAGCATCACCCAATTAAAACTTAGAAAGAAGTCCCCTAATGCATCTAATATAATCAAAATGAGAAACAAAAAACTCTTTCCTAGATGCAAGTGCTAGTTATGAAAAAGAACTTTTCATTCTCAATGCAAAGGAAAGGATGAAATTTTTTTGTTTTTTGAATGAATGAAGCACACAATGCACTAATTACATAAAAAATCAAATCAAAAATTAGTTTAGAGCACTATGAATGTAGAGATCTCAAAATAAATAATTCAAAAGAAATACAGAAACAAAACGTATTCAAACCAATGATGCACTCTTTAAAACAAAGAGAAAGCTTTCGAAATGACCCAAACAAGCAATGTGATCTATGCTAAAAAATGACGAGATGGAGAGTCAAACAAAGACAAATGTAATCATTCAGCAAACCAAAAACTCAAAGAATCAAGAAAGACTCAAGTGACCGATCAGGGAATCGAATTGACAAAGATAAAAAATACTTGAACTTCAATCAGAAGGCTCACTGATGAGAAGACACCTAGAAACCCTAGGGCTATGAACTACACCGATGAGAAAATAGACAAAAACCTAAGAAGAGCAAGCATAAAGTAGTTAAAAAAACTCCAAAAGACCACTTGCAAATCAAGAAACAAGCCATAGTCAAGCACAACTGACCAAAAACTCAGGAAAAGTGTCAAAACCAAACCCTACAGAATTCGTCACTACTGTGAGGCTCTAATCCACACCAAATAGGGGTTGGTGCTACTACAACAAAATAAACCTGTGGAAATTAGCTCGACTATTCAAGTGAAAAGCGCACCATGCCAAATAACTATGGGAGGAGGGAAGAACTAGTGAGCAGAGGTCAATATTGACGCTGTGGAGATGAACAGGAGGATTCTAGACAATCAAACAAGCCAAAAAGGATATACAAACAAGAAAATGACCAAAGTCAACTTTAAAAGAAAAAATACTAAAAGGAAACGAAATGACAAACTCACACTAATCCCTATTAGAGATTCCAATTGGTTGGGAAGCTAAATCCTCTCTCCGGACAGAGACAATCCCTCTAGCCCCAGAGTGGGTCTAGCAACAAAGAGACAAGCTAAACTGTAGGTTCCTTAATTATTGAATCAAAAGGACAGGCTAGATTTGCCTACCTAGAATCCAATGTTGTCATCGCTGTAGTGGTGGTGGCCTCTTGATCTTTGTATTGACAGGTGATAATCCTTCTGCAACAATTCTCAGAGACCTGCATGAAGATCAACAAACAAGAGCGACATACAAAAAAATGATTCCATTCATAATCAACTAACCAGTCAAGGAGGGTTAAGTATATTGCATCAAATAAAATACATTAACGCAATATGGGAACGAGACAATAGTCATGTGTGTGTGTGTGTGTATATATATATATATATATATATATAAGAAAGAGTTACAATCGATGCCTTGACCTCGTAGCCTCCTTCAACGAGGTTCATTCGAAGCACATCTCGATGAATCATTGGGGAATTCAGATGGGGTGAGGGCACAAGCCTAAGCTCTCTCAAAAAATTTCTCTTCCATTCTATCTTTCTAGCAAAATTTATAGGAATTATCTTCAACGTTTCAGCTATAGTATGTTCAGCTAGCTCATCAATGGAAGATGGCTTTATTTATAAAGGGAGAGGAGGAGGTTGGGATCCCTAAAATGGTGGAAGGGAGGCCTTATCCCTTGGGAGGTTTCCCCAAAAGGTGGAAATAAGAGGCAAAAGGAGGGAGGTCGTGGCTATTTAGTCGAACCACTCCAAATGACTCACCCATGAAGTTGTTATGATGGAAAATTCACCTCTATTTTAAAAAAAAATTCCATAAACAAGTTGGCACAGGTAGCTCACTAGGATAGAGCAGCAATGGGTGTGGGGCCCAATGTTAATCTTCCTCATTGGCGCGAGGGCATCACGGTCTAGTAGCGCCAAGGAAAAAACATGTGTATTTGATGGTCTTTTCAGGGAATTGTCAACAAAAGGAGTGTTGTACTCATGGAAAGGGATGCAATGATGGTCTTTGCAAGGTATGCCACTTTGTTTTGGTCACAGAAATGATCCTCCAATGTGTGGGATTGGGATTGTAGGGACAGTGATGAAATGTTGTGTAACAATTCCCCAGGAAGTTAAACATATTTTGGGGTTTGTCAATTAGAGTTGACCAACATTTTAGGATAGGTGGGTGTATTGACTTGAGTGGCACTCTCTTCCTTCTCTTCTTCAAGATCTTTAGGTGGATAAGGTGGTTGATTATCTCTGAGTACCCTCCCAGGCCTAATTTTTTTCTCTTGGATTTCGAAATGATAAGAAGGATAATATGTTTGTCTAATGTATAACTTTTGTCCCTAATTATTGTTCGCATTCATATTGGGTTAAGTAATAATTTAAGGTTCCTTTGATGGGGTATGATGAGTTAGTGGTCTTTGAGGTTGGGTTGGAGGGAGTAAAGTGGGAGGTTGGTTTGTTTGAAGCCTCTTCCCTTGTGAGGGGTTGCCCCATTGGGAATATTAGGGTGGATATGGCTGAAAATGGTGGCTGAAAAAAGGATGAGGATATGGAGGAGAATAAGGTGAAGGAGGAGGTATGGACCATCATGGATGAGTGTAAAGGTACCAATATTATAAATGTGCATTCTAATTTTTACTGTATTGAGGATAATGTGCACCCTACATGCCTTGTTGATATGGTCAAGATCCTGGGGTATCCTTTGGTTAATTACACACAAATTTTCTGAACCACTCTCTACTCCTCCCTAGTATTCAAAATTTAGGCTTGGAAGCGAGGGACATTTTATTGTTGCTGATTTTCTTCACAGACAAAGAAAAATTATATGACATCCAATGGGCATTCATTCCTAGGATGTGTCTTAGTACATCTATGGAAGAAAATAGCTAGTTCTCTTCCTTCTTCCTCTTCCTTCCTTTTGATCTGCATAGTATACATTTGTAGGGGAAGGCATGAAATGTTTCACTCTTAAAATCCTCCAATGTATTACATATCTCGTTATTCATGGATGTTGTGGAGGGAAAGGAACTGACCAACCTTTGGCTATACCTACCATTTCTCCTAGCAGCCTGACTGTGACTCTTGAATATAATATTGATGTCATCATAAGGTAATTGGTAAACATCTCCTCCATATAGCATGTTGAGGGTTTCCATCAAATCTTCCATGATCCCTCAAACAAGAACTAACTTGAGTTACTCAATATCAAGGGTATAGTTCAGCCCCCTATAATTGAATTGAAATATTTCCCCATAATCCTATAGAGACTCATCAGGTCCAAGAGTCGTCCTAAAAACATCCTCCTTTATTTCTTTGAACCTACAATAGTCTTGGTATTTTTCATTGATTTCTTTCTACATTTGGGCCCAAGTAGTGATGTCTCCTCTAGGTAGCCCCATAAACTAGTGCAAGGTTGCATCTTTAATGGTAGAAGGAAACAAATTTGGATTTTTCTCATCAAATGCATAGTCATAGGTCCTATAGAAAACATCAAACTAAAACATGAAGGTTTCAAGCCATGGAAATGTGGAAGGGAATCATGTCTTATATTCTTCATTATAGAGTCTTGATTGGTTTCTATAATGGGTAAAATCCCATTTTTATTATTTTAAACCATGGTTTGGGTAGGTGACGTGGTTTATTCTTCTTCCCCAATAGGATCTTCAAAAGTTTCAGGTTTCTCACCTAGAGATTCTTCTAACTCCACTGTAGTCAGAGAGTGAAGTTCACAACCACTGAAGAGGAACAAAGGTGGGATGCTTGAGGGGCAATTTTTTTTTGATAAAAACTTTGCTTCGTTATCCCTACTCCTAGGAGGCATGAAAGACCAAGTTTTTTGTTTTTTACTTTTTCACTTCTTCAAAGAAATAAGACTAATGAGAAATAGGAAAAATAAATTATTAAGAAGAAACAATACCTACCTAGATACCTCCCCAGCAGCAGCACTAAAAACGGGTGAGACATGGTACTGAATCAAGAGTGTTGCAACTCCCAAGGGAACCTCAACTTAAAGTATCAACCCAGGGTTCATACAAAATTAGAGGTGAAAGTGTTATATGCACAGTAGGGTAGGTTCTACTCATGTCACCCTCAGTCACCAAAACATATCACGCTATTTAGATACCATTCCTTCAACTAAATATAGTGAAAAATTCTCATGAAAGCACGACTGAACCTTATTTTAACTATGAAAGTGAAAATTACATTTATTGAAATGTAATTGCTAATTATCATTGCATGAAAGAGAAAGGGATAGTTAATTTTAGAATTAAAACTACTATATTTTGCATATTTAATCAAATTAGTAACCTACTTTCATGTATCATTAATCTACTTTACATTTACTTAAAAATAAGGAATGTAACTTTTAACATGGTTACGAATAAAAAAATTATTTCTAAATTTGTTTTGTAGTGAGGAAAAGAGGAGGTTCGAGTTTTCTAAGAGCTTTCTCTTAATCATAAAATCACTAGTTGGGGGTCATTATTCATATTAAATAAAACAAGGCAAAACTATGGAGAAAGAAAGTTGAGGAAAACATTGATACAAGCATGCTGGAAAAGCTGCTATAGGAGGTCTTATACTGCTATAGGAGGCCATGTTTTCCTAGAAGAGGGGTTTCGTGAGCCTTTTGAAATGGTGTCTTCACAGTAGTAGAGGATGGATGAAGGTATAAGGAAGTGAATGAAGGTTGGGGGAGCCCCCTAGCCAAGCTTAATACCTCTCAGAGTTCTATCTTGCACCAAGGTTGAGGCCCACAATGTCATTTATTATTCTTAATAGGATGAATGTGGAAACAGAGTTTTGGAGTAGTGTGAGGTGTAGAGGGAGAAGATGGAAAGGTCCAGGTGCAAATAGAAAGATGTACCCACCCTTTTAGATCAACGCAATTTATCCAGATTGATGTGGGAAAAAAATAGAATACATATATAAACATAAACATGAAGATACAACATAAATAAAACTTCATTTCGTTAATATCAAAGAACTTAAATATTCTTACATAAATAATGGAAATAAACTATCTCACATGATGGTAGCTTATCCCTAAGAATATATGTGGTGGCTACATGCCTCCCAAATATGTTACAATGAGTCTCAAGGGCCTTTTTATTATCGAAAAACAAGGTAAAACACTAAAGAAATAAAACCCTAACCCTAAGAGATGGAACACTATGATTTTGTGGGCCCTCTTGTGTAACCAACTTCCGAGGGTCATAACTTGGTCATATTATCTCTATTTGGACAGTATATATATTCAAGTACTATAAGAGCTTTCAAAATATTTTCTACAAGATTGCTATAGACCTCAAAAAAACATCGTTTAGGGAGTAAAAAGTGTTCCGGAAGTTCAAGACTCGAAAAAATCATAAAAATAGTAAATGCTGCTATAAACAAGGAAACATATGAAACCAAATGTAGGTCTAGGAGGAACAGGTGGGTGGAAACCAGTGTCCACATCGATCAACAACCCTGCAACTATCCAAGTACATGCATAAAATTACCAATAACACAGTGAGATAAACTTACCATGGAAAAAATGAGTTGAATTTGACTAAAATCTATTATATTCCACAACACTTTTATTATTGAACTAACTCCTAAGTAAAAAATAATAAGCATGGAAAAGGATAATTTTTATAGCATCATATATCACCATTATATACTTGATGACTTATGCATTCGCCTTGGGCAACCCTTCTATTCTGACTTGGTCACATCTCTCAAAAAATAGTATTTTATATTCCATATGTGACTCTACCAAGATTTTTCGACTTATAGAGTCCATATATAGCAAACCCACGTATGCTATTTAAGATATTAAAAAATATAAAATTTCCCTACTTTTGAGGTGGGGTTTAAATTTTTTTCCTGTAACTTAACTACCCCAGCCCGTGGCCTAACTGTTCCCCAACTAAAAAAACTAATTTGAGGAAGTATAAATAGCCCTCAAGGGAATGTCCTAAGGGAGAAGTAGAGAGAATTATAGACATTATAGCCTCTTATAGCCCTGATTAAGTCTGAATTTTCCCTTTGTGCATCCTGCACTTCCCACATTTTTAGGAAACCCTTGTTTACTTGTAATGATAACTCTCATTCTATGTAACATCCTTTGTGCACTATTCATGGAAGAAACTTTGTGAGGCTAGGGATGAATGAATCTAGAGGATGGTTTACTCAAGGCCATGACAGATCTTAGGTGATTTCTTCACTATTGTTTTCTGTACATGTTATCAATAAAGCAGGTGCCATATTGTTCCTCATGTTCATGCGCAATTTATCTCTTATAAATGCTTAATAATCTTGAATAGTTTATTTATTGTTATCTTGATAGGATTATGTATGTTATTTTTCTACATCTAGGACATATATGTTGTAAAATGAGGTTTTTGTGCTTGTTCTTTGCTGGTTTCTAGGTTCTGGAGAATGAGGAGTTTCAGGGGGTATGAACCCTATGGGATCTACTACAAAAGAAGGATAACTGGGTAAGATTTGCAATCCTCATGTTCTAGTTCAAAGCATAGAAGTTGGTTATTTGAGTCCTTCTTGTGATGGCATGCCCCTGCTCTATGAGGTTTACCAACCCAATACCCTAGGGTAACATTGCCCATAAAAATAACTAACATCTATCTATTTCCAAGAAATCATAAATAATTTTTTTTGGATTGATATTTTAAACCTTTCCAATCACTTTTTCAGAAGAGAGGTGATAGGGAGGCGTGCAATCACAAGTTTTTATAGCTTAAAATTTGTTGAAATAATATAAAGACATGAAATTTTTGAAATAATAACAAGAAAGAAATACTATTGGCCTGAGGGGAACTTAACCAAGCTCAGAGTTTATCGCACAACCAGTAAATGCTCCAACTACTGGCCCTTTCCACAATCGCCTTCTTACACAAATAAAAATCTCACCCGAAGCAGTATGGGGGGGGGTGTTGGAACCAGGTTTCCACACTTTGAGAAAGAATTTAATGGGGTATCCCTAAAAATTTTTATTGCACAACTTATCACAGATTGCAAAAAGATGTGCCCATATACAGAACAATACTTATCAAATCGGCTTGTCACAAACACATATAGTTACTATACACATGAATCACATATCAAATTCATTGCAGATATATAATAATAGAACCATATCTTCGGAATGCACAATAATTAAGTATATTTATTCATGTATTGAACCATAAAAACATATTCATGCATAAATAACATATTTTCTCGCGCAGATCTAATAGAAGTAATGCGATCGCAAAGTAATAGCAATAAACATATAATACAGTGCTTTGCCAAAACCAGACTTTGTATTAGATCAAAACAGTGCAGTATAACACATGTTCCCCTTACAGTTACCCTTCCGCGAAAATAACCAGTGGATTATGCACACAGCGAGCATGTGACCTTCTACCCAAAACCTAGACTTAGACTGAAATCCTTACAAAAATTTCATCAGCATAAGCATGAGATTCTTCATTGACTTCTTACTTAGACTTGATTTATCTATTTATATTCATTTAGCATGAAGATACTATGGTCTCAAAACATGGTTTGAGGCCCACATTTTACCCTTACAACCCATTTACATAAAAGATGGACTTCGACCTCCCCCAAAGCCCCTTGACCTTTTTGCGCAATGTGCATCTGAAAAATTACATACAAATAGTGACTCAAAAATGTAACCAAGTGGATCTCGCTCCAACAATCCCCCAACACAAACATGTGACTTGTTCCATGTCACTATGGTGTCTACTCCTTCATCTTGGCTTAGAGAACAATGATAGAATATTTTGGTGGCAACACCACCTAAATAGTCTATGCAGTAGCACCCTGTGATTCAATGACCAGTTTACTATATTTGGCCCTTTAGTGGAAAATTCAATGCCTCTTTAAGTTTGCTAAAGGGTCTTAAACGTACGATCTAATGTTTGTGATAGTTGTAGAGCCTCCTCAGCCCATGGCTACATCCTTGGCTTAAGAAATTGTTCTTGTCTGTGCCGATCCTCGATTTCGGTCTGTATCAGTTGACCCTCCTGTAGGAGGGTGAGACATTGTGCAATCACGAGGGTGAGCTTCGCCATTATGATATCAGCAAATTGTGTCTCCTTGATGTGCAACTCATTGGATAGCTATTGTACCATTAGGTCATTCTCAATTGAAGTCCAGACACCCATGGCCTCATCCAAAAGTTGACCACACTGTGTAACTGCGACAACAATGATATCTGTAGCATGTTTTACTTCAACATCCCTCTTCACTCTAACTTCTAGTGGTGGTTTTGGCTACAACTTGAGCTGTAAGTCGAAAATATGGTGTTAAAATTAAGCCCACACAGTTTGAAATTTGGCTCGTGAGGTCTTTAATGTAGTGGCTAACCCTTCTAACTTATCTATTGGGGAAGTTGTGCTGGGGACTGCTCGCACAACACTACAAACTTGATTGATTTTGTCCTCTAGCATAGTGCATTGAGCCTCTATAGCACGACATGATTCTTTCGCGGTATGCTATTTCTATTGAGCTTTGGTAGCCTACTGACGTGACTCTACTGTAGTGGTGTGGGCACAAAGTGTTGTTCTTAGACCGCTGGAGGATCTAGGAAGAAATGAAAGGGCTCTAAGGCCACTGGAGGAGAGGAATTGACAATGAATGAAGAATAATTCAAAAAAATAACCAACACAGTCATGACAACAATAGAATATAGGTGGACAAACATAAAAGAGCAGTACAAGGCTATGTTCGATGGGGTAGAGGTTGGTATCAAAGAGATCAAAGTTCAATCTAGCCTGATTCAGGCGAGCATTGCATAAGGAAGCATGGATGAAACTACCACACACAACAGGACCATTTTTTGGCTTGAGGGGTCCTGACCTAGGTTCATATTTTTGTTGTGCAACCAACAATCCCTCCAACTACTGACCCTTTCAGCAATGACCTCTTACGCAGATGAAAGTCTCACCTGAAATAGTAAAGGGGGGTGTTGGAACCAAGTTTCCACACCCTAAGGAAGAATTTAATGCGGTAGCCCTAAACAAGTTTACTGCAAAACTTATCACAGATTAGAAATAAATGTGTGCATATATATAATAATACTTATCAGATGGGCTTGTCACACACAAAAATAATGTAGATAAAAATGAATCACAAATCAAATTAGTTGCAGATAAATAATAACAGAACCAGATCCTCACAATTCAAAATAAATTAAGAATATTTATTCATGTATTCAACCATCAACACATATTCATGTATAAAGAACAATAATCATGCAAATCTAACATAAGTAAAGCAATCTCAAACTAATAATAGTAAAAATATAATGCACCGCTTCACCAAAACTAGTCTTTGTATTAGATAGAAAGAATTTAGTATAATATAATTTCCCCTTAACATTACCCTTTTACACACACAACTAGAGGAATTTTCACACAGCCAGGACTAGGTCTCTGTGCACACAACTAGTAGGAGAATTTCTACCCAAAACCCAAACCTAGACTTAAATGGTTACAAAATGTTTATAAACATAAGCATGAGATTCTTCATTGACTTCTTACTTAGACTCAATATATCTATTTATATTCATCTAGCTTTCATATACTATGGTCTCCAACCATGTTTTCAGGCCCACATTTTACCCTTATGACCGATTTACATAAAAGAGGGACTTTGACCCACCCAAAAGCCCCTTGACCTTTCTGTGCAACGTGCATATGCAAAACTACATACAAAGTGTTACTAAAAAATGTACCCTAGTGGACCTTTCTCCTACAAATATAAAAAAGTGAATAAAGCCTCTAGGTTATGCCAAAACCTAAGGATTTTATCCCTCTAAAACTAGCTCAAATGATCATCAATAGAAAACTTATCATTAGCCGAAAAATATAGTTTCTCTAGGCTCTAGGCTCAATGGCTACTCTTATCTTAATTTTTTTTTTTAACCCTTATGGGAGATTTAGCTGGTTTATGTATACAAAAATGTAGTTGATGGCATATACCTTGAAAATAGGAGTGATTCCCTCCTTGATCTCTATAATTTTTGATTTGGTCCTTCTTTAGCTCCACATGTAATTGGAGTTATTAAGTTGTTAGTGGATTTTAGCTTGTGAGTGAGGATTCTGTGATCTCAAGCCATGTTAGAGAGTTGAGGAGTTGTATCATTCCCCTTATATTTTCTCTTGATTCTCTCCATCAATCTCATGCAAAGAAAATGCCAAAAAAATATTCTTTTTCCTCCAATTTAATGACTTTAGGCCACACACTATGGCAAACACCTTTTACTCTTCTTGTTAAACATATTATCACTAAAAATGTGAGTTAATCTGAGAAAAGGATAATTTCAAGAGTTGGAGTATGGCATAGTGAACTTAAAAATAAACCTATTAATGGGACCCATAACCTTAATCACATCCTTTTCTAGGGAATATAATTGTTTCTATTTTCTTTATTTGTGCATTACCCATTATAAAATTTGTTACAAAATACATTTGTGTTGCATTTTATTCCTGGATCTCTATTTATAAATATATATGGTGACACATTTGACCTACTTTATTTATATTTTATCAAGGTGATCATGATCACTAAAAATCCATTCATTCATTCCTAATATTATTATTTACACATATTCTCCAACACACAATGGATTTAGTTTGCAACAACTCTTATTAACCTTAAATATTGTGTTATGATTTCAACACCTAACCATATAGACTATGTTCCTTCGATTTTAACGTGACTCATGGCCCACAATATATATACATGGCACTATATTGAAAGGGCCAAGTAATCATGACCCACATAACCTCCATGGATGTTTGGGTAGTAATTCAAATGGATGGTTAGGAATTGGGTCTTTTGATCATATGGAAGGGAATGATTAGAGTTATATATGAGAGAATAAACCTATCCACGCCACTTTCATATGCCTCATTTGTTCCATTCACTCCACCAGAGTCTTGCTCTGCTAGCATGAAAAATGTCTATTTTTCGAGAACATATTCGTGTCATATTACTTCTATTACACTGCAAGACTTCAATATGATATTTGAAATTTTCCAGAGGTTTTGGAGAGACTTTTCATCATCCAAGATACTATTAAAATTTTAAATTAATTATCCATAATCCTAATATCATTCAATTCTTGCAACTTTTATAACATAAATTTTTATGTTATTAGATTCCTAGAGTTGAAGAGTTTTCATATCTATTCAAATATGAGAGTTATATTTTTGCTCTTATGATATATTCATAATTTCTTCTAGATTTCCATTACCCAATATTTTCATTTGTTGTTATGCTTTAATAATTATTTGGCTCCAATAGATGAGGTATATATGTTTACAAACTTCGTACCTTGGTACACGTCATTGCTGAAGTGTTCTTCAAAAGTTCCTCAATATGCCAACCTACAGTTTCTCGTAAGAGTTTATCCATTTTTGAGTTGATATTTTCATTATTCAAGTTCTACTATTAGTTGTGACTTGATAATTTATCTTAGCTAATATTCAAAAAATATTCTTAGTGTAAATTGTATGTTCAATTTGTATGTAATTCCTAGAGACTAGTTTGTAATGGTTCAGGTTGAAAAAAAAAATCCTTTACATTTGGGGTTTCCCCTTAGGGTTTTTTTAAAGCCTAAAAATTTTTCTTATAATTTTCTAGGTCTTTCATAAATTAAAGTTTTTCCACGTGATCCTTTGTTACCTTCTATCTCTTGCCAAATTTGTAGTGATGGATAAAGAGGCATTTACATTCTTCCACTAAGGTGTAAATGCTTATTCTGTTTATTTATTATTCGATGTAAATTTCCTTATTTAGTAATACCCATGTACTAAGAAGCTAATATTTTAACCAAACTTTAATTAATTTTCTATAGGTTTTCTCTTCATATAATAACATCTTATCGACTTTTACCCAAAAATATTCCTCAATCATAGGATAATTTCCAACTTTATTGTACCTATAGGTCGACACGCACACTTCCTCCTTCATGGTGTAAAACTACTGTGAAATTTATCAGCCATTGGCCTAGATCCATATTAACCATGGATCTATCGAGTGCTACGAGGGATAAAATCTCTTAAGGTGCAAACCTCTTTTCTTAGCACCAAACTTGAGGAAGGGTATACACCTAGAAAAATTTTATCCCTCTTGAAGCTTGATAGATCTGGGGTTAAGATGGATCTAGGATGGTTTGAGTCATGTGTGGTCATAACAAATTTTTTGATGTAACTATTTGGATCATTTCAAATATGATAAATATGTCTAATATTAATTTGTTCATCTTAATTTTAATATTTGTTAGTTATATTAGTCCTTTTATATGAGATATATTATTAGTAACTTGAATGATGAAAAATGATGAAATGAAAGTTTTGAGTGCAATGTGACAATGTAAAAATGTAGAATGATAGAAATCTAAATAATAATAATATAGTCAATTACAAACAATCTTCATTGCAATCAGTTTGAAACTATTTTCTTCTATTCTTGTTATTTTCACACCTATTAGGTTTTCCATTTTCTCATATCGATCATATGAAAATGGAAGTTGAAATAATAGACCATTCAATTATTTAACTTGTCATACTAGAGTAAATGTCATACCTTACCTCTGTTGCTCTCCAATACTAATAGAAATTTTCTCTAGAGTCAATCATTGGGACTTAAGCAGTGTTGTCGGGCCTTGAAATTGTCATTTACTTCCATTACATTTTCACTTATATTTCTATATTATCACCTTCACTCCATCTCCATTTCATTACATTTTCCTTACCATTACCATTATTGGATTACATTTATGTTTTTCCAAACTTGATTAATTCTCAGTATTTTTAAGTGAATTTGTTGTTAAAAATTAGAAAATAATATGCACATACTTATACCTAACAAGTGAAATGATTTTATTACCATGTGTAGGTCAAAAAGAAGCTTCCAAAAGACTCTTATGTGGCTTCTTAAGATCAAATTCGAATTTGGATGGAGAAGATCATGGGATCATAAGGATATGTATCTCATTTCCTATTTGTATTGTAACTCTAAGAAGACATGTGCCTTATCATTTCCTATTTGGATTGTAACTCTAGAGATATAGGGACAGATTCATGGACTCTCATGAATGAGATAGATTCTCATATTTTTTATAAATAGGGGAAGTTTTCTCCTATCAAATCATGTGTAAAATTGGAGTTATGCTCAAGCTTTGAATACAAAATTAGAATGTGCCACCTTACTCATGAATGTTCCTTCATTTTGACTTGGTTTTTCTTACATATGGAGCATATCAATTTACCATCTCTCATACTTTTATATTATCTACCCAAAATGTGTGACATTTACTTGATTTTATAGATTAAAATTTATTTTATTTCTTAGTATTAGTTTTAGAATGACTGTGTAATCTTTGATTTTCTAAAACATTTTAATAGCATAGGTTATATATTTTCCAATTGGATTAAGTTTGAGGAAATAAAGGTCATAGTTATTTAGTTTCCTTTCATGTTCTGTTATTTTCTTTTTTAGATCAAACTATCTATTCATTGTATAATTGAATGTTCCTAAAAAATGAGGCTAAGAAGGTGACTTATCATAATTCCAAGTTGGGTAACTGAATGTTCAACCTATACAATCATTGAGCTTTAATTTTACATGGTTTTACATGTCTTTTTAGATCATCATTCAATTGTATAATTAGGTGTTCTTAAAGATCATTTCGAGAAGGTGATTTTATCATATTTCTAAACTAAATACTTGAATACCTAACTTATGAAATTATTGAATTTTCCCTTTGCATGCTTTAATTGTTTTCCTAAATTTAAAGACTAAAGTATAATTGGTTGCTTATACATCATCTGAAGAGGGTGATTCTATCATACTTCAATATTGGATGCTGCAGTGATTGAATGTACCTTAGTTTTTTTCCTCTAAATTCTTTGAAATCCTTTCTTAGATTAAAATTTTAATTCCTGCAAGTGTGATTACGCACGCTATATTTTCCTTTGAATATTTTTTCTTTATTTTCGTTACTTCATTTCATAGATTAGTTGAATTTAATTTTCATTATTTGATTTCATAGATTGGATGAATTGGTTCTCGTTATTTTGTAGCTAGATTTATCTAAACTAAAAGAAAAATTCTAGCACATACAATGCATGCATGCTTCACAAGTTTACGAAACCCCTAGGTTGACAAATTAAATGACAAGCAATCACTTTTCCCCAACATTTCAGCATCGTTGCTAAGGAAATGTGCATAGGAACTAGCTTTCAGTATAGAGTGTATTTTATTTTTATTTTTTATTTTTTACTAACGATTTAGTGACAGAGAATCTAGAATGCAGTCCAAATACTACATCGAGGAATGGTATCAAAAATCGATTGCGCCACAACATTCATCATTCTTCAAGAGATCCTTGTGGCAAATCGAAAGATCAAGACGATTTTTCATATCCTTACAAACAATTAGGTACATTTTTCAAGTTTGGATATAAATTTTTCAAAGATTCTAATATGTAAATGGCTTCATTGAAAGCATGAATATACTTTAAAATAATAATAATATATAATTTTTTTTAGATAGATAGGAAAAATAAAAATAAAACCAAACTTAGCTAGAATTTTCAAATTTTTTTTTTTTTTTCAAAAAAATAATAATCAACGTTGATTAATTCATTTTGAATAAATTTTAGTGATGGACTAAGAATCACCTTTTCTTTGTCACCATCAGAAATAAATTTGTTGTGTGAAAATATGAATTTATTTGATGATGCTCTCTAGTATGCTCTCTTCTAGCGCCTTGTTGTGACCTGGAAGATCAGAAAATTAGATCAGTCAATTTAAAAAATAAAATTCAAAAAATTCATTAAAATTTTTTGTTGAAAATTGATCTACAATTCTATTGAAAATCATTGTTTGAGTCAGGATCCTTTTTTTTATCGGTTTTGCAAATTTTAATGTTTTGCACCCTCTCAATTTTTTTTAATTGTTTTGTTTATATTAAAAAAATATATGTATATATTTTTTTAAATTAAAAAAAATGTAACATATCTAATTTATATATATATATATATTTATATATATATATATATATGAAAACAAATAAAAATAAATAAAAGTAAAAACAAAACATAATAAAAAAAAATTCAAAACAACAAATTTCCATGGAAAGGAGGCCCACACATATGAGTGAGGCCAGCCTTTGGCTTGGCCTTACACATATGTGCAAGCCTCCAATCCACACAAAGATCCATGCACCGCAATAAAAAAATAACCTTCTCTTTTCTATATTCTGTCTTCCTCAGGCAGCAGTTATTAGAAATCGATTTTAAAAGTTGTAGAGACGGACAATGAAGTTGTATCAGATGAAGAAAATTCTGACGAAGACAAGATTGTAGATTCAACTAGATAGATAGACAATGAAAGTGTATCAAATGAAGAAACTATTGATAAAGAGAAGATTGCAGATTCCATTGCATGTAATTGGAATGAGGGTGATCGATTTGAACTTCTCTCTTAGAGACAAGTCATTACACATAAAAACCTACAAATAAAAGACAATCAAACTACAACAATTTTAGTTCGTTGTAGAAGTAATTGCCAGAAAGTGAAATTGCCATAAATTCACAACTGTTAAAAAAACATGATATTAAAACACATTTTTTGAGCAAACCGAGGCAAATTAGGAAGAAATAAAACATGGGTTGTTTCGGTGACGGGGTGAGTTAGGTAACTCTCGAGCGATTTGTTGGATTTCACATCCATTTGGGATAAATTCAAGGTTCTTCGGAGCTCTGCTTTGTAGATTACGTGAGAAAAGAATAATTTCTTGAAGAATCCAAGATAATAACAAACTCTGCTCCACGTGGCATGTGGTCTAAGAGTCCAATTTGATTTAATAAATTTTATTTTCAACAAATATGTGTATCATTCCCTATGTGTCTCATCATTAAAAAATAAATAATAATAAAAATATATATATAAAAAAGGTAATATATATATATATATATATATATATATATATTAAAAATAAAATAGAAAATGAGAAATAAAAAAAAATTGCATATACAATTGATTTATTGAAGCAATTTATAAGGCGAAAAATACTTGCAAGATTTGATTGAAATAAATTTTCGTGTAAGTACTTTTTATTTTTTACCACTTCAAATATTTTTGACAACATGTTTTTGGAGAACAGATGATGATTCAATTTGATAGTGACTTGCAAAACAATTGGAAGAATATTTAGATGATTTCTGAATATTTGGCATTAAAAACTATAATATTGTTGTTGTGAAGCCTTAACTTGCAGGACACAATGAATCTTTGTGATGCCAATCATATTACTAAGCACATTGCATGAAGTCATTTGACAACAGGGAGTTGATTTATTTTTCATGGTTATTTCTTGAAAAAAAATTGTTTTCAATATCATGATTTGGCCTGAATATAACAATTTTGATTTTCCTTTAATCTGTTTCATTTGACATTCAAATTTTTGCGTAAGAATCAGAAAGGAATTGGCCATTTATTTTTTAACACACTTATGTTCTTTATGTCACGTTTTTTTTCAATTTTTGGATGATCGAATAATCATTGAAGAAAACCAATTGTGCACAATTGGTCTTCGAATGAAAGATTTCATGAGAAACATAAGAACAAGTCCATGTCCATATCCATCAAGACCATTACCTTTCCTCCCTTTTGAATTATAAATCGAACAAAGAAATTCAAAGCAAGCCATGGTTATTTTCCTAGCAAGAGTCCGTTGTTAATTTTCCTTTATTCACATACACTTTCCATTACTTTTTGTCTACTCCTAACCCACAAATAAAAGTAAGAAGCTCAATTACATGTTTACTTCTCATTTCCATTTTTCATTTTCATCTTCCATTTCTATTATCCTTCTCCTATCCTTTTCATTTCGCAAATAAACCTTGCTTCAATGCAAATTATTGAGCCCTTAGTCCTTTGAGTCTCAAATCTTTACAAAAACTCCTTGAAGCTTGCATGAATTAATGGCAAGTATTCTTGTGGATGAACAATGGGAATACATTAATGTCTCTTGTTCATCGGATCTTCTAGGTACTCGACAACAACAAACTTATTCATGCCTAGCAAGATGTGTTTGGGCATCTTGACTCTCATTGTCATAAATGGTGAGAGTTTTCATGTTGACTAGTGGCATCCATTAATGAACACTAAGCCAAAAATTTATTGATATGTTCGACATCAGAATATCTATTCACATAGAAAAAATTATGCCGATGAGTTTTGAAGACATGAAGACTATCATTTTCAGCATTTTGAAGCAAATGAATAAGACATGCAACTACAGCAGATCAACACCATTCTGTAGCTGCAGAATCGTATGATAGCAACATAATCAAATGACAGCTACAGAATTAGATGAGAGCAACATAATCAGATGACAACTGTAGAATCAGATGGCAACCATAGAATCAGAGGAAAGTTGTAGAGTCGGCATTATTTCATAGCAACTTTAACAGTTTTAGTGGAAGCAATAAAAAATCATCTTTACTCTTTTATCCATAACTTGTATAACCACACGAAGAATATTATGATCATAATTTTGGAGTCAACACACATGCAACTCATCCATTTTCAAAGGGTAAGTTAAGGTATGCCATTTTCTAACTTTTTACAATAGAATTCGTTGAAACGCTAGAATGATAATATTTTGAAAAAACACTTCTTTTCCTCATTTCATAAAGTTGTCAATACCATCAGTTGGGGGGGGGTACATTCATATTAACATTTTTACACATTCGTATCAAATTCAAAAGCCAAAATACTTTCAAAATATATTAACTATTACATTATTATTATGAGCATACAATGTATTTTCAAAAGTACTCAAAAAAATAATTTGATATAAACACAATCATTGTTGTCACACAAGAACCAACCATGATGCAAGCGAATAGAAATATACTTTGCAAAAAATTATCATTATGAAAATTTCAAATATCAAATTGAATGCAACAACAAAATATAGTTGAAACACAAGAACCAACCATGTTGCAATTCAACTAAAAGACTTTGCAGAAGTATGAAGTTATCGAACGATATCATGCAAATTTAAGCCAAAGGTCAAATGATCAAAAATAATTAATGTAATAGATTGCATGAGGACATGAAATAGCTTCAGTTGGGGGGTATTTTGCGTCTTGAAATTGTCATTTACTTCCATTACATTTTCACTTATATTTCAAGGTTATAACCTTCACTCCATTTCCATTTCATTACATTTACCTTACCATTACCATTATTGGGTTACATTTATATTTTTCCATACTTTACTAATTCCTAGTATTTTTAAGTGAATTTGCGGTTAAAAATTAGAAAATAATATGCACATACTTATACCTAACAAATGGAATGAGTTTTTTACCATGTGTAGGTAAAAAATAAGCTTCCAGAAGACCCTTATGTGGCCTCTTAAGGTCAAATTCGAATTTGGATGGAGAAGATCATGGGATCATAAGGATATGTGTCTCATTTCTTATTTTTATTATAACTCTAAGAAGCCATGTTCCTTATCACTTCCTATTTGGATTGTAAATCTAGATATATAGGGAGAGATTCATGGACTCTCATTAATGAGATAGCTTCTCATATTTTGTATAAATAGGGAAGCTTTCTCATATAAAATCATGTGTAAAATTGGAGTTATGCTTAAGCTTTGAATACAAAATTAGATTGTGGCACCTTACTCATGAATGTTCCTTTAATATAACTTGGTTTTTATTACATATGGGGCATATATATTTACCATCTCTCATACTTTTAAATCAACTACCTAGAATGTGTGAGATTTACTTGCTTTTATAGATTAAATTTTATTTTCTTTCTTAGTATTAGTTTTAGAATAACTCTGTAATATTTGTTTTTCTAAAAAAATTTCAATTGGATAGATTTATCTATTTTCCAATTGGATTAAATTTGAGGAAATAGAGCTCATAGTTATTTAGTTTCCTTTCATGTTCTATTATTTTCTTTCTTAGATCAAACTATCAATTCATTGTATAATTCAATGTTCCTAAGAAAACAAGCTAAGAAGGTGACTTGTCATACTTCCAAGTTGGGTAATTGAATGTTCAATCTATATAATCATTGAGATTTACTTTTACATACTTTTACATTATTTTTTAGATCCTCATTCAATTGTATAATTGGGTGTTCTTAAAGATCATTTGAAGAAGGTGATTTTATCATATCTCTAAACTGAATACTTGAGTACATAACTTATGCAATTATTCAGTTTTCTCTTTGCATGATTTAATTGTTCTCCTAGATTTAAAGACTAAAGTATAATTGGTTTCTTATACATCATCTGAAGAGGGTGCTTCTATCATACTTCCATATTCAATTTTGGAGTGATTGAACGTACCTTAGTTGTTTTACTTTACATGCTTTGAAATGATTTCTTAGATTAAAATTTCAATTCTTGCAAGTGTCATTGTGCACGCTATATTTTATTTTGAATTTGTTTTCTTTCTTTTTGTTACTTGATTTCATAGGTTAGTTGAATTTATTTTTCATTATTTGATTTCATATATTAGAAGAATTGGTTTTCGTTAATTTTCATTTAGATTTATCTAAACTGAAAGACAATTTCTAGCACATACAATGCATGCATGCTTCACAAGTTTACGAAACCCCAGGTTGACAAATGAAATGATAGGAAATCAATTTTCCCCAACAAGTGTTAAACTCCAAATAATTTTGAATGGCCACTATTTTCTATTAATTAATGTGAATGGAAGGTGATTACCAATGTTGAATGATGGAAAATTGGAATAATAATAATGTATCTAATTACAAATAGTTTATAGTTTTAGGAAGCAAACATTTCAGGTAAGTGAAAATTTTATCTGGGATGAAAAATTCAAGTATTATATTTATGGTTGAATTATTATATCATAGAAGTCAATTCACATCACGAATAACTTTTATGTTCTTTCACTGAGAGAAAGTATGTATGTTTTTGGGGTGAGAAAGAGAGATAAGGGGAGATAGAGAAATAGATGAAGGGAAGGAGAGAGGGAAGAAGAGAGAGACAAAGAGAAGGATGGAGGAATATATATATATATATATATATATATATATATATATATATATATATAGAGAGAGAGAGAGAGAGAGAGAGAGAGAGAGAGAGATAAACAAGGAGATACAATGGGACATAGATATATAGATAAAGGGGGTAGATATATGCTTACACCTCAATTAATGCACAATATTAATCTAATTGCGTTGAAATTAATGAGAATCATACGTTTAATTGCATAAAATTTGAAATCAATGCATCTAGTGCAAACAATCAAATAGAATAATAAATCAACATACACAATGAAAGCAATGCATCTATTGGAAGTAATCAAATAGGATTAGAAATCAATATCTACACTGAAACCAATGCATATAGTGCAAGCAATCAAATAGGATTAGAAATCAATATCTACATTGAAACCAATGCATCCATTGCAACCAATGATATATGGGTAGAAATCAACATCTACACTAAACTCAATGCATCTAGTGTATGGTATTAAATAGGATTAGAAATCAAAATCTACATTGAAATCAATGCATCTAGAGTAAGTTATTAAATAGGATTAGAAATAGACATCTACACTGAAATAAATGCATCTAGTGTAAGTGATCAAATAGGATTAGAAATCAATATCTACATTAAAACCAATGTGTCTGATGCAAGCAATCAGATAGGAGTAGAAATCAATATGTACACTAAAAATCAATGCATCTATTGTAAGGTATTAAAAAGGATTAGAAATAGACATCCACACTAAAAGAAATGCATATAATGAAAGTGATCAATTAGTATTATAAATGAACAACTACATTGAAATCAATGCCTCTATTTTAAACAATGTAAACTTTCAAATGAGAACTATACCGAGGACCTATTTTTTTGAGGTAGGCAAATATCATCTGATTTTGAAAAGTGCTGATTCAAAATACACCTTTTATTTTTTTAAGCATATTTTTGACACTTAAATTTTCTTATGTATCAATTATAAACATTTTTTTTTAAATTTTAGTGATTGTCATGTTTATTTTGAAAAGTGTTGATGCGTCATCAACCCCTTCTTTTAGAGGGACTATTTTTTAAACTTTAAATTTTATAATATATTAATTCTCGATAATTCTTTTAAATGTTAGTTATTTTCATGCGAAATTTGGAAAACATCAACAATTTTTTTAAGGCATATTTTTGACACTTTAAATTTTCTTATGTTTTAAGTATGCACAATTTTTTTTTAATGTTGATTATTTAACCATTTTTAAGTTGTCGTATTAGTCTCCTTAATTTTTTTCCTAAGAAGATTGTTGTTTAACGGTTTTCCAAACATGTGTTTTTTGTTCTTTTTTGCAATGTTTTTTAATATTCAAATTTTTAATTTTTTTTTAATTTAAAAAAAAAATAATAACATTAATATTTTGAGGTTCAGGTTTTTAAAATATTTATATATGGTTAATTTATATGTCAATATACATATAGTAATTGTCACTAGAAAATAATAATTTTAAACACGGGACAAAAATATATATGTTTTTCATATAGATATAATTAAAAAATGTGTATTTCAAGACATTTTCACTTAAAAGGTGTGTTAAATATTTTTTTTTATCAAATTCAATAAATAAATTGCAAAAATAATAAATTTATTAATTTTTTTATGGCTTTCTACACACCCATTGTTGCTGAGGGGGGATATCTTCCGAGAAACAGATTACCCACTTCACCCACTCCCCCCCACAAGCTTGTTGGGTCGTGTGGGTGGGAATTCTGTTGCGATAGCTCTGTCTCATGCCCATCCACCATGACCCAATGGGCCCCGTGCGTGGGGAGATATGATTCCACAAATCATATCTCCTCTCCTAAACATGTGGGGCCATAACTTTTATTTTTTTTTAATTTTTAATTTTTATGTTTTATATGTTTTTAATTTTATTAATTATTTTTTTATGTTTTTTTATTCTTTTATTCTTTCATTTTTATTGTTAATTTAAGTCCTTAAAATTTTTTTATTTTATTTTAATTTAATTATTTTTAATGCTTTTTATGTCTTTTTCTAATGGTTTCTTTTAAAACACATTTAACATCTTATTTATACTTAATTTTGAATGGTTTTTTATTTTATTCGTATTTTTTATATTTTATCTTTGCGAGTTTTATATTTTATATCTTTAAATTAAAATATCAATGTTTTTTATTTTTATATTTAAGTAATTATTTTAATATTTTTTTCAATGTTTTATTTTTAATTTTTTTAATTTTTAAGTTTTTATTCTTCTTTATGTTTTTAATTTCATTATAATGTCTTCTATATTTTTTTTAATGTTTTTATGCTATTTTTTTTTATTTTTTATTTTTTATTATGTTATATTGCTTTTTAATTTAATTTTTTTTTGTTAATTTTTTAATTTGTTTTTTCTGAAGTTAAGTTGGGGGCTCGAAAGTTTTTTATGAGCTTGAAAACAATTGTAATTTGGTCGATTTTTACATTTGGAGTAAAAATAGGTTTCTCTTTGAGACACCTGTCACCCATGTTGTCTTATACAAATGTGTATTTTGGGATTGCAATATATCCAAAGAGTCACGGAGGAAGATTGAGATGATTCAAAAGCAATTCATAACCTACAACCCTAAAATCAAGGGAAATGCTCCCTATCATATTGTCTTGATCAAATATGGCTTTTCCCCCATTGAAAGTATGGCTATGTTCACATATACGAAGTATAAGAAGAAGGTTAACAATATAGATTCAAAAAGGCTCTGTGATATTGTTTCTAACTGTAGCCAAATCCCTCACTTTCACCTCAAGCACGACTGCCATAAGGAGGCCCTGTCCTAGCTCAACCATTTCAGAATTAAGAAGGACCTTGGTATGGGAAGCACATGTAATATAAAAAATACTATTACCTCCAAGTTTAAGGATAAGTTGTGCAAGGATCAGGAGCTGGAAGGTAAAATGAAGGTTAGATACTATAAGGAAGTGATCAACCCTACCCTTGATAATCAAAATTATCTCTCTGTGATGTTAAGAAATAATAAAAAAGTGAACATTGCTAAGATAAGAACTAGTTCCCATGAGCTTCAGAGTGAGACCGGGCTGTGGTCTATTCCCAAGACCTGTTGGAATGATAGAATCTACCAGATTTGTGATTCTAAGTAGGTGGAAGTTGAAAATCACTTCCTTTTAGACTGTCCCACACTTACTCACATTCACTTTCAATTCCCTACCACCTGCCACACTTCCAATCTGCTTGACATATTAATCCAACCAACCTATAACAATGTTGGAGTACTTATTTCCCTTCTCCTTGACCATAGAAACAAGATTTTGAATAATGAAACTTGGATTGTTTCTCCTCTCTCAAGGTCTGATAGACTGCATTGGTCTTAACGGATGGTAACCATCATCATCATCGTCATCATATATATATATATATAAACACATATAATTTTTGTGTTTTAATATATCTTTTTATTTAGATGTTATTATTTTTTAAATTTTATTATGTTTTAATATATATTTTTCTTTACTTGTTATTACTTTTTAAACTTTTTGTGTGTTTGTTTATTTTGTTTTTTCTCAATATTTTTCATTTTTGTTTTCTTTTGTATTTTTCATTTGTATTTATTTAAATAGTTAAATATTTATTATTTATTTTTATTTTTTTCAGCATGGTTCGTGTTGGTCCTCGACGAGCAACCAAATTTTATTATATTTCAATTTCATAGTTCATTTTAAAGTTTTCGTTATAATGGATTGAGTTTTCCCTAAAATGTGTCAATTTCATGGTTGGTCCTTAATTTTTCATGAGAATGAGGATGAATTTGCCAACATTGCATGTCAATTTGATGGTTTATTTTTTAATTTTTTCTGTAATCTCTCAAATTGTCTTAGGATAAGTTTTTAAAGTGGTTTCAATTTTAATATTAAAAAAAAATGCTCTTGGTATAATAACTCTTTGATTCATGTGTTTAGTTTTAAATTATTATTAGTCATAAATTTTTCCCATAATACCATGGTTGAAATATCTTTTAAACTCAAGGTTTTATGTAGTCACAATCTTTGGTTTTAATTCCATTGCTGAAAAATTGTGAAATTTTTAATTTTTTTTAGGTGTGACATTTTATTTTTAATGCTATTGTTGAAAATAGTTATAAGTATTTTATCTTTAACACCATAGCTAAAAGTGGATGGCATTTTAATACTTTTCATAGATGTGATATTTTATCTTTAGTGTTATGTCTGAAAATCATTCGATTTTTAAGGTCTTTCAGAGCCATGATATTTTATCCTTAGCGCAATTACTAAAAAATATTGAAAATTTACCTAAAAAGATGGTGTTCTTTGAGCATTAATGTTTTTTGTTTTCAGGGTGTTTTTTGGACAAAGAAAATTTGTTTTTATTGGATTTTACTCTCATTTTTTTTTAATGTTGAAAAATTAACCTGGAAAGAAAAAAGGTTATTCCAACATGAGCACTTTTCACTTTCAGGTTGGTTTTCATGTTTTTTTTTGGGTTTTTTGGCTAGACTTCTCATTTTGATTTTACAATTATTGCTTCAAAGTTTACATTGCGTTTAGTGAAAAACCAAAATATTCATGAATTTATAGACTTAACTTCTATGTTTTTATTTGTCTCTATGCGTATATTTATTCTTCCCTCTCTCTCCACCTTCCATTTTCTTTCTATAAGACTCCCTCTCTCCTTCTCTCTCCCCCTCATCTCTCCCCCATCTGTATCTCTCCACCTCTCCATCCCTTTCTCTATATTTCCCTTATTGCCTCTCTCGTCTTGTTATCTATATTTATACCTCTCTCCATCTCTTCTTATTTGTCTCTCTATATTATCCCCTAAAGACATCTCTCTCTCTCTCTCTCTCTCTCTCTCTCTCTCTCTCCATCCATATATATCTCTGTCTCCCTTTGTATCTCTTTTATCTATCTATATCATCCCACAAACATACACACACCCTCTCTCCATATGTATATATCTATCTATATCTCCCTCTTTGTCTCACTCTCTATCTCTTCCCCCCTCCCTCCTGACCTTTTTGTATACCCCCTCCGTGTATTTATCTATATGTCATTATCTATGTATCTTAATCCCAAAAAATTCACACCATATCTCCATATCTATATATCTATCTATATCTCTCCCTGCCTCTTCCTCTCCCTCTCTTTCTCCTCCCTTCTCTCTCTCTCTCTCTCTCTATCTCTCTCTCTCTCTCTCTCTCTCTCTCTCTCTCTATGTTCCACTTCTTTAGCCATATATATCTCTCTTCTTTCCCCCTCTCTTTGCCTCTCTCTTCCTCCCTCTCTCCACCATTCATCTATGTCTCTATGTCCTCTTCTCTCTCCTTATCACACAAAAAATGTACACACACTCTCTCCATATCTATCTATCTCACTCTCCCTCCCTATTCCTCTCCCTCTCTCCCTTCCCCTTCTCTCTCTATATTTTACCCTTGTATCTCTCTCTCTCTCTCTCTCTCTCTCTCTCTCTCTCTCTCTCTCTTCCCTCTTTCTCTCCTCTCTCCCTCAATGTATCTCCATATATCCCTTCTCACTCCCTCTCCCTCTCCACCTTTCATGCTTTATGTATTTCTTCCCCTTCCAACTCCATCTCTCTCTTCCTCTCTCTCTCCTCTATCTCAATTCCTCTCTCTCATCCTTCCTCTCTCTCCCTCTATCCCACCTCCCTATATCTTCACCCTATCACACATACACTCTCTCTCGCCTCCCTCCAAATCTGTCATGAACTCCCTATCTCTCTCCTTCTCTCTCCCTCCCTCTCTTACCCCTTCAGATCCATGTCTCCTTGTTTCACTCTTCCCATTGTTTCCATGTCTTTACCCTCTCCTTTTCTGTTAAAATTTTGAAATTATGTTCGAATTCCACTTTAGAAAACTCCTTTCAGAAATTTAAATGTATCATTAAATTCTTATTCTCGAGAGGACCAAAATCGATTTAACGATCGTCAAACTTGCGTAAGTAAAAGTGTTTTTGAATTTATTATTTCTCATGATCATCATAGAGGTTTTCCTTATCTCCATATCAGCCCCATAGGTCCAAGAGACACATCCCTTTGTCCTCTTCTAGTTCATATAAATAGTGGTGCCTCCACCCTCATTAAGAATCACCCTTAGAGAAACTCACACTTCCAAATAGTCTCTATTTGGCAGAATGTTAGGAGTGTTGCCACACTCTCAAGGAAGGAAGGTTCTTGGAAGAAAGGGTTTTTGTTTAGACCGCAACAAGGAGAGGAAATTATGTGTGGATTAATTAGGGCTCACTTGAAGCCTATTTGAGAGGATCGAATGGTTGGTTAGAAGCCGAGATAAATTTCATGAGGGCCAAGGAAAGGAAGGGTTGCTTGTGAGGTTGTTTAGGGATAAACACAGGCTAGGAGAGGTTGTTGCAGAGGGATGTGAAGGTGTCGTAGTGGAAAGTGGTAGGCCACAGACCTAGCCACTCCAATGAGGGTTTCATATAGGCTTAATGGACTTCCTCATGGCGATATCAATATTTTATGGTGGCGACAACCAACCTTTCCTAGGTCGAAACATATGAAGTTTGTTAAGATGATAGTAGCAGGTTTTATATAGCAAGCACTAGCCCTAATTTAACCATGATCTATAAGCAAAAGAAGCATCCTTTCTTGTTGGTGTTTTTTCCTAGTCCTAGGTTCATATGAGATTATATAAAAGGTTTTATAAAGAATGTGATCTTTCCATTATTGTCATTATTTTAGAAGGTTACATATATGTTCAGATTCAGAAGTGTAGGCATGACTTCATTTTGGTATTTCTCAACATATTGGGAAGTCAATATGACTTTATGTGTACTCTCTCTCGCATTCTTTGTTGAATATTTGATCATAATAATAAGAATAATTGATCAAGAATTTTCCTCTTCTTGGGGTTTTCCCTAGATTTTTCCATATATGTGTGTTCTCTTGTCTTTTCTTATCTTTTTTATCCTTTTCCTATGTTGTTTGTTCAGTTAATATCATAATTATTACGTCTTATGTGATTTCTAAGGGAAATATCACCCAATATAGATCTCTGAAGTAATTGTCCTTTGCAAAGATCATGTTAACTGAAAATTTAGCATGGTATGAGAGCGAAGTCGAGGAGAAGTCGAAGCTACAGTTAAAAAGTAAGCAATATGGGAAGACTATATTTTCTACACATATGAAATTTGTCTTGTGAAAGTATGGATCTAGGGATCAAAGCATAAGTTAACTTATGGCATAATTTCTCTTAGAAAGGAAATTCATATTTGGCATAATATGTAGTAGATATAATTCAAGGTCTATAAGTAGCCACATACCTGCAACTAGGGCTCATATGAAGGGAATCATCACATGTATATATGTCTCATTGCAGATCATACAAGAATTTATTAGAAATTATGATAATATCAGGTCCATGTTTGTCTTTTTCAAACGTTGAGAAGGCTGAAGTCTTTTATCATACATGTGAGCTCATATATTTGTAGCAAATATATTTGAATAATCTGTTACCAACAATGGGACAGTTGCCACCATTCCTGAGAAAAAATGAGGAAGAAATAGAAACCCTACGGAAACGTCGTTTTCTATAGCCGTTCTCAAGCCCTTCCTCTTTCTTATGCTTCTTCACTCGTTGCATCTCTGCTACTAGTAGAGAGGGCCCTCGAGTTATGCTAAATGAATCACATTACCATTATTAATACAGGCTACCAAAATTGACAACATTATAGAAGGAGTATAACTTTGTTGTGCATCCATCTTTCTAATTATATATATACTAAATGGTAGCAATGTTATTTAATTATAGATATCTCACACCTTAGAATCATTTAATTATTAATCTATCTATGAAGGTGGACATTTAATACAATATTGAAAGTACTATATTAATGGTTCCATGATTAAAGTAAAAAAGTTTAATGAAATAAATTTCAATAAAATATTTTTATGATTGTCCACATATAGCTTTGTAATATTGTACTACTTATAAGTTACACTAATTTTTTTTATTGCTAATAACTTTGGATCTAATTCTTAAGATGTAGGTTAACATGGAATTAGAATAGTTGTTAAAAGTGTTGTTACATTATGAGAAAATTACTCAAATCTATATTAATAGTTCACTTCAATCAAACATATTTTAAACTACCACTTTTTAAGAGTTCTCACTAGCACTTTAGGGCAGAAATGTGAAGCTGGGTTACACTTTTGTGAGAATTGAGGGTGGAAATTGTTTTTCGACAATAGTTCGGCCGAACCTTTTATAATGTTCACCCGAACTTTATGAGAAAGATCAGCTGAACTCGTGCTTCCATTTAGATTTATGGCACACTGACGGCGTGGGAAAACAAAATTTTTTCCTGAGATTGGAAAACTGGCAACAAAATTTCCACTGAACTTTGAGTTTGGCCAAACTTTTACTCTTAAAATAGTTCAGCCAAACTAGTTCTTATAAATATATCGTCTGTGAAGTTCATTTGTTTACCGCGTCTATGTTTTATTTGATATGTTTGTTCGTGCACTTTTATGTGTCTGTGCTGCTGCTGGTCTAGGGCTGCTTCCATCCACGTTGTTGGTGATTATCTGCGGCGGCTTCAAGCGAGTGAACTACTAGGTATTTCTCCTCCTGCTCCTCCGCTGTTAAACATATGTTACACAACATGATACAGTGAAATCTGCATGAATTATTCATTACCAATTATGGTATTTCTCCTTGTGCTCCTCCTCTGTTAAACATATGCTACGCAAAATTCCAAACAAATCATCTATGTTGTTAATTATGTTTTAAATTTAATTACCTTTCTTTTTCCAAGAAACAAATTGAACTTTTTATTAACAGAAATAAGAAGTTACATAGTATATGTGTTACACATTCCTTTTATGGCTGTATGATTCCCAGATCATAGAGCTCATAGGATGAAAAGTACAATGTCCTCTATCAAATGCTTGAAGATAAACCACTAATTTGGTGTATAGGCCTCCTCTATAAGAGGGAAAAAACCCATCGATTAGTTCATATCCAGGAAAACAAGTATGTCCATATGTTCATAAAATAGAAACAATTTTTTGTGTTAACCCAGGTCTCCTCAAAGAGGAAAACAACCTAGATAGGATAAAAAACAAAATAAAACTCCAAAAATAAATGAAATTAAGAGTAATTTTCTAGGGCATGTATATCAAACCAAAAAAAAAAACACTTTCTGATATAAAAAGAGAGAGACAACAAAATAAAGTTATACATATGGTGGCTGATCCGACACACGGATCATGCCCTGCTCCTCGTCTTCTATCCTCCAATAGCCCATATCTTATTGCAAACCCACTTTAGAAATATGGTCTGCTGCATCACTGGTGCAGGCCTTTAGGTAATAAACAACCCCCCTAAGGGAAAGACCCCTGCTACTTTCTTAGATGTATATACTCCCGTAGGTGAAACTGTCATTGCCCCTATTGACTCTGTTGCTATCTATGCCTATGCCATCTAGGCCTATGTCCACGTGTGGACTATACTCTTTGCTAGGAATAGTCCAAAAATTGGAAATCGATCTAGCCATGAGTAGGTTGAAGAGATCTCCTTAAGGGCTTGGAGTGGGTAATTTGGGGCGGTCCCTATATATATGGTTTAAAGAAAAAACATTAAAAGTATGTTTTAAATGTTTTTTCTCTTCTAGCAAAGAAGATAAAATATAATTCTGACAACTGCTCTCTCCATTGAACCATTTAACGACATTCATAGAGTCCTTTTCTATGTTAAATTTGGACTGTTACTGCAAATTCACCATTTGGAATTCTTGGTTTTAATTTGAGTTGATGGGTGTCATGTAGAAGTCAAGGCACTCATTGCTATAGAAATATTCTCTTTACAACCAAGGGGGAAAGAGAAACCCCAAAATTCCAAACAAAGCATCTGTGCTATTAATTATGCTTTAAATTTCATTACCTTTTTCTGTAAGGTGTATGTTGAATTTCTAGTAGTATGCTATGCATTCGGTTGCCGCAGTTGTTACTGTTCTTGTGGATCCATCAATTTCTTCCGCTCTAGTTGATTCTTGCCTTCTCAATGGAATTTTACTACCACTGTTAAGCTTATGCCATTACTGAGCCTTCTCTCGATTCCTCAACGCTGGAATGATTGAACTAGAATGATCTATTGTTGTAATGTGACTACATATTGTCTTTTATACTACTGTAATGTATTTCTGTAATGTGACTACATATTGTCTTTTATATTGTTGTAATCTATTTCTGTATGAGACATAATTTGATATTTTATACTTAATAACCTGTTATGGGTATATCAAGAGGATTTTGTATATGAACTGTTATCAATATATGAAACAGGGTTTTTTCTCCTCTGAAAAAAGAGTTGAAATCATTCTAAATTCACATGTAATGTATTTCTGTAATGTGACTACATATTTTCTTTTATACTTCTGTAATGTATTTCTGTATGAGACATAATCTGATATTTTACACTTGCTAACCTGTTATGGGTATATCAAGAGGATTTTTTATATGAGCTGTTATCAATATATGAAACAGGGTTTTTTCTCCTTTGAAAAAAGAGTTGAAATCATTCTAAATTCACATATGTTCAATGGTGTCACTATTTCACTTCTGATATTATGTTGCTTACCTTGATGAACAGGTGGAACTCTGCTGGGAGGCCTCTCTATTTTTTGACTCTGTGCTCATACACTTAGAGGCTGTTATATGTTATATGGTCTAGACTGTATAGTTATTATACTACATATCTTCATACTATTCTACAAATAGTATGATGGAAACCAAACATAATAATGTATTAGGACATCACAACTTGCTAATTAGTTATTAGACTAAATATCTTCATATAGAACTTGCAAATAGCATGATGGAAATGTGAACTTGCAAATAGTATGGTTGAAATGTGGATCTCATGACTCTTCATGATTAATTCTTCTAGAAACCAAACATAATTTAATGTATCAGGACATAATTTAATGTATTAGGACATGCTCCTTTAGGCTTGGTGGAATTACCTTTGCTTTTTATTTCTCTCATACACACACACACACACACACATATATATGAAGAGATGATCCCATTTTGTTTTTTATTCATAGATCCAATTTCATTTAAATACAACATTTATCATAATGTACAATAATTCATTCCATATTATTTATAAATTTTTTCATTAAAAAATGAACTCTTTAAATGATGAACCTAGTTAATGCTTCTTCTTCATGAAGAAGACTACTTGATCTTTCAATTTGAATTTGATGATGGTCCTTTTTTATCTTTCTTGACTACTTCAAATTATTGACACAATCATATGCTTCTTGTTACTCTTTTTATTCCTTCCTTATATTGTATTCTCCCCCTTAGATATTTTGTACTCTCCCAAATAGATATTTCACTCGATTTTGATGGTCCTTTGTTATCTTTATTTACTTCAAATTATTGACACTTGATCATATAGATATCATATAGATATTGCACTCAATTTTGGTGGTCCTTTGTTATCTTTATTGACTACTTCGAATTATTGACACTTGATCTTATAGATATTGCACTCAATTTTTATGGTCCTTTGCTATCTTTCTTGACTACTTCAAATAATTGACACAGTCATATGCTTTTACCTTAATATCTTGTAGAGCCCATTTCATCCAAAACACTCAAAAAGAAGTAACTACTATGTATTTTAGTTCTACTCTAGATAGAGAAAGTAATGACTCTTTCTTGCTTAACCATTAAACCAAAGACTCTTCTTAGTAGAATTATACATTGTCCACTTGTACTTTTCACAAGCCTAGCTACTTCAAATTCTTGACACTTGATCATATAGATATTGCACTCAATTTTGATGGTCCTTTGTTATCTTTCTTGATTAATTCAAATTATTGACACAATCATATGCTTTTACATTAATATCTTGTAGAGCCCATTTCATCCAAAACACTCAAAAAAAAGTAACTACTATGTATTCCACTTCTACTCTAGATAGAGAAAGTAACGACTCTTTCTTGCTTAACCATTAAACCAAAGACTCTTCTAAGTATAATTATACATTGTCCACTTGTACTTTTCACAAGCCTAGTTGAATATCTATATGTTGTCAATGTAAATTTCTCACAAGTAAATTCTCAATGTAAATTTCTTAACTTCTACAAGTTTTATAGGTAGAGTCCATAACGGGCCAGGTAGCCTATGGATCTCATCTTTTATGGAAGGTGACATATCTAGTAAATGCCCCTACAGTCAATCTCTGGAATAGATCTAAATAGAAGTTCTTCATTTTAATATCCATAAAACACAACCACTTTAAGGTAAACATTTTACATGTGTCATTTCTCCCACAAACTAAAGGCTTCCTCCCATTAATTTTAGATGTGAATTATACCATAAACTTTTTAAGTCAAAATTTAAGATAAACCATGCACATGTCATTTGCAATAAATTTCAATTTAATATCGAAATTCACATATGTTTAGAGGTGTCATTGTTTCACTTCCGATATTATGTTGCTTAGCTTGATGAACAGGTGGAACTCTGCTGGGAGGCCTCTCTATTTTTTTACTCTTTTCTCATACTGTCAAAGGTCGTTATATGTTATATGGGCTATAATGTATATTATATGGGCTATATTGTATAGTTATTAGACTACATATCTTCATATAGAACTTGCAAATAGTATGATGGAAACCAAAAATAATAATGTATTAGGACATCACAACTTGCTAATTAGTTATTAGACTATATATTTTCATATAGAACTTGCAAATAGCATGATGGAAATGTGACCTAATTATTTATTAGACTACATGTCTTCATATATAACTTGCAAATAGCATGATGGAAATGTGAACTTTCAAATATTATGATGGAAATGTGGATCTCAAATAAAAGTCATGATTAATGGTTCTAGAAACCAAACATAACAATGTATTAGGACATGCTCCTTTAACTTGAAAATAGTATGGTCGAAATGTGGATCTCATGACTCTTCATGATTAATGCTTCTAGAAAACAAACATAATTTAATGTATTAGGACATGCTCCTTTAGGCTTGGTGGAATTACCTTTGCTTTCATGATTAATGCTTCTAGAAACAAAACATAATTTAATGTATTAGGACATGCTCCTTTAGGCTTGGTGGAATTACCTTTGCTTTTTATTTCTCTCTGACACACACATATATATATGAAGAGATGATCCCATTTTCTTTTTTATTCATAGATCAAATTTCATTTAAATACAAGATTTATCATAATGTACAATGATTCATTCCATATTATTCATAAATTTTTTCATTAAAAAATGAACCTTTTAAATGATGAACCTAGTTAATGCTTATTCTTCATGAAGAAGACTACTTGATCTTTCAATTTGAATTTGATGATGGTCAGGTTTGTTATCTTTCTTGACTACTTCAAATTATTGACACAATCATATGCTTCTTGTTACTATTTTTATTCCTTCCTTATATTTTATTCTCCCCCTTAGATATTGTGTACTCTCCCACATAGATATTGCACTCAATTTTGATGGTCCTTTGTTATCTTTCTTGACTACTTCAAATTATCAAACTATTGACACAATCATATAGATATTGCACTCAATTTTGATGGTCCTTTGTTATCTTTCTTTACTTCAAATTATTGACACTTGATTGAATATAGATATCATATAGATATTGTACTCAATTTTGATGGTCCTTTGTTATCTTTCTTGACTACTTCAAATTACTGACACAATCATATGCTTTTTGTTACTCTTTCTATTCCTTCCTTATATCTATTCTCCCCCTTAGATATTGTGTACTCTCCCACATAGATATTGCACTCAATTTCATAGGCTCTTCTTTTGAAGTCAAATATATTGTATTCTCCCCTTAGATATTGTGTACTCTACCGCATAGATATTGCACTCAATTTCATAGGCTCTTTTTTTGAAGTCAAATAAGTGACAATAATTTAAAAGAAATATCCCTAATTTGTTTCTTACATGTTCAAATGGTTCTCTAACAAGATAATTTACAAGAACTATTCCTAATTTGTTTCTCACATATTCAAATGCTTCTCTAATAAGAGGCTTTGTGGGTATGTATTCCATCTTCACTATTTTCTCAAAGACTTGTTGTGTGAGGAAGTGGTACTTTATGATGATATGTAAATAGTGATTGAAGGAAGTAGAATATTTTATTTTTGAAATTATTATTACACTTCTATTGAAACACTTAATAGATATATAGATTTACCTTAATATCTTGTAGAGCCTATTTCATCCAAAACACTCAAAAATAAATTTACCTTACCTTAATATCTTGTAGAGCCCATTTCATCCAAAACACTCAAAAAGAAGTAACTGTACTATGTACATTCCACTTCTACTCTAGATAGAGAAAGTAATGAATCTTTCTTGCTTAACCATTAAACCAAAGATTGTTCTAAGTAGAATTATGCATTGTCCACTTGTACTTTTCACAAGCCTAGTTGAATCTCTATATGTTGTCAATGTAAATTTTTCACAAGTAAATTTGTCAATGTAAATTTCTTAACTTTTACAAGTTTTATAGGCAAAGTCTGTAAAGGGCCAGGTAGCCTCTGGATCTCATCTTTTATGAAAGGTGACATATCTAGTAAATGCCTCTACAGTCAATCTCTGGAATAGATCTAAATAGAAGTTCCTCATTTTAATATCCATAAAACACAACCACTTTAAGGTAAACTATGTACATGTGTCATTTATCCCACAAACTAAAGGCTTCCTCTCATTAATTTTAGATGTCAATTCTAGACCATAAGATTTTTAAGTCAAGCTTTAAAATAAACCATGCACATGTCATTTATCTCATGGTCTTGTGTCATTTCTCCCATGTCATATATATACTTTTTATTGATTTTTTTTTTCAAGGATAAGAAAAGCATTAAATATGGTTGAAAAATGGAAATTATGCATAGAAGTTTCTTGCTATCCCAATCCAGGGAAAGCAGTGATTACATATGTGATTTCCAATATTGTGACTAGCCAATTCGTCCAAAAGAAAATGAATATACTGGGAAGAATAAAAAACAATGATGCATATTATATTGGATTGATAGAAGGCTTGGAAACAACGATGGAGTATGGATCAAATGGAATTGTAGTTTTCACCACTTCTGAACTTGTGTGCAACCAGATGAATGGTGCAGGCCAAGTTAAGAAGGACAGGCTAAAAGAACTGCACGGAATAGCAAACAATATTGTTAGCCAATTTCAATTTTTTAGTATAAAGAATTGTACAAATGTGAATAAGATGTCTGCTGATCTATTGCGTGGGGCAATGCCAATTCATGATTCATCTATCAAAGATGAATTAGAATTATACAGAGCAATGCCAATGCAAGATTCATATCTCAAAGATGAATTGGTTTTGAGATGCTCTTCTTCAAAAATTCGGGATTCATCTCTCAAAGATGAATTAGTGTTGAGACGCTCTCCTTCAAAATTTATTGATGGAAATTGTAACATATCTTGGATATGTGTGTGTTGTGTACTTATAAATGTGTCTTTTTTAATGACCATGTGTTTTTTTCAATTATATACCAATTGTGCTCCCACCACACCATGTAAAGCGCAACTCGGTGAACTTCACATTTGCAACAAGTGGTGAACTTCACAATTTTATAAAATTAAAATGTGGGGACTTCAAATTTTTTTTGTTTAAATGCAGTTTCATTTATTTTTTAATGACCATGTGTTTTTTTCAATTTTATACCAAGTGTGCTCCCACCATGTAGAGCGCAATTTGGTGAACTTATCATTTTTATAGTTTCTTTTTTTCTTAAATTGAGTTTCACGCATCAATTATTGTTTTGAAAGTTGTGTTCTACATAGTTTGCGTACACTAAATTACAAATTGATTTTCTGAAATTTATTTTGTGTAAAGGTCCACCAATATATATATATATATATATCATGCAGGATGAATGATGAAGATCAAAAAAATCCCATATGGGGGATCATGGATCGGGGGATGTTCACGGTATTTAAATATAATCTTAAATATCCATACATGTGTGTACATATTGAATTTATTTTTTATTAACTTTGTGAGTTAAATTAGTTGTTAATAAGTTTCAATTTTTTATTTTTTAGGAGCTAAGAAGAGAAGGGTCTCTACTCCATCCATGGAGCATGCCCATGGTTCACCCAGTCGTGGTATGATTCATGCAATTTAATCAATGAATATGTACATGTATTTATATGTACACATGAATGTATTTTTCAATTGATTATAAATTCATATTTGCTTATGAAGCTTCTCTCTCATCTCAAGAGGTTGGTGGTGGTTCAAATCCCCTTAGAAGGCCATCAATGAGTGGTAGCAGGTTGCGTGAAGGTGGTGATATTTATTCCCCCGGAGGCTAATCAACGGCTGGTGGTGCTAATTCTCAGCAGGGTTGTTCTGGGTCTAGTTCTCAGCAGGGTCGTTCTGGGTCTAGTTCTCAGTAGGATCGTTCCGGGTCTCAACAATTTTAGGGTGGAGAAGATGCTAACCAACCACATCAAGGTTGCCATCAATTTCAATATTTTTTTCATTGAATTTGTACAATTTTTTTTACATGTGTTTTTTCTAATATACGAAATTATATATATATTGATGAAAATGTTGAAAATGTTCCAAATATTGGTCAAAATAGATGTAGGGCAGCATGCTACATTCAAGAATAAGGTTGTCTACCCACCACAACTTATTCGGCCAACATTTATAATATACCATGGGAAACAAACATGGTGCAATGCACCTTACAAAGGTGTGAAAAACTTCATGCAAAATTGCAGAGATATCTCGTGGCTTTGACTCTACCTGCTGAGAGTCGACAAAGCCTCGAAATAGTTACACATTCATTGGGTGAACTTGTAAATGTGTACAAAAAACTTGGGCCAATGACTGATACATTTGTAGAAGTGATGAGAAAGAGAGCAGAAACAATAATGGGTCCAGATAAATGGGAGAATGCAAAACAAAGAGTTACAAAAAATATGGCGAAGTTAATATTTAATTTCAAGGAAGGGCCAAAAATAAAAATACTGAAGGTGCAATATTTCAAGCACCCAAATATAGCTTACTATTTGTATGATAGACACCTTGCGGCCTGTGGAAGGCTCCCATGGAACGATGAGGTTCCTGTTTATTTTGCAAAATTGTTTTATGCAGAATATTTTTTGGATATGAAACCCAACTACAATGACATTCTGCCAAAATTTTTTGGTCCAGGGAAAGGTCGATTGTATGACCGTAAGGGCACTAAGTGAGATGTGGAGTTTCCTCGCCCTGAGCCGCCATTGGTGAGTCGACCTTTTCGGGTCGAAAATCTGCGGTCAGAGATGGATGTGACTTCTCAAATAAGCCAAGAAGCAAGGGATGTCATGATCGACAATGTTTATAGTGGATTGGGTGGAGTCGATGTTTGTCTAAATCGACAAAGAGCACGTGAAAATGCACATTTCAATTTTGTGTATTGTACAAATGAAAATATTGACAACATGAATGTTGAATATCTCCAAATATATCCAAAAATTTTTTGCAATGGTTTTAAAGACCTAATTCTTCATGAGGAAGACGGCACGGGAACAATATGTATTAATGACGTTAGGGTTCAATTATTTTAACATGTATACATGTGTACAATTTGTAATAAATACATGTGTATGTACATGTATACATTTATTTTTATGTACATTAATCTAACAAAAACGTATCATTATATGGTAAAACACCATTTTCAGTTGTCACACATGATGAATGATGAAAATGTTAATATCATGTTCGAAACCTCTGGTTCAAACAATGTAGATTGGTCTCACCATCAAGATATGTTGGCAAATGCTAATGTTTTTTAAGTGATATTTTAAAATAAATAATTGTGCACACATGTACATGTATGTATATATAATGATAAAATGTTTTAACAGATTCTGATTCCGTTCGATGTTTTTGGGATGGCGGTACCTTCTTCTTCCTTGGGAGATGTACCTTCTACTTCCTTAGGAGATGAGCCACAAGTATGGACAATTTTTCACTTTTAAAATTTATGTTTAAGTTATATATATATATATTCCACCTCAAAAAGTTCCATTAAAAATTGAGATATATATATATATATCTTGAGTTATTTTAAAATTTTTGAATTTAGGTTCCCATAAAATATTTCTTTAATCCACGAACTCTAGCAATGGAGATAGGAACATCCACACCATTTCAACCATTTCAACAAGTTGCTTTTAACATTTTTTTAATATTATTCAAAATAAGTTTATATATGTACACGTGCATTTTCATTTGGAATTTTTTAATATATATATATATATATATATATATATAACTGTACATGTATATTGTACAGTTTACCATTGCAGATGTTCCCATGGGGGGGGGGAACTTGTAGCAGGTGAACAAATGGAGAGGGAACCTCATGAGGTATTGCATGATTTTTTTTTTATATTTTGTTTTTTACATGAAGTTCTATATATATTCTCACTCATTTTTAAAACATCAAATTTTAATGTTCAAGTACATGTGCATTGTGTACAGGTTTCCCATGCTTCACATGATAGTGTGTGGATTGAGACCCTGATAGGAAAGATGCTAGATCCATCTCTATTTGATGAACATGATTTGTAGATTTGATTTCAAGATTTAAAGAGTCTTAAATTTTCTGTTTTATATATTATCTAGATGCACTGTCATATATATATATATATAACTTGATACAGTTTGATACTAGTGATATCTACAATTTTTGGACATATTTTATTATAGTGTTAATATAATTTGTTTTGTTCCGAAAAGTTAATTTTTGGATGGTTTTAGTACCTTTGGCATGTGAATGTGAAGTAATGTTGTTATATAATTTGTTTGGTTTTTAAAACTTTAAAGTTTTGGATAATTGAACTACTAGTAATGTTGTCATCAATAAATTAATGTTGTCAGTTGAACTACATTTGGCATGTTATGTAATGATGTGTTATAATTTGTTTTTTTTTTTTAAATTTAAGTTTTTTTTCCTTTTGAACTACATTTGGAATGTTGTGTAATGATGTGTTATAATTTGTTTTGTTTTTAAAATTTAAGTTTTGGATGCATGAAGTACATTTGCCATGTGAAGTAATGTTGTGATCTATAATTTTTTGTTAAATTAAAAGTTAAGTTTTGGATGGTTTAAATCTACATTTGGCATGTGATATAATGTTAAATTTTTTTATTAGATAGTTTAACTATAATTGGCATGGCATGTGAAGTAATGTTATATATGATATAATCAAAAAGTTTTTAAAACTCAAGTTTTGGATGGTTTCAATCTACATTTCGCATGTGATATTTAATGTTTTAAATGTTTAATGTTTTAATGTTGCACGATATATAATCAAATAAAATTTTAAAACTTAATCTAGATTTAATCTAGATTTAATGTAAATCCCTTTAATTTTGATTTAATGTTAAATGTTTTAAATGTAAATCCCTTTAATTTTGATTTAATGTTAAAGGTTTTAAATGTCAATCCCTTTAATTTTGATTTAATGTTAAATGTTTTAAATGTCTTGATCTAAGTTTTCGATGGTTTCAATCTACATTTGGCCTATGGAAGGCTCCCATGTGAAGTATTGTTTTGATTTAATCAAAGAGAGTAAAGAAGTAGTTATATGTAAATCTCTTTAATTTTTATTTAATGTTAAATGTTAAATGTTTTGAAATAATGTTAAATTTTTTTATCTAAGTTTTGGATGGTTTCAATATATATTTGGCTTAGATGGAAGACTCCCACGTGAATTATTGTTTTGATTTAATCAAAAAGTTTTTAAAATTCAAGTTTTGGATGGTTGAAGTACATTTGGCATCTTAAGATTGTTTTTGATCTCTACATACTCTTGTTTGAGTGAAAAAATTTCGAATAGGAAGAACATGGCTTTTCAATGCAACTAACCATATCAATTGAGTTCTAATTAAAAAAATAAATAAAGTAGATATATGTATTTATCCCTTTAATTTTGATTGGAAATATAGGAAGTACATATATGTTTGTTGAATTCAGGTTAATGTCATTAATTCACTCAAATAGGTAGCCTTTTTTATTTCTAAATTGGTAAATTGATGACATTCAGTTAATTGCATTCTAGAACATAGAACATATCCGACTATTGAAAAGACAAATTTTGTACTAGATTTTGAATTACGAATAGAGATGTGGGTCAAATCCCACCAAAAGTCGGAGAAGTGCTCCAAGTCTCTTTTCTGAAAGGAATCTTCGTACAAAACTATATTGTGGATGATTTATTTAAATCATGGATAATTTTTATCAGAAAATCCCACAAGAAAAATTGGGCACATTCAGTTCATGTATATATCGAGTACGTACAACATTTTTCATCCATGCACATAGAAAAACTAATTTCAGTTAATTGCATTCTAGAACATATATATTGAGTACGTGAATAATTTTTCATCAATGCACATAGTAAAACTACTTGAACAATTAATTGCATTCTAGAACATGCATATATATATCCAATACATGTAACTTTTTTCATCAATGCACATGTATAGAAAATCTACTTTTAGTCGGTACTAAAGCACATGCATGTACCTAAACAATTTGTACATGTGCAAAAGCTTGCACAAATAACATAAGAAGCTCAATTTTTAGTTGAGCACTAGAAGTTATAAAACATATTTAATCGAAAGAGAATAAATTTTTGGGCAGTTCAATCAAAAAAATTCCAATGGAATGCCATCTTCAATAATCTGTTCATGATCGGATTTTGACATTTTCCATTTCTTATTTTTTGTTTTTTTCTTTGATTGAACCTCTATCAACTTTTTGCATGTTACACACACCAAGTGACTATATTGACAACTTATGAAATCAGGTTCATAGTCTTCAAAGTAAGCAAAACCCCCACTTTGATTAGTTTGTCTAAAAAAATAACCTTTTAGTATAATAGATCCTCTTTCATATTGAAATCTATGATCATTATAGTTTTCTAATAATTTCATTTTTCGTTCAGTGCAACGCATGAAATAATACTTCACATTTTTATTGTTGTCAATAGGTGCAATTACAGCAAAAACATATCCTTCACAATAAAACAAACTTAACAAAATTATATACATGTTTAAATTTATTTATATATCTTTAAATCATTAGAAAGAAATTTAAATTTTACCTTCTCTAACAAGATCAGAAACTCGATCACCATTGGATGATATTGTAGTTTCCTCTGATTGCATTTCTTCAAACATTGCAATAGACATTTTTTCTTTTGTATTTAGCTCTATATGTTTTCAATCATTTACATACATATTATTTTCACAAATGTCATTGGATTTTGTGTTGTCTATGAAAAAATGACAAAAACAAGAATATTTTCTTTTATCCAATGAAAACACATTTTTGGACGACTTTGTTTTAATTGAATGCAATTTTCGAGTCGCGTTTATTGTTTCAACGTCATTTCCAATTGATCTATCTACGTTTTTTATCCCAATATGCCAGAAAATCCTTTATATGGAAAATTCAAAGAAGAATGTAAATATGATATCAAAATATAATCAAAGATAATTATTGCATGGTAAAATTATATTTCCAGTAAAAATTAAATTGAATGTACCTTCGCACTTCCCTTGATGGGTTAGTCTCATGGTTTAGAGCAGCGATGCACCATTGAACAACTTCTTTTGTATCCACAAGTAGGCTTGTAGAGGGGTTCATTTGATATCTTCGAAGCGCTCGTTTTATGCATGCCCCTGCACCATCACGTTCTCCTTTTCCATGGCCAGTCTCAAAGTAATTCCAACAATGTTTAATACATGTTTTCTTATGAAGACAACACAACCAAAAGAATGATCATGCAGATTTGAATTTACCTGTGCATCCATCTGACCATATTCAATGTTCGTTGAATGTTATTCCACGATTTTTCAAGGAATCATAAATTTTTCCAAAATAATGTTGTACAAAGTATGTATCATGTGTACAATCGTCACTGATATAAAAGTGATATTCTTTAATGATATGTCAATTTTCACTCGTGCTTTCTATATAATCGATGTTTTTTTCAACATGTCTATATAGAATATGGATGAGCATGGAGAATTTGTCAGAATGATAGTATTCACTCTGAATACCTTTTTGTGGAACAAATGTGTAGTTTTTTGCAAAATCAATCACTGACAAAATGGTCCCTGGTGAAAAAACTTCACGAAATTTTTTGAATTGCAAGTCTTGCCATCGAGCTCTATGGGAATGCTTGGTGTATTTGTAAATTTCTACCTCAAACTTTCTCAAAAATTATATCACAAAAATTTCTTCTCGTAATTCAATTCTTTTAACATTATTTGCACCTTCAATCGATGTATGGATATATTCATATCTCTTCCATTTCACTTTCATGTTGGACAATGATTTATCATTTATATCAGTGCGATATTTGTTTTCAAATTTAGTCAAATTTCCACAATCATCGCATTTTTTACCACTAACACATTTTTTTTGTAAAATAGTTCATCACTTTCTCTTTCACATAGAATTTGAGATATGAAATCACGAATAGTGGAAGGAGGAGGTGAATCCTTCCATAATGTTCTACCAAAATCAAGGAATGTGTCATAATATAACTCAAATTCCACATGATAATGGCAACAAAAAGTGTTGCGTACGATGATAGGTTTTACATACCATTTTTTTTGTTGAACAAAAGCACTGATTGAAACACAAATTTCATGATTCTCTTCTTTGAACTTGTTGAATAACTCTATCTGATTGGTTTCCAAGAAATAATTTTCATGTTTTTCGTACTGATTTCGTGCTATTCTTCTTCGCATCACATGCTTTGTAGTTGGTGAAACACGCGAATTGTTCTTCCAATATTCATATAATATTTTTTTAACATTTTCTCCAAGTCTATCTTTGTATGGTTTCCTACAAATAGCTCTCCAACAAGCGAGTTCATCATTTACATTTATTTGCAGCCGAAATTTCTGATGTTTCTTCAAAGTTTTTCGCAACGTTCGTAATGCTCGTGCCATAGATGTTACCAAATTATTCTCTTTAGTACTTGATGAAATCACTGCCATATGTATTCCTCTATGTACAATTGAAACATTTTTCTGTCTAGAGCTCGTAATTGAATTTATAGCACTACTTATATTTTGTATCACATTTTCTTTCATTTTTTTTATCTTTGGTTGATTTTTGAATACCCAGTAGTGTCGTAGCTTCTTTTAATTCCCTTAATGATAGGATACCTTTCACCATTTGAGCTTCAAATTTCCCCTGCTTCTTTATGAAATACGTTTCGAAAATGCAGTTAACACGATATCGTATATAATGGTCAGGTTTTTTATCTCTATATGTGTGTGTCAACATTTTCTAACATCTCATCATTGACATTGATTTCATCTGTAGATATTTGAATAAATAGTACATAATAAGTTTACATATTCAACAAATAACTAAATTAATAAATATATGTATAATTTCAAAAATATGTGCATGTGTTCAATATATATATATATATATATATATATATATATATATATATGTACATACCTTGTGATTCAATTTCTTCACTTGAATTTCTTTCAATATTCTTACCATCTTCAATCATTGGTTCAATATCTCTTTCACTTTATCTTTCAAAATTTTGTATTTTATCATCAATGTTTTGAGGAATATTTCTCTCTGTTTACATTGCGAAATATTTTTCTTGAATTAGTTCATCAAATAAAAATTAAGCTTCACATTTTACACTAGGAAAAGTTTAAATATATCAATAGATCATAATATTTACATTTACGTACCTATTTCAATTTCTAGTTGAGGTTGATTTCCCCCTTCAATATTAGAGAGTGCTTCTATCTTTCTTTTGCAAGATTGTCTCGTCTCTTATCTACATTCCTTAGGGTCTTTTTTCGATCATATTTTCTCGCACAATTCCTTCGATTTCCCATGATAATAGAGTATGAAGTTCAAAAAAATTCTTTCAAAAATTTAGACAATAACTCAATTAAAAAAAGCATCACAAAAGATTTAATTTAAAAAAATTAATTTTAAAATTTTTGCAAAAAATACATACTCCAATCCAAAACACTTACTTTAAAAAATACGAGAAAAAAATGTGTTATAAAAATTAAACGAAGCTCAAAATATTTACTTCAACTCAAAACACGTACTATAAAAATTTTAAATTAAGCGCAAATCTATACTTTTAAAAAAAAATGAAGAACAAAAAAATCTAAAAAAATGTATCACATACCTCCAAGAAATGTCCTTTAAATATACATCCAAGAAAATTTCTTAAAACCAAAACAATTCTTTGTAAAATCGGACCGCCTCCAACAAATTTCTTCCAAGAAAAGTCTTTAAACCCAAAACAATTCTTTGCAAAATCAGGCCGCCTCCAAGAAATGTTCTTAAAGCCAAATCTCCAAGAAAAGTCTTTAAACCCAAACCAAGACCTTTGTAAAATTAGACCAAATGTACGAAATGTGCGAAAATTATGAAAGATTTTACGGCAATTTATATTGACACGAAATGTTTTTTTCGAGGGGCTCCACGAATTTTTTCGTGCGACAGAAAATTATGCAGAAGTTCGGCCGAACTTTGAAAATAAGTTTGGCTGAACTTTAGAAAAAATTCAGCCGAACTATTAAGGCGTGAGACTTAACGGCCTGTTTGCATGAAAACTAGTTTGGCTAAAGTTTGTAGAAAAGTTTGGCCAAACTAACACGTCACTAGTTACACAGATCCAAGCTTTGAATAAGTTTCTGCAAGTTTGGACTGATTAAACTCCATGAAAAATTCTGAATTAATTTTTGGAACCAAGACAAGCATTTTCAGAATTGAATCTACTTTCAGGAAATATAACTATTATGGAATTTCATAAACATTTACTAATTTTAATTAATTTTGTAATAAAATGGGTGAAAACAATTTCTGAGGGTCATTGTGATTCAGTGAAATCAAAATTCTGTATCTCCCAAAATACATTGTAAAAAAATTGAAAAAATTATGGGGCATTACATTGGTCCGTCGTCTCTAATGGGTAGCTTTTAGATTTTTAGTTTATAACTTATATGTTAAGAAATTTGTTGTGTCTCGAACCATACTCAAAATATGCATTTTTTTCATATTGGACTAGTTCAAAAAATTCTAGTAATTATGATATGCATCCATTGGCTTTGTAAATATGACTAAACCGAAGTAGACTCTGTCTAGATTGTTGTAACACATTTTGTTTTCTCAAAAGCACAAATTTTCAAAGAATACAACATTGCGTATTAACATGACTTCTTATGAATCCTTTGATTGTTAAAAAAAACACACTCAAAGAAACGCTAAGTTGACATAACAAATGTGCATAAAAAAAATTCAAAAAATAAGTAATAGAAAGCTAACAAAATTTCTGACAACTTTTATTTTTATCACAAAATGAAATTCTGAACAGAAAAATTGTTATATTTTGCAAAATGTTGAAGAATCGAAAGAAATGAAAGTTTTTCTCAAAAAAAAGTCAAAAAGTGGAACCCAACTTCACATTTTCACCCATGGAGAAATATATTTTCAGAGGAATTCATTATTTATCCTTCAAAGGTCATGATTTCTTCTATCTTAGTAATGAAATTGATGAATATGAGACAATCGTATAGCCCCCTCATCTTTTTTTCTTAGCTCAAGAAGATTTATACTTCTCCAGCGGATGTCAAATACCTTATAGGATGTATCTGATATTTCCAAAAAATATTATTCGATTCTTTGAATTCTAATAGCATAATTTCAGTAGCATATGTGATTATAGCATACCTTAGTACGAACTAACTTTATAGGTGATGAAATTCTGATAGAGGAGGACATACTTAATTATGTCTTTAAATATCATTAAAAAACATGATGGCACAGATACACGGAGATCCTCCTTTTGCTAAGATTATCCCTTTGTTCTTGATGATTATCTTGATCGCTTAAAAATGATTTGATGTGAACAGAACAATGGGTAATAGAAATTTCTCATACTGCTCATATCAACGGAAGATCCGATGATGAGTTATCAATCTTTAGATGGGAAAGGTCACAACTTCATATAAACTAAGATTGATAATGGCTCACTGATGAGGAATCAAAACATACCATGGATTCTTATCACAGGAAGTGCTTCAAGTGTTTGCAGTAAATTAGCCAAATCTTCATTCCTTGGAGACTACAATATTATCATGTGCCTTAATACCTTAAAACTTTCCTGACAAGTTACCTCGTGTCTGCAGCAATTTACTGAACCAAAAATTTTCAACGTCTTTCGCTTTTGGATTCATATTTTCATCTACGAGGAGCCTTGATCAGTAATAGTATAGATTCCAAACAACAGTCACTAGATGATGCCTCGACAGGGGCCGATTCAATCTTACTGGTAAGGAATTCTTGCACGCAATTTAAACTTAAGAATCAGTGCTTGGAATGTTGGCACACACATCACTTTGAAAGATAATATTAAAGATGTTTGATTCATGTTACAGATCGGATTGCCATATATTCAATCCAAAATAGGTCGGTGAATCGAATGCCAATTAAACATTTGAAAAATGAAACCCCAAGAATAACTCCTTTGGAAAAAGCCACCAAGGTTATACTACGGTGCAGGTGTATTTCGTAAGAACACCATTAATTTGTTAGGTGTATATCAATAGGGGATCGATAAACAGCTTTCGAACAAGTCCCAATTTGAGGACTGAAAACCTTATGCACAGAACATGGTTTAAGATTTTGTGAAAGAAGGCAAGGCCAAAACATAGCATCTTGGAGCGATATATCCCTTGATAGTCATGTAGGCTTCCCTAACAGACTACAGTCCTGCTTCAAATCTGATCATTAATTTCAGTATTAAATTTATTTAAACGAAGGTTCAGATAGGACAAACCTCCACGGATCTGCAAGCCAAAATTTTCTCTAATCTGCAGAGAAATATCGTACCTATGCGACGTATGGATAACTTCAATTGCAGATCAATGTATCCCATACTTCTTAACAAAAGTCCAAAACTTATCTTCAGACTATGTTACCAGAAACTAGAAACTGGGAAAGAAACTAGAAACCACAACTGTACTAGAAACTACCTTTGGAGGTTTTGTAGGAAAGAGATAATAAAAATAAAAATAAAAATGAAAAAATACAGATAAATATTCACGAAATAATGTTTCATTCATAATTCCAAATATGATGATGAATACCACATCTTCTTTTTTGTTTTTCCTGTCTACATATTTTGTAGCTTGTGTATTTCACTTTTTATTATAGCTTTCATTCAATCTGATTTAAACATAATTTTATATATGGTTTAAGAAGTTCGTATTCAATTGCAGATTCTATTTATTGTTTCTTTGCAAATGTTGTATCCTGGTCTTGTGTTATATATATATATATATATATATATTACATTTTCTCCACAAAACCATAATTAACCAAAAACTCAAAATGAAGAAAAATGTATACAATGTACACTTAATTGACTAAAAGACATAAGAACAGTCAATTTTCTCAACATTACTCAAATTATTTAGTCTTTTAATAAAATGTAAAATTTGGACTGTAAATTTAGTTGAAATTATATTGAAAATTGAAACTCCATAACTTTTGAGTCTAAAAGTATAAGATTCTAATTAAAAATAAAGTACTGTTAAAAGGGGGACATAGCCATTTTGAAGTTTGAGCATTTTCCTTGAATGTGAAATCACGAATTACGTTGATAATTCAAGGATAAATGAGCAATGAAAGTAAGGCTGAGGGAGTGAGAAAATATCTTAATGCTTTTTTCCAACTGATAATTTCAGTTGGGTATGATGATAGACTCTCTCTACTCCAAAGGATAAACATGTTGATATGTCGATATAAAATGTTTGATGATGTTGATCTGTATATCTATAAAATATGTTGAATCTAAAGTAAAGGTGAAATACCTTACCATCTTCCCTGAAATATTACAACAGAAAGGGATATCCTTGTACCAGTTGTATTAGTTAATCTTTATGATCTGGACAATCTAATCTATCACCATTATTACAAAGAAATAGGCTTTTTCCTGAACAATTTAGGAAAGGTCCTAGATATCTTTGATATAAACTCTATTTATTTTTCGCATGGCAGTTGATGTTATACTTCCTCTGGCATGGGAATTCTAAAGAAGATAATGAAATTTAGGAGATTGTCCTCATAATTGATTGAGTAGTTTCATACTCAAATGGAATCATCTAGCAAGATACCTTGAAAGTTAGATGACCATATGACGTAAGGATTCAGAGGGAACTTCAAATTATTTCAATAAAGACAATAATATCAAAGTACGTGGATTCATGACAATTGATTGGTGACCCTAAAGATGATTTGGGTGACTTTGGTGCCTAGACCAAAGGATGAATATCTGGGTACATATAACTTGATGGACATGCTCCGTAGCAGCATACCTTTTCCGATTTTTAGAAGGAGATATAATGTTATTGATAAAACCTCTGTGAAGATGACCCTCCGTTTCTCCATCAGCAGATCTATATTGGCAAGAATAGATTACCCTTCTTCTGAGAGAAACTAGGAGTCATGTACAAACTCTACTATGAGGGTCAATGTACATTGATCTTTGAAAATCCAAAAGTAGGATCAGTCAAATATTTCCTTTATTAGGATATGCCAGAAGCAAACAATATTCCATGTATTGACCTATGGTCTAATGTGTGCCACATATACATCTATGTGCTATTGAATAGAGCTATGAGGCTCCCACTCATCTAGTTCTAATTTTCAAGAGCAGCTTTGGCATTATTCCCTATATGAAGGGATTTGTGGTTAACATTGAACATGGAGCTCTAGGAGCTCCTGGAGGCTTGGGGTTCTTACTAAGTTATGAGTGACCATAAGGTGATTTTTTCACCTTCCCCTAGTGGTGGGTTGTGTATAGGTGGAGTGGTTCACCTTCCCGTGTGAAGGATGACATGTGTGTTAGGTCCCTATATCACTAGTATAGCCCCTTATTATTATTAGTGTAAACCCCTTATTGTTATTATTGTACCCTTGTAACCCCCATTTTTTTATTATTGTGCCCTTAAATTATTATTGTTAGGTCGGCTAGGATTACATTGTGGCCCACTAGGATTACATTATGGCCCCATGGACTCCTATATATAGAAAGGAGGTTTTGTGAATTGTATCATCCAAGAATTTTTCATTTATGTAATGTATTGGAGGTTGCCTCCTCGAAGTGGCTCATTTCTAAGGCATTGATATCTCTTTTCTTCTATTTTTGGAGCTGGTTACACAACATTTGGTATCAGAGCTTTGGATTCTAGGGTTTCGCTGCTCCAAACAGGTCATCGTGGCATTTTCGCTATAAATTTTTTTTCTACGAAGTTTCAGAAGCTGAAATTTTTAGGGTGCGAAGAAAAAATCCTGAGGAAGCTTGTATAAAAATTTCAGAGTTTGGTTCGCAATAATTTCGGAGATATGATCTGTGGAAGTCAGGTATTTTTTCAGGCTCTTAAACAGGTCATCGTGGCATTTGCGCTATAAATTTTTTTCTACGAAGGTTCAGAATCTGAAATTCATATGGTGCGAAGCTGAAATCCTGAGGAAATTCATCAAAAAATTTCAGAGCTTGGTTCGCAATATTTATAGAGATATGATCTGTGGAAGGTAGTGCTTTTTAAGGCTCCTGAATTTCATCTTAAAGAGGTGATCGTGGGAAAAATTAAATAACTCTCTCTCTGGAGATTGGATTGGAGTGCCGTCAAAATTGGTCGCAAGTACACGGCCTGTAGTTTATTGGCTATCAATTTTAGAGACAAAGGACAAAAAAGTGACACGTGGCAATTCGTACAAGTTCGCTCTACTGAACCAGTCCAGAATTAGGTCATTGTGGGAGATTGGACACAAATTTGTCTTGGAGAATCCAAATCAGGTCAGACCTGTGGCATTTGAAAGAAGCTTCAGAGATCTACTACAGGGCTTAATTTCAGATATCGAAGATTTTCAACTATAGAGATAATTCAATTTCAATATCGAGCTCCTAAAAGCTAGTAAAAGGTGTGTATTTTTTTTTCCGAATTGCATAAGTCTTGTTTGAAGAATCAAGTTGAATTGATTCCAAGGGCATCTTGTAGAATAAATATCAATATTGGATTCTTAAATGGCCCCTAAAAAGAATTCAACACCCATTAAGCCTTCAGAAGGCTCTACTATGACTCATGAAGATGAAGAATTGCAACATGATCTATCAAAATTACAAGAGCAAGTGCAACAAATTTCACTCTCACAAAAAGCAACAAAAAATGAAATGGAAGTTTTGAAGAAAGGCGTGGAAGTGAAGATGGACGGTTTGAAGAAAGGCATGGAAGCTAAGATGGATGGCGTGGAAGTGAAGATGGATGACATGAAAGACAACATGGAAAACATGAAGAATGATCTAAAAGCATACATGGAAGGCTTGATGACAAGCATAAAACCAGAAATGATTCCTAATGGCGGAAATATAGGAGAAGAACCTCATGATGAGAACAAAATAAATGTTAATCGTGATTTCATAAACTCGAATGTTGGTGGGAAGAACCACCATATTCCAAAAAATGGATATGAGGAAGTTTGATGGAAAGGATCCTGTAACATGGATACTACAGATGGAGCAATATTTTGATCTCCATAACGTGCAAAACACACAAAAGGTACGCATTGCAACTTTACATTTAGAACAAAATACATTTGTATGGTATCGATGGCTTTGTTCCCGTAAAAATATTGTCACTTGGTCAATTTTTACGGAGGAAATGATAGCACATTATGAGGATACAAAGAGCAACACCTTCTTTACCCAATTGATAAATCTCAAACAAAAGGGTTTAGTGGGGCAGCACATCGAGGACTTCCAAAAATTGAATATAAGGGTAACTGATATTCGAGAGGAACACAGGATTGATCTCTTCCTAGGCACTTTAAAGGATAACATCCAACATGAAGTTCGCGTTTTGGAACCTAATTCATTGGAGAAGGCATTCAGGTTGGCACGAAAAGTTGAATGTAAAATTATGGCGACAAGGAAGCCTACCACTCAATTCTAGAAAGAAGCAAGTGTTGCTACGCCTAGATTTCCACAACCTACAAGGTTGACACCACAACAATTGGAAGAAAAAAGAGAAAAAGGGCTTTGCTACAGTTGTGATAGCAAATACACTAAAGGTCATAAGTGTGCTCAGAAGAAATTATTTTACATAGATTGTGAAGAAGAAGAAGAAAATGAAAAAGAAGAGGATATACACAAGGAACCACCCCTAGAAGAGGAAGAAATGAATCCGACCATATCGTGTAATGCACTGGCAGGAATTACCACTCCTCAAACTCTCAAGATAGAAGGACATATAAAGAAGAAAAGGGTAATAGTGTTGATTGATTCAGGTAGCACCCATAATTTTATTCATCATAAGGTAGCCAAGGAATTAAATTGTTTCCTATACCCAGCACCAGAATGTCAAGTGATGGTTGCAAATGGAGGAACTATAAATTGCTCGAGAAAATGCCATAATATCAAGCTAACCATGGGGGAATATGTATTGACTAGTCCAATGCTTTCCATTCCTATGGGAGGTGCTGATGTTGTACTAGGAGTACAATGGTTACAATCTTTGGGGACGGTAGTTTTTAATTTTCAAGAACTTTTCTTGAAATTTTTTTCAGAAGGAAAGGAAGTCGAATTACGGGGTATTGAAGGGAAGCCAGGAAGGATAATAAGCTCTAATGTCATGACAAAGCTTCTAAAGAAAGAACAACGAGACGTAATTGCACAATTATGCTCACTAGAAGTTCCGACATCAAAATCATCTATTTCTGCAGATCTCCAACAAGTCTTGGAAAATCATTCCAAGGTGTTTGAAACTCCCAAAGGACTCCCACCTATTCGTGATCATGATCATGCTATTCATTTGATTCCAGGAAGTGCTCCTCCAAACATCAGGCCTTATAGATATCCTTACGTCCAAAAGAGCGAAATTGAACGTATGATTGCAGAAATGTTAGAGGCGGGTATAATTCAACCTAGTCAAAGTTCTTTCTCTGCTCCTGTAGTATTGGTACACAAGAAGGATGGATCATGGCGAATGTGTATGGATTATAGGGAGCTCAATAAGCTCACCATTAAAGACAAATTTCCCATTCCTGTGATTGATGAATTATTGGATGAATTACATGGAGCAATTTATTTTACCAAGTTGGATCTTCGTTCAGGATATCATCAAATTAGAATGAAGATCGAAGATATTCCAAAAACAACATTTCGAACTCATGAGGGTCATTATGAATTTTTGGTCATGCCTTTTGGCCTTACCAATGCACCTTCTACATTTCAAGGGTTGATGAATTACATTTTCAAACCCTTCCTTAGAAAATTTGTGCTAGTATTTTTTGATGATATACTAATCTACAGCAGGTCTTGGAAGGATCATGTTGAACATGTTGACAGGGTGCTCAAACTATTGCAGGAGAAACAATTATATGCAAAAACATCCAAATGTTTCTTTGGAGTACAAGAGGTGGAATATCTGGGTCATATTGTATCTCACGAGGGTGCTAAAGTAGACCCTAACAAAATTAAAGCCATTAAGGAATGGAAAGTGCCCACAACCATAAAGCAGTTGCGAGGATTTCTCGGGTTAACAGGGTATTATCGCAAGTTTGTTAATAATTATGGGAGAATAGCAGCACCTCTAACAACATTATTGAAGAAAGATGCATTTTCATGGACTCCTGAAGCAACCAAGGCCTTTGAACGTCTTAAAGAGGCAATGTGCCTAGCACCGGTCTTAGCTACACCAGACTTCACAAAAACCTTTATTGTGGAATGTGATGCCTCAGGAAATGGAATTGGTGCAGTTTTAATGCAAGAAGGAAGACCCATTGCTTTTGAAAGTCGTCCAATCAAAGGGAAGTATTTACAGAAACCTATTTATGAGAAGGAAATGTTAGCAATACTACATGCACTAAAGAAATGGCGAACTTACCTAATGGGAAGACACTTCAAGGTAAAAAACTGATCATGATAGTCTTAAACACTTTTTGGAACAAAGACTATCATCAGAAGAACAGCAAAAATGGGTCACAAAGATGTTGGGTTACGACTTTGAAATAATCTACAAAAAAGGAAAGTTGAATGTTGTTGCAGATGCACTCTCAAGAAAGAATGAAGAGGTGGAAGCATTGCTTTGTGCCATTTCTATTATCCAACCAGATTGGATAACCGAAGCAAGAGATGAATGGAAGAAGGACAAAGATGTATGGACACTCATTCAAAAGTTGCAGCAAGATCCTAGTACATTCAATACATTTAGCTGGAAAAAAGATTCCTTATGGTACAAAGATCGTTTATATCTTTGTAAGAATTCCCAACTAAAACAAAAGATTCTTCTGGAATTGCACACTTCTCCTTTAGGAGGACACTCAGGATTTTTAAAAACTTACCACAGGGTGAAGAAAGAATTTTTTTGGGATGGCCTTAAATCTGATATTCGAAAGTTTGTGGCGGAATGTTTGGTTTGCCAACAGAATAAAATGGAAACAATTAAGACCCCAGGACTTCTACAACCTTTATCCATTCCAGGTCAACGTTGGGAGGAGATTTCAATGGATTTTATCACAGGTTTACCTAAGTCCGAAGGAAAGAGTGTCATCATGGTGGTAGTTGATAGACTTACCAAGTATGCACACTTTCGTGCATTATCTCATCCATTTAAAGCAAGTACAGTTTCTACTACATTTATGGATAGAATTCAAAAGCTACATGGAAGCCCAAGGGTTATTGTGAGCGACAGAGATCCCATTTTTACTGGAAATTTTTGGACGGAGTTATTTTCTTGTTTGGGTACTCAGTTAGCTCATAGCTCATCTTATCATCCTCAATCTGATGGTCAAACCGAGATAGTAAATAAATGTTTGGAAGGATATCTTCGTTGTTTTGTATCTGATAAACAAACACAATGGGTCAAGTGGTTACCTCTCGCTGAATGGTGGTATAACACTTCCTTCCATACTGCAGCAAAAATGACCCCAATTATGGCACTTTATGGATATCATCCACCATCGATCACATCATCTTTAAGGGAAAATTCGAAGGTTCAAGCAATGGAAGATCACATCGAGCATCAGCAAGAAGTTCTCCAACTCTTAAAGGATAACCTGAATTTGGCACAAATCGAATGAAACAACAGGCAGATCAACATCGTAGCGAGAGAAGTTTTGATGTAGGAGATTGGGTATTTTTACGGCTACAACCATACAAACAAATGTCCCTGAAGCAAGCAAAGAAGGATAATAAATTATCGCCAAAGTACTATGGTCCTTACAAGGTGTTGCAAAAGATTGGTACTATGGCATACAAATTGGAGCTTCCCGCTTCTTCGCGAGTACATCCAGTTTTCCATGTTTCATGCTTAAAGAAGGTTATAGGTGAAAATCTTCCAGTTCAAACAGTATTTCCAGAACTTGATGGGGAAGGGAAAATCATATTGGAACCTGAAGCAGTCATGGACAAAAGAACTCGACAACTACGAAATCGATCAATTTCAGAGTATCTCATCAAGTGGAAGAAGTTACCCACTGAAGATTCTACATGGGAGGATGAGAATTTTATACAGAAGCACCCGGAGCTGCGCAAGTGTTGAGGACAACACTTTTTTTGAAGGAGAGGGGCATGTTAGGTCCCTATATCACTAGTATAGCCCCTTATTATTATTAGTGTAAACCCCTTATTGTTATTATTGTACCCTTGTAACCCCCATTTTGTTATTATTGTGCCCTTAAATTATTATTGTTAGGTCGGCTAGGATTACATTGTGGCTCACTAGGATTACATTATGGCCCCATGGACTCCTATATATAGAAAGGAGGTTTTGTGAATTGTATCATCCAAGAATTGTTCATTTATGTAATGTATTGGAGGTTGCCCCCTCGAAGTGGTTCATTTCTAAGGCGTTGATATCTCTTTTCTTCTATTTTTGGAGCTGGTTACACAACATGTGTGTAGTGTGAGTGGTTCACATTCCTCTACAATTTCACAAATAAGTATGTAAGATGAGTGGTTCACCTTACCCTGCTATTGGTGAAATATTCATAGGATGAGTGGTTCACCGTCTCATGTGGCTACCTCGATGAGAGATTAATTTAAGCATCTGTTGACATGTATGTGGGAAGTGGTTCATCCTTTCCCCACATGTAGAATTATCATTCCCTATCATTGATGGTTGATATGTTGTTGGGATGTGGTTTATCCTTTCCCCACATGTAGGACCCTTCCTACTATTGTTTGTTTTCATACATGTAATATATGGTTCAGCTTTTCCCTACTCTCGGTGTTTTTCATCTCTGTAGGATGTGGTTATCCTTTCCCCAGATGTGGTTGCGATATGTAGGATGTGGTTCATCCTTTCGCTACATGTGATTGTGATGTTAGTTTGCAGGATATGGTTTCTCCTTTCCCTATGTGTGATTATGTGCGTGATGTGATATATTCTTTCTCTTCTTGTGTTCTTGCATCATCCTACCCATGTTGTCTCATACATGGGAAGTACCTCTCATCTCGACAATGAGTTGGGAAAAATTGGAGTTTGCTATTGGGTTATGTGGACTCACTTTTGTTAGTGGAGAGTGACTCACTCTCAATTGATTCTTCTTTATTATTATATCATTGTTTAGCACAAGACAATAGAGATGAAATTCAGAAATGATTCATGACATTAGGTAGGCATGATGGATAGATTAAAAGGTTGAATTCTCCCCAGTTGAGAGGAAGTGTTAAATTTTTCAACTAGGGCCAAATTCCACTTTGGACATCTCCTCTAAGAAATTTAATTGCACTATTAAATTCCTCTATTCGAGAGTACCAGAATCGATCTTTAGATCGTCAAATTCGGATAAGTAAAAGTGAGTTGTTGAATTTATTCCTTCTCATGATCATCATCAAGGTTGACCTTATCTGCATGTTTGTTACATAGATCCAATAGACACATCCCTTGGTCCTCTTCTAATTTTCATAAATAGGGGTTCATCCACCCTCATTGAGAATCATCCTTAGAGAAACTCGCACTTCCAAATTTTCTTTATTTGGTCGCACGTTAGGAGTGTTTACCTACTCTCAAGGAAGGAAGATTGTTGGATGGAAGGGTTTCTCTTTAGGCTGCATCAAGTAGAGGAAATTGTACCGAGATGAATTAGGGTTTTCTTGAAGCATATTTCAAAGGATAGAAGTTTGTGGTGGAGGTAGAGATACATTGCATGAGGGACGAGGAAAGGAAGGGTTTCTTGCAAGTTTTTCTAGGGCTAGACACACACTAGTAGAGGTTGTTGCAGAGGGTTGTGAAGGTACCGTAGAAAAAAGTGGTAGGTCGTAGGCTTAGCCACTCCAATCAGGGTTGAATATAGGCTTAAGGGACTTCCTCATGCTGAGATCAGCAGAGTATGGTGGCAACAACTTACCTTGCCCAGGCTACAACATATGAAGGCTGTTAGGATAAAAATAAAAGGGTTGACCTAGCAAGCACTAGCCCTAATTTGACCATGACCTATAAGAAAAAGAAGAAACCTTCTTGATGGTGTTTCATTCTTAGTCTGTGGTTTAGATCAAATTGTATTAAAGGTCCTATAATGAATGCGATTTTGATGTCCTAGTCATGAGTTTAGATGTTTTCATATATGTCTAGATTCAGAAAAGGAGATGTGACTTGATTTTGGAATTTCATATTCGCAAGTCAATATTAATTTATTTGTACTCTCTCTCTCTAATTCTCAATTGAATATTTTAAAATAATAATAAGAATAATTGATCAAAGGTATTTCCCTTATCAGTGTTTCTCTCTCCCTTGTGTCATATATGTGTGTTATCTTACCTTTTCTTGTCTTCTGCATCCTTGTGCTATGTTTCCTCCTTAGTTACTATCATAATGATTATGTCTTGTGTGATTTCTAATGGAAATCTAGGCCAATATATATCTCTCAAGTAATTGTCCTTTGCAAAGAACATGCTAAATCAAAATTTAACACTTTCTCTCTATTCACACATATCCTCTCTCCCTCATTACATCTTCATCCCTCCCTTGTCACTCCCTCTCTCTCTCTACCTCTATCTCTCATTGCCTTTGTTCTTCCCTCCCTCTCTTTCTCCTCCAAATCCATCTCTCCAGCCTTCCCTCTCTCATCCTCTCTCCATCTCCTCTCTCTCTCTTCCTTCCTTTCTCTCCTTGTCTCTCCCACCTCTATGTCTCTCTCTAACTCTCTATTACCCCTCCATCTCGCTCTCTCTCTCTTAAATAGGATCCAATTTTATTGTATTTAAGAAATCATCTAGATTAAAAAAGACATAATTGGTTGTAAAATATTAAACCTATATTTTGGGTCAATCATCTCAAAGAAATATAATTAAAAAAAACTTAAAAGAACAATACACTATATTTCCTCTATCATTTTTAGTCACTTCTATTTCTCTCCTAGTTTAGATCCTTGGTTAAGATGCATCCATCATGGTTGTTTATAGTATATAAATTTCACATATGTATATACTAAAAATTGCACCACATGTTGCAACGGAAACGTCGTAAGGTTGTGTATAGGAAAGAATAACATATAAGAAATAATAGGTAGTAGGAACTTTCTCGGCTCCAACTGATACTCCAAAATAAGGTCACCCTTCCATGAAATTATTTTCTTTTATCACAGTCACAATGTTGAATTCACTCTGCTCTACACCTAGAATTATTAAATGGAATAAAAACTTATCACTATGATATGTTGTACTTCATAAGAGACTACTAAGAAGCTTATGTATGGTAAATCCACCTTCACTTGTCATTTGAACATAGGGAATAGAGTTATATTAATCATCAATTTTATGAATAAGAGACATTTGGGCCCTTTTTAACCATTGGGGATGATTAATTAATCTCAATTCAGATAATTTATATTAATTATATACAATCATATTTCCATAATTCCTCTTTGAACGACCAATATTCCACTTCTCTAGAACCTTTCACCTCAGTCAGAAAAAAAAAACATCATGAAGACCCAAAAGTAAGAAGAAAATATCATCTCATAATCAGGGAATCTAGCAACTTATTTAAGGATCATCACAATAAAAAACATCATGAAGACCCAAAGGTAAGAAGAAAAAATTAGCTCATAATCAGGGAATCTAACAAATTATTTAAGGATCATAATTCAAGACATTAATTCCTTTTAAAGATCATTTATTTTCCCATCAAATAAAAAGCAACAATCAAATTTTGTAGTGACAAGAATGGGAACAAATTTTAAATATAATAACACCCTTCCCTAGTGATAGTACATTTTTGTTTTGAAACGAAATTATTTTCCCAGTCTTTTAAATACAGATTCCTCCCCAAATGACGCTTTAAAGATAAGGTAAGTGTATTTTGTCTAGTATTTTCTGAATAATTGAATTGAAGGGCAGAGGAAAAGAGACTACTAGACAAAAAAAAACAAAGTGACTGAATTTCAAACAAAAATAACATTCAGGAATCTCTTTTGATTTTCTCATGTGGGCCTTCTTCAATTGATGAGGTAGTGGGAACTTTCTCCTCTACAATAAGAGGTGGAGAATTATGTTTATTGAACTACTACTCATGCAACTTTGACTCCTCCTTACAATTGGAATGTTTCTCTTCCCATAACTCTATCTTGGGTTTAATTTTATGATATAAATATTATTGTAAATAAGAAATTTATAATACAGAACAAGAAAAACTATGTATATTTGGATGTATGAAAATTTAGATACATTTTATTAAGTAAAATTTTAAAAGAATAATGGTTATAAACATTTAAAAATAATTGTATTAAATAATTAGTTTAGATCGAGAGTTAAGATTGATTTAGGCCATCTTAGTTCCCTCTATAAAGAAAGTGCATTCCATATGAATACCATGGGTTTTATTTATTGTTTATCATCATTTTATTTTATTATTTTTATTTTTTATTGTATTTAAACCTAAATTCAATCTAACTTTTTAAAAATAAAAAACCTAACATTATAAAAAAACATATATAAAAATATTTACTTGATCCAATGCCCTAAAACATTTCAATCGTCTAACATTTGATCCAATGGCTCAAACATGGACACAATGGCAGCTAGGGAAGTTGTTTTCAAATAGTGGCGTAATAAAAGTATTCTCACTTTTAATTTATTAAAACATTGATTTAATATATATGGGAATATTTTTAGTAGTCTTGAGGATTAAGAGTTTAGATATACCTCAAAAGTACTTATAACCTTTTTTCTTTTATATTTAATTAAACATTTGTTATAAAATTAAATTAAATTAAAGTCATTTGTTTAATATTTTGACTTTCAAATAAGTTATAGCTTTTGGGCATGTGGTATTGTTAAGCCATAATATTGTAACAAAATAACTAAAATCTTAGTTTCATAACATAATAATCAAAATCTTAGATTCTATTAGCCCATGGTATTATGATTTTCCTCCCTCATCTCCCTCTCTCTGTCCTTATCTCTATCTCTCTCTTGTGTGTATTGGCCCATGGTATTGTAAGAAAACCTATTTATAATTTAATAATATCGATGGTAAATATCAATGATTAAAATTCTTGTTATATTGTAGATATTAATTTTCTGTCCACTCATTAATTAAATTTAAAAATGGTTATGCAATCATTATTTTAATTCATATGGTAAAATAGATGTTAATTTAGAATTACTATTTATGTGTTATATATTTTAATGTGATATGCATATTATACTTTGTTTTAAGTAAAAAAATGTTGATAATTTTATTAATAAAAAGCAAAATTACAATATAACAATATTTAATTTAAAAAATATCTCACATCTCAAGTGATATCTATATTATTTTTTCTTTTATCTAAAAAATTGTTAGTAATTTAATTGAAATACAAAAGAAAAATACAATAAATAAAAAATAGAATTTAAAAATATCTAGCATCTCACACCTAAACTATACACATCTACCTTATACTACCCCGTAGAAAGCCCACAATAACCCAAACAAGAGTTTATGGCATTTTCTTGTTACTATATGTTTAACCTTAGGTTCATAATTGATATAGCCCTCTTAAATCATCATTCTACCTTATTTTATATATAATAGTATTGTACCCAATTTTATATATATATATATATATATATATATATTTTTGTGTCTTCAATAAGTACATACTTTGAAATAAATTTGAGCATATAGTATTTTTTTTATTATATGAACAATACTTTCCTTTTTACTTTTATTTTGAAATGTTAAAATTTCATGTAAAACATGTATAGATAGTTTTGAAAATCTCTCTGTATATATTCTAATGATTATGAATGTTTCAATAATAATTGTAATAATTATTAAATTTATTAAATTTATTGTTAATTTATTAGTTTAAAAAGAAATTGTTTTTTATTCAATTGGAGTATTTTTTTAGAACTCTAAATTTTTGTTACAATTCTTTTTATAAAAAATACTACTGGTACATATGCATTAATATAAAAAAATCTCCATATACTACTTGTACATGTACATTATTATAACTAGCAATTGCCTCATATGTTGCAAAGGAAACACTCTAAGGCATACAATAGAATAGAGAAGAATCCTAACATATACGAAATCATTGAATGATAAAAATTAGTAAACAAAGTAACATTCAAGAAAAAACTCAATGAAGAAGGCTCATTAGATACAAGGGATGTCAATTTGGTTTTCAAATAGTAAATTGGCATTTTACATTTTTACTTCCTCTTTCAACTCATTAAGAAAAGTTAATGGAAAAAAGAAAACTGATATTACGGTGCGAAATGTGAGTGAGAGTGATTCTTAGAGACTCCAATATAGTGATAGGAAGTTTATTCTTAGAGACTCCAATATAAACATCCATGCTAATATTTAGTAAATCTAAAAGCACAACTTAATTTAAATATTAAACTATTATAATAATAATAATAAAACTTTGGTGAGCATTATTTATAAACAAAAACATATTTTAATCAATAAAATTGCTTTCCAATAAAGCGTCGAAAACTGCTATCCACTTAAATAAACAAAAACACATAAATAATCATCCAATAAATTGTTAAAAATTTTAAATAAACAAAAACACAAATAATCATCTAATAAATTCTTAAAACAAAATCAATCTAATAAATTCTTAAATGAAAATCCTGGTAAGTTCTTAAAAAAATCATTGAGGAACTTATGATCCTAATTACAATTTCTTTCCTCCATGCGAGAAAGAAATTTACATGAATAACCTTTTCTGTGAGCTACTCGTAGGAGAAAATCATCTCGGTTCATTGACATAATCTAAAATATCATCACAAACAATCCCGAAAGAGCGAGTTTGTCTACGCTCCAAGAAATATTAAGAATTCAAGAAAAAATTTCTTCATTACAAACTAATTAATTTTTCTTTCCTTTTGCGGATTAGTACATCAATTAGAAGTCGAATATCTAAATATTAATATGTTGATGCTGACGGATGGCAGATGAGGTAGCAGTCATGCTATTTTCTTCAAAGCAGGTTTCCACAACGTTTTCTTCAAACAGGATTTTAGAAGAAGGCGTGCGTTGAGCCTTGCATTGGATGCGTCTTGTCAAGGGATTTGCCACAACCAATCTTCCTTCTCTGCTTGACAAAAGCATAAGACCGTCCGGTACTCCATGGAGAAGCCAATATTTTTTGAAGGGATCCGCCACATATAGTTCTGCTACTCCCTGGAGAAGCCAAGATTTTTTGAAGGGATCGGCCACATGTAGTTCCAGTGACAGAAAATGATATTGTTTAGCATTGTTAGAAAACATTACAAAGCAAGTTGCTTTGTAAAAAGATATATATAAAAAGATTAAATCCTTTTACAAATTTCCTTCCTAACAATATACCAGACATTTCTATACTAATATTAAAACGTAAAAACACTAAATTTTAAAGAGAAAATATAAATAGAAGTTAACAACAAAATCCATTTCTCACCTTGTCTCTTTGATCAGTGAAACACACTTCGAAACCGTTGTCGCTCTGATGAGAGAAACTCAATTGTAAAACCATTCTTTCGAGCTCATCAACGTTGCTAAGGTTTTCCTCCTAAAGAGTCAAAAATATACTCTAAGGCCTAAGAAATAAACTGAGAAAAAACATATAATATTCACTTGTAAAACCGTTGTCGCTCTAATGAGAGAAACTCACTTTATACTCTAAGGCCTAAGAAATAAATTGAGAAACAACATATAATATTCACTTGTAAAACCGTTGTCGCTCTAATGAGAGAAACTCACTTGCTGGGTTGGATTGATGCTGTGTGTAAATACTCTCTTTGGATTGATTCTCTGTGTGAAAATACTCTCTTTATGAATTCTGAACAAATTTGGATCCGTTCAAATAACTGAAGGAGTTGTTCTACAGTTATGATAATTTAATGGCTAAAAATTGTTCAATTGTGTAACCTTACATCTAATAATGTAATTAGTACAGAGTAACAACTAGAAGAGTTGTTTTTAAATAAGAAAACCTACGAAGTAACAGATTCTTCATGTGATATATATATTTGTTTCCATGTACAATTTTACTCCTCAAATAGGAGATTCAACCATCAGATAGGCTTTCATTTCCTTCTTCTTTTACTCTTACATCCAAATCTCTTTGGATTATAGTTAATATATTCCTATGACTATCTTAGCATTGTATATTAATAATACAAATTCAAAACGTATACGAATTATTCCATAGATGTGTACATACAAACTGAACTATATTATATCTTCCTTTACAAACTGAACTATATTATATCTTCCTTTCCAACTAGACTCATAAAATAAAATAAAATAAATTATCTAATTTATAAAGAAACATGCATATCCAATGGTTTTTTATATGGACAAATATGATTCCTTTATATTATATAAATATATTTTTTAAAGTTATATTCATATTCATAGTCGTTGAATTAATTTTTTGAGTCTCACATATATTTTAATAATAATTATGTTGTATGGTGTCTTTCTTTGAAAACAATTTTGCTAACTGTTTTTTTTTCATAATATATGTTATTATTCGATCTTTTGTTAGACAATTGGATCGTGCTCAGTTTTCGATTCAACTTGCCCTAACACGTGGAAGTTGGCCGTTGTGACTCACTCCTTCGATTTCAAATTTCTTATCCATCGAGTTCCCAACTACCCAAACTACCCAAACTACTTTTGCAGATGAATTCCATTATTCGCATGCATCATGGAGCACTCGCCTCTATTTGAGCAGTATTTTCAAGAATCTCGTTGTTTCAATTTCAGGGCACCTCTGCAGATTAGTATATACTATACTCTTTCCTTACAACAGTAGTCATCATCCCTGCTTGCTGTGCTCTATTATTTTACAAGCCCAATCCTCTGCTAGCAATGGGAAATATTTAACAAGGTTCTACAGTGGTGGATGAATTAAGCTTTAGAAGCAACCACAATGTTAATACATGAAGTATGGAAAAACCCATCAACTGAAGAAGAAGCGGCGGCGAAGGAGGAAAAGATAGATTAGGGTTCCATTAGTGTACTAGAAGAGAACCAAGGAATACCCCTGACAAAAATTTGTATGTGGGGCACCTACTGGAAGCATCTGGCCGAGTCGGAGTTCAACATTGGTGGAGGAATTCCATTCTCAACAAGTTGCAAAAACAAGCACAACATTAATATATAAAGTATGGCGAAACTTATCGACTGAAGAGTTTGATGTATTTAGTGTCTTTTTTTTTTGTGAATTTGGTAGTTCCTCTCTTTTTCTATTTATATTTATAAACAAGGTTGCAAAATTAGAAACAATAGTCCATAGCCTCAACCTGCCCGCAGGACCAGGTCTGTTGGCCATCTCAGTGCATGAAAAGCTGACCAAAAATGAAATAGTTTCATTCATTTACATCTAGCAGTAGCTATCTGCTCTATTTGCTTGATAACTACAATCTGTGAATTAAAACTAAGTTCATATAAAAACAATACTATCATTAAGACAGAGATGAAATAAGTCCAAAACTATCCTAGAGCCCCATTCTACTGAAAAGAACTACTCTTCTGATGAAGAGACAGGGGTTGGAGCTTTCGATGTCGATCCTGGCATGTCTCCTTGTTGTAAGAGATGGAGTTGCTTTTCAATGCGCCCAACACGATCATCTACTCGGCTAATTCTGTCAGTGGCCTGGTATTGAGTGATTTTAATGTGTTGAAGCTGATCCTCCATGTGTAGCAGCGTGTCATGCAAGCAGAATTGAGTCTTCTTTGGGTCCTGTACAGTAAGACTCGGATGCATACTCTCGATAGCCCTGGCTAGGAGGCTTTTAATAATCCAGTACGTGTGAACGGTTTGCTGAAACAAAGTGAGGCAGCCCCTGGTGTTACGAGGATCTGTGATGAAGTCTAGTATGTTAGCCTATGTTTCATTATCCTCAGGGTCTGTGTGGATTTCCTTTTCCCATCCTTTAATTTCTTGACGGATAGTTGCTGAATTTCGCATTTCATAATTTGCTGCCAATTGCTAAAGTTTCTCTAAATTGGATTTTTGTCCACGTTTCTTTGGGGGATGTGCATACTGGGCCTTCTTCCCTTTAGAAGCCTGGGCTATTGATCGTCGTTTCCCCATGCGATCTGGACAACAAGAGCGCAATTCAAACTGGTAAGGAAACATGAAAAGAACATGAGCTTGAGACCAGCCTCCTCGATTCCTGTGAATAGCGATAGTGTGGCGGCCAGATAAGGAGGACTTTAACACGAGGGGCTCCATTATCCAGTGGGCCAAATGCCTTAAACAGTTAATACAAGCATGCTGAATGTGGAATGACCCAAAGACCAGCGGGTTGAGCAGCAGGTTGAGAAGCTTATGGACACCCGCCCTGCATATGACTTCATGGAAATACCAAGTAGATTGACGCACTTTGTGGGGGCTAGCAAGACTATGGGACCTCCTATGAATTTTTCTCAAACAGTATTCCCTTATAGAATCCAAAGCCAGTACCCTACTCCAGGGTGATCCAACGCGACCCACAAAAGGCTCACCATAATATATTTTTAACACGTAAGTTTGCCAATTTGAAACAGGGTAGTAAAATTGGGTTTGAAGATTGCAGGGATTTCTAAAATAGGTTTTAACAGGTGGCAGAGTCAAGCGGACATGGCCCTTAACCTTTAACAACAACGGGGTAGACTTATGAGACATGATACTAAGCAAGACAATGTAAATAAAGACAAAGCCTTTGTTAACTACCTTCAAAGCATAACCCAGACCTATAATTTGGGCGATAATTTCCATGCAACAGACGCTCGTAAACGGGACAGTCCAGATAACCACCATTAAAAGTAAGAGAAGATTAGATACGTACCCCAGCTGTGTAGGTTGGTTAATAGGTTGAAGAGTGTTGAGCTTCCTTCTCGACTGTCTCCATACTATTACATGCAGAGCACAATGCATGAAGAAATGGAGAAGGGAAGGCGTGCAACTTACCTTAAATAGAGCTTGCCATCTGGATCTTGTCAATCTAGGCTGGCCTGCCTGTAGCATATTTAATGATCAGGATGTCGTGCACCGCCATAAACTGCATTTTCCATATGCCATTATGGAGTGGGAGTGTGCGAAGGACAGGCGACTACATGCGTTCATCTAATATGATGCACTGTCTGACAAGTGGGCACCCCAATGAGGGGCTGGAGATCTTTACTAGCAATCAATTGAAGGGAGTGAAGTTCCACATTCCATATGGCTTCAGTGGGACTGCAGTCAATATACCTATCTGGATGTTGACATGCCCAATTAGCTAAATAGTCTGCTGCTGTATTGCCTTTCCGTTTAATGTGGCCTGGGAGTAAATACTGAATTTGCTTCATCAACTGGCCTACTTCCTGAATGAGAGTAGTTGTTCTCCAACTATGAGTGATTTTCTCCCAAGGTGTGCCTTGCTGAGGTTTGCGGAGGATACTCGTGACCAATTCCAAATCCCCTTCAACAATGAGGCGGTGATAATTCTGTCTAATTGCAATGATAAGACCTTTCTCAACTGCGATAAGCTCAGCTTCGTTATTAGTTGCATGACCTAGATCCAGGTCATAGCACCGACAGACAACTCCTTGGGAGTTCCAAAAGATAGCTCCTGAGCCTGCTTGTCCTGGATTTCCTTTCGATGCTCCGTCATAATTAAGTTTGATAAAGCCTGGCTGAGGAGGAGCCCAAGTTTCTACTATAGCATCGAATGGTGGCCTGTACTTCCATAGGTTTGTTGATAGCATCTGTGGTTTCAGGTTTAGAGCGTCTAGGATCTGTGATTCATAACCTTCTACCTTCCAATCCTCATCTGTCCAAATCTCTACTAGAATTGTTTCTTGGATGTTTTCAATGGAACGCTGCCAAATGGTTTGCTGAGGGTGTACTACATGTTCAAATACACTGCGATTCCTCTCTTTCCAAGTGTTCCAGAGTAGAAATCCGAATGAGAGTTTCCATGCTCGATTAATAACTTGACAGTGGAACTTCCCCTTACGTCAGTTACTGATGGTTTCAATAATGTTGTTATTATGTTTATCTATTTTCCGAAATAATTGTTCTAATTTATCCCACAACATCTGTACCCGTGGACAAGAAATCAAATGGTGTTCTATGGTTTCAGCATCTGCTTCACAGAAAATGCATCTGGAAGGTCCTATCATCCCACGTTTCTGTAAGTTTTCCCAAGTTAAGATTCTTTTGTGGCTTAGCAGCCATAGAAAGTATTCCACCTTAGGCCAGTGTTTCTGAGCCCAAATATTCTTCGACAGCAGCTAGCTTTCATACTGGGCATGTTGTGATTGAATATAGTATCCTTATTTTATTGTGTATTTCCCTTTTTTCAAATAGCCCCATCTAAGTATATCCGGACCCACAATTTGTCTCAGTTTTCTAGAGTTGAGTTCTTTGGAAAAATTGTCCCATTGCTGTGTGGCTGGAGCTTCTGGCCAGTATGTTTTGTCCTTCCATTTTCACCATAATTCATTCACATTCGGGCACCAATAGTGTTTTAAGAGTCGATGATTAGGAGTATGCGTGTAGAGAAAGATTTCTCCCAAGTCAAGCCGACTGAACAATTTCTCTCGTTGTTGCCAAGAATCTTCCCAGAAGAGAGCTATACTGCCTTCCCTAACTTTTCAGAAACTATGTGCACGGATCAAATGTCTGTTCATAGCTGCTAGGTTCCAAATTGTTGAGCCTTTCGACATCCTATCGATTTTCAGTCGGCCAACAACAGTAAATGGCATGTCATATTTAGTTCTCCATATGTTCTTCCAAAGATCCGGGCCTCCCTGTAACCAGCGCCACCACATATTAGCTCCCAGCACATTGTTCAGGATACTAGGGTCAGGAAGGCCTAGGCCACCCGCTGCTTTGGGTTTGAGGAGCTTGTCCCAGGATAGGAGGGCCCATTTCCTTTTGGCTTGGGCTCCCTGCCATAAAAATTTCTTAAACATATTGACCAATTGCATACAGACTCCCTTTAGACAGGCTTTTCCAGACAGTTGATAGAGAGGCAGTGCTTGCAGCATATATTTTAGCATGATTAGGCGTCCAGGGGCATTCAAGACTCAGAATGCCTAGTACTGTATTATGTTTTCCACTCTTATGATGATGTCCTGCCAATCTGCTATCCAAGTTGGACCTGTGTTTACCCACATCCCAAGGTATTTCAAATGGAAGGCCCCCGTTTGGAATCCTAAGGTCTGTGCTAAGAAATGTTGAGTCTCTACTGTGCAATTGAAAAAGTAGACATTAGACTTATCTTTGTTAATATGAGTTCCTGAAGCAGCCGTGAAGATTTCAAGAATTGTGAGAATTGCTTTACATTCTTTGAAGGTAGCCAAGCAGAACAATAATGTATCATCAACAAATTGTTGATGAGTCAACGGAAGATTAGGGCCCCACAATTTTAAACCTTGTATTTTTCCTTCAGTAAGATGGGCTTTAATAAGTCGACTTAATCCTTCAGCTGCAATAATGAACAGGAAAGGAGAAAGGGGGTCTCCTTGCCGAAGTCCCCTTGAACTATTGAAAGGAGCTGAAGGGCTGCCATTCAAGAGGATGGAGAAGTGCGGTGAGGAAATGAATGCCCGTAGCCATTGCAACCAGCGGTCATCAAACGCAAAGGCCCACATAACCTCAATCAAATACTGCCAACTAATGTGGTCATATGCTTTAGACAGGTCCAGCTTAGGCAGCAAACCTTTTCATTTGTCCTTCTTGAGGGAGTGGATTGCTTCCTGGGCTACCACTATTCCATCTAAGATTTTTCTGCCTTTAACAAAACCTATCTGTTCCGGGGAAATGAGAGAGGCCATGGGCAGTTTTAATCGATTGACCATGATAGTGGAGAGGATTTTATATATAAAATTGTAGAGGGAAATCAGGAAAAAACCAATAGGGGTATCCACATTTTTTTTCTTTGGAATAAGTGTTATGAAGGTAGCATTCAGAGAAGGTAAACAGCCTTATTCCAATGAGATTCTTCAACTACTTCTAAAATATCTTGTCTGAGGAAAGGCCATGCTGCCTTAAAGAATTCGCTTGTAAACCCATCTGGCCCCGGGGCTTTTTTTTTAGGTAAGTTTAAGACCACCTCTTCTACTTCCTGCAAAGTGATAGCGTGGAGTAAAGCTAGGTTCTGCTCTCAAGTTATGACATTTGGGATATGTGTGGTGATCTTCACTATAGCTTCCTGTCGATTTGGGTGTGGTTCAGTAAGGAGATCTTTAAAGTGGGTCACCAATTCACGCTCCATATCTTCATGTTTAACCAGGCGGTCCCCATTGGTTTCTTTGAGAGAAAATATTCTATTGTGCTGCCAGCACTGGATCATTACCTTATGAAAGAAACTAGTATTTCGATCCCCTTCTTTCAACCAGTGCATGCGGGATTTTTGTTTCCATAAGAGTTCTTCTTGCTTTCGGTGCTCTTCTTGTTCGCTAAGAATGCGACCTTCCTCAACAGCAAGTTCCACTATTCTGCCATGGAGGATAACGCGTTGTTGAATCTCTGTCATTTGAGCTTGCAGCCGGATTTGTGCCTGATGGATGTTGCCAAATTCAAGATGGTTCCATCGTTTGATTTCTTCCTTCAATTTTTTTAGACGGAGCTGAAACGAGTGCATCTTGTTGTGGCCTATGATCTGATTTGAATTCCACCAGTTTTTAATATTATCCATGAACTGAGGATCTCGGAGCCAAAATAATTCAAACCTAAACGGACGATTGTGTCTGCTTTCTTTTATATCCATTTCCAATTTTATTGGCGAATGATCAGATCCCAAAGTAGGTAATATAGCTGCTTCATAGTAAATATCAAAGCTCACCAGAGCTTCTGAGGTAAGAAAATGGTCCAGGTGGGAGGCTACCTGAAATCATTCTCCCCTTCTGTTGTTCCATGTAAATTGGCCATTAACTGTAGGGATATCAACTAGGCGAAGATCCTGTAGGAGCTCTCGAAAATTAGCCATATCGGGATCCTCCCGTCTAATTCCACCTTTTTTCTCTGATAGATTTAAAATCATGTTAAAATCCCCACCTAGAATCCAATATTTTTCATTATGCATTGTACTCGAAGTCCTGATATGCTGCAAGAAATCTGCTCGGTCTCCTGGAATTGAAGGTCCATAGACAGCTGAGATGAGGATTCTGTCCTCTGCCCCAATTTGACGGAAAGTTGCTGACAAAATTCTTGGAAGGCCTATCCATCCTTCTGCACTAATTTCCACAGTATTCCAAATTACAGCTATGCCTCCCGAGGCGCCTACAGAGTCTATTGCCATACCTTCATAGTGCAGTTTGAAATATTGGAGGATTGCATCAAGTTTCTGCCCAGAAACTTTCGTTTCCTGTAGTAACAATATTTGAGGTTTCTCGGTTGTCAACTTGTCTTTCAAATAACGCTACTTGCCCAGGTTACTATTAAGACCTTTAATGTTCTAGGAGAGCACCTTCATTAGTGATTTTTAGGGAGTTTTTGGAATACCGTTGTTAACAGTATTATTTTCCCTGTATTAATCAACATTTCACCCACTAACTGAATGGATTCCTACAAGGTTCGTCGTCCTCTCTTTTTGGCCGGTTTTGCTTAAGGGGGTGTCCTCTTGTTGGCCGATTGCTCCAGTTCTTGTGTTTCTTTCTGAGCTTGCACTGTGAGGTAATGTTCGAAAGTTTCTTTGTATAGTTTTTTCTGGTCTACTGGTATAAAACGATCATCAATATTCCGCCATTCAAAGAGAAGACGTTTCAAAAGTTTCTCTTCTGTGCTCAAATCCTCTTTATTTTGTTCAACCTCCATGGGGATGAGTTCTTGTGGCTGACTATCTTCCAGTGTTTCCATTTCCTGCCCAGCTTTTCTCTTGGTAGATTTATTTTGCTGCGGTACCTTCACTACTTCTTAACCTACACCTTATGCTACCATTGCACTCGCGAAGGGTTCGCCCTCTTCCTGTAACACCTGGTATCAATTTTAAGGTATTTTCTTACTCTGTTTGTCTGCACAAGCAGAACCTAGATTCTTTGTACGGGGAGGCCATTTTTTTGCAAACACTGGTACAAACCCTTCTTCATCTTCTTGGGGTTGCTCCTCCTTTCCATTCTGGCAGGGGGGTGTAGATTCAGTGCCATTCAAAGGGAAATCTCTATACAAATGGCCATATTCGTGACAGCGACGACAACGAAAAGGAATATGCTCATAATCTAACTGCTGCTACCAGATTTTACCTTCATATTCCAGTTCGATCAGCTCTGGCAGGGGTTCTAAGATGTTCATTTATACATAGATTCTGGCAAACGAAGTATAGTGACCCCTAGCTGTGGATTCTACTATTTTAACAAAATAACCTAACGAATTTCCTATTCCTTCCAAAATTTTAGGGTCTCAAAAATCCATGGGAAGCCCAAACAGACGAACCCAAACTAGAGCAGCCAGAAATTGCTCTTGTTCAGGGCTGTAACATTCCTCCCATTCGCGAAGGAAAAGCCCCGCATTGCTGTAAAAATAGGCCCCCCCCTCAAAAATGCATTCTTTATCTAGTAGATTAGAAAAAATAACTGTAAAAAACCATTTGCCCCAAGTTTAAGATCAATGTGACCCTTGGGCTGCCATTTTATTTGAATCCATTTCAATAAATCCTTCTCTGAAGGCCAAATACCTATAAACTTACAGATTAGGGAATGATTCTTCATATATCCTCTGTATTCATCCAATTTTGATGCTGGGATGACAAATCTTGGTTTCTTGACTGCTCGTGGCAAGCATTGTCCCTTCAGTTTTGCTTGCCATTCTGCGCCTAAGACAGAGCCCTTCATTTGTTGAGCAGTCCCTGAAGTTGGTGCCCACTGCGCTTGATCACCACTCATGATGTTGCGGTAGGAGGGTGTCAGCCCTCCTCCCGAGGTCGCAGCCAAGCGGTGAACCAGTCGGTTGTATCTTGTGAGTCTCGAAACCCTGCAGAAACCTGAGAAACCCTACGAACACTTCAACCAAATCTTGGAGCCACTCCATGTTTTGCGAGTATTTTCTTAAGAAGGTTTAAGATTTATCAGAGGTTTTGAATTTGATTTATCAAAATATTTATTGTACCGGAGTAAATTTGGCAGTTTGTTTAAACCCTTCGTTTGACTAGTTTGTTCAGCCGTCATTTTTTGATCGAACATTTTATAGGGATTTTCTTAAGCGTTCTCTCCTCTCATGCCCCTCCTTACTATAGTGATTTTAGACTATTAATTTTGACCACTCAAGATTTTTCGTGTAAGGAAAGCATAGTAGATTCGTTCTTCTACTCACTATGGGATCAATTTTTGTAGCGAAGTTTGATGCACAATCCTTAGAGTTCGCATCCCTACATAGCATTCTAATGTGATTCCAACAAAACCTGAGTATGATTATTGTGGCAGTCCTATGGCTAAGCCTAGGATTTTCACGCTTCTAGTCTATCGTCCTTCTCACCATCCCCCGCTAATTTGGAGTTCGGTGACCAACATGAATAGTCACTCGAAATTGAAACCAATAATGTTGTTTCAATACCCATCGATTCAAGATGGGTAAGAGTCTAGCAAAAAATTTGCGGCATCCAAAATTGTTAACTAAATATGTTGACGACAAGGATCTCCTGCTATTGTCTCCTCTTCTCTTTGATCTTGACTCCAACATGAAGGTAGACACCATAACAAAAAAAAAATTATGTGATAAAAAAACAAATTGGGTACATCTTGATTTTAACTCCACCATGGAGCACATACCACAAAAGAGCAAGTTTATTTTCTTTATGAATTTATTTATTGTGTCGAGTACATTTGTAGATTTTTTTGTTGAAACCCTCCATTTTTTTACTTTTTTAGTCTCTCATCCCTAAGCTACATTCCAATGTGACAAACCTAAGTATGATTATTGGGGTAGCCTTATGGGTAAGCCCAGGATTTTTAGGGTTCTAGTCCATGGTCCTTCCAATCATCCCTCACCTATTTTGAGTTTGGTGACCAACGTGAGTAGTCATTCGGAGCTAAAGCCATGAAGGTTGTTTCAATACTAATCAATTCAAGATGGGTAAGAGTCTAACAACGAATTCGGGGCATCTAAAAGAGTTGAATGAATATGTCAACCACAAGGATCTTCCGTTATTGTCTTCTCTTCTCTTTGATCTTGCCTCCAACATGGAGGTAGACACCACAAAAAAACAAGTTTATTTGATAATTTTTTTGGACACGTTTTGATTTTAACTCCACCATGGAGCAAATACCAAAGAAGAGCAATTTTATTTGTTTTATGGAATTCTTTATTGTGTCAGAGTAAATATGGAGGTCCATTTGTTTATATTATTAGGCATTCATTGTTTGATGAAACCTTTTATAGGAATTTTTTTAAGGGTTCTCCCCTCTTAGGCCCCTGCTTGTTGTAGGAATTTTATACTATTAATTTTGACCATTCATGATTTTTTTTTGTAGGGAAATCATAGCAGATTTGTTCTTCTTCTCATTGTGGGATTGATTTCTGCAACGAAGTTTGTAGCACAGTCCTTACAGTTCTCATCCCCATGCTACACTCCAGTTTCAGTCCAAAAAAACCCGAGTATGATTACTAGGGTGCTCCTATGGCTAAGACTATTATTTTCACGGTTCTAACCAACGGTCCTTCTGATCATCCTTCACCAATTTCCATTTAAGTGACCAAAGAGAATATTCATTCCAAGCTGTTTAAGAGACTAGCAACGAATTTGGTGCAACCAAAAGAGTTGACTAAATATGTCTACCACAAGGACATTATGTTGTTCTCTTCTCTTCTCTCTAATCTTGAGTCTAACATGGAGATAGACACCACAAAAAAACAAGTTTACGTGAGATTTTTTTTTTGGGCACCTCCTTATTTTTTCTCCACCATGGAGTGGAGCAGATGCCACACGATAACAAGTTTGTTGGAGAAAATATTATCAGAGTCTTCTCTCTTGACTGTGACTTCATCAAGGGGGCAAACAAGATAACAAGACAAGTTTTTTCGATAAAATATGATATATGTTCTTGAAGTTGCACACTATTTTCAAAGCTGGAAGATAACATGTTGATTGCAGAAAATATGATCGAGGTATTAATTTTTTTTTGGTTTTAAAGCCACAAACATATAGAGATGGGAAATTGAAAGGAAAGATGTGAAGTTGTCTCACAGTTGTGTGGCATCATATATCCCTGATGATATAGAAACATAAAGTAACAATTATTGTGATAAATTGGAGTTGATACAGAAGCTTCTAGTAGCCAATAGATCCAATTCTCTCTAATACTTTTGGAATAATAATAGAAAACTGGAAAATACATACATGGAATTTGTTGAAGAAAATCTGAACAAAATCCAATAAAATCAAGATTTTCATTATTTGAAGAAAAAAAATTCTTTCATTATCTTATACATCATGCCTCCTCTACATTTCTCAGTACTAGCACAATGACAATACATAAAATGTAACAACCAAGAAAAATAATAATGATTAGTATGTGTATACAATTTCTCTATCTCTAGGTGTCAATTGAGGTTTCTTTTTGAATTCTCCAATCAGTTTCTTTGAATTTTCAAATATTAGTGGGTTTCTTGGAAAATTGGAAATGGCCAAAAATTTTGGATACAGAAGGACCCATGGAAAACACACATTGTTGAATGATCTAATTGGTATCCTCATATTCAAATGCATTGCAATTTTTGTGTGCTTCAGATGAAGGTAATGGAATTTTTTGGAACAGGGTTGGATGCAAGTAAGAGAATTAGATTTCAAAGGAAATTTGGTAGAGAAATAAGACTAATTGGTGAATAGGTTGTTTATTTCTTCTCTAAAATTAAGTTTGCAAGAATATGAGCTTGTGTGGTCCCAAATACCTAGAAGGGTATATACAATAGGCACTCATTACAAAGGCATGCTCCTAGCAGGAGCCTAAAAGAGAATGGTGACAATGGAAATCATTGTGAAAAATGAAAGTTCCTTTGAAGGCATGCATAAGTGTTTATAATTGCATAAAAAATTTATTTGTTTCTTCTATGTTATTGTTTCCTATGTTTCCACCTTACGACGTTTCCTTTGCAACATGTGGTGCAATTGCTAGTTTTTTTCATTTCCATCTCTAAAACAATTTCTAAAGAAAGACATGTACTCTTGTAAGACCGAACTACAACCAAGAAACTTCATCTACATCTCTTTATTTTGTTCTATTTTAAAACCTTTCAATGAAAATTGGAGGAAATAAGAGATTATGCATATATTCTTCATTTTATTTCAATAGCTACAAAAATCTTAACATATGATATCATACTCAACCTTGTTCATGACAATGGGAAGAGACTAGAGATTATGCATATATTCTTTATTTTATCTCAATAGTTATAGAAATTATAATTTATGATATGATACTCAACCTTGTTCTTTCACATTTTTTATATCAATATTAGCTCTAACCTAATTTTTATACTTTTTCATAGTCTGAATTATAGTCTAAATTGTTTCTTTATTACATAATTTAATTGTACATGTATATTGTTATCTTATTCTCTAACCTATTTGAAAATTCCTATCAAGCCATAGCAAGTCCAATCAACAAAAAATACTTTAGAAATTATTCCTTTGATTTATGGATACAATATTTTGTATATGGAGGATCCTTATATTCATCATCTTATATAAAATTTAAGACAATAACATATTTCATGGAAGATGTTATGTGTAACACAAATTAAAATAGCCATGCATTACTATAACACATATAACTCAATATATGAAGAAAACCTTCACTCTGTTTATCATCTTGGTACATTAATAATCAATTGTCAAATTCAATAAGTAAACTAAAAAAAAAAAATTATCTCACTTTCCACTCAATCATGATCAGTCTCCGAGAGAACCACGATATGTCTGTCACAGTTTTTCGAACAAAGATTTTTTTTTCTTCAGAAAAAAATAATCACATGTACTAGCTACATCCATGGTCTTAATGAATTGCACTAAATCACCCTGAAGGAATCTACTGTCAGCCTAACACTGAGGCCTAACCCCGCGGGTGTCTAGGTGATTTGATCCTTTGACCTCTCAATGTGGGAGTACTTTCAAGCAGGGACTCATAAAACCTCTTTTATATTTCCTCCATAAAGCTCTTTATATTTACAAAAAATCAAGAAGAAGTTTTATTTAGGTGAAACCTATGAGCCAAATACCATGGGAAAAATTATTATTAATACCATGGGCCAAATACCATATTTATAAACGAAGTATAACAAGTTAAAGTAAATAAGTAAAAATATATCAAATAGAACTAGAAATTAGCATTTAATTATATTTGAAGCCTATGCACCAAATTAATAATAATACCATGGCAAAAAAATATTATTAACCCTAACATTAATATTAAAGTTATTATTATTGTTATTATTACTACTAAATATAATATTAATGTTAATATATTATAATATTAAAATTATTAAATTTAATAACTTGATATTAATATTAAATTTGTGATATACATATATATATATATATATATATATATATATATATATATATATATATATATATATATGTGAGGGAAGAACAAAGACGTATGATAGAGGTAGAGAAATAGAGGGAGTGACAAGGGAGAGATTGAGATAATTTGAAGGAGAGGGGAGAGAAGGAATGAAGAGAGAGAGAGGTAAAGAAGGGTAAGATAGGGAGAGGGAGACATAAATATGGAGGTGGGAGAGAGAGAGAAGGAGAGAGGGAGGGACAAGGAGAAAGGATTGGAAGGTAGAGAGAGAGAAAGAGAGAGAGAGAAAGAAATGTTAAGAGAGAGGAAGGTAGGAGAGAAAGGGAGAGAGAGGAAGGATGAGAGGAGGAGAGATAGAGGGATAGATAGAGGGAGATGGAGGGGAAGAGAAGAATAAATACATAGAGAGTCAGAAGTGGAGAGAGAGGGAGTGACAAGGGACAGATGGAGAGAGAGTGTGTATGTTTAGGATGAGATAAAGAGACATAGAAGGAGTGATGGAGACAAGGGAGGAGAGAAGGACAAAGAAGAAGAAAGGGAGGGATATAGTAACATAGTTTGAGAGAGAGATAGAGTGATGGGGGAACATAGAGGATTTGAGGGCAGAGAGAGAGAGAGAGAGAGAGAGAGAGAGAGAGAGAGAGAGGAAGGGAAACAATAAAGGGAGAGAGAGGAAGGATGAGAGAGAGTACTTGAGAGAGAGGAAGAGAGTGATGGGGAATATAAACGATTGTAGGGGAAAGAGAGAGAGAGAGAGAGAGAGAGTGATGGGTGAAGAGAGAGGGAGGTAGGAGAGAAAGGGAGAGAGAGGAAGGAAAATAGAGGGGACTTAAGAGAGAGGAGGAGAAAGGGAGGGTTAAAGAGATGGAGTTGTAGGGTGAGAGAGGGAGGGATAGAGAGATGCTGCTGAATGGGGAGAGACGCATTGATAGATACATGCAGTTTGATGTGGAGAGAGGGATGGATAGAGATGTGGATTTGGATGGGGAGATAGGGAGGGAAGAAGAAAGAAATAGAGATTAATAAGTGGAGAGAGTGAGGGAGTGAAAATGGATATATGGGGATAGAGTGTTTATGTTTGGGTGTGAGATAAAGAGACAAAGAAGAGAGATTGAGATAATGGTGGAGAGAAGGAGTGAGACAGGAATATAGTGGAAAAGTTAGAAGGTCAAGGTAGATAGAGAGAGAGAGGTGGGAGAGACATGATGAGAAAGAGTGGAGAGAGGTAGGGAAAGAGAGATAGAGATGGAGGGGGAGAGAGATGTATTGATTTCAATGTAGATGATTTCTAATTCTATTTGATTAGTTGTACTAAATGCATTGATTTCAGTGTAGATGGTGATTTCTCATCCTATTTGATTGCTTGCACTAGATGCATTAATTTCAATGTAGTTGTTGATTTATAATTATATTTGATTTCTCAGACTATATGCATTCATTTCAATATAAATGATTTCTAATCCTATTTGATTTCTTACACTAAATGCATTAATTTCAGTGTAGATGGTGATTTATAGTCCTATTTGATTACTTGCACTAGATGTATTGATTTTAGTGTATATGTTGGTTTCTAATCCTATTTTTATACTTGCACTAGATGCATTCATTTGAGTGTAGATGTTGATTTCTAATCCTATTTGATTACTTGCATTAGATGCATTTATTTCCGTGTAGATGTTTTTTTCTAATCTTATTTCATTTCTTGCATTAGATTCATGATTTCAGTGTATATGTTAATTTTTGATTTGATGTAATTGGATGTATGATGGTACACGAATTTTAAAGTCATTGGATTAATAGAGTGCATTGATTTCAGTGTAAGGACAAAATCTTTTTAACGATGTAGAAGAATTTTTTTGTTATAGTAATTAAACCTAATAATATTGAAGGGAAAGAGAGACAAGGTATGATGTTTACTACAACAGCTCGAGCTAAATATTTAAATGGTTTATATGATTTATGATTTCTACTGTATTTTTCATATAATCGATATGGAAAGATGAAAAAACTAACAAGGGTGACAATAATAATGGTAGAATAAAATAGTGTTAGATTGATACCAATGAAGGCTATTTATAATTGACTACATTCTTATTATTCACATTTCCTATCATTCAATATTATTACATTGTCACTTTGCATTCAAAAATTTTATCTCATCATTTTTCATCTTTAAATTTATTTTACAATATTTATCATCTCAACAAACTCACGTAACTAGGAAAATTTAGAATTGAAATGACTCAATAAATCTCAAACATGTTTAGCATATTTAAAATGGTTATATTAATATTTTATGTATTTATATATTATTGATAAAATTAATCATATCTTCCACATATTATGTGTTAGGTCCCTATATTACTAGTATAGTCCCTTATTGTTGTTAGTGTAACCTCCTTATTTTTATTATCGTACTCTTGTAACCCCCATATTGTTATTATTGTGTCCTTAAATTATTATTATTAGGTCGGCTAGGATTACATTGTGGCCCCACTAGGATTACATTATGGCCCCATGGACTCCTATATATTGAAAGGAGGCTTTTTAATTTGTATCATCCAAGAATTTTTCATTCATGTAATGTATTAGAGGTTTCCCCTTCGAAGTAGCTTATTTCTAAGGAATTGATATCTCTTTTCTTCTATTTTTGGAGCTGGTTCAACAACATTTGGTATCAGAGGTTTGGATTCTAGGGTTTCGCTGCTTCAAACAGGTCATCGTGGAATTTTCGCTATAAATTTTTTTCTACGAAGTTTTAGAAGCTAAAATATTTAGAGTGCGAAGCCGAAATCTCGAGGAACATCGTCACAGAATTTCAGAGATTGGTTCGCAATATTTTCGGACATATGATCTATGGAAGTTAGGGCTTTTTGAAGGCTCCTAAATTTCTCTTAAAAAGGTCATCATGGAATTTTCGCTATAATTTTGTTCTACGAAGGTTCAAAAGCTGAAATTTTTAGAGAGAGAAGAAGAAATAATGAGTAACATCATCGCAAAATTTTAGAACTTGTTTCGCAATACTTTTGGACATATGATCTGTGGATGTTAGGTCTTTTTGAGGCTCCCGGATTTCATCTCAAAGAGGTGATTGTGGGAAAATATTCATACCTCTCTCTATGAGAATCGGATTGGAATTCTGTAAAAATTGACTAGAAGTACATGGACTGTAGTTTCTTGTCTATAAATTTCAAATCCAAAGGAGAAAATAATGACACGTGGCAATTCAAACAAGTTCGCTCTATTGAACCAGTCCATAATTAGGTCATTGTGGGAGATTTGACATAACTTTATCTTCAAGAATCCAAATCAAGTCAGACCTATGACATTTGAAAGAAGCTTTGGATGAATACAACATGGCTGAATTTTAGATATTGAGGATCTGCAAGTGTAGAGATAAGTCAATTTCAATATCAAACTCTTCAAAAGAAAGTAAAAGGTGTGTATTTGTTTTTTCGAATTGCATCAGTCTTGTTTGAAGAGTCAAGTTGAAATGATTCCAAGGGTATATTGTAGAATAGATATCAGTATTGGGTTCTCAAATGGCCCCTAAAAAGAATTAAACACCCATTAAGCCTTTAGAAGGTTCTACTATGACTCATGAAGATGAAGAATGGCAACATAACATATCAAAATTACAAGAGCAATTGCAACAAATTTCGCTCTCGCAAATAGCAACAAAAAATGACATGGAAGTTTTGAAGAAAGGCATGGAAACTAAGATGGATGGTTTGAAGAAAGGCATGGAATATAAGATGGATGGTTTGAAGAATGACATGGAAGCTAAGATGGATAACATGTAAGCTGACATGGAATCTAATATGGATGACATGGAAGCTAAGATGGAAAACATGAAGAATGATCTAAAAGCAGAAATGGAAGGTTTGAAAAAGTTGATACAAGAAATGTTTCCTAATGGAGAAAATATAGTAGAGGAAACTCATGATGAGAACAAAATAATTGTTAATTGTGCTTTCATAAACTCTAATATTGGAGGGAAGAACCACCATATTCCAAAAATGGATATGAGGAAGTTTGATGGAAAGGATCTTGTAACATGGATACTACAAATGGTGCAATATTTTGATATCAATAATGTGCAAAACACACAAAAGGTACGCATTGCAACTTTATGTTTAGAAAAAAATACTTTTGCATGGTATCGATGACTTTTCATCCATAAAAATTTTTTCACTTTGTCAAATTTTACGGAGGAAATGATAGCACATTATGAGGATACAAAGAGAAACACTTTCTTTAGCTAATTGATAAATCTCAAACAAAAGTGTTCAGTGGGGGAGCACACTGAGGACTTCCAAAAATTGAATATAAGGGTAACTGATATTCCAGAGGAACACAGGATTGATCTCTTCATAGGTACTTTAAATGATAACATCCAACATGAAGTTCGCATTTTGGAACCTGATTAATTGGAGAAGGCATTCAGGTTGGCAAGAAAAATTGAATGTAAAATTATGGCGAAAAGGAAGCCTACCACTCACTTCTATAAAGATGGAAGTGTTGCTATTCCTAGATTTCCACAACCTACAACGTTGACACCAAAAAAATTGGAAGAGAAAAGAGCGAAAGGGCTTTGCTACAGTTGTGATAGCAAATACACTAAAGGTCATAAGTGTGCTGAGAAGAAATTATGTTACATAGATTGTGAAGAGGAAGAAGATAATGAACAAGAATCTTCAAAAGAGGAGAATATACACTAGGGACCAACCCTAGAAGAGGATGAAATGAGTCCAACCATATCATGTAATGCATTTGAAGGAATTACCACTCCTTAAACTCTCAAGATAGAAGGACATATCAAGAAGAAAAAGGTAGTAGTGTTGATTGATTCAGGTAGCACCCATAATTTTATTCATTGTAAGGTAGCCATAGATTTGAATTGTTTCCTATACCCAGCACCAGAATGTCAAGTGATGGTTGCAAATGGAGGAACTATAAATTTCTCTGGAAAATTCTATAATATCAAGCTAACCATGGGGGAATATGTATTGAATAGTCTAATGCTTTCAATTCCTATGGGAGGTGCTGATGTTGTACTAGGAGTACAATGGTTACGATATTTGTGGATGGTAGCTTTTAATTTTCAGAACGTTTCTTGAAAATTTTTTCAGAAGGAAAGGAAGTCGAATTACGAGGTATTACAGGGAAGCTGGGAAAGATAATAAGCTCTAATGTCATGAAAAAGCTTCTAAATAAAGATCAACGAGGCGTAATTGTACAATTATGCTTACTAGAAGTTCCAACATCAAAATCATCTATTTTTGCAGATCTCCAAAAAGTCTTGGACAATCATTCCAAGGTGTTTGAAACTCCAAAAGGAATCCCACCTATTCGTGATCATGATCATGATATTCATTTGATTCGAGGAAGTGTTCCTCCAAACATCAGGCCTTATAGATATCCTTATGTCCAAAAGAGCGAAATTGAACTTATGATTGCAGAAATGTTAGAGGCAGGTATAATTCAACTAAGTCAAAGTTATTTTTCTGCTCCTATAGTATTGGTACACAAGAAGGATGGATCATGGCGCATGTGTCTAGATTATAGGGAGCTCAATAAGCTCACCATTAAAGATAAATTTCCCATTCCTGTGATTGATGAATTATTGGATGAATTACATGAAGCAATTTATTTTACCAAGTTGGATCTTCGTTCAGGATATCATCAAATTAGAATGAAGACTGCAGATATTCCAAAAACAACATTTCGAACTCGTGAGGTTCATTATGAATTTTTGGTCATGCCTTTTGGCCTTACCAATGCACCTTCTACATTCCAAGGGTTGATGAATTCCATTTTCAAACCCTTCCTTAGAAAATTTGTGCTAGTATTTTTTGATGATATACTAATCTACAACAAGTCTTGGAAGGATCATATTCAACATGTTGACAAGGTGCTCAAAATATTGCAGGAGAAACAATTATATGCAAAAACATCCAAATGTTTCTTTGGAATACAAGACGTGGAATATTTGGGTAATATTGTATCTCATGAGGGTTTTAAGGTAGACCCTAACAAAATGAAATCCATTAAGGAATGGAAAGTCCCCACAACCATAAAGCAGCTGTGAGGATTTCTCGGGTTAATAGGGTATTATCGCAAGTTTGTTAAGAATGATGGTAGAATAGTAGCACCTCTAACAACATTATTGAAGAAAGATGCATTTTCATGGACTCCTGAAGCAACTAAGGGCTTTGAACATCTTAAAGAGGCAATGTGCCTAGCATCGGTCTTAGCTACGCTAGACTTCACAAAAACCTTTATTGTGGAATGTGATGCCTCAGGAAATGGAATTGGTGTTGTTTTAATGCAAGAAGGAAGACCCATTACTTTTGAAATTCGTCGAATGAAATGAAAGTATTTACAGAAACCTATTTATGAGAAGGAAATGTTAGCAATACTGTATCCACTAAAGAAATGGTGAACTTACCTAATGGGAAGACACTTCAAGGTAAAAACTGATCATGGTAGTATTAAACATTTTTTGGAACTAAGACTATCTTCAGAAGAGCAGCAAAAATGGGTCACAAAGATGTTGGGTTATGACTTTGACATAATCTACAAAAAAGGGACGCTAAATGTTGTTGCAAATGCACTCTCAAGAAAGAATGAAGAGGTGGAAGCATTTCTTTGTGCCATTTCTATTATCCAACTAGATTGGATAACCAAAGCAAGAGATGAATGGAAGAAGGACAAAGAAGTTGCAGCAAGATCCTAGTACATCTGATACATTTAGTTGGAAAAATGATTCATTATGGTACAAAGATCGCTTATATCCTTGTAAGAAGGATAATAAATTATCACCAAATTACTATGTTCCTTACAAGGTGTTCCAAAATATTGGTACTATGGCATATAGATTAGAGCTTCCTACTTCTTGACGAGCACATCCAGTTTTCCATGTTTCATGCTTAAAGAAGGTTATAGGTGAAAATCTTCTAGTTCAAACAATATTGCCATAACTTGATGAGGAAGAAAAAATCATATTGGAATCTGAAGCAGTCACGGAAACAAGAACTCAATAGCTATGGAATCGATCAATTTCAGAGTATCTCATCAATTGGAAGAACTTACCCACTAAAGATTCTACATGGGAGGATGAGAATTTTATATAGAAGCACACAGAGCTAGTCAAGCATTGAGGACAACACTTTTTTAAAGGAGAGGTGCATGTTAGGTCACTATATTACCACTATAGTCCCTTATTGTTGTTAGTGTAACCCCATTATTGTTATTATTGTATCCCTGTAACCCCCATATTGTTATTATTGTGCCCTTCAATTATTATTGTTAGGTCGGCTAGGATTACATTGTGGCCCCATGGAATCCTATATATAGAAATTAGGTTTTGTAATTTGTATCATACAAGACTTGTTCATTCATGTAATGTATTGAAGGTTTCCCCCTCGAAGTGGCTTATTTCTAAGGTGTAGATATCTCCTTTCTTCTATTTCTGGAGCTGGTTCCACAAAATTATGAATATATTTTCCTTGGTTGCACATGACTAAAACCAACCTAGATCCATCTTAACTACGGATCTATCAAGCGCTAAGAGGGATAAAATCTCTCGAGGTGGAAACTTTTCCTCAATTTTTGCACTCAAAAAACATGTTTTCACCTCTAGAGATTTGATCCCTCTCGGTGCTTGAAAGATCCGTAGTTAAGATGGATCTAGGCTGGTTTAATATTTTTTTCTAGACAATTTTAGGGAAGGTCCATCATGTGTACTTCAGCACCAACAACATTTTCTAAGAACACAAGTATTTTTTTGAACTCTACTACTCTTTCGTGCATATTTCGAAATAAATTATGTATTAACTGAAATATTAATAAAATAATTACATAATAAGATATATATCATCATTGCTCCCATCTCCCAATAATATTTCAATATCTAAAAATAGTGAATGTTTAAAACACTCATCCATAGGGTGTTACATAAAATAACTTATTAGAATTGCCACATGATATAAAACAAATATTTCAACTAATAACACAAAATCTTGTTTCTTCATGTGATTCATATATATATATATATATATATATATATATATATATATATATATATATATAAATAAGGTGGAATGGAATCACGGAAAACCATAGAGTACTTTGCCAGTTTTTGTGAATGATAATTTTGGTAAATTTAAACCTCTATTACATGTTTACAACTTTGACTATAGAAGATGGACGAGATTTTTTATGTATTTATATATTTCTTTTAAAAATGATTGTAGTCTACCATGCTTGCATATATGATGAAAAGACAAAAAAAAAAACAAAAAGATAGAAAAATCAAATCAAATTTAAATAAAAAAAATTACAAATCATGACATGCATAATCAATTGTGGAAAAAAACCAAATTCACAAATTTAAAATTATAAAAAATAAAATATCAAATTTCAAAATAGTACAGAATATTTATTAAGATTGTCACAATATAGAAATCAAATCTATCAATTAATAATATGTAAAACTATTTTGTTATATATATATATATATATATATATATATATATATATATATATAACTTGTAATGGAAGCAAGGGAAATTTTATAGTAAATTTTCAATGATACTAATATATCAATTAATAAGATGTACAACTATTTTGTTATTTATATATAACTTGTAATGGAAGCAAAGGAAATTTTGTTGTAAATTCTTAATGATAGTAACAACAATTAGCAACAATATCAAAAAAATTCACTTCTTATTTTAAATCACATAATCTAATCTTTATATATATATATGATAAAAAAAAATTACCAATATTACATTTACAATATCTGTTCAATAAAATAAGATTGAAAGTTATGTAAAGACTCCTAAATGTTAAATGATTAATTCAATTCCCTAATCTATATATTACATCTTCACAAATTAACATAATATACCCTAATATTCTTTCTATTTATATCTAAATAAAAAATATATATAAACAACAGAAATCCAAACAACCTAAAATAAATTTAATTATAAACTTAAATATATATTATTAAAACTTAAATTATGTTCTAAACACTAAAATATGATATAAAATTAATAAATAAATAATAATAATAATAAACAGAGACATCAATTATAGCAAATTGATATTGAACTAATCTATTATTTTTTCTCTCCCTGTTTTTCTTTCAAAACAAGAATACTCCCGTAATCAACTATAGAATTAATATATCAATAATAATAGATGACACAGATATCAATTAAAGCGAAGGAATATTGAGATAATATCCAACTATTGTCTACGTGTTCTTCTTTAGAAACAACGCAACACTCCGATAATCAACCGTAGTTTAAACATGACTTTCCAAATAACATGCAAATCAAATCAACACTCACATGACTTTCCAAATAATATGCAAACCAAATCAACGATGTTTTTCTACCCAGTACTTCGAACAGGACAAGAATCCATAATCAACACCCATTACTTCGAAACAATACAGAAATCCAAGAATCCCATAATCAAGACCCAGTACTTCGAAACCAGACAGGAATCCCATAATCAACTGTTAGTTTAGACATGACTTTCCAAAATAACATGCAAATCAAATCAAAAATGTATTTCAACCCAGTATACTATACTTTAGACATGACTTTCCAAATAATATGCAAATCAAATCAACGATATTTTTCAACCCAATACTTCGAAACAAGACAAGAATCCCAGAATCAACTGTTAGTTTAGACGAGACGTGAGAGTCTAATGTATACTATAGAGAATTTCCGATTTTGCTTGATGTCCGACGCTCGTTTCCCGCCACCTTAATTTTGGAGCAAGGGTTCTGTTGCCCCAACTGCTAGTTTTTCCAGATATAGTCTGGGTGGGTATTGGCCCCCGGGACGGGTCTCATGAGCACACACGCGGGCGAGTGCCTCAGTGGATATTCCATCAACATCTCATTATCCATGTCATAATCGTTGTTATAATCCTTCTCTACGTCGATCAACTCACTGAAACTCTCCACCCTTTTCGGCACAGAATTTGCTTTTGAAGTTAGAAATGTACCATCTTGTACACCGTCGGACAGAGTGCTGAACTCATCGAGAAGCTCATTGACCAAGGAGAAACTGGAACTACCATTCTGTGTTGTGCCGCCTGACTTATAACTGCTTGGTTGCCCAGGATCCATCTGCTGATTAATATCATTTTGCCTTTTGTCGACCACATTATTGAACTCATGGAGAGGCTCATCCAAGAACGGGAAACTGGACATACTGCTATCTGTTGCGCCAGGCGTATTACTGAATGCTTGTTCATGCTGGATCTGCTGATTATTATTATTTTGTGTAGTGTTGGCCACAGTAATGAACTCATGGAGAGGCTCTTCCATGAACGAGAAACTGGACATACTGCTATCTGTTGCGCCAGGCGTATTACTGAATGGTTGCTCATGCTGGATCTGCTGATTATTGTTATTTTTTGCAGTGTTGGCCACAGTACTGCACTCGTGGAGAGGCTCATCCATGAACGAGAAAATGGAAATGCTACTATTTGTTGCGCCTGACGTTTTAATGTTGGGTTGCCCATGCTGGATCTGCTGATTTTGTAGGACCGCACTAGTGTTAGCTGCAGGACGGGCAGAGGCCTTTATTCGTTGCACTGGTACTGCTGGGAAATCAGCCTTACGAATCGAATCGGGAATATCTACAGGTATCAAATTTAAAGAGCTGGGTCACACTTGGATATTGATTTAATAGCTAATTAGGAGTGAAAATAATTAAGATTCATTTGACCTTACAGAAATGTAATAATATTCAAATGGTTATGTTTATGTGATTTAATAGCTAATTAGGAGTGAAAACAATTAAGATTCATTTTACTTTACACAAATGTAATACCTACATTATATTCAAATGGTTCTGTTTATGTGATATAAAATGGATAATTTTATATTGAGAAGGGTATAGAATTAAATATTGTGTTTATTTATTTATTTAAAGAAGGTATGAGCCTTTTCTCTCAGCCAAAAAATGTCTTGGAAAAACGGGTAAAAGGATGCTGGAAAATCATGGGGGAAGCGCACTTTGGCATACGGTCAAAATACTCCCTTGGATTTGCACTAGGGGTTGGCATCATCAACTCTCGCTTCCATAGCTCTGGCCCACTATCAAATGCTCCTTGTGCATTTATTGCATTGTCCTCTACATTTTCTGGTGTGCATGCATATTATTTGTTCTGGGTTGATAGTATCTGTTAGTGATTAGGGGGTTATGTCGTCTTATTATCTCTGCTCTTATATGTTGTGACACCCTTCCCTTCTCCCGTTTTTTCTTGTCACTCCCTTGCTTCCGCATTTGTCGATTATTCTCTTAGGACTTTTAGGAGCAATTTATATAATTTTAGGTTTTTAGCAAAGACTTATATACCTAGTGGGTGTAGAATCTGAAATGGCCATCTAATAAACCAGAATAATTATGACAATAAAAAAACAACACAGATGAGATCATTTCTCAACTTGTAAATTTTACATTGAATGGTATGTAAATATATTTTTATATAATAAATTTATTACTAATTCTATGATTTATCAACTACTAATTATTCATTCAGACCATTGCCAATGATTCTGAGCACTGACTATCCTAATAATTCACTGCACTAATTTTAATAACAGAGAATCAAAAAAATCTGCTGACTAATGTGAGCGATTACATGAAGATTTAACCATTATTCTCACTCCCCATAATGCTTAATGAGGGCTTACTAGCTTATCTCTTAGTGTCAAAAATTGATCTTTTGCAACCGCTTTGGTGAGGATATGTGCTAGCTGATGCTTAGTATTTATGTGCTTTAATTCAACATCATTCTTCTGTACCAATCGTGAATGATGTGATATTTCATGTCAAAATGTTTTGTCCTGTGTGTGATGAATTGGATTCCTTGCTAACTTGAAGGCACTTATATTATCACAATAAATGACTGTTGTCCCCAATTTCTTCCAAAAATTTTCTGAGCTAAAGTGCTTGTGTACCAGCTGAAGTAATTGCAACATACTTTGCTTCTGTGGATGAGAGGGCAACAATGCTTTTTTTTCTTGAGCTCCAAGTAATCAAACGAGAACCAGAAACAATTTCCAGATGTGGACATACGATCATCCACACTACCTCCCCAATCTGAATCACTAAATCCAACAAGATTGAACTTTTTAGCAAAGTAGTAATGAATACCAAAATTTAGAGTGTCTTTCACATGCCTTAAAATTGTATTGGCTACCTTCATATGTATTTCAGATGGATTTGTCATATACCTTGAAAAAAGTGAAACTAAAAATGCAATATCAGGTCTTGTGTGGGTTAGAAACATCAAGCTCCCCACAATACTTCTGTAAGTTGTCTCATCAACTACATCAACATCATCATCTCTACATAATACAACTCCATGAGCACTTGGAGTAGGGGATCCATTACAATCAAGCATATCAAATTTCTTCAAAATATCTTGTGCATATTTTGTATGGAAAATGAAAATTTCATCCTTAGTTTAGTAAACCTCCATTCCTAGAAAATATTTCATGAGACCTAGATCTTTCATGTCAAATTCATTTATCATAGCAACTTTGAACTCATGATTCATTTTGGAACTACTACCCATATACAATAGATCATCAACATACAAACTTATGATCAAAATATCATACCTTCTTGTTTGTAGTAAAGGGTAGGATCATTCTTACTTCTTTGGAAGCCCTTTTCATAAAAGTATCCATCAATTCTAGCATACCACGCTCTTAGTGCTTCCTTGAGACCATACAAAGCCTTCTTCAACTTGTAGACATTATTCTCTTTTCCTTCCACTTCAAAACCTTGTGGCTGCTCCACATATAATTCCTCTTCTAAGTACCCATTCAAGAAGGCACTTTTCACGTCCATATGATGTATGCTCCACCTTTTCTGAGCTGCTAATGAAATCAAAATTCTAATGGTCTCCTGTCTTGCTACTGGTCCAAACGTCTCTTCATAATCAATTCCATCCTTTTTTGTGAATCCTTTGGAAACTAATCTTTCCTTGTGTCTTTCAACACTCCCATCACTGTTAAAGTTGGTCTTGTAGACCCATTTGGTGCCAATATTTTTCTTGTAATGTGGAAGCTCTGTCAATTCCCAAGTTTCATTCCTGTGAATGGAATCCATCTCTTCTTGCATAGCTTGCACCTCAACCTCATTAGTACATGCATCTTCAAAACATGATGGTTCAAAATCAGCTTTGGCTAATAAAGCAAAATTCACTATCTCACCTATTGGTTTTCTTCATGTGCTTGATTTGCAGTCCTCTGATATATATCACTCAATCGCCTTACCATCCTTGTATAACTTGGAGAATAAGTTGGACTTAAACTTGATGTTGAATAAATTGATGAAGGGCTGCTTGGTAGATTTAAACCACTAGATACAGAAGCATTAGTTGGCTGCTCAATATCAACAATTATATCATCATTCAAAATAGATTTTGTCTTTTCAACATGGCATTTTTTATGACCATAAACTCCCCCTTCATCAAAAATTACATCTCTTGATACAATAATCTTGTTAGTGAGGGGACTATACAATTTATAAGCCTTCCTTATCTCACTATACCCAATGAAAATGCATAACTCGCTCTTTGCATCAAACTTTTTTTTTATTTTGATCAGGTACATGCACATAAGCCATCCAACCAAAAACATTGAAATGATTAAAATTAGGCTTTTTTTCATACCAAGCTTCATAAGGAGTCATCTTCTCTAGTCCACTTATGGGGCTATGATTGAGGATGTACACTTCTGTAGCAACTGCATCTCCCCAATAAGAATTTCTCAATCCCTTAGTTTGTAACATGCACCTTGCCATTTCAACCATAGTGTGCTTCTTCCTTTTAGCTACGCCATTTTGTTGGTGTGTGTATGTTGTAGTATGTTGCCTCTAGATTCCATTCATATCACAATAACTTTGGAAAGATTTTGAGCAAAATTATCCTCCACGGTCAGTCCACAAACATTTGATCTTGTAGCCTTTCTCATTTTCTACAAGTGCTTTGAACTTCTTGAATGTCTCCAAGGCTTCACTTTTGGCCTTTAAAAAATATACCCAACAATTTTTTGACTAATCATCAAAAGAAGTGATGAAATATGATGACTTACCCAAACTATTAGTCTGCATAGGACCACATATGTCTGAATGAACAAGCTGAAGTGGGTGATGATCCCTCCATGCATTTCCCTTTGGGAACCTTTCCCTTGCATGCTTGTCTTTAGCACATCCTTCACAAACCTCCTTATGCTCCCCTACCTTGGGCAAACCAGAAACTAATGCATTTGATGTTAGAAACTTTAAACTGTGAAAAATTAAATGCCCATACCTGAGATGCCATAGCCAACTTGAATCCTTATAAGCCATATTTGTAAGGTTGTTTCTATGTTCATCAAACCTCAAGGGAAACATCCTATTTCTTGCCATAGGCACAACAGTGATCACCCTATTTCCCTTATTATTATCATAGATAGTACATGTCTTATTTTCAAATACTACTTTATAATTTTTCTCACATAGGTGCCCAACACTTAACAAATTGTGCTTCAATTGTGGAGTATAATAAATATCATGAATACTCTTTATACCTTCTTTTGTTTGGATATCCATAGCTCCTGTGGCAGTAACCTCCAAATATTTATCATTACCAAGCTTGACCTTGGATGTAAAACTTCCATCCTTGGCTAAAAACAATTTCTCATTCCCTGTCATATGGTTAGAGCATCCACAATCTATGTACCAAACATCTTTACTAGTATTTTTAGCTTTGGCATAAGATAAAAATAGGTGATCTGGAGGATACTCATTACTTTCTTGAGAATTGTTAGCATTTTTACCTTCTTTCAATCTGCATTCCCTTTCAAAGTGGCCATACTTGTTACAATAGTAACATTGAACATTTCTCTTATCAAATCTACTTCTACCTCTTCCTCTTGAGCCACCTCTACCTCTACCTCTAGAAATTTTTTGGCTTTGCCATTTAGCTTGATCTTGATTGGTTTTGGCACTACTGCTACTTGCATCTTCATTCTATGTAATTTGTAATTTAGAGGAAAAAGATTTCTCTACAACTTCAAAAGTGCCTTTCAATCTTTCTTCATGACACATGAGAGATCCAACCAAATGATCAAACTTTAATTGTGTCAAATCCTTGATTTCTTCTCATATTATGGCAACATTATTCCATATAGGTGTTAAAGATCTCAATACTTTTTTTATTAAAACTCCATTACTTACCATCTCCCCAAGTGTAGCCATTTTATTGACCACATGTTTGACTCTCACACAGTAGTCACTTATACTTTCAGCTTCTTGCATCTTCATATTCTCAAACTCTCTCTTCAATGTCTGAAGCTTGACCACCTTAACTTGATCACTACCTTGGTAAGCTTCTTGTGGAGTTTTCCAGGAATCTTTGGTAGTTTTTGCTCCTGATATTCATGGAAATAAGCTCTTATCCAGAGCTATCTGAATGTGAAACAAGGCTTGAGCACTATTCTTCCTTGCTTCCTTTCTTGCTGCTTTTTCATTGGTTGAAAGGGCATTCCAATCATCTGGATCATCATAACCTGATTCAATAATCTACCACAAATATTTTCCAATAAAAAATGTCAACATCTTAATGCACCAATAGTCATAATCATTTCCACCAAATTCTGGAACAGACATGTTAGAATTCGACATTTTAACTTTGGAAAAATTTCAACAATAAAAGTTTAACCCAAAACAATTTTACTAGCATTGATACCAATTGTAGAATATAAAATGGCCATTTCTCTTTAAGCCAACCAATAAACCAGGATACTTATGACAATAAAAAAACAACACAGATCAGATCACTGCTCAACATGTAAATCTCACATTGAATCTGGTATGTAAATACATTCTTATATAATAAACCTATTACTAATTCTATGATTTATCAACTACTAATTATTCATTCTGACCACTGCCAATGATTCTGAGCACTGACTATCCTGATAATTTGTTGCACTAATTTTAATAATAGAGAATAAAAAAAAATATGCTGACTAATGTCACCAATTACATGGGTATTTAAGCATTATTCTCAACAATGGGGGACTAGGTTTTCTTGTGCCTTGAAAGTGTCTTAGGAACCATAGGGGTTGTTAATCACACATTTTTAATGCCATCTAGAGATATTATCAGAATATTGTTAAGGATAGACAATTATCTTTTGCAGTGATTCTTAGAGTGAGAAATGACTATGTGAATGTTCCCTAATGAAGTGGATTTCCTTAATTGTGAGAGGTTGGCTTGCCCAACCAAGAAGCTAGCCCTCAAATATGTTTTTGGGATCAGAGGAGTTGGATGTTATTTTAATTCATGAAACACTAGGACCTAGTTTTGATGCAGTTTTAGCATTGGAGTATATGTTAAGATTGGAAAGTAGGGCTAAAATTCATGTGGAAAACTCATATGATTGAGATGAAATTTTTATTGGATTCCTCTTTTTGAAACGTGAAATATTGATCTATAGATCATCTCGTTCAGGCAAGAAAAAGTATGATTTGGAATTTATTATTCACACCTCTAAATTGTCAAGGTCAACAACAATCAAATGTAGGCTCATAAAGCCCAACAACTTTTGTCTACACACCGTCAACTAATTGTATAAATAGGAATGACATTCTCCTCATTTAGGAATCACTCATATCAACACACATCTTCTCTCTCCTATCCTTATTGGTTCGTACAAGTCTCTACAACCCTCTCTCTACCCCGCACATGTGAAAGAGGATTCTGAATTGCATGGCTGGATTGCAGGCCAAATTGAATGAAACAGGTGAGTGTTGACGAGGGAATTGACCAGTGTTGAAGATGGGTCAAAACATCTCCATTGACTTCGTTTCTTTGGCATAAATTTTGATTTTTTTTAAGGTAGCATTTATTGGCATAGGTTTAGAGGTTGTTTGACAAGTTTTAATAGTTTTACTTTAGCATTGATATCAAGTTTGACCACAGATTTTACATCATCATTTGAATCCGTTTGACTCGACTATTTTGGGTTGACTTTGACCTTCTTGGAAGGCCAAATTTTCCTGTTGTTGACCTAGCTGCTCGGAGGAAATTGTGGAGCCCCTTTAACCAATGTTGAGCAAGCTACTGGGAGGACATTGCGGAGCCCCTTTAACGAATGTTGAATTTCGCATTAGGGCTGAAGTTGACTATTGATTTTTGAAAAGAATATTTTGGGCAAGTTATTTTTATATTTGTACTCTCTCTATATGTTAAGCTATTAAAGAATAATAAGGAGAATTTTATTAAAGGGTTCTCTGCAAATCAGGTTTTTTTTGTGGCATCGACCAAATATTGTGTCTTCTTCCTTCCATATGTCTTCTGCATTTTTTTTATGTTCTATTTGCGTTTAGTATCATTGTCATTAAGCTAATGTGCTTGTTAAGTTGGAAATTGATATTGGGATAATAAGGAAAATGGAAGTAAATTGCAGATAAGCATAGAACATACCATTGTTATCTAAATTGACATGGTATTAGAGCCCTCGTGAAGAGAAATCTCAGGCACTAGTGAGAAAGAAATCAATAAGACAAGATGAATGATAAATCTGGTTTTCATGAATGGAAGATGTCTCTAGTCTTGACTTTGGATGAAAATTATTTTGTGGACTATGTGCAGGGAAAGATTGTTGAGCCTCCTTAAAACGCACTGAATTCCACTAAATAAAAGTACAAGAAAGGTAAGGTCAAAGCTAAGAAGAACATGATGGATTCCATTCAAAAATATTTGGTTGTTTAAATTTTCAAGCTTGGAAAATCTATGGAGATGTATGACAACTTGGTTACCATGTTCAAAGCTAACAATGCAAATCAAATCCTAGTTATCAAGAAAAAATTGAAGATGTAAATATGGATATGGGGGAATCCATCCAATCCTACTTCATGAGTATTACCAGAATAAAAAAATGACCTTATATCTGTTGGAGAAGTTGTTGTTGACTAGGAGTTCACTCTTATTGCCCTTGGAGGCCTTCCTCAAGCATGTGTTATGTCCCCAAATTTTCTTCTTTTTGTTTCACTCTTTTCGTTTATTAATCACTAGTGCACCCATTTCATCTTAGGATGATTAATATACTTCTAACATCTTAAATAAATTTGATACTTAAGTAATGTTGAAGGACTCTTATCTCCCTAGTTAAGTTCATGTACACTAAGGTTTGGTTACAATGGTTCCCTAACCATTACATATATAATGGATGTCAATAACTATACCCTTAGTCACATTAAACTTTATCCTATACCCTATACCCTTAATTCCTATGAAAGGTATAGTATCATTTATATTAATGTTTCCTAATTTCATATCTTCTTCTTATGTTTTGATACAATGATTCATTACGCACTTAATGAAACATTCCTTCCCTATGATGTGTTCCACTCTACCCTTGCCACTTGTCGGAGGCCATGTGACAACATACCTTCCTCATGTGGTCTTCCCAATCCTCAAGGCTATGGAGGGACAACTGAGATCTCTTGGTGAAGATCTACAGTGCACAAGAAATCCTGAAAAACCCTAAGGGCTTGCGTGCCTTTCTTTTTCTCATTTTGAGATTATGCTTAGGGTGTGGCTTCCATTCTTTAGGGAGAAGTTCCGCCATTAGCTCAAACATGTATATCGATTTTAGGGTGCCATGCTAGCTTACAAGGCTGGCTCTGTGCTTTAATAGACTACTCGTTGTGGAAGTATGTGGCTACGCATTGGATTTTTTTTCCCTAATTTGATCTCACATATATTGATTTACAGTATTTTCTTAGTGCTTGACATTGAAATTAATTGCATTTTCTATATTTTTTCCTCACCCTTCTAGATTTTCTCATAACTTTTTTTTTTTGATGGTTGAAGAAAAACCCCAAGTCAGATTCAACATTGTCGCTTGAAATCTCTCGTAAATCTCTTTTTTTGTCACTCTTGTATACCTTGTTATATTTCTTTGTTTTTTTAAATTGAAAATACCTATCGCACAGTGGGATTTTTCCCATGCAGGAGAAGAACCTATGGTTCTACTGCGTGGTAAGTTTTCGTATCATTATTATAGCATAAATTTGGAAATGGTGTTGGGGGTTTGCTTCATCGACTCTAGTGTGTAATCTCTGTTATACCCATTCAAATTCTCAGTTTAATTGTTGTACAATCTATATATTCAAAATATTGTTTTCTAATATGTAATCTACCTAAGTAAATTTAGGTTTGGTCACTATGCATTCGATATGTTAAAGAACTTGTTTCTTGTATTCTATTCTAGCCATTGAATTCTTGGTTTTATTCTTATTTCTGAATTGGATATTTTCACAAGAGTGTTTGCGATTAGGGTTTTTGCCTCATATTGTTCCATGAGAATGTGTATAATTATCTCATTCCTCATTCGAGGTTCTACAATTGTCTGGTTGGCTCTTTTATTTTTATTTTTTTGTATTACTATGCATTGAATTAAAGAAAACCTCCTCTATGTATAGTTTATGAGTTAGTTTTTTTTTTTATATTGTTTGGTTTTTCCACTTAGGTTCAGCCTTTTGTCCAGAACAAGGAATTGAGGGCAAAGAGAAGTGATGGATATCCTTGCATTCCTCCTTCCACAGATAATTTCTATACCTTGTGAAATTTCTCGGTTTTCAATTTATTCTTTTACATATTTAATGTGACGGAGTATTCTTCTCTCACATCATTATTTTCCTTGTATCCACATGTGAGAAAATCCACCTCGGGGGCAATGTATTCAAGTATTTTATTCCCATGTCCTCACGTAGTGATGTTTTTTTATTTGATAGTGTTATGGTTTCTAGGTTTTGATGAATTGTTGATTAGATGCACTGAAGAAGAGACAAGGATGATTGTTGAATTTGGAAACTAGGGAAAAAACTCCATGTTGCACACTTATAAGATCGAGATTATATTTTTTTGGAAATATTTTTCATAAAGGTGAAATATTGATCTAAATATCATCTTTTTTGGATGAGAAGTTGTATTTTGAATTTATTTTCCACACATGTGCAATTTGTCACGATCAACCAGAATTGTAAAGTAGGCTCAAAAGCCCCAAAATATGTCTCACACACCCACATTCATGGACATAAAAAGTACAGACATGATGCTCATTTCATCATTCACTCATTTCACACAACTCCCTCTTATCTAATTACTTCGTAAAGTCTTAGAGGCTTCTCTCTCTCCTCCATATGTGTGAAAACGAAAAGCTGCATTTTCAGACTATTTGTAGGGATTTACTTGTAGCATTGACCAACGCTAAACATGGGTCGAATCTCAACCTTTTAATTCTATTTGAGGGAAGAAAATCTCGTCTAGGAAGGCCGCAACAAGATGCACGAAAATATATGTCAAATTTTTACTTTGACCACATCATTGGCCGCAACATTGACTAGTTTGACCGCAAAAATTTGACTTCTGTATTCACTGTTTTGTGGACTGGATTTGGGCTATGTTTGACATTGATGCAAGGTCATATTTAATTATGTTTGACTGAACCTGATTCCAAGTTGAAGGGTTGTTTTTACCAACAAATTCTTTCTTGTATAGGGGACCTTTTTAACTATTTTAAAAGACATTTACTCTCTCTCTCCTGAATAAGACGAATTATATAAACTATTTTGTCTTGTCTTAGCTTGTCTTATATCAATTTATTTTATGTTCTATCAACATTTACTTTCAATGATTATGTGATTGCAAATATGAATTTGAATTGTGCTAATAATAATATTGAAATAATTTTGTCAAAGCATCGAGCATACCATTGTTAACTAAAATTAACATGGTATCAAAGCTAATGTGAAGAAAAATCCCAAGCAACAGTAAAAAGTTTAAAAGACATGGACCAGGATCAATGGCCTCCTCATTATTTTTCAAATATGATGAACAACTAAGTGATAAGTCTGATTATCATGCCTGGAAAATGTCCTTGGATCTGACATTAGAAGAACAATATGTTATGGATTATCTGCACAGAAAGATCAATGACCCTCCACCAAATGCACTGGCTGCCACTAAGACAAAGTAAAAGAAAGAGGAATTCAAGGAAAATAATATCATCCAGGATTATATTCATAAGCACTTGGTTGCTTATATCTTTGATTTGGGAACATCAAGGAGATGAGTGATAAGCTAGTTAGCATGTTCAAGGGTAGCAATGCTAATAAAATTTTATTTTTGAATAACAAGTAGAAGGAGATCAAGATGGGTAGGGGATAATCCATCCAATCATATTTCATGAGGATTACTGAAATGAAAAATGATCTCTTAGATATTGGAGAAGTCATATTTGATTGAGAGATCTGTAATATTCCCAATTAGCCCAAGTTAATGGGAATATACAATTTTGTCTCAATATTTTGTTTCATGAATAAAACTATAAAGGAGGATCAATAAAAACCCCAATTAGGAGAATAAATCAATGTCACATGTGAACATGGACAAATCTAGGCTATTTACATAAGTACACTTACGTGTGAAAGAAACTAGAGCATTTTACCAAGTCAAGCAGGACCAAATCAACAACACTATCTAGATACAGTGAATCTCCTAGAGGGACAACACAGTTTTAGTTGGGGGCTTCTCATGTGAATGCAGATAAATCATTGATATGGTTTAGGGTTTGACAAGACTTTCATCCTATAAGAGGGAGTGCTGGAAAGTAGAACAAGGTTTTTGATTGTGTGTATTTCTGAGTATATTGTCTATTTAGACATATATCATTCTTTGTTGTTTAGCTGGGAATAGTGTTGCTTAGTTGTTCCTATAGAGGAATCTCACTTCTTCCATTAAGGATCTCTTGGAATAGTCTTGCTAATCTCATCCACTATCAGGCATTTGGCCAAGCTCATCTTCCAACTACAATGCAAATCCTGTTGAGGGTTTGGTTTTCCTTGCAAGTTGCAGCAAGTGGAGGATAGATCTACTCAGATCTAGGCCATTTCAAGGTCTATTTTCACTGGGAAAGTATTCTATCATATGGAAAAGAGATTTTTGAACCTTTGGAGCTGATATTTCATATCTTGGCATCAATCCAACTCAGTGTTTCAAGCTACAGTGTAGTTTCCCTTCTAGGTCTACGTTATTTTCAAGGAGGAAATTGTAGGGTGTTTTGACCCACTTTTTGAGGAGAGATCCCTAGTGCTGGGCAATGCCCTTCACTTTAGTGATCCACGGATTCGCTTGATGATCCATGTTCTGTACATATCTTATCTGATCCCATTGTAAACATCTTTAGAAATTTTTGAATAATATTGCAAATCTGCTACTTTAATCTCAAATCTACTCTCTGTATTGCATGATTTGATCAAAACCCCAAGGGGATCTTGTAAAGGAGCTTTTCTAGTGCATAGATCTGAAACAGATCTGATATTTTGTACACAGATCTCCTCTAGATCTGGAATGTAATATACAATTGCTTCATTTGTTATAATAATGCTGTTAAGCTATTTTGCTGTCAACACATGTGTTCCAGCACTCTTCCTTGAGGAGCTTCTTCTATTTTGTCTTCTACATTCTGTTGTATACTATAAGGGCTTCATCATGGATCTGATTTGCTGATGTTTATATAAAATTTGATCTCTATTATTAATCTCCTGCTCATGCTATCAAAACTGCGTTATTTCTAAAGTAGTTTGTGCACATAGCTGCAGCCCCTCTCTTTGGGTGTTTTTGGGCTAGACTAGGTCGTGGGAGGTCTGTTTACCTTACCTAGTTTGATTTTTTTTTTCTCTCCTTTTGGATCTAGACCATAGATCAACTAATATAAGGGATCTAGGAGTTGCAAACTCATTTCAATGCACAAATTTCGAAGGAGTGCATTATTTCAACAAGATTAGCTATGTATTCCAATTTTCAGATATTACAATGGTATCAAAGATCCTTTATTGGCATAGCCTGTGCTTTCACTGAAGAGACAAAGCAAAAAATAATTTAGAAGAAGGTGAGCCTCTTACTGAGAGGGAGAAGAGGTATCAGAATAGAAGCCAGAATAAATTTGATTACACCAATGATGATGAAGACAAGGGTAAAGCCACTGAAACTGGAAGTGATAAAGAAGGAGAAGATTTTGAAAGAACTATTTTGGTAGCCATGCAATATATTGCTAGAGATATCAAAGAGATGAGACTAGACAGGCTCAAGGAGTCTCCTAGGATGTTTCATCCCGATGAAAGCTCTGGCATGTCTCACCACTGGAATGATCAACCAGTGAACCAGCCACAATTTCCACAATGTTTTACTATGCCCACCTTCTTGTTTGTGGAGAATGAAGGGCCCCATGAGAAAGAATCCCTTGAAGAATATTTTGAAAAGTATGAGTTCTGGAGTTAGAGATTCAAGGACCACCTGATTTTTCAAGAGTTTTGTCACCTCAAGGGAAAAAGAAGACCAAGGTATCAGTATATAGATGGTGGATTCACTCAGAATCATGATCGACATCACTCTGTGGGAAGATTATTTTTACCCAAGTTTGATGGGTCATCCACTAGTTCTAAAAAGGCATGGGTAGAAAATTTGGATATCTATTTTCAGTTGAACAAAGTCCCTCAGATGGAAGCCATCAAGATTGCAGCATTGCACTTTGAAGGTGAAGCACACAACTGGTGGTTCCATGGGTTGTCTACATTGGGCCATGCCAACGTGACTACCTATTATAAATTTACTATTAGATGGGTGGAGAGGTTTGATAGAAAGGATCCATATGAACCGTTCATGAGACTTGCAAAGTTCAAACAGTCAGGTAATGTAGAATATTATATCTCTGAGTTTCGAAGATTATCTATTATTATTCCTCATCTATCTGCAGCTAGGAGGGCGTACATGTTCATTGATGGCTTGGAAGAACCTTTGCATGGGTTGGTTAAATATACCAAGCCCATTACATTTCATGATGCCATTGAAAGGGCTAGAGACCTTCAATATGCCTTTCCAAAAGCAAAGGCAACCTTTCAGAACAAGCCCTCTTACCTTTCTAAAGGAAAGGAAGAGAAATATTCTCCTTCCAAGGAGAGCTCACTCAAGAAGCCTCTTGACATTGAGATCCGGAGGGAGATAAGGAAGAAGAGGCTATGTTTCAATTGCCTAGAATCATGGGCACCTGGACGTAGATGTGCTATTGGGAAAGCACACTACATAGAAGTCTTCTCAGATGTTGAGGAGGAAGAAGAAGATGATGAATGATGGAGAGGTCACAGCGCTGACATTGTTGAGGGAGATCCATCACCATCGGGAGATGGGAGTGGAGATTTTGTTCCTATTGGAGGAAATATTGCATCCTTAAGGCGATTACCTAAGTACTTGACCCTAAGAGTTCATGGTTCACTCATGAATCAGAGAGTATATCTTCTTATTGATAGTGGGGCCACCCACAACTTTATTGATGCTCATATGGTGAAAAGAAGGGCCATTCCCACTGATACCTTTGAGGAATTTTCTATTATAGTCCCAGGAGATAGAACAATTCAATGTAGGCATTATGTCCCATCACTTTCAATCACCATGGGATCCTACACTTTGGTGGATCACTTCTTTGTAGTTGACATACCAGACACCAACATTATTTTGGGTGTTCAGTGGTTGATTACATTGGGGAAAGTCACCACTGATTGGGAGGATTTGCAAATTGAATCGGTGGACAAGAAGAGTGGTACACCTAAAATGATAAGAGACATGAACTCTTACCCCTCACCTAACACTTCCACATAGACAACAGAGATGGATTTGCATAGTGGAAGCAAGGACCTCACTGTCCCTTCTCTCATGTTCATGAGATTCTTGCAAGGGACACTCTCATCTAGTGTCAAACCACCAGGGAGGCCACCAAATTCAGTTTTAGTGTGAGATATCTCACTAATTGATGCTCCAGAATCATATCCAAGAGGGAAGGGAGCATTAGGAGACACAACCATAACACTGGAAGGCTTGAGCAAGCACTAGAAGGAGAGATATTTTCCTCTCTCATCATCCTCACCATCCTTCATTTCTGATTCTGCGTTATTGGAGGAGGAAAAGGGGAGGTATGTCCTTCCTACTTGTACCTTTGGCATAAGAAATTTCAAAGAAGAGATCAGCAACATGGCAGGCAATCCTATTGATGCATCATCAACATTCTCCTTATTGAGGAGTATATATCTATATTGGAAATCCTAGCTGTTGGTGGATTATTCCAAGGATCGCTACACTTGTATGATGCTTGATGACCAAGTGCATGAAAAGGGCTATCTAATCCATCAGTGAGTCATCTATCATCATGATAGGATCTTCTTGCCTAGAGCCACTAAGCTCAAGGAGAGGATGCTACAAAGGGCCCTCAAGGAGTTTTGTTTCAGCCCTATCTATTCTATGAAGATCTACAACACTATCATGAGTTGTTTTGAATGGGAAGGCTTTGGAGAAGAGCTAAATCAACATTTTATAGAATGAAAAAGCTATGTGGAGTTGGGGCAGCCAAAGGACTCTATGCAAGAGTCATTTCAGTCATTTCTTCCTTTTCTTTAAAAGGGATAAAAATTTGTGCACGATTCCATGTATAGAAGAAACATCGATGGTAAAAAATATGAACATGTAATGCAAGATTTATTTTATGAGTTGAGGTATTCTTTCACCATGTTGTTGCAGGCCATGGCTCCCAAGAGGAGTGCTGCATCATATAAATCTCATGGCAAACTTTGGGCCACTTCAAATTCTGAACTTGGCCACTCCGTTGCTATGCAAAGGGAGATTCCTTTTCATGTTGGGTGCTTCCCAAAGGCACCAAACATATCTCACAGATTCAACCATGGTGAGATAACTTGTGCAGAAAGTAACTGGTGGGGGAACCACTTACCATACCTTGATGTGATGCAGGTAGGAGATACATTGTGCTGGAACCCTATGTGGGACTTTGGCCCACCTCCTCATGCTCAATTTCTATTTGTATGTATGTGATTATGCTTCCATACTTGAATGATATAGTTTTACTTTTCATGGGATTGTATGGAGAGAGGATGGGTAGTTTGTATGTACCACATGGGATGGAAACTCTATATGCACCTTATGGTACATGGTTTAGAGAGAGTATCGAACCAACCATGTTTGTTTTTGTTGAGTTCTTGAATCCTTGTGGGATGAATTTTGTACATATCATCATGATTTTGGAGGAATAGTTCATGGATGCTTGGATTGGTGAACATTTGGCTCATGATGAAATCTTGATCTTTGATGGTGCAACTAATGAAGGAGGAGAAGTGTTGCAGCACTCACCCTATTAGTTGCTTGAGGACAACCAACATTTTGTAGGGAAGGACAGTAATATTCCCAATTATCCCAAGCTAACGGGAATATGCAATTTTGTCTCGATATTTTGTTTCATGAATAAAACTGTAAAGGAGGATCAATAAAACCCCTAATCATCAAAATAAATCAATGCCACATGTGAACATGGAAAAATCTGGGCTATTTACATAAGCAAACTTAGGTGTGAAATAAACTGGAGCATTTGACCAAGTCAACCAGGACCAAATCAACAGCGTTGTCTAGATACAATGAATCTCCTAGAGCGATAGAACAGTTTTAGTTGGGGGCTTCTCATGTGCATGCAGCTAAACCATTGAGATGGTTTAGGGTTTGACAAGACTTTACTCCTATAAGAGGGAGAGGAGGAAAATAGAAGAAGGTTGTTGATTATGTCTATTTCTAAGTATATTCTCTGTTTAGACATATACCATTCTCTGTTGTTTAGCTGGGAATAGTGTTTCATAGCACTTGGGTGTTCCTATACAGGAATCCCACCTCTTCCATTGAGCATCTCTTGGAAGAGTCTTGCTGATCTCATCCACTATCAGGAATTTGGCCAAGCTCATCTTCCAACTACAAGATAGATCTTGTTGAGGGTTTGGTTATCTTTCCAAGACACAACAGGTGGAGGCTATATCTGCTCAGATCTAGGCCATTTCAGGGCCTCTTTTCACTGGAAAAGTCTTCTATCCAATGGACAAGAGAGTTTTGAACATTTGGAGCTAATATTTCATATCTTGGCATCAGGCCAACTCAGTGTTTCAAGCTACAAGGAAGTTTCCCTTCCAGGACTACATTATTTTCACGGAGGAAATTGCAGAGTGTTTTGACCCACTTTTTGAGGAGAGATCTCTGGTGCTGGACTATGCCCTTCACTTTGTTCATCCATGGATTAGATTGCTAATATATGTTCTGTACAGATATGATATGATCCTATTGTAAACATCTTTAGAAATTTCTGAATAATATTGCAGATCTGCTACTTTAATCTTAGATCTACTGTCTATATTGCATGATTTGATCAAAGCCCTAACGGGATCTTGTAAAGGAGATTTTATAGTGTACACATCTGATATGGATCTTATATTTTGTACACAGATTTTCTCTAGATTTGTAGTGTAATATACAGCTATTGCAATTCTATAATAATGTTGTTAAGCTATTTTGCAGTCAATACATGTGTTGCAGCCCTCTTTCTTGAAGAGTTTCTTTTATTTTCTCTTCTACATTCTATTGTATACTATAAGGGTTTCATCATGGATCTGATTTGCTGTTGTTTATATAAAAGATGATCTCTATTATTAATCTCCTTCTCATGCTCTCAAAAGTCTGTTATTTCTAAAGAATTTTATGCACATAGCTACAACCCCTCTCTTTGGGTGTTTTCCAGCTAGACTAGGTGGTGGGAGGTTTGTTTACCTCACCTAGTTTGATTTGTTTTTCCTCTCCTTCTGGATCTAGACCCTAGATCCAATGATATAAGGGGTATAGGAGCTGAAAACTCATCTCAGTGCACAGATTTCTAAGGAGTGTGTTATTTCAGCAAGCTTTGTTGTGTATTCCCATTTTGTGATATTACAAGCTCACTGTCATTTCCCTTGGAGGAATTCCTCAGGTAAGGTATGTAATAAATACTACTATTCTCAATAATAATATCACGGTGGTAATAAAAGTGAGGAAAATCATCTAGAATAAAATAATTCAGGCTATGATTGAAATATGGCCCTCCGTATAGATTACTTCTTAATAGGAGGAACTAATCACTAAGTGTAAAGCATACATTGAGTAGGAAAAGATAACACTTAAGAAAAAACCAATCATAACTTTAGATATGATTAATATGTTTAAATCAAAGGGAATACCAAAATTACAACATATTCATATCACATATAGAACATAAACCATTTTGGAAATCAAGAAAGTTCTGTAGAAGAATAATCTATTGAATCAATTGGGAACCAAGTGTCAAAATTTTGACAATGTTGTCCAAATATTTCACATCAAGTTCAAACTGTTAAATCAAAGAGGATTTAGAGGATTAGTAGCACCAAATGAGAGGTTAAGAAGCTTGCAGGAGTACTGTAAGAAGCTTTACACAATTGCAATTGACAAAGCCAAATTTTCCAGGATTAAAGGTCATATGACAGGAAAGGACTTTTTGGAGGCTTTGGAGTTTGATTTAATAATTAGACATGAAATCAAACATCTTTTTAACAATAATCCTACTTTTGAGAAATATACTAAAGTAGATGAAGTTTTTAGAAGACTGATTAATCTTGATAAACCAAGTAATGAAAGATGGGATCAATTACGTGAAACTATCGAGTAAATTTCATGTCCAAATGCATGCCAACAAAAAACACATTTTGGGGCCACGTCATCAACCACTTCCTTGAAGACAGTGAAAAATCAACTCCTTGGTTTTTGTATTCCTATATTTTTATACTACTTTTTTAGTCCATTTAGATGCTTCTAATAAATAGAATATAGTATAAATAACTCTCCATTCGAGTTATTAATGGTTGCACCCTTGGATGAGCACTTGTAAAGAATAACTATATGAGGTTTTGTTCCTTCATGATTAATAAAAGGATTGTGTATTTTTTAAAATGTTTGGTCTCCTTGTAAGTTTTTTGAGTATTCGTTTAATTCCATTTCCTTCATATATTTAAGTTTTATGGAGATAAGTAGGTAAGAGAAAATTATATCTAGGTCTATCTTAAATCCTCCGGAGTTATAATCTATTTTATAAATTGATTTATTATAATATCTATATGTATAAATACCTCTACACCAATTAATTGTCAGTAATCTTCATAATATTAAATATATTTTGGTAATCTATAAACATTATTTGTCAGCCTTCCTTCTTATGATAAACTAAGGATTCTATTTGAATCTTTAGCTGATCATATTTTCTTATAGTTTATTCCTTCACAATATGAAAAATAACATCATTGTTTTGATGTAAAGAAACAACCCTTTTCTTAATAATAAATAATATAAAGGTTTAAAACATCTTCCTTTTATTTTCTCAATACATTGGTCATTTGGTCATCCAAAAATGTCTTCTAAAAAACCAAAATATTTTAGATTCTCTGGCATAATTAATTAACCTAGAATTATCTAAGAGGACCACAAGCTATAATAAAATCTCGAAGGAATATATGATATATGTGCTTGTTCAAAGAGAAGTGGAGATATGCCATGATGTCACCTTCGATGAAAATTATTCCCTTAGGAATGTCAGGGATCTTCCTATCTGAAAGGAAGACAAAGAAGAAGAAGAAATTGGAATGCAGGAAGAACCGAAGGATGAACCGACACCCAAATTTGAAGGACCAATGGATGTTATAGATCCACATTCTTCAAATAAAATAAGACCCTAATGGCTCAGAGACGTTGTCGAAGATGTTGAGGGACATATTTCTCCAAGGGGAACATTCTTTGAAAGAAAGAAGCTGAATAGGTACCAACAGTAGCTAGTAGCCATGAGCACTGTTGTATAATATGAGCTTGGAGCATTTGAAGAAGTCATGAAGAATCAAGTTTGGAAGGATGATATGCATGAGGAATAGGAGTCTATCGTGAATAATGATGTAGGAGATGTTGTCCCTAGACCAAAAGAAAAATTTGTTGTCACCTCAAAATGGCTCTACAAGATCAAGCATGGAGCTGATGGAAGTGTTCAAAATTTCAAGGCAACAACTGTTGCCCAAGGCTTCTTGCGAAAGGAAGGCATAGACTATGATGAAATATTTTCACCTGTTTCTTGCTACACTGCCATTTGATCGATCATTTCCCTTACAACAACACAAGGATGGAGTCTGCACCATATCGATGTGAAGACTACCTTCTTACATGGTTCAATCAAGGAAGATTTCTATGTGGAACAACCTCAGGGGTTCGAAGTCCAAGCTAGAGACACATATGTATGTAGGTTGAAGAAATCCCTCTATGGATTGAAGCAAGCTCCCAGGGCTTTGTATGAGAGGATCGAAAAATAGTTGATGAAGCTGGGCTTTACTCGAATGATGTTGATCCAAATATTTATTTTAAGGTTGATAATGACATGCATCTCATTATAGTTCTCTATGTCGGCGATCTCTTCCCGACAAGTGTTGACCCTCTCATTCATCAATGTAAGAGGGATATCACTTCTGAGTTTGAGATGAAGGACCTAGGACTAATGCACTATTTCCTAGGCTTGGAGGTCTCGTAAAATCGACATGATATTTTCATTTCTCGAGGAAAATTTATTGTGAAGCTACTCAAGAGATTTAGGATGGTGGGTTGCAATTCCATGACTACTCTGATGGAAATCAACTTTAAGAAGTTGTATGTAAGTGATGTTGGGCCTGAGTTGGGAAATCCCACCGAGTATCATCAACTGATGGGGACCTTGATGTTCTTAGAGAACTCACATTTAGACATGTATTGTATTGAACACATTGAGTCAATACATTGTTGAGCCTCATCACATTAGTTAGACTGGTCCCAAGAATCTGTTGAGATATCTTCGGGGCACAATCAACCATGGGATGAGATACACTATTGGGAGTATGAGACTCCATTAATATACCGATGTCGATTGGGCAGGAATTTTGGTGGATCTTAAGAGAACATATGGATTTTTCTTCACTATAGGTTATGCCTCGATCTCTTGGATGAGTAAGAAGCAAAAATCAATTGATTTGAGAACTGTTGAGGCCAAATACATAGCAGCAAGTATGGCATGTTGTGAAGTTGTTTGCTTAAGAAATCTCTCCAGTGGGCTATTTGGACATGTGGTGGATACCACCGCGATACTTTGTGATAAACAAATTGAGATTCATATTTCCGAGAATCTTGCATTCCATGGCCAATACAAGTGTATTGATATTAGGTACCACTTTGTCCACAACATGGTACAACGAGGTGTCGTAAGAATCCATCACATTCGGACTAGTGAGTAGGTCACAGATATTTTCATGAAGCCCTTTAGAAGGTCAAATTCTTAACCATATTTGAGGATCTTGGTATCGTGGATATACCCTATTGTGAGTGTCCAACCTGATTTGGACTATGAGCTCCAAGGGGTTTGGGAATAGCTGCTTGGATCTATAAGCAACCATAGGGCTAGGTTCGCCTTACCTTTTTGGTGTGCTTGTTTCCCACCATTCTGATATTGAGCTAGTTCTCCCTATCTTTGATCTATGCCCCACATGCATCCTACTCATGTAATATGGGACTCAAGAGAAGTACCTCTCATTTGGCCAATGAGTTGGGAAATGAGGATAGATACCATAGCATTACCGATGGACAAATTAGGTATTGTCGTACTCTCTATGTCTAGGATGGGATGTGTCCGATAAATTGATCTAGGATCAACTCCAATTGAGGTTCTTACTTGTAAAATTAATTTGTGTTAGTATGTCTCGATGATTTTTTTACCTCTAAATTGACTTTGGGTCACTAGAGAGTGGAAAATTCTTTATGACCCACTCTTAATGATATTTTCTTATTATTTCTTCTATAGTATAATAGAACTAGCAAAACATAGACAAAAAGATGACATAGGATTGCATGATGATGATGATATATGATAGTACACAACGGTACTAAATGACAAAATTTCATAGGTAGGCAAATGGAGTTCTCCCTAGTTGAGAGGGAGTGTTAAATTCGGAAACTAGGGCCAAAACTCCATGTTGCACTGCTCATATAATGGAGATGATATTTTTGTTTGATTCTTCTTTTAGAGAGATGAAATTTTGTTATAAATATCATCTTGTTTGGATGAGAAGTAGTTGTATTTTGAATTTATTTTCCACATGTGCGCAATTTGCAAGGTCGGCCAGAACTGTAATGTAGGAGAAAAAGACCTAAAATATGTGTCACAGACCCACAATCATGGATATAAAAAGGAGAGAGATGATGTTGATTTTTTAATTCACTCATCTCACACAAATCTCCCCTATATGATTGGTTCATACACCCTTGGAGGCTTCTCTCTCCTCCACATGTGTGAAAACATGAAGCGAAATTTTCGAACTATTTTTAGGGATTTTCTGGTAGCCTTAACCAGCATTGACCTTGGGTCAACTCTCACTGTTTGGCTATGATTTGAAGGTAGAAAATATAGTCTAGGAAGGCCACATCTAAAGGCACAAAAATCAAGGTCAAACATTGAATTTTACCACAACGTTGATTGCAGCATTGACTGGTTTGACCACAAGATTTTGACTTTTGTGTTGGTATTTTGTGGACTAGATTTTGGCTCTACGTGACATTGATGGAAGGCCAAATTTTACTATGTTTGAATGAACCTAATTTGAGTTTGAAGCGCTAGTTTAACCATCAAAGTTTTTGTTGGCTAGGGAATCCTGTTTACTGTTATAAAAGACATCTTCACTCTCTTTGTTGAATAAGAATAATTATATAACTTATTGCCTCTTGTCTTTCCTTGTCTTCTATTGATTTATTTTATGTTCTATCAACATTTAATTTAAATGATTATGTGATTGTAAGTCTCAATTTGAATTGGGCTAATAATAATAGTAAAGTAATATGCTCGAAGAATATAACATACCATGGTTAACTAAAATTAACAATGATGGAGGGAGACATGTCTTCATATGGGAATTATCCCACTACATTATCCACTCATGCTAAAAGGAAGAATAATGGTGGTCCAAAGAAACAAGGTCAAGGAAGAAAAGGATTAAAATAAGGAAGAAAGGGAAGATTCTTCAATTGTAACAGATTTAGTCACTATACAAGAGATTGTCCTAATAAGAAGGACACACCTCAGGATGATGATAACAACCACAACCACAACAATTTGAAGGGAGATAGAAATCAAAGGAATAACATGTTCAAAGTAAAGGGAAATGCTCCCGATGAAAATGGAAATTGTCGACCTCCAAAGAGATCGATAAACTCCATGTATGATATATCTAATGTTGTAGATAAGAAAAATGAATTTTATCTTATCTATTCCCTCACTACTACCTCTCCTGCACACACATTGGATAATTGGTTGATTGATAGTGGTGCCTCGAGGCACTTCACTGGGTACAAAGAGGTCCTCTCACATTTTATTGAATAGGAGACAAATTTGGAAATCATACTTGGAGACAATGCCACCTATCCTGTCAAAGGGACAAGGAATATTACTCTTCATTTAAATCAATGTAAAATCCTTCATATACAAGATTTATTATAATTAATTGACTTGAAAAATAACCTGGTATCTATTTATGTGATGTAAGACAAAGGCTTCAAGGTGGCATTTATTGATGGAAATGTATGTATTTGGAAAATTTACTCCAAAGATTATTTTACACTTAGATTTATGGTTGAAGGTTTTTATAAGGATGGAGGAAGTCCTTTGGGAGACATGACATGAAACAATTCTCTCCAATACAAATTATGGCACCGGAGGTTCGCTCACCTTCATTAAAAAACTCTACTCGATGATAAGAAGATGGTCATAGGTATGCCTGAATTCAAAGTAGAACATGAATGTGTTTGTTAGGGTTGTGTGAAGGAAAATATACTAGGGAACCATTCCCCTCCATTGAAAGTAAGACTACTGATATTATTCAATTGATCCATTCTATTTGTTTGGTATGCTTCCTGTAAAATCTTTGGAAGGATATTTGTACTATCCTAATTTTGTGGATGAATTATCTCACGAAGCTTCTATCTATTTCTTGAAGGAGAAGGATGAACTGTTCAAATGGTTCCACTCTTTCAAATCCTTGGTTGAAAATCAAAAAGGGAATAAGATCAGAATATTGAGGACCAATAACTGAACCAACGATGCGTCAAATAAGTTCTATCACCATTAAAGAGAAGTTGGCATTAAGAGGGAGACGAATACTGCATATACTAATGAGAAAAGTGTAGTTGTCGAAAGGAAGAACTTGAACTGGTACTAACGGTACTTAGTTTCCATGATCACCTTTGTTCAACATTAGCCTTGCATGTTCAAAGAACCCTTGTAGCACCAAGTTTGGAAGGATGTGATGAATGAATAGTATGAGTGGATCATGAAGAATTATGTCTGGTATGTGGTTCCTATATGCAAGGAAATTTCTGTGGTCACCTCGAAATGGATTTATAGAACAAAACATGAAGCTGATGGGAGTGATAAAGAGTTCAAGACCAAGATTTTTTCTTGAGGCTTCTCTAAAAAGGGAGTGAAATATGATGAGATATTTTCACCATTTACCGAATATACTACCATCTATTCAATTATTGCTCTTGATTATTCTCGAGGATGAAATTTACATCAAAAAGATTTCAAGACCTCTTTCTTGCATGTCTCAGTTAAGGATGAAGTCTATGTAGAGAAACCCGCGGGATTCACAGCATTGGATTAGCAGTCACATGTATGCAGGTTGACAAAACCCCTCTCTAGGTTGAAGCAAGGCACCAAGGTTTGGTATGAAAGGATAATCAAATATTGTATGAGTTGGGTTTTAAAATAAGTGAATTTGAGGTGAAACTTTACTTCAATGTCAAAAATAACATGCCTTCCATTTTGGTACTTTATGTAGACGATCGCTTTCTGACAGGTGCATATTGTCTCATTCATCAATGTAAGAGGGATTTTGCATTCAGATTCAAGATGAAGGGCCTAGCGTTGATGCACTACTTCCTAGGCTTGGAGGTTTTAGAAAAGTGAGGTGAGATTTCCCTTCCTTAAGGAAAATACATTGTGAAACTACTTGAAATATTTGAGATAATGGAATGCAAGTTTGTGACTACTCCATTGGAAAACAACTTTAAGAATCTATCAGGGGGGAGAGCTCTTTGGCATAAGGTAAAGCTACTGCGTTTTATTTTCCCTAGGGGTTGGCATCATAAACTCTCCCTTTGGATACCTCTCTCCTCCTATCTAACACTCCATGTGCTAGTATTGCATTTTCCTCCATGAATTTTCTCGTGTGGGTGCATCCTATTTGTTCTAGTTTGATAGTATATTTTAGTGATTTTGGGGCTATCTCTTGTCCTATTATCTCTTCTCACTCCCTTGTTTCCTCACATGAGGATGATTCTCTTAGGAATTTTAGGAGCAATAGATATAATATTTGGTCCTTAGCAAAGACCTCTATAGAGCCTACTGGAGGTTTGGGTTTTCTCCCACCTTCAAAGCGTCTTAGGAACAATAAGGGTTGTCAATCAAATTTTTTTAATACCATTTTGAGGTATTATCAAGATATTGTTGAGGGCAGAAAATTATCTTTGGCATGGGTTCTTAACGTGATAAATTCCCCTGTGAATGGTCCCTAATGAAGTGGATTTCCTATAATTGTGAGAGGTTAGCTAGCCCTCCCTAGAAGCTATCCCTCGAATGTGTTTATGGATCAGATAAGTTGCATGTTATTTTAATTCATGAAACATTGGGACCTAGTTGTGATGTGGTTTTAGCATTGGATTATATGCTTAAGTGTTAAAATTGGAAAGTAGGGTCAAAATCCACCTTGGACAGCTCATATGATGGAGATGATATTTTATTGGATTCCTCTTTTCAATAGATGAAATATTGATCTAAATATCATATTTTTCATACAAGTAGAAGTGTGATTTGGAATTTATTATTCACACATTTAAATTGTCAAGTTCGGCCACAATCATATGTAGGATCATGAAGCCCAACAAGTTGTGTTTACACACCCTCAACGAATTTTATAAATGGGAATGACCTTATCCTCATTTCAAAATCACTCATATCAACACACATATTCTCTCTCCTCTCCTTATTCATTTGTACAAGTCTAGAAAAATCTCTATCTCTACCTCGCATGTGTGAAAAAGGAGGTCGAATTTCCAGGTTGGATTGCAGGCCAAATTCTAGGAAAATGACCAATATTGACCAACGAATTGACCAGCATTGAAAAAGGGTCAAAACACCTCCATTGACTTCAGCACTTGGGTAGAAATTATAATTTTTTTATTGCCACATTTATTGACATAGGTTTGGAGTTTGTTTGAACAATTTGACTACAGCATTGAATTCAATTTTGATCGCAGATTTTACAATAGAATTTGAATGGGTTTGACTTGACTATTTTGGTTTGAAGTTGACCCTCTTAGAAAACAGATTTTTTTTTTGTTGACTAATATTCTTGGAGGAAAAGTTGGAGCCCCTTTGACTAGAATTGACTATCTCGTTAGAGCTATAGTTCACTGCTGATTTTTGACACGAATTTTTTGGGGAACTTATTTTGATATTTGTACTCTCTCTCTATGATGAAATATTGAAGAATAATAAGAAAAATTTGATCAAATTATTTTCCCCACATTGGGGTTTTTCCATGCCATCTGCCAAATATTATGTCCTCTTGTCTTCGCTTGTCTTCCATATTTTGTTTCTGTTCTATCAACATTTAATATCATTGTGATTAAGCTAATGTGATTGCTAAACAAGAAATTGATTTTTATCTAATAAGGAAAATGGAAGTAAATTTCACTTAAGCATAAAACATACCATTGTTATCTAAAATTAACGTGGTATCAGAGTCGTAGTGAAGAAAAATCCCAAGAAAGACTGAGAAAAGAAATAACTAAGATTTTTTGTACAAGAACACGATTCAATGGATTCCTCATATTACTTCAAATCTAAGGAGAATATCAATGAAAAATTTGATTGTCATGTATGAAAGATGTCTCTAGACTTGCCTTTGGAAGAAAATGATGTCATGGACTATGCACGGGGAAAGATTGTTGAGCCTCCTTAAAATGCACCAGTTTCCACTAAATCAAAGTACAAGAAAGGTAAGGTGAAAGCCAAGAAGATAATGAGGGATTACTATGAAAGCATTTTTTTTCTTACATTTCTGAGTTGGGCACATGTAAGGATATGTATGACTATTTTCTATCATTGCCAAAGCTAACAATGAAAATAAAATCCTCTTTCTCTAGAACAAGCAGAAGGATGTAAATATGCATAGAGGGGAATCCATCCAATCTTACTTCATCAGGATTAATAGAATAAAAAATTACCTTCTATCAATTGAGAAGTTTTTTCTAACTGGTATCTCACTCTTATTTCCCTTAGAGTCCTTTATTGAGCATGGAACATACTCAATACCCCTATCCTCAACAATGACAGGATTCAAAGTTTTAATGAATTGTTAACTAGATGCACTCAAGAAGAGACAATGTTGATGGAGAGAGCCATGTCTTCAAATGGGATTGATGACACTGTGTTATCCACTCAAGCTAAAAGGAGGAACAATGTTGATCTAAATAAACAAGGTCAAGGAAGAAAAGGGAGATGCTTCGTTTGTAACAGGTTTGGTCACTATGCTAGAGAGTATCCCAATAATATGGATACACCTCGATATGATGATAAAAACTACAACCAAAACAATTTTAAGGCCAATGGAAATCAATAGAATTATACGTTCAAAGGAAATAGAAATGTTCTCACTACACATGGAAATGGTTGACCTCCGAAGAGATCAAGAAACTCGAGGTATGAGGAATCTAATGTTGTAGATAAGAAAAAAAGAATTTTATCTTATCTCTTCCCTCACTAATGCCTCTCCACCAAACACATTAGATACTTGGCTGACTGATAGTGGTGCCTCAAGGAACTTCACTAGGTACAAAGAGGTCCTCTCAAATTGTATTGAAAAGGAAAAAATTTTGGAGATCATACTTGGAGACAATGCCACCTACCCCGTGAAAAGGACATGGAATGTTACTCTTCATTTAAATCAATGTCAAATCCTTCATCTAAAAGATATATTATATGTACTCAACCTAAAAAATAACCTTGCATATATTTTGAAATGGAAGACAAAGACTTCAAGGTAGCATTTATTGATGGAAATGTAGGTATCTCAAAAATGAACTTCAAAGATGATTTTACATTTGGATTTAGGGTTGAAGGTTTTTATCAAGTTGGAGGAAGTCCTTTGGGAGCCATGATATGCAAAACTTCTCTACAATCATAATTATGGCACTAGAGGTTTTCTAACCTTCATTATAAAACTCTACCCGATGATAGGAAGATGGTCACAGGTACACCTAAATTCGAAGTAGAAGGTGATGGTGTTTTTTAGGTTTGTGCCAAAGCGAAACATACTAAGGGACCATTACCCTCCAGTGAAATTATGACTACTAATATTATTCAATTGGTCCATTCTATTTGTGTGGTATATTTCCCATGACATATTTGGGAGGATATTTGTACTATGTTATTTTTTGGATGACTTCTCTCACAAAACATGGATATTTTTCTTGAAGAAGAAGGACGAAGTCTTCAAATGCTTCCGCTCTTTCAAAGCCTTGCTTGAAAATAAAATAGGGAAGAAGATAAAAATATTGAGGACAAATAATGGAACCAAACATGAGTCAAATAAGTTCAATGAATATTGTGGAGAATATATCATTAACAGGGAGACCACTATTGCATATACTCTTAAGAAAAATGCAGTTGTTGAAAGGAAGAATTTGGACTAGTACCAAGGCTACTTAGTTTCCATGACCACCTTTGTTCAATCTGAGCCTTACATATTCGAAGAATATGTGAAGCATCAAATTTGTCAGGATGTGATGAATGAAGAGTATGAGTCGATCATGAAGAATGATGTTTTGGATTTGGTTCCTAGACCCAAGGACAAGTCTATGGTCACCTCCAAATTTCTTTACAAAATCAAACATGAAGTTGATGTGAGTGCTAAAGAGTTTAAGGCCAAGATGGTTGCTCAAGGCTTCTCTCAAAAGGAAGAAGTGGGCTATGACGAGATATTTTCACTATTTTTCCAATATACCACCATTTGATTGGTTACTACCCTTGCTATCTCCCGATGATGGAATATACATCAAACATATCTCAAGAATGATTTATTGCATGGTTCTCTTAAGGAGGAAGTTTGTGTAAAGCAACATGTGGGGTTCAAAATTCTAGATCAAGAGTCACATGTATGCAAGTTGAAGAAATCTGTCATATGGAGTTGGGTTTTACAAGAAGTGAAGCTGAGCCAAACCTTTACTTCAAGGTTGAAAATAACAGGCCTCTCGTTCTGGTACTTTTTGTAGAGGATATCTTTCAAATATGTTCAGACCCTCTAATTCATTAATGCAAGAGGGTGTTTACCTCCAAATTCAAGATGAAGGACCTATATTTGATTCACTAAATCCTGGGATTTGAGGTTTGGAAAAAGCGAGGTGACATTTTCAACTATCTTATGAAGTTGGGTTTTACAAGAAGTGAAGTTGAGCCAAACCTTTACTTCAAGGTTGAAAATAACAGGCCTCTCATTCTGGTACTTTTTTTAGAGGATCTCTTTATAACATGTTTATACCCTCTAATTCATCAAATCAAGATGGATTTTTCTTCCAAATTCAAGATGAAATACCTAGGTTTGATGCACTAATTCCTAGGATTTTAGGTCTAGAAAAAGTGAGGTGATACTTTCCTTTCTCAAGGAAAATACATTGTGAAGCTACTTGAAATATTTGGGATTGTGGACTGCAATTTTGTGACTACTCAGATGGAACTCAAATTCAAGAAGTTATGTGGAAGTGTTTCTGGGCCCAATTTGGCAAATCCTTCCAATTATTGAAAACTTGTGGGGGGTCTAATGTTGTTGAGGAACTACCGTCTCTACATATGTTTCACCATGAATACATTGTGTCAATTTATGGTCAAACTTCATAACATATATTGGATTATTTCCTAGAATCTCTTGGGATATTTTAGGGGCACAATCAACTATGGATTGAGATACAATACCGATAATTTGAGGATACATAGATATTATGATGTTGAACTCGCTCAAAATCTGGTGGATTATAAGAGCAAATATCATTATTGCTTCTCACTAGGTCCTACTTTGATATCCTAGATGAGAAGGAAGCATAAATTAGTTTCTTTAAGCACCACCAAGGACGAATACATTATTTCTAGTATGGCCTATTCTCAATTTTTTTGGTTGAGGAAGCTCTTTACTGATTTGTTTTAGCATGTGATGGACACCTCTGTGATCTAATATGACAACCAAATTAGGATGCACCTTTCAAATAATCTCCTGTTCCATGACCACTCCAAACATATTGATATCAGCTACCACTTTATTTGTGATATGGTACATTGAGTAATAACAAGGCTCCATCACATCGAGATTGTTGAGGAGGTCGCAAATATTCAGTTGAAGTCCCAGGGGAAGGTCAAATTATTAAACTTCTGTGAGAGACTTGGAGTTGTGTAAACACCCTCCTATTAGGATCCCGCAAGAGTTGGACACTCAGCTCTAGGAGCTCTTGGGGACCTATGGTACTTCTTGGAGATATCATTGACCATAGCATGAGTGTTTAACCTTCCCCTTCTCATGCGCTATGTAGAGGGTGAGTGGTTCACCTTCCCCTACTGATGATGAGATATACATAGTATGAGTGGGTCACCTTCTTCTATGGGATATGAGTAGGATGACTAGTTCACCTTCCCCTACGAATCCCCGAGTGTGAAATTCATTCAAGAATTTGTGTATGGACATGTGCATGGGACGTCGTTCACCCTTTCCCCACATGTAGTATTATCATTCCCTAGGATTGATGTGTGACATGTCAATGGATGTCGTTCATCCTTTCCCCATGAATAATATCATTATTATGATTTATTGGTTTGCATGCATGTATGACATGGCTCATCCTTTCCATACTCTCAGTGTTTTTCATGTTTGTAGGACGTGGTTCAACCTTTCCCTACGTGTGATTGTGAGTATGATGTGATATATTCCTCCCCTACTAGTATTTATATATACATCCTACCCATGTAGTATATGACTCATGGGAAGTACCTCTCATCTGGCCAATGAGTTTGCAAAATGAGGATAGAGACCATAACACTAATGATGGACGCATCATGTATTTTTGTACTCTATATACTAGGACGCATGGTGTTAAAACATCTTGATATCAGATCAATTAATGTTTTACCTATGGAATGACTTTGGGTCAGTGGAGAGTGGCAAGTTCTTACGACTCACTCTCAATCAATTCTTCTGTATTATTTATTCATGGTTCACGAGAGCAAAGTAGGGTTAAGAGAGATGATACAGGTTGGAAGATGGATTGGCAAGTGGACTTCTCCCTACTTGAGAGAGAGTGTTAACATTGAAAGCTAGGTCCAAACTCCACCTTGGACAACTCATATGATGGAGATTATAATTTTATTGGATTCCTCTTTTTTAGAGGTGTAATATTAATCTAAATATCATATTTTTTGGACAAGAACAAGTGTGATTTCGAATTTATTATTCACATGTGTAAATTGTCAAGGTCAGCCATAGTCAAATGTAGGCTCATGAAGCCCAACAAGTTGTATCTCCACACCATCAATGAATTCTATAAATAGGAGTTACCCTCTCTGCATTTGGACATCACTCATATCAACATAAACTTTCTCTCTCCTCTCCTTATTGGTTTGTACAAGTCTGGGTAGCTCTCTCTCTACCTCACACGTGTGAAACAGGAGGCCAAATTGCAAGGTTGGATTGCAAGCTGAATTGCAAGAAATAGATTAGCGTTGACCAGGGCGTTGAGAAAAAATTACCAAGGGTCAAACTACCTCCATTAACTTTGGTTCTTGGGCATAAATTCTGATTTTTTAAGGCCACATTTATTGGCACAAGTTTCGAGACTGTTTGACCAATTTGACTAGTTTGACTTCTAACTTGACTTCAGGTTTGATTGCAAATTTTACAATAGCATTTGACTGGGTTTGCCTTGACTATTTTCGGTTGAATTTGACCCCTTTGGAAGGCCACATTTATTTGTTGTTGATAGAGATTCTTAGAGGGCATTTTGGAGCCCCTTTGACCAGTATTGACTTTCTAGTTAGGGCTGTAGTTGACTACTATTGATTGCTAATTTTTGACACGATTGTTTTAGGAAATTTATTTTGATATTTGTACTCTCTCTTTCTATTGAACTATTGAAGAATAATAAGAAGAAATTGACCAAAGGGTTTTCCCCAAATTGTGGTGTTTTCGTGGGATCGGCCAAATATTGTGACCTATTCTCTTGGATTTTCTTCTATATTTTTTTTATGTTATAACTTCTATCATCATTTACTTTCATTGTGATTAAGCTATTGTGATTGCTAACCTCGAAATTTATATTTGGTTTATAAGGAAAATTGAAGTAAATTGCACTTAATCGTAGAACATACCATTGTTATCTATAATTAACATCAAGGACTCATATTTTTTTGACTTAGATATGAAGGGTATATCTATGGGTTTATCTCTAGGCATCAATCGCTGAAAACAAGTCCTTTGAATGTATACGGTAGAGAAGGGTTGATTGTTACTGACACATTTTCCAAGGAGCTTGGTATGGAAATTATGGTTTCCAACATATATTTTCCATGTCAAAATTGTGTTACTTTCTGGGATGAAATCATATCACGCTCATTCATAAAGGAAAAAATCTTCATCCTCCGGTGTGATTTAAATTTTTCTATCGGCCTATTTGAGATATGTGGTTCCCATGACCATGTGGATTTTCTTTCAAATTATTTTACAAAAAATTGCTAGGGGATGAGCAGAAATTAACACTATATCGTAAGTGGAAAATGATTTGGGAGAGAAGGCATCAAATTTCATGGATTTGGCTAGGATGGGTTCACAACATTTCTAGGCTATGTTTCAAGCTCTGAGGGAAGCTACATTGGTTGATGTCATTTGGGTTGCTTACCTTTTTCCTCATTTTGTAAAAGAAGATACAAAGAATAATTTGATAGAGGTGGTTACATTCGGTGAGCTTGAAACATTCCTTCAGTAGTTTAAAAGGGACAAGTGTTTGAACCGTGATGGGTGGATAGTCAATGCATCTTGGATGTCATGGTGAGAAGTGGGTGAGTCACATAAACAAATAAATCTCCCTCTTCTGGTCTACTTGGGAATATGGTTTGATAAGAATAAAAAAAAATGCCACTATTCCGTCAAAGAACTGAAGAAGATAAGAGGTCAAATAATAGTTATTTACAACTTTATTCCTCATGATAATCAATATCACATGTCTTGCAACATTATTCATGAGACTATTGATTGTTTAATTCCATGGGCATATTTTGATGGATCATCTCAACAATATAGAAGCGAAAGTGGTGCAGGTCTCTATCTAAATGATAACCATTACTTCAAATTAAAATTCTGCTTTGGTATGGGTACAAATAATTATAAAGAGCTCAATAGCCTTAGATTTCTCCTTCTTTTTTCCACTAAAAAAGGGTGTCTACAACTACAAATTTTTAAAGAGTATAAAATCACCATTCACTTGTTTAATTAGCATTTAGAATTTCACTTGTATAGACTAAGAATTTTGTTGGATGAGATCATTTTATTAAAAGAACAATTTGATCATGTTTCTTGTTCTCACATCTACATGGAAAGGAATACACAGGAATACAATACAGTTTCTGATGGTCTATCCAATGTCATATGGTTGGGGTTTGAGTTCGGGTTCTACGTTTTGATTTTGAATTTTTGGTTGAGGCTCACCATCAATTCGTGTATATATATAGTAAGAAATACACATAAGTAACATAAAAAATGCTATCATTGACATGGAAAAGGCAAGGATAAATTACAATCTTGAGTTGTGACATGAGGTTATAAGTTTTAATCTATGGACTTAGTCAATAACTGTTAGAGAGAAATATATTAAGAATTGTGCAATCTTCTATTTAATCATATCTCTAAAATATATACTAGTCAAAAGTATTATATATAGTTTCCCGCCTTCAAAAGAGGAAATACTTCAGAAAAAACACTTAAATTTTCAAACATTTAATTTCGAAAATTAAAAATTAATAAATTATACTAATAATAATATTTTTTATAATAATAACACCAATTATCTATACTCACGAGCAAATAAATATTTTTCATTTAGTTTAATCCTTTTAGCGGAATATAATTTAACCCTTCCACTGAATTTGTAAACAAACCCTTAAGAAGCAAAAACAAGGAAAACAAAGATATTGACCTTGCATACCTTTTCCTGGAGATGCCAATCGACATGAAGTAGCAGTAGACGTGACATCTGGCATGGCAGCAGAGACTTTTAATTCATGATCCTTCTGTTTTCGATGTAGACTGACGTGAGTGGAAACTTCGAATCCCTGATCCTTGTTACCCACACTAATGAGAGGGGCCAACTCTCTTGCAGCTTTCCACCCCACATACTTCATGTTCTCGACAGTTACAGAAGGAGAACAACTTTCTAATATACTTTTAATTTGAGCAGAATACTCAGGAAAATTGAAATTATTAGTAGGTGAGTCTCCCCTTAGGAGTAATACGGCTGCGTCGAATGCAATGGCACCCATCTCTGCTGTCGGAAAGGTTCCGAGATGGACCGTTTTTTTCTTTCCGTCCTCATGATCTATATAAAAAACCCTAGAAATCCATCGTCCCGTAGGACGAGTGACACCTACGTATTTCTGTAATCCTCCTCCCGCAATGTCTGCATTATCATCTCCAGCACTAATAGGGGCCTCTGTCTGAGGGGGTTGTGGAATAATAGAGCTCCCATCAACATCAGCGACCACGGGGTTTCCAACTTCTTCAGTGTTCATGGGTTCAAGATCAGATGAGCCCCCAAAATTTTCTCCACCAGAAAAGTTGAAAGCACCCTGCGACATATCTCCACTACAACTGCCGAATGTACTGTGCGGCATTGCTCCACGATCCATGTTCTCCCACGAATATGCAGCGTATAAATTCTGTGGAATAACAAAGAATCATCAGGGTACTACTGTATTGTGACGAAGTGGACGATTCAGAAAATGCACCATTCGCAAGGATACGCCGAAAATGTGAAGAAGTTAAATGGCTTCTCTGAATGGTCAGAGGGTCTGTTATATCTTATTATATATATAAGGGTTCGCGACCTAATTGTCCGTTACTTGTTTCACACGTCCTATTCCGAATTTTTTTTTTTCGGTCAAACACCCATATAAAACGGAGGGAATGGGAACACGGATTTTAAACCCCGGGATATAGGGTTAGAGTCTCGGTGCTCAAGGTATGGAAAGTTAAATTTTATTTAAGTAAATATATGGCGGGTTTAATTTAATTTAATACTGGTAACAAGTATTTTGAATCCCGATGTGTAGGTTGAAACTCTCAATGCTAAAGGTTAAAGGATGAGTGGAACTCATTATGGATTAACTGGACCATCTTAAAGGAATTGTTGGATTTAAAAAGTGATCGAAATATATGGTGAGTTTATACTATGTATTAGGTGGATTGACAGAGGCGAACTGTTGGGCTTACAATGGTTAATAATCAAAGGATAATTGATATTTTTTTTTCTAATATATAATTGATTGTAATTATTATTAATATAATATTTAGAAATATAGTTTTTTTTTTAAAGTTCGTTAATGTATTAGTGATTTATTGAAATAATATAATTTGTTGGATTAATATATGCTAAAAAAAAATCTAAATAATTTTTTATTTTTAAATATTTATAATTAATTAATTATGATTATAAATTATAATTATTAATATTTAAAATTAATTATTAATTTTTTTTGTTTTTAATATTTTTATAGTTTGTGGGACTTTTTTTTGTAATTATGAAGTAGTTATTTAATTCTATAGTTGAACCCTTTACCATCTAAATTTTGTAAGGTTTTTCAAGAAGAAATTAAGAAATAATAATTAATAAATTTTGAATAATAAAATATAATAAATTATACTTTTGATTAATATATTTAAAATTAGATTAATTTGTTTTTTTTTTAAATGTTTTTATAAAATAATATTAAAATTATAACTTATTCAGAATTCATAGACGGGTTTTCAAATTTTGTTGAAACATGGTAGTGGAGTGTTCAAATATATCTTAAGAGGGTTTTTTCAAATTGGGTTGAAACATGGTAATGGAGGGTTCAAGTATATCTGAGGAATGACTTTTCAAATTTTGTTGAAACATGGTAGTGTAGCGTTAAAATATATTATAGGAGGACATAAAGAACAGAGAATTCGAAAAGTAAAAAGTAAAAATTATTCTGAGCGTTCCAAAATAAATTAAATTCTTTTACAAATCAATAAAGAGGAATCATATGAATAATTATATATGAAAGGTAATTCGAATTGTTATTATTGATACATTAAAAAAATAAATTATTAATAATATTTTTAAATATAAATTTTGAAAAATAAAAATTTATTTTTAGTAATTTAAAAATTTAATTTTTTATTTAAAATATATAATTAATTATAAGTCAAGGGTGTTTAGAATCAATTGTTGTTATTGATATCTTATAAAAAGTAATTATTAATAATATTTTTATAATTATTAATAATATCTTGTGATGATTGATGTAATGTGATTCATTTTACTAGTTTCAATTTCACATCCTCACCACTTTAAGCATTACTAGTTTAATATTTCTCTCTTTTTTCCCCAAATATTAGTATTTTAAAGATGTTTAGTTTAATTAATTGATTAAATGGGTTTTTAGAAGGGTATTTTTATTAGAATTAGTTAGGATTATGCTTACTTTAGTATATCTTGGATTGGGTTGTTGAGGAAGTTGAGAGATTCTCTCAACTTCTCTCTCTAAGATTAGGATTAGTTCACCTATATATATTTGATGTATCTTTGATTAATTGAATATAGAAATTATTATTGTGTGTTATTCTATGTGTTTTTTCTCTCTCATAATTTTCTGATATGGTATCAGAGCCAAGCTGAGCTTAATCCCTCATGGGAGTGCTCAGAAAGATGAAGAGAAAATTGTGAGAATAAGATTTGTGTCTAGATTACTGTGTGAATGTATGTTTGGTATTTGTTTTGTTTTTCTGCCAATTTTATTATAACGGAGTTTCGCTCCTTTGCTTCATTAATGTTGTGTACAGAAGACTCTGTAATTGGCGATAGTTTCACATCACTTTCTACGTTTTTGATGTATGTCTGTTGAGAATTCAGAAGAGCAGCCATCTCTTTTTCTTCATTGTCATCTTCACTCGAACGCCATTGTTCCCTATACTGCCATCCGAATGGCTCGCTGAAACAATGTGGAAGTTGCCCCTCCATTTCAGAGCCCTCAATTTCAATTCATTTAATCTGGAGGTTGCGCTCGCGTTGATACTCGGCGGAATCGGAACAAGACAGTAGATTTTTCAGCGTGGAGGCGCGCAATGTGATGAAAAGGCAGAGTATGAAGAAGCCCAAATCGTCTGACAGACTCTGCATCGAATACCCAGTGGTCAGGATAGTCGTGGGCAATTTTGTGAACGAATTGTTAAAAATCCGGGTGGATCCATGTGCTGGATAGCGTATTCCTAAATTGAAGAATTGTAAATTGATGTTGCTGCAGCTGCCGCTGTACATGGCTCTTATATTAATGGAGAAATCAGTGTGGGTAGCAGCTAGAACACTGCATTCCAATGGAGCGGGGGAAAGCATTAGATAGACATAAGACCAGAAGACATGAATACTTCGAGGCAGGCCTACAAGATTGATGATGCCAATCCAGGCTCGGATCTCACTGGTGAAACTGTAGTTGCAATGGCAGCAGCGTCTATTGCCTTCACAACATCGAATGCAACATATTCCTCTACCTTGTTATTTGCATTTGCAACGTATTCCTCTAGTAGCGTCTAGAGCATGCAACGCAGTTATTTGCATTCGCCGACGAATATCGTGGGCTATATGATGACAGTATCAGCGTAGCAAAGAAGTACTATTCATCGAGTGGATACTCATGATTTTCTTTTCGAGCTTCCGATTTGACAATGGTGGAATGCTGAGAAGGAAAACACAGTCGAGGGACAATGGAACTATTCATGGGAAGAAAATTGAATTATTTCTCAATTGCATGTTCAAAGATAGCTGTGACGAATCTTAGGGTTTATTGTGTGAAATTTAAGCTTATATTTATTGTTATGAGATTTGTGTATTAGAGAACCAATTATTGAACAAATTAGCATTATTTAAATTAGTTGTTCTTGACATCCTACAGGGACGAGAGAACAATTGACTAATTTGATTGTGTGAATTTGTTATATACTGATCTTGTTGTGCTACAGGCCAAAGAGCATCAGTTACACGTTACAAGTAGGTCAAGTTGTTAGATTAGCTCTTGAACACATTCAGTATTCAGACCATTTTCCTAGCCAATGATGGATAGCCGAAAGCGAAATATCCGACAGATGGTGATTGGTCCATAGGATAGTTCATCACTTGTCAGCTCTATCGCGGAAGCCCCGACGAGCCGAGTTGTCAATACTGTTGATCTTGCAAAGTTCATTATTGCTGGTCAGAAACAAATGTATTTTAAATGGGTTGAATGGTAGCTCGAAAATGGTGGAGAAAAGAGCGTTTCCTATGAGATCTCAGAGTGGGTACAAGTGTTAATGAAGACCAGATCAGACAAAGAGACGAAAATTCAAAGTGTTGTAATTGTGATTAATTATTATATGTTTTGTAAAGTAAGCATTAAGGGAGGGTATTAGAATTAGTTAGGATTATGCTTACTTTAGTATATCTTGGATTGGGTTGTTGAGGAAGTTGAGATATTCTCTCAACTTCTCTCTCTAAGATTAGGATTAGTTCACCTATATATATTTGATGTATCTCTGATTGATTAATTGAATATAGAAATTATTATTGTGTGTTATTCTATTGGGGTAGATCTCAAGTGAAAATGTTTAACATTTCACATTTTTAATCTAATGCCTTAGCTAATTAATTAATTTAATGTCGTCTCTATGTAAAAATAAATCTAATTATTGTTATGTATAAACACAATATAAATTTAAAATATAAAGAGGTTTACCACCACTCAAAAGAGAGGTGTGGTAAATAAAAAAAATGAAAATAAATCAAATGTATAGTAATTAAATAAAACCTCTCTTTATTCTTACTCCATAGTTATGATAAATAGATAAAAATATAAATAAATTAGATGTATGGTAAATAAATAAAACTTCTTTTTATATTTACTCCATAACCATCCTTATATTTATGAAAACTCAAAAAAGAGGTTTTATTTAGGTGAAACCTATGGGTCAAATACCATCGGAAAATTATTATTAATACCATGGGCCAAATACCATATTTGTAAAAGAGATATAGTAAATAAATAAAACCTATTGTTATATTTTCTCCATAAACCTCTTTATATTTACAAATACTAAATAAAGGGGTTTTATTTAGGTGAAGCCTATGGGGAAAATACCATGGGCCAAATTATTATTAATACCATGGAAAAAATATTATTAACTCTAAATTAATATTGAAAGGCTAATATTAATATTATTATTAAATAAAATATTCATATTAATTTATTATATTATTGATATCCTTAAATTTAATATGTTTGGATTAATACAATATTAGATTTGTTATATTATAATATGTATTAATATATCGTGATATATATTAGCTCTAGATATATATGGGAGGGAATAACAAATACATATAGCGATAAAGGTGGAGAGGTAAGGGGAGTGACAAGCGAGAGTTGGAGATAAAGTGAAGGAGAGGGGAGAGGAGGAATGAAGTGAGAGAGGGAGAGGAGTGATAGAAGTAGAGAAGGGTAAGAGAGGGAGAGGGAAATACAAATATGAAGTGGGGATAGAGAGAAGGAGAGAGTGAGAGAGCTAGTGAGAGAATTGGAGGGGGAGAGAGAGAGAAAAGTGAGGGGAGAGAGCCAGAGTTAGGACAGAAGGGGAGAGAGTGTAATGAATAGAAAGAGGAATTAAGAGAGAGGATGAGAGAGGGAGGGATAGAGAGATGGATTTGGAGGGGGGGAGAGGGAGGGGAGGAAGGATATGTGGAAAGTGAGAAGTTGAACAAGAGAGAGGGAGTGAAAAGGGAGATATGGTGAGAGAGTGTTTATGATTAGGGGTGAGATAAATAGATAAATACGAAGATATTGAGAGAAAGGGGGAGATAAGAAGAGTTGGAGGGATATAGTAACATAGAGAGAGAGAGAGAGAGAGAGAGAGAGAGAGAGGATAGAAGCAGAGAGAGAGGAAGTATGAGATGCAAGAGGACAGTGATGGGGGAATGGAGAGGATTGGATGGTAGAGAGAGAGAGAGAGAGAGAAGGGGGGGGGGGGTAGAAGAGATGGAGGTAGCAGAGAAAGAGAGAGAGAGAGGAATTCAGAGAGACGAGGAGAGGGGGAGGGAGTGAGTGTAATATTCCCAATTTTCCACAAGATAATTGCAATATTAGAGTTCTTAATTTTTCATAATTAATTAAATAAATAAGAGGGTGGAGGGACCCACAAACCCCATAGATGAATAAAATCCACTTTTGATGTGTGTATGTGAATATTTTAGATCTAAATCTACATAATGGAGTAGCGGAGCAGCTACTTAATGTGGAAGGAGTGCAAATCGTGTCTCATTAATGAGAAAGATGATGGATGTCGAAGCAGTCAACTAATATCATGGATGGAATTAAATGTAATATCATAGAGAATTCACGATGAGATGATGGAGGAAGTGGTGCATAATTCACATATGATGGAGGTTCATCATTACATGCACACATGATGAAGATCATGTAGAGACAACGCAATCAACATGGAGACCTATGTCCACATGTAGAAGGCAGTTTTGAGGTACACCAAAGCATGGGAAGGCTCATAATATATATAAGGAATATGAAGACACAATAGAAGGTAGGATTTGGACTCTCAAATATTATTTCTGATCTGTTTAGGTCTAGAACTTTTCATTTGACATTCCATACACTCTTATACTCTTTAGCTAAGTCTGTAGTGCTATTTAGCACAGGGTGTTTCCGAGCATGAATCCCACCCTTACTCATAGTGGACTTTGATTGCTTACTCTGGGAAGGTTTCTATTGAGCTAAATTCATCATCATGCATTGGAGCCACATTGTTCCTACTTTATGCAGCCTATACATATTCAGTAATAACACATTTCCACATCAGGGTTTAAGAGGAGGAGGGTGTCCTTCAGTATTTCAGCTGAGGAATGAGTGAAGGGTTTATCCTTTCACTTTGTGCTTCAAGATAAGCCTTCCAACACTTTAGATATGTATCAGGCATTAGGCCAAACATATTATACCTCCATGCAGTAGCAGTCCCATCAAGGATTGCGCAGTCCATTCTTGTAGATCCATTGGAGGAGTGAAGTTTTTAACATTCCAGCTGGAAATCCCGTGGAGGATCATTCCTTCACTTTCTATTCATTGTTTCCATATTTTCTGAGCTACATTACATTATTCAACAGTAGGTTAGAGAGCCTCTATCCTTGATAGCACAGTTTTTGGCAGTAATTGTGTAGCAACAACTGCAATCATTAGAGGAGGATTGATGAGCTAAATCTTGAGCTTATAGCTTAAGGATCTAGTGAAGGGATCAGACCTTCAAGCTGAGATATGATCTTATGACATATTGCATCCATCTATTTGTCAGATCTAGCTTCAGATCTACATAACCCAACAGTCAAGGGATCAAACCCCAAGAGGGTAAATTTCCAATATTATAGATCTAGAATTTCATTTCTAAGTTATCTAGAGTTTCCATCATAGTGGCTAGATATAGAATCTTGGCATCATCAGAGCTCCATATTTCCATAGATCTGCATTTTCCTATCATCCAACAGCTAGATTTACATTATCTGCTAAAGGGATAGCATAATATTTTCTTCCAGTAGCTCTCTAGTTACACAGTGCCTGCTTTGGCATGTTTTCTGTATCATTCTAGCCTATGTATTTGGCTTGAGTGCATCTATTTGAGCATTGTTGTAATCCAAAATCCATCTCCCATAATAATAAAAGGCTCACCTATTATGTACATTTTATGATTGTTAAATCTTTATGTGTACATTTTCTGTGTTTCAAATACTATGTTTTTGTATCAATGTAGTATTCCATTTCGGGATATTACAGTCATATCAGAGCATGACGTTTGGCTTAGGTTGTGGAAATTATTGATAACATATGACAAGTATATTGTAGAGATCTACTGTAATGGAGGGATTAATTTTTGAATAATCTTTCTTTAGAGCTATCAAGGATCTCTCCAAAGAGATGAATGAAACAAGAAGATAAAGACAAAGAGAAACCTTAAGAAGGTTTCAATGTAAAAAAGGTCCCATTACTTCTTATCAGTAGAAGACGAAAGCAGATAAGAAAACAACTTCACATTATTCCACTCTATCCATTTTCTTTGATAAGAAAGAGGTCTTGTCTAAATATGTAGAAGACTTGGGGCACGAGACCCTAAGTAAATATTTATCTGAGTACAAGTCATAGCCAAGAGAATTGAAGGAGAATCTTTGTCTCCAATAGTTTTTGAAACTCAAAGAAGAAACGAGATCTAGAAGCAGTAATGGCATAAAGAGGCATTGATTTTTCTTACCTACATTTGATGGATCTTCCAAAAGCTCATTGAGGGCTTGGAGGGAATATTTGGCTACATTATTTTTGACATATTCTATATTAGAAAGAGAGGTTGTGGATTTTGCAGCGCTGCACCTAGAAGGTGAAGTAAGATATTGGTCGTTCACTCACTTATCCCATATGAAAGTGTCTCATTATGCAGATTTAATTCAAAGACTAAAGAAGAGGTATGGTAGGAAGAAACCAGGGAAATCTCACATAGTCACATCTCTTATCATTGAGGAGATAGTGCATGAAGACCCTAAGGAAGATGTCATCATTACCACTCATGAGGATGAGCCTCTACCCCCACCAACTGCAGATGTGCTTACATGAAGTGGAGGATCACTTGCATCTTTGCAAGATGTTCTTGAGTTCTTGACATTTGGAGCAGCATGCATGCTTTTTGATACGCATGATGAGGAGGAGACAAATACCAGCAGTGGTACAGGTATAGAGATGAAGCCATCAATTTTACTAGAATTTGGAGAGATCATTGCACGAGAGGAGGAAACTCTTGTGATCTTGCAAGATGTTTCTTAGTATCAGTTGATCAAAGGTATGCATCCACTATCATCTTATATTGTTTTAGTACCTGTTATTGAAACTTATGAGAACACGCCATCAGGTGCATTGCATGACCAAGGATTAGAACAACATGTTGATTTAGAGCAGCAACATATCACTACGCAGAGGATCCTTGATCTAATCAAGGAAAAAATGAAGAACTATCCCAGTTCATCATTTTTGAGCTACATTCAACCCTTTGAGTTAAAATGTAGAGTTTTAGAAGATGGGATGAGCATGATCCTATGTATAATGGCTAGCTATGAGTTCATCATTTTGCTTTACTTTGAGGCAATGTATACATCATCGTGTAGATTAACAACAGTGTCCATGAGTAGCAGTGAGAAAAATAGGGCCCATTCCTTACGAGAGAAATCAAATGGCATCTTCATTCATGAAGGAATGGAGAAGAAGGTGATAGATGGTGGACATCTTGAGATGGACAATATTTTCCCCTTTAAATATGACTCTTTCTCAATGAGCATTTCACAGCTCAAAGAGAAACTTCTACCTGCAACATATCTAGAAACTTATTGGTTTTCGAGGGCCATTGATGAGAAGAGAATCTCATGCAGATATCTCATTTGAGGTTCACTTCAAAATATCATAGAGTGAAAATTTCTTCAACAATTTGAAGAGGTTGGTGTCCTACAATGGGAGGATACCAAGTTTTTCGAGAATGAGATCCATCATCCACATTGGGATGAATGGTTGATGATGTGGATCAAGGGGTTTCCAAACCACTTGTAGAACTATTAGATAGGCCAGCAAGAAGCATGGCTGCATTAGTTTCTCTTGGGTGAGTATGGTTACTACCCAACAACACATATTTTCATGATCCATGCCTTGTACAACACTCATGCAATGAAGAAGCAGGCATGGCTACGTTGAATTCTCTTGGCTAAGTATGGTTACCACCCACACTATAAGGAAAAGACCCTCTAGTGGATGTTTTTGAGGGAGCCCTTATAAAAATACCCTACAGATCCGTTTCTAGTGGAGTTCACTAGAGGAGGTTGGCAGGTGGAGGTTTTTGCGGATTTTTTTTGGTCTAGTGCACTTATTATCCTAAACCACACCGGTGCATTCAACGAGAGAAAGCATTGGTGTATACAAAACATTGGCACATCGAACACCGTGCGCTCTATACACACCTGCCCTGTGTGTCTTATTACTATAGCGCACCGGTACTTTACAAATATTTCGCACCGATGCTCATACAACTGCACGCCAAATAGAAACAGTCTGGTGTGGTCTTAAAAAACCGCACCAGTGTGCCTATAAAACCCCGCGCACCAGAATAGGGTTAAATAAAAAAAATTACACCCAAAAAACCGCATTTCTCACTTTTCTTAGTACTCTAGAGCTCTCAAACACTGGTGTAATTTATCCTTGTCTACGTTGCCCTAAAATTGGTGCTCCCATTGCACCCATTGTACACATTGCTGCTATGCATTTCCCACCAATCTCCAACTTTGATTTTGCAAAACAGTGGGAAAATTTTCCTTTTCAAATTCTACAACCAATATGCCTCCTCGAAACCCAAATGTACATGCATTTTTCTTTTTTTCTATAATTAAGACTTTTAGTGGATTAGAATTTCAAATTAGCGAAGAAAAAATATTATCGCACGGTGCACTCAAGCCATTAACTTGCACTGGTATGTGGTGTTTCCTGTAAATTTACAAGTTGCACCGCAACTAGTGCTAACGGTATTTGCACCAGTTCTGGGGTGGTACCGAAGGTGCACTATTTTATTTTAAAATTAAAAAAAAAAGGTGTGGTGCAGTCTGTTTCCTAGCCGCATCGTTGACCATGTGGAATAGTGGCAATGGGGTGCGTTGAATTAAATATATCCACCTTGGGGTGGGTATTTTTTTCAGCTCACCGCATTCCACATTTCGACAGGGTCAATGGTGTGGCATGGTAAAATACCGCACCATTGCATATGTAATGATTTCAGGATGTTGGTGCGTTGACCGAACTATATGCCCCAGGTCATAGATTTTAGTCAGCACACCGCACTCTCGACACAGTCCATAGTCAATGGTGCGTTGCAAATTTTCAGGTTCACCGGGACTGGTGCGCTGAACATTTTTGGGTGCACCGTTGTCGATGGGTGAAAAAAAAATGCATCGGTACTGATGCATGCCTTTTTTTGTGGTGCACCAGATGATTTTCTTCTGTAAAAAATTATATATGTATATTCCCAGATACATGTCTCGTTTAATAAAAGAAATGTATTTAATATGTTAATCGTTAAAAGAGATGAAAGGAGAGAAGAGGGGGAACAAAAACAACAATAGGAGGACCAATATAACATGGTTCACTTATGGAAGGCATGAGAGAGGGAGAGAGATCCGTACCCTCACCCTATTACAACAACTACCCAGGGGCCGCTAAGGCAGGTAGGCGTCCGCTAGTTCTATGAGGAGGCTACTTCACTAAAGGGCCATGGTGTGTTTTTGAAGCATCTTATCCGTAGGTGGAATGCCCACCTATGGGCTCTCTAGGTTGGTCCTAACTAGTGGTACACACCCACTGAGGAGGACATATATTTCATTATAGGGATATCGAGGACAGGGGTGGATTTTCCCTCGTTCCCAGAGTTTCTAGTTGGCTATGCAACAGGGAGTCAGTTGTACTCCTAGAGATACATTGGCGTAGATATACTATCTCCTTCATATTTTTAGGTCTCTGAAGGTTAGTTATGTATTGGTGCATTTGGTAGTGAGGAGGTGATGTGCCTCTCACTTCTGATTTTGACCATTTCACACAAAACCAGTGATGGGAAACACATTAGTTTCTCACTTATATAGTATATTGATTCTTTAGTATAGGAGCCACGACTTGTCAGGTGGTCTGCCATTTTTTTGTGGCAGTTCTGTACAGCCTTAGATAGATGTCATACTCATGCACAAGGGAGGGTAAAATTCCCTTTTGTTTCATAGATTTTTTGTTTATTTTTTTGAGACGTTTCCAGAGACGAGGCCTACTTTTGTTCGACAGCCTCGGAGGCAGATGTTCGAGGCACTAATGCACATCTGGGGGCTGATGATGCCCAAGAGGGGTGAGACAGTGTTTCCAGCAAGGATATCGCATGATGTGTTGGAGTTGCTAGCCAGTGTTCATGATCATACATTCATTATGGTCCCTTGTCCTTATGTTGGTTTGGATTGGCGAGGGTGTGCCAACATCCTCTTCATAGATGATGAGCCGCTGGAGGATAGAGGTAATATTACTGTTTATTTAAATTTACTCTAACATGTTCTTTAGCTTGTTTTTATTAATTTGTGTAATGAAATTGTCTAATTATTGCTCTGTACTTGTATATATTTTGTAGACATTGGGTCTTTTGATGGCGAGGACATGACAGCACCACCACATGATCCAGGTGTGGATCCTGATGATGATTATGGTATGCCATATGTCGAGCAACATCAGGAGGCCGATGGAGAGATACCTGGTCTTGCTGGTGCGGCGGTATCATCTTTTGCTAGGTGCGGGAGGCTTGATAGCAGATACAGGATGGAGTTGGGCAATTAACTCACTGCATTGATTGTTGAAACGGGCATTAGGCCCACTACTATGATAAACATATAGGCCAATGGTAGGTTGTTACATATGTGGAGAGGCATGCCACATCACATCTACAACCTGATGCGGCATGTCATAAGAGCTACAACCTTAGTTACGTAGCTTAGGAGGATCATTTCACATTTTAGGCATGGTCAAGATGCAACACGTGATTGAAAGTCAACGAGCAGCGATGCATCATCTAATTATCAATCACCTCATATCACACCAGATGAGCAACCTCCACTAGCATTGAATAACAGTCATCATGGAGAGCAGGTTGGACCATCGACCATGTCCAGTCAGTAGCTTGCAGCATCCAGAAGTACTCATGATCATGAGTAGGCTAGACCATCGACCACATTGAGTCATCACAATGAGCAGCTGACAGTTAATCCAGATCAGCAGGCACGTGATGATCAACATCTATATAATCTTGTTGAGGATGCACCATTCACTAAGCAGGCCTCGACTAGTACTGCTATTGATGATGTATCACCAGTTGATCAATGACATTTATATTACAATTGTATATTTTTGACATTATTCCGTTATATATACATATATATAGATATATATGGTCCATGTATTTTATGTTCACATTGGAGTTGTACTTAATTTACATGTTGGTGATATTCATGATGTGTATGTGATAGCAGTTATTTCACATGGGATGTATATTTGATGTTTCTGTTGTGATGATGTTATATAATGTTAATTGTATTTTGTTAGATGATCAAGATCACGATGATGTTAGTGAATTTGAATGTGTTTTTTAGTCAAATATGGTATTTGTACGATGGTTATCATGAATGTGATATTTATTAATTAATTTAATATTAAATGATCATGATATTGTAAAATTGTAATATTCGTAATTCTAAAATTGTAATTGTGTTTGTACTAATTGTAATTTTAATTGTAATTGCATGTAAAATATTTGTAAAATTTAATTGTAATTGTAATATTTAATTTATTGTGAAATGATTGTAATTATAATTGTATATATGTAAAATTGTAAAATTGTAATTGTAATGGTATATATGTAAATTAGTAAAATTGTAATTGTATATATGTAAAATTCTAAAATTGTAATTGTAATTGTAATTGTAATTGTACTTGAAATTGTAAAATTTTAATTGTAATTGTAATTGTAATTCTATGTAAAATATTTGTAAAATTTTTATTGTATTACTTTTTGTAATTGTAAAATTGTAATTGTAATTGTAATTGTATGTGAAATTATAAAATTGTAAAATTTTAATTGTAATTCCAATTGTAATTGTCTATAAAATATTTGTAAAGTTTTAGTTGTATTCTTGTGAAATAATTTTATTAAAATTTGTAAATTTGTAAATTTTTAAAATTTTAAATAATTGTAAAATAATAAATCTTGAATAATATGAATTATTGTAACATAATAATGTTTAGAAAATAATGTAAATAAATTCATGTACTTTAGAATTATCATTATTTTATTATGATCTTACATACAAAAAAAAGAACTTTATAAAGTATGCGATTGTCTTTGCGTTCAACATAATTGCAAATTATCAAGTGAAATATTGATTTTAACATTAACACAATGAAAATTACCAATTAATTCAAAATACATATTATAATGTTTCAAAAAACCCATCTTAAAAAGTATAAATATTTTTGAAATAACACATGTACCATATCACTCTCGGTTCTCTTGATCACCCTCATTATCTTCTAGCCCGCATGTCATGATAACACTATTGTTCTAAAAAATATGTTTTAATCTACGGTCATGTTTCAATATGAACCACCAATCCCTATCCAACACATATGGCTAAAAAACGTCCGGTTGCAGTGTTTGGGGAAAACATAAGGCTACTTAGCTTCATCCCACATCTTTCTAGAGTTGATACATATCATCCTACTATCATGATCTTCTTTTACATTATTCTGATCAAAGGTGTCCCACCACTTGCACCTAAAAATAACACACTGGAAAGAAGATAAATCCACTTCAATGATCTCTTGTATCTTTCTGACGTAACCTAATGTCCATCATACTAGGTTTTCATCACAGTGACTAGATCGACTAGATTGATCGAACTTGACTTCCACTCCAGAGTCTTGTGTGATGTTTCCAGCATCAACATTTTATATGCGAAAATGGTGTCCATATGCCCACATATATAGGAACAAATGCACCTGTTATAAAAAAGGTTAAAAAATTCATAGTGTCATGTGTCTTATAATAACCCAATAGTTAAAATATGAAATATAGATATCTTATAAGTTTCAAATTTACATGTAAATTAAATATATTATTACCGATTTTCTGCATCAAATCCCTACGTTTAGCGCATCCTCTTCAGCATGCGGGTAATGAGTGGTTGCGCCATATTTCTTTCTAACTTGGTCAACAACCCAACAGTTGGGGAATATTTTTGGCATATTTTCTTTTAAATGATCGGGATAAGGCACACTTTTACCATTCAACCGTCCGAATTCTTTCCTATCACTATCTCGTTTCATCATATTTTGTTCATACAATGTGACCCACAGTTGTGATGCTTCAAAATTGTAAAGGATGAATTTATTGATAGCTTCAATTTCTGCATTCGTTAATGAAATCAAACAGACATTATATATTACTTAGAGATCAAAATATACATTATATCGAATTTCAAAATGAATATTTACTTTGTGCAAATTTGAAAAATTATAAGTCGCTTACTCTTTATCAAGCTCTTTTTTCCACTCATTTGGAGCAACTCCCCTTCTCTTTCGTCTTCATCCCTTTCATCGTCCTAAATCACTGTACTTGGTCTGTTGTCAATCTGTTTGATGTACTCACTGGGATAATAGAAAGACTCATACGATATGTACCTCTCTACCATAGACCCCTCAATTTTTTCCCTTTGTCGAACAAAACCTTCCAATTTATTCATGTACCTCTATAAGAAGAACATCCATTGACAAGAAACCAACCCAACTAATTCAACCTCATCTACTAGGTGGATCAAAAGATGAACCTGTAACTCCATGAAACTCGTTAGTAGTTCCTTCTCAAACATACAAACAATATCAACAATCTCTTGATTCCACCGTGGAATGCTGGCCAAATAAAACTCCTTTGACGTGATCCAACGTAAAAATGTAGATAATTTAGATATGGCACATCCTAGGTCTTAACAAAATTCATGTTTCACACACCCACGCACGAACAAAGGATAATTACACTGCAAAGTTATAAACACGTGCAATAATATACAAAATTAGTTATGTTTTATGATACTCGCATGTGATAAAATTTATTAATATAACAAATAATAAATTCATGCTTTTGAAATTATACGTACTCTTAGAAGATTCATATGGTCATGCAATTTCAACCCCAACAAATGGTCATCCATGGTGAAGCAGCAGCGTAGTGAAGACTCTTATGAAGTTGACACCCTCACACCCATTATAACTTCCTTTGCCAAAGAAATATCATATTTTTTTAAAATCCATGGGACATCACCTTCTTTGAAAAACCATGAAATAGAGGGACCAACGCCTGCCTCTAATCCTGTAATTTCTAATCGTCTTGGCCAATGTTTATTTTTATTTTTTTAAGTAATAAGATCTTTCCGAATAGCCAAAGTGTCACTTTGTTTGGAAGATATGTGCCTTGATAGAGAAGATGAAACATTTTTAAATATATGTATGGGATATACTAAGTGGGTAATCTTAAGATGCTCCCAATATGGGAGGTTATAAAAGATATATTTCCTTTTCATCCCAATGGGAAATTTATCAACCTAGGTGTCGAATAATTCTAAATCATTGAACATAGGCTCCCCGTTTCAATTGAACATTTATATGAACTCCTTCTCCTTCTCTCTCTCATATGCTCTAAGCCATTCAGCTAGTGTCATTATTGGAGGCCTTTGTGTTCTCTCTCGTTTACCATGGAAAGTGGATGCTGCTCTTCTATAAGGGTGTTCTTATGGAAGGAATAACCTGGAGCAATCATACACTTGCTTTCGTAGGTCCTTGGACCATCTAGATTTCAGAGAAGTTCCACAACATTTACATCCAAAATACCCTTTTGTTAGAATACTTGCGAGATTATTGTATACAATTAATATTCATGGCACGTTAAAGAATATCATGAAGATTAGAACAATTACAACGAGTTAAATAACTAATATGTGAAATGATATTATTACGTATATAAGAAAATCAATAAATTAAACATGTAATTTACCAGAGCAAACTCCTAAGCCTGGCTAATCATATGTCATGTAAGCATATATATACCATATGACATAAAAATCCTCTATGCTGTGACAAGTCTTAATAGATCGTATCATTTATCTCATCCCATAATTCCTTCAATTCATCTATGAGTGGTTGTATGTAGACATCCATATTCTTCACTTGTCTTCTACTAAGGACTATGAGAGCAACATAAGATTTTCATTCTTCATGGACAACAATGGGGGGATATTTTTATTGACCACTAATATAGGAAAAACATAATAGTTGGTGTTTTGTAGCGAATATGGTTTGACGCCATCCATGGTTATGCTGAGTCGTAGACTTCGTATTTCTTCCTTGAATTGTTTGGGCCATGTATCCTCTATATGCTTCATGGCTATTGAATTAGTTGGGATTTGCATAACTCCCAACTCAATTCTATGTGAGGCATGCCATTCCTGCAAAATAACTAATTATTTGCAATGAAAGAGACTTTGAATCCTTGGGATTATAGGCATGTGCCTCAATATCTTAAAAGGAGGACCAGTATGTGATTTACCCTTCTTTTTTTATTTATCTTACCTGTCATGCCCACATTTTGAACATATCACTTTTTCTGCATATTCTCTTCTATATATAATACAATCATTTGGACATGCATGATATGATATGTACTCAACGCCCCAACATTTTCAACAATTTCTTTGCCTCTTCGCAGCTACCGAGCAAGACATTATCACTGGGAAGAACCTTATCTTTGAATATCCTGTAGTTGGTGATGATGGAAAAATATATTAATAAACGTACATTAATGTTGATATAATTATCAAAATTTATAAAATTTATATAAGGGAGGACTTTATGCTAACTTACCTCAAAGTTTCAGAGAAACATGCATTTGAAAAGCCAAAATATGCTTTCAATTTGTGTAGTAACATTTTTGTCCCCAACTAGGTAGACTTTGACTGACCGCTAGGTCCAAAGAGAGCGGTGGTCGAAGCAAATTTAGGGCTTTCAAAAAAGGTGTCAGTGATATGAGGATCATCCCCTAGCTGATCATCATTTTGGAATGCATCTAACAACATTGTCTCCATGGCAGTCATATCCATTAAGTAATCATCCATACCAACCTCTATTTTATTGCCTCCATTTCCATCTTGTGAAGAACTAATATTGTTGTAGTCATTCCTAATTGGTGAATTTGGACGTAGTGGGAATTTAATCAGTCGTTGATTCAACCATACTTGGTATCATTCCTCTCTGATTGTTTCTCTTAATCCAGTCTTCTCTTAATTTGAAATTTTCGTGGGGTGCAATGGAAGATGGTAGGTAGGTCGCTCATCATCAGTAGGATACTAATAATTTAAAAATATATATATATATATATTTGAACATGATTAGTACGAAATATATGATATCAATTACTAACCACATTGACAACACTGCATTATTAATTGGCTTGACATTGAAATAATTACATTAATCAATATACCAAACAAATATAGTTATTACCATCATTAATGTCCCAGAATTATGGCTAGAAGATGCAATATTGTTACGATTGGTAGGGTGAAGTTGTTGTCCATCTTCCTCTACCAAATGCACCTTGTGGTATGCTGCTCCTTATAAGAGCTTCCAACCTTTTGGAGGTGACGTTTGAATATTTTGTGCATTTGAAATCAATTCTAAATCTGCGTGATCCTGCAAATTTGTATACATTATAAATTTAGTTAAGATATGCATGATTGGAAATGGATAAAAAACATAAATTAAATTAGATAATGAAAATATAAATAAAATATGAAGTAAATATTATGTCTCGATATGGGTAGGGAGAAATTCGCGATGGACTTTGAGAAATATTATGGAACGAGCTGTATTTTGAAGAATTCTCCATTCGATATAATTATGATATTTTCTCCCTACATTTGAGAAAAATCAACAATAAATTTTGGTGCACACACCTAAAAGTAATTTCGGTGAATCAAAAGGGACTTTTTGTTATCAATGCTAATATACAGATCACGACACCTGTGCATTTTCGTTAATGCGCACCTGTGCCATGATATAAAATGATGCACCGGTGCAGTGATATTAAGTGATGCATCAGCGACAAATAACCACAAATAAAAGAAGCATAACTCTGTTTCCTTCAAGTGAAAAAAATAAGCGATAAACTGAAAAATGGGAAAAAAAATATTTTTTAAAATATAATTTCATAAAAAAATTCCTTAAATACCAAACACTTTTCATTATTTCACTATTTTTATAAAAAAATTCAGTTAGAGATTTGCAGGAAACATAACTATAGAAACAGAGAATGAGAGCACTGTGGAGCAATGAAATACGTTCAAACAAAAGTATTCAGACAATCAGAATTCCAAACCTCTAATGATACAAACCCTATAGCATATAATTTAAAATGATCTTGTCATTAAATTTTATTATTATTTTTACTTTTTTTGCAATTTTTTTTATGCAATAGGAAACAAATTTCAATCTCTTCCTCATTTTCAGAGAAAAAAAAAAAAAACAAAAACAAAAACAAAAAAAAAACAAAAACAAAAACAAAAACAAAAACAAAAAAAACAAAAACATATTTACCCTAAACCCTACATTCTTTTTATTCCTACCCTTTCTTCTCCATGTTTTTGTGATTTCAAAATTAGGGCTTTTCATTTTAGATTTATAGGGTTTTTGTATTGCTATATATGGGCCTAAGACATCCAACCCACGGGATGACTTGCATATTCTAATCCCAATCCATGTCGGCCCTTGTGTGAATTAAAAAAAATAAAAATTATCAGTGCGCCCTATGTAACCTAGCACACCGGTGCGCTGAGTTATCATAGCGCAGAGTGAAATTACTGTGATAAAAAATTTAAAAACATTTCTTTTTAATTAATGCGCCATATGTAAAATAGGGCATTGGTGTACTATTTCATTATGGCGCACCCTGAACATGTTGTTTCACAAAAAAATGTTTTATTGTGTTAATCGGTACACCATGTAATATATAACGCACTGCAATGGGTCTCCTAGTTGAAAGAGAGCACCGTATGGTGGTCCCTTGTTTGTGTGGGGCGTTTATGCTACATAAACTAACACTCGACGATTTTTATTATTTTCTCTGTGTTAATTGGCGTGGTGGTTAACATGTAACGCACAAGTGCTTCTTGTTGACATAGAGAACCATACGGTCTATTATATTGTTTGTGCAGTGCGTTTATAAGACGCCCATGGATTGACGTTGGTGCGTACACCATGAATGGCGCACCGGTATCTTGAATTTTTTTTTTTTTACTTGAAAAGTTGACAATTTATTTATAAAATATATCAATGAATGATATGGTATGGGTTTCATATTCATAAATAAATGGTTGACAAGAGATCAAGTAACAAAAATACTGATAACACATCAAGAAAAGAAAAAAAGAAAGTTCTTTATAAATTCTTTACAATTTTTTTTTATTTTTGAGCTATATGTAAGTTAGAATAACATGTATTGTTTACTTTTTATCATGCAGAGCCACAAAATGACGAAGCTCGATAAAATAATTTCTGATCTAGGACCAGAAGAACATAAAAGCTTGATGGAAAATTGCAGAAGGATGAATCAGGTGAATGAAAAAATACTATTGATCCAATATGAGTTTATTTTTTTAATTTTCATTAATGTTATACTTAAATTTATTACATAACATGTGTCAAACAGTATATTAATTCACACCTGTTTAATGTTCTATCGAGACCAACAACTCAAAAAAGGATTGTTGTTTTAAGAAAAGAAAAAAATAGAACATGCAAATGAAAATGAATTTGTCCTTAGCTCATCTGGAGTGGTGCTCGATGTTAATGAAAGGGAGAATTTTTTTTACAAAATTTTGAGGGATCTAGTGGAATGAATGTATAGATTTTATTTCCACTTACAATACAAAAATCAATCCAATGATTCGAAAGACCAAATTTTATCTAAACTACCAGAAGAGTTTCCAGATAATTGGTCAATGAGACATGTCAGACTTTGAATAGAAGAAACATTCAACAACAAAAAAGAAGGAATGAAAAAGTAATATTCTATTAAATGTTTGTCTAGAATTATATATATATATATATATATATATATATATATATATATATATACTAACATATATATATATATATATATATATATATATATATATATATATATATATATATCACTTTTGTTATATTTACTTTTCATATATTAATATAAAAATTAGATAGTTTATTGTCATGTTACATTTTTAGGAAGATTAGGAATTTCAAGAGATGAATGAGCTGATATTCGAAATATGCCAGTAGGAATGTCCAAAAAGGTGTACAAGGAGATGGTCAAAGAAATGGAAAAAAAATGCATCATAGGAGGAGCCATATCAACAAGAGCGTGCTTCAAATGTAATATGTAATCATTGAATTTTTTGATCATTACGTACAATAAATAAAAAATTTAGCATTAAAAATTATTTTTGAAGTATTTTTTTGCACAAAAGAAAAGAAAATGGAACCCATTCAGCTCATAAAATAGGATGACAAGGAAGAAAAGGGTTGATATATAAGTTCGTGTGTAATTGTTACTTACTTATAACAACTTAACTAGATTCATTTTTGTATTTTTTAAGTTTTTTTACGAAAATCATCATTGAATGTCTTCAAATAGGTTCTAACATAAAAAGAAGAACCATCACACAAATTGATTGATATTGGGTTAAATATGGGTTGTGATTATATGTTGGCATATCAGAAATTACTTGTGGAATTTGTAAGCATCTATCGATCTCGTTTTACTTAGCTCTCTCTATAATTAATAGAACAAAAAAATCTCTTATATTAAATATATGATTTGTTATGGTGTATAAAACTTGCAGGAAACAAAGTATGGCACTGTTCCAGTAAATGAAATCTTGAAAGATGGGATACTACATGGTTTTGAAAGAATGTGTATAATTCATGAGTCAATTGTTTCTATGGTAAGCAATTTATTTTAGATTTGCATTGATGTATATTATTTAATATTGCAATTTTCATTATTCTCGCCAATGTATATACACTCATTACAGTTTATTTTTATGTTTGTAGATGGAAGGTGAAGCATATCAAGAAAACAATCAACACTGTGAACAAAACATTCCTGAAAATAACCGAAGTCATGGAAGTAGATCTACAGTGATATTAGTTCAAGCAAAGAATGATGATCACTATGTTTGGATATCAAAGCAAGGCATTGTATTTTATGAAATATTTGTCTGTGAAATCAGACATTTTGTTTAATGTAAAGGGAATAGTGTCCCATTTGAAAGACAAAGACTGTCTTATTCATATATATATATATATATATATATATATATATATATATATATATATATATATATATATACATATATATATATACATATATATATATATATATAATAATAATAATAATAATAATAATAATAAAATATGTTTTAATTTATTCTATTGCGTTCTCCATTTTCGCTGTGAAATGTAACACCACTCATTAAAATTATGGATTATTAAATATTATAATGAAGAGATGTGAAATTTGATGATATGGCATAACAAATTAATCCAAACATCACATTCAAATGCATTAATAAAAATGTAATTAATATGAATACTATTATAAGATGTGTCTATTATTGATGAATAATGAATTTTAAAAAATCACAATAATTTCACTGTCACAAGTTGATGTTTCTAAAAAATACAAAATGAACACCAGTGCATGTTAGTTACTATATACCGGTGCATTTTTATGATACAACGCACCAGTGCATTTCTACGACCTATATGCAGCACAAAAATACCAATACGAATTTTTAATCTCAGTTCGTTTGTGAGATACTGCACAATGGTGTGTTTATGTGAGTCTATGCATCGAGGCATTCACACAACCTATGCGCACCACACAAATACCAATATGAATTACAAAAAATAGTGCATTTTTCAGATACCACGCACTGGTGCGTTTCTATAGCTTGACGTACCAGTGCATTTAGATGACGTATGGGCACCACACAAATCTGAAGACCAATTAGAATGGCCCAGTGAATTGTATCACAAAAATTACACCTCGGTGCTATTTTATACCTTGACAGCTGAGTGCATGCACCTTTGACCACCCTGGGCCACCTTCTATATTACACGCACTGGTGCATTAACACCTTCGTAGCGCATCGATGAAAAAAAAATCCATAATAACCTCTAGCCGTATTTTTTTTAGTTGTGTTGAAATATCGCTAAAAGCTCTACCAAAAACTCCGTAACCATAAACGGATGTTGTAGCAAATGTTTTTTTGAACATTTTGTCCAGTTTTATAACACTAAAAAACTCATTTATAACCTCCTCTAGAGGGTCTTTTCCTTGTAGTGTCAATATCTCATATTTCTTTGACTCATGTATTATGTATCAATGATAGATAAAGAATGCATGTTCACCTTGGTTGTCTTTGAGAGAGCTTGGCCATCACATGATGTTTCCCATGTATATTTGTTTTGTATTGTTTATGATATGGAATAGTACTCTCATGAGGTGTAATGATGGAGTTTTTTTGTATTGGGATGATATGACATTCCAGATGTGAATCATTATGTTGTTACTCCATTATTTACATGATAATGTAAATAGGTAGCAAGATGTATTGTTTCTTTGGCTTCTATTGGGTGACTTTGGTCCTACATATTCCCCTTCTTTGCATGATAATGATGGAGGATGGAAACAAAAGGAATTCCTCTGATGTCTCTTACTTGGAGATTATGTACACCATACTTAGTTTGATGATGATGTGGTGGGGCAAAAAGATACATTTTTGTTGTGGATTCTCTTGAGAAAATATGGCCAACCCATTTGGTATTTTAATTGTGTGGTGTGGCAGCAGGGAGCATTGCTGTAGTGGTTATTATTGGTAGAATATGGTTTGATAATTTTTTCTTTTCATATGTCTCTAATTATTCTTTTGTTCAATGTTGGGATGATTGTTAGATCCAATAAGGCCAACGGGGCTAAGAATGAAGGCATGAAGAGCCTCTTTCTACTTCATGTAGCATGAGATGGAGGTATACTTTATGAGTTGAAGCTTTCCTTTTGTGGGAGTAACCATCTATCTTTATGTATCTCATGTATTGTGGAGGATGTTGGACAACTTATGGTTGTCACTTGGAGCTTCATGATTGAGAAGGGACATCTAGCTACACAGTTAGAGGTCACTCTAGACATTCTAGAGAGGCAAATTTGGTGCTAGGCATACATAACTCATTGCAGAAAATGGCGAGACCTTCCTTGTGTGGATGCCATTTTGAGGGGGGCAGATTGCTCTAGCATCTACTTGTGTAGTTGTTTGAGGACAAGCAACATTTTTCTTGAGAGGACTGTAATATTCCCAATTTTCCACAAGATAATTGAATTTTAGAGTTCTTAATTTTCATAATTAATTAAGTAAATATGAGGGTGCAAGGACCCACAAACCGCATAGATGAATAAAATACAATTTTGATGTTTGTATGTGGATATTTTAGATATAGATCTACATAAGTGGAGCAATTACTTAATGTGGAGGGAGTGGAAATCATGTCTTATTAATGAGAAAGATCATGGAGGTTGAAGCGATCAAGTAAGATCATGGAGGGAATCAAACGTAAGATCATAGAGAATTCATGATGAGACGATGGAGGAAGTGGTGTGTTAATGCACACATGATGTAGATCATGTAGAGACAATACAGTCAACATGGAGACCTATGTCCACATGTACGATGCAGGTTTGAGGTGGGCCAAGACATGGAAAGGCTCATAATCTATAAAAATAAGATGAAGCCACAATAGAAGGCAGGCTTTATACTCTAGATTATTGTTTATGATATATTTAGATCTGGATTTTTCATTTGACATTCCATGCACTCTTATGATGTTTAGCTAAGTTTGCAGTGTTTTTTAGCACATCATGTTTCCAAGTGGGAATCCCACCCTTACCCATGGGGGGACTTTGAGTGCCTACTCTGGGAAGGTTTCTATTGCGCTACATTCATCATAAAGCATTGGTGCCATATTTTTCCTACTTTTTGCAACCCATACATCTTTTGAAATAACCCATTTCTGCATCAGGGTTTGAGAGGAGGAGGTTGTCCTTCAGTATTTCAGCTGAGGAACTAGTGAAGGGTTTATCATTTCATTTTGTGATTCAAGATCAGCCTTCTAGGACTTCATATATTTATCAGGCATCAGGCCAGACATATTATACCTTTATTCAGTAGTCGTGCCATCAAGGATTGCACAGTCCATTCTTGTAGATCCATTGGAGGAGGGAAGTTTTCAAAATTCCAGCTTGAAATCCCGTGGAGGATAATTCCTTCACTTTGTATTCATTTTTTCCATATTTTATGAGCTACATTACATTATTCAATAGTAGGCTAGAGAGCCTCAATCTTCAACAACATATTTTTTTGGTAATAGTTTTGTAATAGCTGTTGCAATCATCAGAGGAGGATTAAGGAGCTAGATATTGAGGTTCTAGCTTGAGGATCTAGTGAAGGGATCAGCCCCTCAAGCTTAGATATAATCTTCTAACATATTTCAACCATCTATTTGTTAGATCTATCTTTAGATCTGCATAAATCATCAGTCAAGGGATCAACCACCAAGAGGGTAAATTTCCAATCTTATAGATCTAGAATTCCCTTTATGGGTTATCTTGGGTCTCCATCATAGTGTCCAGATCTATAATATTAGCATCATCAAAGCTCTAGATTTCCATAGATCTACATTTTCTTTCCAGCCAATAGCTAGATTTAGAATAGCTTCTAAAAGGAAAACGCATTATTTTCTTCCCATAGCTCTCCAGTTATGCAGTGCCTGCTTTGGAATGTTTTCTGTATCATTCTAGCCTATGTATTTGGCTTGAGTGGATATATTTGAACATTTTTATAATCTGAAATCCATCTCCTATAAGAATAAAAGGCTCACCTATTATGTACATTCTATTATTGTTAATTCTTTATGTGTACATTTTATTTGTTTCAAATATTGTGTGTGTGCGTATCAATGCATTATCCCATTTTGGGATATTACAGTGAGTAGGAGAGAGGGAGTGATAGAGATATGGAGATGGAGGGGAAGAGAGGGAGGGAAGATGAAATACATGGAGATTTAGAAGTGCAGAGAGAGAGAGGGAGGGAAGATGAAATACATGGATATTGAGAAGTGGAGAGAGAGAAGCAGTGACAAGGGAGGTATGGAGAGAGATATTTTATGTTTGGGTGTGATATAAAGAGAAAAATAAGGATATATGGAGAGAAGTGTGGATAGAAGGAGAGAGAAGGAGATAGGTACGGATATAGTGACAAACTTGGAGGGTAGACAGAGACAGAGAGAGGTGGAGGAGAAAGGGAGAGAGAAGAAGGGAGAAAGAGAGGATTTTAGAGAGTAGAGAGAGGGAGGGAAAGAGAGATGGAGTTGGAGGCAGCGACCGGGGGGGGGGTAAGAATAAACGCATAGTGAGATAAGTATGGAGAGAGAGTGAGAGAGGATAGTAGGAGGGAATAAATATAGAATTTGGTGAGAGGGAGAGGATGAGGGATGGATAGATATAGATATTGGAGAAAGAGAGTGTATTCTCTATGGGTGATATAGAGAGACATAGGGAGATAGATATATAGATGGAACCTGAATAAAGGGAAGAACAAATATATAGAGAGAGGGAGGGAGGGACAAAGAGATTGATAGATATGGAGTGAGAGAGCATGCATGTTTGGGTGGGTGAGATAAAGAGACAAATAAGGAGAGATGGAGGGAGATATAGATATAGATGGAGGGGGAAGAGAGGGAAGAACAATTTTTGCACTAGATGCATTGATTTTAGTGTAGATGTTGATTTCTAATGATATTTGATTGATCTCACTAGATGAGTTGATCTAAATGTAGATGATTCATAGTTCTATTTCATTACTTCCACTAAATGCATCGATTTCAGTATAGATGGTGATTTTTAATTCTATTTGATTGAATGCTCTAGATGCATTTATTTCAATGTAGATTCTCATTTATAATTATATTTTATTTCTTGCACTAGATGAATTTATTTTAATGTAGATTATTTGTAATCCTATTTCATTGCTTGCACTAAATGCCTTGATTTCAATGCAGATGGTGATTTCTAATCCCATTTGATTGTTTGCACTAGCTACATTTATTTTGTTGTAGATGTTGATTTATAATTACATTTTATTGCTTGCACTACATGCATTGATTTCAATGTTTATGATTTCTAATCTTATTGAATTGCTTGCACTAAATGCATTTATTTCATTGTAGATGGTGATTTTTAATCCTATTTGATTGCTTGTACTAGATGCATTCATTTTACTATAGATGTTGGTTTCCAATCCTATTTTTGTACTTTCACTAGATGCGTTGTTTTGAGTGTAGATGTTGATTTCTAATCCAATTTTATTACTTGCATTAGATCCAATGACTTTCATTTAGAAGTTTTTTTCTAATATTATTTTATTTATTGCATTAGATGCATTGATATCAGTGTAAGCAAAAAACATTATTGACAATATACATTGATTTTTGTGTTATAGTAATTCAACCTATTAATATTGGAGAGAAAAAGATACATGGTATGATGTTCAGTACAAAAAATAGAACTTTAGATTTAAATGGTTTACGATTTCAATTTTCATTTTCATATAATCGATATGAAAATATGACAAAACTAACAAGGGTGACAATATGAATAGTAGAAGAAAATAGTTTGAGATTGATCAGAGTGAATACTATTTTTACTCAAAAACATTATTATTATTCAAATTTTTTATAATTCAAGAGTGTTACATTATCCCTTTGCATTTAAATTTTTTAATTCATCATTTTTCATCATTAATTTTATTAACAACATTTATCATCTCAACAAAATGAGGTAACTAATAAAATTTAAAACTAAAATGACTGAATTAATCTAAGATATATATATATATATATATATATATATATAGCATATTTAAAATGATTATATTAAGATTATATGTATTTACATATTATTGATAAAATTAATCATGTATTTGATATATTTTCCTTGACGGCATACGACTCAAAGTGACCTAGTTATATATTAATTTCAGATCTATCCAGAACTTAGAGGGATCAATATGTGTTAGTTAAGGAACTGGAATCAATGGAACGCAATAACACATACCTTCTACACTTGCTACAAGACACCCAAGAGCCATCCAAACATTTGAGGAGGCTACCCTAGGACAACCTGATCCTATAGTGCACCAATCCCCTATTCACTCACACAACCTCCCGTCACTCACACATCATTAGCATGTATGCACCTCAAGACTTTTTGAGGTAGTTATGAGGCTACGACCTTGCTTTTTGTGCCACGTTCTCAAGCCCAAGGCTCAATTCACTCCCCATAATTCCATGACACTTCCATAAATGAATGATAACATTGGAATAATGATGTAGATGCAATCACTTGAACAAGGACTTTTTTGTGCCCCTACTAGATATGACATGCATTTCATCAAACATGTCACAAATATGTAATCTATAGGATAAAAAATAGATATGAGAATAGGGGTCTCATACTTATCTGATCATCATTAAGAAGCATTCTTTCCTCATCACATTAGCTACATTATTATCTATTAGGTCATATATTCATTTTTCATTAAATAACAAATCAAAACATGATGAGAGCCATACATCATAAATATCATATAATACATTCACAACCAACATAGAAACAAAATAAATGAAAATCATATAGCAACCATATAAGTAAAATAATAAAAAGCATATATACCCATTAATATAATAGGAAAACACCTCTTATTCCCATAAGAAAAATGAAACCAAATTTGAGACTTCCACTTACCACTCGACCATAGACATGGTTGAGCGAATTTTTTCTTCATTCAGTCAACCTCGTGCCATATTCAAAGCATGAATTTGGGATATCATAAAAAACATGAATCACAAACCAAAGCAGGCCTTCCAGAGGAAAAACTACCTTAACCCTCATCTAGTGATTCCACCTCATGGTGGGACATCATTAAACATCACGATATTGGTCTCTACCCAAGTTATCGAGGGCTACAGAGTGTTTGTTCCAACCTAGTATTCCAGGACTAATAAATCAACCCACAGTGCTTCTGGAGCATTTGTCCAACCAAGGCTTCCAATACTATTAACTCAACCCACCAAGGACTTCTAGACTGTTTGTAAAATGAAGGCTTCTAGGACTAGTAACTCAATCGAAGCTATTATAGGGCTTCCAAAGATTTTTTCCAACCAAAGCTTCTACGAGCTAATAACTCCACCCACAACCAAAGGCATAAGGAAACCAACGAGAAAAAAAAAAGTAAAACCCACAACACCATGGATATCTAGGAAATGGAAAGTTAAGGAAAAATCACTATAAATCCAGGAAATCCTCTATTCCAATGAAAAATCACGAACAAAAACCACATGCATATGTCATGCATGAAAAACATAGTGAGGAAATCATACATGCAACTCGATACCTGCAATAAAAACCCATTGTAGTTGTTGACATAGATATGTTCTTAAACTCTATTTCTCTTCATTTTCCTTCTTTCTCCAAAATTCCAAGTGCACTACACTCCTCCAAGAGTTATCCAAAAAAATTCTAAGTTCCCAAGAGCATGAGAGAGAGGGAATAGAATGAGAGATCCAAAACTAAATTGAAAAAGTCTGTAAACTGGTCCTCAAAATCCTTTTTATTAATGAGGCCTCTAATTTCTTCATTTTTCCATTATTATCCTTCATTTTCCTCCTCACACGCAACATGTGACCTTTTACCTTCCTTTTCTCGTAATTTTCACTATTTTCATAGATAAATTTCAATAAATTCCACTTTTCCTTTCCACATCATTAGCCATTTCCTTTGCCAATATCCATAGCCATAATAAACAATATGAACTCCCACACTAGGATGTTTTTCCCAACATTGAACTTGAAATACGTGCCCCATTACCTTGGTTATTATTTTTCCTTTATTAACTTTTATTACATTGAAATTTCACAGTGGTTGTTATAGAACCCTCCCCCTTAGGGTAACACCATCTTCGGTGTTAAATGACACCTATAGCCAATAATACTTTTGTAAGAAACGCATAGTTCCCATGGATATTTATAAATGATTTTGTTGTAGTATTTATAATCATCAACCTGGTAGAATCAAACCAACATGATAGCATGAAAAACATAAAATCACAATGACATGACACCCATAGTACTTATTGGAACTTTATAACATAGCTCATGGAATTATTTACAACCATATGCATATGTATGTATACCAAAATTTCATACCAAAATATACCAAAACACATGCCAAAAAATTTTCTCAACCAACGAAAAAGCAAGGATACATAACCTGCATTTTATTTTCCATCTCTCATGTAGCTTCATCGGCCCGAAAGTGCTTCCATTTCACTTTAAGCTACTCGATTTCTCGATTCTAGAGCATGAAAATATTTCTCTACAAAATTCACTGAGTTTGTGGCTATAATTCCCCTTTTGGCTCCACCTATAATATAGACCATTCAATCACATGATCAAGCAATGATACATGGAAAACATCATGGAATTTCATTGTCATAGGTAGTGCAAGTTGATAGGGTACTGACCCAATCGTCTCAATAATATTGAAAGGTCCACTAAACATGGGTGCCAACTTCACACATGATCGAGTCTGCAAGGAGATATTCTTGGGCTTGGTGTGCAAGTAAACCAATTCCCCAACCTAAAATTCCTTAAACAACCTATTCCGATATGGATATTTTTTTTCTTATCCTATGTTGCTTTCAAATTCTTCTTGATTACCTACATTTCTTGTTCCATTTTTGCCAACATATCTGACCCAATTAATGTATTCTTCACTTGATCACTCCAACTCATGGGAGTATTATAACATTTCCCATACAATGCCTCAAACAAGCTCATCCTCAAATATTCCTAATACCTATTGTTGTAAGCAAACTCTACTAGTGGAAGATAATCTTCCCACTTTTGTTGCTAATGCATCACATACATCCTCAACATGTCCTCTAATATCTTTTGGACCCTATTTGTCTTTCCATATGTCTTGGGATGATAAGATGTACTGAAGGCCAAATTTGTGCCCACACCTATAAACAAATCCTTCAAAAAGTTCGAGGTGAAATTTGCATCTGTTTTTGACAAAATATTTTTTCTAGAACACCATGAAATATGACCACACCCCTCATGAAGACTTGTTTTACATCATCCATTAAGTATGTATCCTTCATTGGAATGAAGTGTGTTACCGTCATCAACCTGTCCACGACAACCATGATGGAATCATGTTGTATAGATATGCTCAGTAAGCCTTTGATAAATTCCATGGAAATGACATCCCATTTCCACTCTAGAATAATAATCGGTTGTAGTATTCCACCTGGATGCTTACAGTCTACCTTGACCTCTTGAAAATCCAAGCACCTAGCCACAAAATTTGTTACGTCTCTCTTCAAACTAATCCAATACTAAAACTTCTTTATTGTTCTCAGTGTCTTCTCATAGCGTAGGGGACCTAAATATGGTTTTTCACCATACTCCCTCAATATCACCTTCTTGATTTCATTGTTATTTTGTACATATACCCTGTCTCTAAACCTAATCAAACCATTTGTTGTCAGACGATAGTCCACGTCCCATGCACCTATACTTGTACCTGTACATGTACCTGTTGGTTCCCAAGTGTCAATGAATATTCAAACACTTTCCCACATTAATTACCAATCCAGGTGTGTACATTATTTCAAGGTAACGAGCAAGGTATATGCATGAGTAATGGCATAATCCAATATTGATCACTGATTTGACAATTAAAACAACCAGAACTACTGTAATAGTAATTAAAGATAAATTGCATAATTATAAAAGCATTCACAACAATTAAAGAACATAACATAACAATAGTTAAAATACTCAAACAAAAATCTGAAAGGAAAAAAAGGAAATAATGCAACACCTAATCAGAAGAGTGGGCCAAAATATTTAACCAGGGCTGTGATAGAGTCACAGCTTACAGATAGAATGGAAAATTGACTTGCATTCAATTAATTAAAAGTCTTCTGTTACAAAACTTGATCTCTTGCACGCTAACCCTTTATGGGTTCTCTGCTATGTGTTCCCTTTAAGTATAAATGCAACAAAGGGAAATAGACTGATTAAAAAATTTCAATAAGAAATATGATATCTGAAACATCTTTCCATCATGATTCAGCTGGAACAAGTTGAATCTAACAATTACAATTGGGGCCATTTTTGGAAAACAGCCACAACATAAAATATGCAAATATGTCCTTCGAATAACCTTGTGTTTCACTTAATCAATACCAAATTTTGGAAAAATTCTCACAATATCAACTAATTTTGTACATTCTGCACAAAACCCATGTTTGGGATTTTTCAGGATTCTTCTCCATTTGCCCAAAATGTTCAATGCAAAACTATCTCTTGTTATCCCGATGAATTTCTAAGTTGGAATATTTAATTATCAGCTAAAGAACAAATATGCAATCTAGAATATATATTGACGGCTAAAATAGTGAGTGGTGTTATAACGAATTCATTAATAAACCATCATTGGCAAAATCATGCATAGTAATCATTAATTTATTAAAATAAAGGAGAACAAGTATTATTTATCCAAAAGACCATAAATAATTATGAAATGGAATTATATAGTAAATTATGATAAATAATGTGATAAAAGAATATTAGAAGTGGATGAAATGGATGTTAAGAAGTGATAATAATAATACAAATTAATGGCCCAAGAGTACCACTACATGTACATGTACTTGTACCATTACCTGTACATATAACTATTCTTATACCACTACCTATACCAGTACATGTAAATGCACCTATATAGCTACCTATACCTGCACTCTACTACAATATATGCCTAAGCTCCATATACCTTATATCCTATTGACTTTCCCGTAAGATCCTATCATGTAAATATGTCCCATAGGAACTCATATCTTCTATATGATTCACTTGTATCTGCTTACTAAGAGAATCTACAACTCTATTCTCTTTACCATTAATATACATAATCTCAAAGTCAAACTCACTGATCATGGCCAACCATCTGTCATTCATGTCATTCAGATTTAGCTGGTCAAATTGGTACCACAATCCACTGTGATCACTCATCAATACAAATCATTTTCCTATAAGATATTTCCTCCACATCTTCAATGTATGAATGATGATTTCAAACTCAATATCATGTGTCGAATAGTTCTTCTCATTCTCATTTACTTTCTATGACTCATAACATACCACATGTATTTCCTACATAATGACTCAACCAATCCCTCCCTTGCAAGCATCTGTACATACTACAAACTCATTTTCTATATCTATGATCTTTAACACTGGATCATGTGTCAACAAGTACTTTAACTGCTCAAAACTAGATGTTGATTCCTTTGTCCATTCAGACATATTACCTTTCCTTTTCAATGATGTGATAAGATAAGAAACTTGTGAGAAGTTCCTAATGAACCTCCTGTAATAACCTGCTAACCTAATGATGGACCTTACCTCTTCCACATTCCTAGGAGATTCCCACTCAACGATAGCCCTTATCTTTTTTGGATTGACTGCTATGCCTTCCTTTGAAACCATATGTCCCAAGTAATGTGGCTTGGTCTTATATCAACTTCACTTGCTGAGATTAGCATACAAATAACTCTCTCTCAACAATATCAATATTTTTGTTAAATGTTCAAAATTATCTTCTTCATTTTTAGAATATACTAATATATCATGAATTAATACAATAAAAAATGTGTCTAGTTATAGATGCAAAAGCACATAAAAGTAGATGGAGCATTAGTCAAGCGAAATGTAACTACAACAAGCTCATAATCTATGTACCTGATCCAAAAATTCATCTTGTGAATGCCATATTCTTTAATGCGTACCTGATGATATCTCAATATCAGATCAATATTTGCAACAATATTTCTCCCTTCAATTGATTGAAAAAATAATCAATCATTGGCAACAAATACATGTTATTGATGCCCACTTTGTTCAACTATTTGTAATCAATGTATAACCTGATAGTACCATATTTCTTCTTCACAAAAAATACTGGTGCACCCGAGGTTGATACACATGGCCTAATGTACCCCTTGTAAAGCATTTCCTTCAACTGTAACTTCAAATCTACCAAATTTGGTGGGTCATTCTATAATGTGCCTTAGATATTGGCGCTAGCCTAGGTACCAACTCAATATAAAAGTATAATTCCCTATGAGGTGGAAAATCTAAAATCTATGCGGGAAATACATCCTAAAACTATTGTAGAACTTGGTACATGCTCAAAACACCTACATCGTCAAATTCCTTACATGCTTCACTAAAATTGTGCACTGCAATAACAAACACCCTTTCTTACGACTACGCTAGGCCTACATAGTTGTAAATATTCTCACTAATGTCACTTTATTCTTACGATGTAAGACACGTTTTCCCCATTTTCATCCAAGCACTCAATATCCTTGTCATAAAAATCCACCTTGGTCCTATGAAGGTATAGATAGTGCATACCCAAAAGGATAATATATGATCCTAATGGAAATGCATTCAAATGGGTTGATTTAGGCATAAAATTCAAGTAAAATGGACAAGATCTTACCCAATGGTGAAATTTCTTCTTGGTACCTGTAGCCAGCTCCATTAATCAATATTCTGCATGCAATTCCTTATTCAATTCACACTTATCCACATGCTCAAGATTAACATAACTATAATTAGATCTAGGGTAAACGAAAAGAGAAAGAACTTGATCACAAAGCTTGTTGTCCATCTTGATAATATACACATGGTGATATTCCTTCCTGTTATCTAGTGTTGTATAGATCATGGGAATAATATTTCCAACATCTCCCACTCTCTATGCCTCCTGAGAATTGTAGATATATGTTTTACCACCATGATGTTATGTACAATATCTCCTGTGATTCTCTCCATAAGTGTAACAATACAAAGGCCTCGAGACTTCATCCTTATTTTTCTCCTCACATCGAAGTCCCTGACATATTTTGAATGTGCTAAACTTCTTATATGGTGTTTCATTCTCTTTGTTACCTGTGCTATGAGGTATTCATCTCTTCTTATCTAATTTACTGTAATATCCCAAATCTGGAATTTTATACAACGATGAGAATACCCTAAGGTATTCTAGAGTTGGAGATTCATCCCTATGATTGATAACAGATATTATAGTCTAGATACTTCAATAATATGATCAGCAGTAGCCTTTACTTCACTTTTGGACTCAAAAGGGTGGGGAAAAGAGGTGATTTTTTCCCTAAAATGAGTGTATAAAGAAATCCGTGTAAAAATAATGAAAATTGCTGTAGGTTATTTTATCTTAGGTCGTGTAGGACTCCCATGTCAAATTTCAGGTCAAAAAAATGATCCTACTATATTAAAAAATTCCTCCATTCCCAACTAGGCCTAAAAACCCTGATTTCGCATGACTTAATGTATGCAGAAGTTTCTAAAGCTAAAGCAGCCTGAATTTATGAAGGGATTAGATGAAATATGTTCATAAAATAATTAAATTATATCTGGGGAAATACCTATGCATTTACAAGGTAAAAACATAGATTTTACATGGATAAACCCTCAAGATTGAGATGTTGCAACACTGGAAATTGCCAAGAAATATAGAGAGCATACTTTTATAAAGAATAAAGCCCTGCTATATTAGATATTAGATATAGAACAGATCTATGCATGAAAATATAGATATATTACATATCTGGAAGCCAAAGAGGCTGTTTATTACATTCCCCTTGGGGTTTTGTGCAAAACATGAAGCACAGAGAGTAGATCTAAGATCAAAGGTTGCAGATCTCCAGAATGATTTAGAAATTTCTGAAAAATACAATGGTACATAATATCAGATCTGAAACTCATGTGGATTGGATGGCCAATCCACAAATCACCACAGTGAGAGGAAGAATCCCAACACCGGAGATCTTTCCTCCAAAATGTAGACTAAACACCATGCAGCTGTAGATCTACAGATAACGCTATCCAGGGAGAGAAACAACACTGTAGGCTTTGAGAATTGTTTTTCTAGATACCAGGATCAAAAACTGAAGCTCGAACAATGGATACACTCTTCCAGGGGGTTAAAAGACACACTCCTTGAGAAGAGGCTCCAATACAAGCTAGATCTAAAGAGATATAGTATTCCACTTATTGTATCTTACAAAAGTAAGAAAACTCTCACTGGATCTACATTGCAATTGGAAGTAGAATTTTGGTCTCCAACCTGATAGTGGATAGGAAATACAAGCTCTCCCAAGAGCTCCTTAATGGGAAGATATGGAACCCCTAAACATGAAATCCCAATGCAATCTAGGCTAAGCAGCCAAGAAATCTGTTTGTCTAAATAGACAGAAATTCATAAATAATATCATGAACAACCTCCATATGCTGCCCTCCTCTTCCTTTTATAATATTAAGATATTGTAAAACCTTGAACCACCTTCAATGATTTAGCCCCATTCATATGTGTAGCCTCCAACTTGACTGCAATGTCCTTTTGGGAGATCATTGCATCTGGATAGTTTGGTTGATTTTGTCCTGTTTTTCTTGGTTAATAGATTCAGTCTCTTTCACACTCAAGTGTGTTTTTACAAGTCGCCTAGATTTAGCCTTGTTCACATTGGGCATTGATTCAATTTTTTATTAGGAGTTTTATGAACCTCCTTTACATATTTATTCTTTAAACAAAGAAAGAAAAAAAAAATATATTATTATTAGCTTAGGACTAATTAGGAATATTATAGTCCTCCCCTCCAAAATGTTGCTTGTCCTCAAGAAACTCACAAGGACTTTGCAAAATCTCCAATGGAATTGTCTCCTCCCAGGAGTACAAGTTTGCCTTTGGTGGATGAACCAAATAGCTGTCATCATGAAGTAGTGGGAGATACATGAAAAGAATCATATGATGTCCATTGGCCTTATCAAGGCATGAGAGATGGTAAATATTGGGTACTCCAATCCGCATGAAAAACTTCGATCTCCATGCTATCAACCAAACAAAGTGAGCCATCCTTGATAGCTCAAATAAATATTCTCCAATCCCCACCATATGTAATGTGTAGGGGATCCATGGCTGGAAATGAGACATAATAATTCTCAATTCACGCTGTCTCTCCCTCCATTTATGATAGATATGGAGCTGATGATCCTGGGTTACATTAATATAGTCCTCATGAAGCAAGAAAATACTTGGAACTTCATGATTCCCTTCATGGATTCTAGTGAGCCTCCTTGCCCAATCTTCCATGCACATAGTGACTAGAGGATCTTCACCATGTGTGCTCCAAAAGAAAAATGGACTAAGTGTCATATGACATATTGGATGGTGACAATAGTCCCTCCCTTGAGACCAGTTTTGTCCTTCATCTTGCTTCCTCAAATCATAGTACAATAAGTGGCTATCCGACCACCTTCTTGTTGCAAGAAGCTTCTTTAAAGCTTGGAAATAGTAGAGGATAATGGGTGTTGGCTGAATATGATTCAAGCAACACATGTCTTGCTGCAAATTCTCCCAAGTGGGAGACTTCTTCCAATGAAATAATCCTAACATATGGCTCCTTTCATAAGAAAACAAAGGATATGATGCAGTAGCCATACAATGTGCTATCCTCATCTTGAAGCATGAATGAATATGGGAGATTTCATTCCCAAAGGACACACTCAACCAATGTGTCATCCTTCCTCTCATGTTCCCAACAAATATCAAAGAATCACCATCATCATGATATAAATAAGCTCTCTTATGCCACCTCATGAGACAATTACATTTTCCCACAAACCCCAGTACATACATGATCATGAAATACATTCCAAACGGAAATACATGTACATACCTGAGACTCATCTCAATCACAAGAAAATATATGGACATGAAATTTGACATGGGATGTCCAAACTCTCTTCTTGTCAACCAAAGAAAACATGAATTATTCTTCTTATGCATCCTCTCATTGAGATACAAGGCATGAGACAAGAAAATATCAAACCTTGGGTAGTACCCATACTCACCCAATAGCAACCAGTGTAGGACATCTCCTACTTGCATAAAATTTAGAAGTGGTAGGTGGTTTCCCCACCACTTACTTGCTTCCCATGACATATCTCCATGGCTGAAAGTGGAAGATATATTTGGTGCCTTAAGAAATCACCCATCATGATGCAAAATCTCCCTTACTCAATCAAGGGAGTGGCCATGTTTAGAAATAGTTTTGGCCCAAAGTTGGCCATGAAGTTTATAAGATATGACACTCCTCCTTGGAGTCATGGCATGGATATATAATGTAAAATAATGCATACAATTAGAAAATATAACATGATTTGCATAAGTATGCTCTTCACCAATAGTCCTCCTCCAACAAGTGGAGAGGTGCACAGATCTATCTCCTTCCTTATGAATAGAAACCCCTTGAAATAAACAAGGGTGCATGCTCCTCATCATTGGATGTTGATCCATCTTCATGTGATACATGCATCTTTGATAATTCTTGTATAAGTAGTCTTCAAAGCCTTCCCACATGAATCCATTTGAGATAGTATGGTGTGTTCTAATGAAAACAGTGGGGGTACAAAGAAAGATATCATAGGAAACACCTAGTAGTTGGTCTTTGAGTCTTGACTCTTTAGTCAAATAAATCTGATCATGAAAGTAAATAAATCCATCAACCACCTTATACCTCCTATCTTTCATTTTTCCATCAAGAACCTTACATGTGAAGAGGTTCTTGGAATATTCTACCAAGAGTTGGGATTCCTAATAGGAATAAAGGCTTCTCAACAAAGACAGAGTTGTAGAGTTATGAAATGAAGTAGCCATCCCCTCATCTTCTTTCTTTTTATGGAGAGATATCATTTGCTGCCCCAAATCTATGGAGTGGCCTTTTGACACCATGCTAATGTCATTATAGGTATTTGAATTTTTCCTTATCAGTGAAAGTATATGAGTGAGAAATAACAAAATAAATTTAAGGAAATTGTTCAGCTCTCCTTGAAATCTATCAATAGATCTTAGTGCCGTGATAGCTCCCTTCAAGGCTCCTTCCTTAGCCAATTTTTTCATTGATGCAAAAAGTTTAGAGAACACTTTATTCTTCTTCTCATCAGGGGGTCTCCCTAGTGAAATGCCTCCATGTAAAGAGACATCAAGATATGAAGTAGACAACATAAATGGTTGGACTAATGTGTCCCTTTCCTTGCTACATAGTTTAGTCTCCTTCTCATCAATATTTGAGAACACCTCACTATCAACAAGAGACCTTGGATCTTGGTCTTCTTTTGAAAGAGGAATCTCGATGACTTCCCTTTGAGAATAAATATCTTCATGCAATAGGGATCTTTCCCTTGGCAAGGTATCACACAAGTTTTCATCCCCTCCAACATAAATTTAAAGTGGATTTTTCATAGTATGTCTTTCCAACTCATGCAAGGGTTTTGCATGCTCATGCTTTGCTAGTTATTTCATAGATGTTTTAGCTTGCCTCTCATCAAATCTCATCACCATTATCCTAGTGAACTTAGCATAAGTGGAAATATTTGCATTCTTCAAAGAAAAAGTTTCAAATAACTGCCAAGCATAAGCTTTACCTTTAAGATGCAGCGCTGCTACCTTAAGGGCTTGTTTTTCTGAAACTTGATGTGGATATAGATATTAGCCTAGCTGATCTATCCATTCTTCAGTTGTGCATGTGGAGGATCCATCAAAGATAGGCCGAAAGAATCTACCTCTTCTTCTTATATTGTTGGCTCTTCTCTCCTCCTTGAGCTAGCAAAACTCTTGGAAGCTCAAGTGCTCCTCGATTTCCCAAGATTTAGATTCATACTCCTGAAGATAATCACTCAAAGTCTCCTCCTTTGGTGCATATTCCTCCTTCATCTTCCTTGCAATAGATATGGGCATAGAATAATGTTGTATATCATGGTGTGTGGCTACTACTCACACTCCTCATATGAAGATCTATATTTTGATTTAGATTCAAACTCTTTTGGAGACTCTCCATATATTTGCCTTTTCAAATGCTTGAAATCTTCATGAATGCTCCACAGATATTTAGGAGTAAGAATTGTAAACTTATCCTTCTTTCTCCCTCCACATAATGGAGTCTTATTTCTGCTCATATTTTCTTCTTGGGCTGAGACTCACGGGCTGAGCCAAGAAAGGTGCTCTGATACCACCATAATATCCCAAATCTGGAATTTTCTACAACAATGAGAATACCCTAAGGTATTCTAGAGTTGGATGTGTAGCCCTATCAATGATAATGGATTTTATAGTGCATATCCTTTGATAATATGATCATCGAAAACCTTTACTTCACTTTTGGACTCAAAAGGGTGGGGAAAGGGGTGATTTTTTCCCTAAAATGAGTATATACAGAAATATGCATAAAAATAAGGAAAATGGAAGTAGTTTGTTTTTATCTTAGGTCGTGTAGGATTTCCATGTCATATTTTAGGTCAAAAAAATGATCCTACCTATATTAAACAGTTCCTCCATTCCTAACTAGGCTTAAAAACCTTGATTTCCCATGACTTAATGTATGAAGAAATTTCTGAGGCTAAAGAAGCGTGAATTTATAAAGGGATTAGATGAAATAGGTTCATAACATCATGAAATTATATCTAGGGAAAGAAGTATGCATTTACAAGATAAAAATAGAGATTTTACATTGATAAACCCTCAAGATTGAGGTGTTGCAACACTGTAAATTTCCAAGAAAGATAGACAGTGTAATTTTCTAAATACTGAAGCACTAATATATTAGATATTAGATATATAACAGATATATGCATGAAAATACTGATCTATTACAGATCTGGAAGCCGGAAAGGCTGTTTATTACATTCCCCTTGGGGTTTTGTGCAAAACATGAAGCACAGAGAGTAGATATGAGATCTAAGGTTGTAGATCTGCAGAATGATTCATAAATTTCTGAATAATACAATGGTATAGTAGATCAGATCTGAAACTCACATGGACTGGATGACCAATCCACGAATCACCACAGTGAGAGGAAGAATACCAACACCGGATATATCTCCTCCAAAATGTAGACTAAACACCCTTCAGCTATAGAGATGCAAATAACACTATCCAGGGAGAGAAACAACACTATAGGCTTTGAGAATGATTTTAACTAATGCCAATATCAGAAACTGAATCTCCAATAATGGATACACTCTTCTAGGAGGTAAAAAGACACACTCACTAAGAAGAGGCTCCAATACAACCTAGATCTGAACAAATCTAGTATTCCACTTGTTGTAGCTTACAAAAGTAGGCAAACCCTCACTGGATCTGCATTGCAGTTGGAAGTAGAAGCTTGGTCTCCAACCTGATAGTGGACAAGCAATGCAAGCTCTCCCAAGAGCTCCTCAATGGGAAGAGATGGAACCCCTAAACAAGAAATCTCAGTGCAATCTAGGCTAAGCAGCCAAGAAATTTGTTTATCTAAACAGACAAAAATTCAAAAATCATATCATGAACAACCTCCATATGCTGCCCTCCTCTTCCATTTATAATATTAAGAGATTTTAAAACCCTAAACCACCTTCAATGATTTAGCCTCATTCACATGTGCAACCTCCAAATTGACTGCATTGTCCTTCTAGGAGATTCATTGCATCTCGACAGTGTGGTTGATTTGGTCATGTTTGTCTTGGTCAATAGATTCAGTCTCTTTCACACTGAAGTTTGTTTTTACAAGTGGCCCGGATTTAGCCTTGTTCACATTGGGCATTGATTTATTCTTTTATTAGGAGTTTTATGAACCTCCTTTAGATATTTATTCTTTAAACAAATAAATAAAAACAAAATAAATATTCCTATTAGCTTAGGACTAATTAGGAATATTACATTTCCCTTTATTCTTATCATTACCTTTTCAATATTTCTTAGTCTCAGATATGCATTTTGATTGCTCATAACAATTCTTTAGCTTCCGGATGACCTCCTCCAATGATCTAGGATCATCAAACTCAAGCATGTATTTCAATTTTATCGATAACCCACTAATGAATATCTAAATATTGGCCTTCTCCTCCATTAGGCAAGGCACAAACCACAACAACTCTAGAAATATATTAGTGTACTCCTCAATTGTCATACATCCCATCTTTATCTCATAAAACTCTTTTTCCCTATCATCATAGTATCTCTTTGATATATACTTCTTCTTGAATAATCTCTCGGATTCTCTCCAAGTAAAATAATCCTCACAAATGTTGAGATTCAACAAGATGATGAGCTTAGTGAAAAGAGTCGCCTTCACTAAGTGGGCCCACAGGCTATTTTTGGCGCAAGTCTATTTTTAGACTGTCTATTTTTAGACATGATGATCATATTTCAGAAGTTGCAGGATGCTATTTGTGGATGGTTGGTAAAGTTGGAAAAATAGATGAAAATCTATTTTTAGAATACTGGGTGAAGTCTATTTATAGATCGTTGATGTAAATATAGATGCATGTCGATTATTATTATCTCTTAATAATAATCAGACACTAAACAACAACTTATTCTCTTGGAGCACTTCAATTCAGTGCACAGATGTGGCACATTAGTGAACTGAGGGAATTACACAATTCCGAAGGGTTTATTGGAGAAAATGCATCGAGGACACAGTTAGAGCTCAAGTGGTAGAGTTATGACACAGTTGGAAGAAGTAGTTATGGAGTTGTATTTAGTTGAACTCAGTTAGACTCGGTTGAGCTAGTTGTATCTAGTCTAATTGATTGATACACTAGTGAGAGTGGAGTGAATTAATTAGTTAATTAATTCAAAAATAATAACTCATTAATCAACTGAACAATATAGCAGTTAACTACAGTGCGTGGCAGTTTCAGTGGAGACCTAGTGGAGAAGTAGGTGAAAGGGAAAGATAGACTATTTGTTGTGACTATAGCGATGCATTGGTTTCATCACATACACGTTGGAATTTCAAATGAGGATTGTGCAGTCAAGGAAACAATAATTTGAATTCATTCAGTGCTATTCTTCAGTAGGGATTGTGCAGTGGAGATAGGCTAGTAGGAGGCAAAGATCGGTGCATGGATTTGAAAGATTGGTCCTGATTAGTGTATGACGATTTTACTGTACTAAGAGCTTGTGATAAGCTTTGTATGCCTTGTATGAGATTTTCATATGACTCAATTATACATAATATATAGTTGGGGTTTTCAGCTTCAGGTTTTCCCGGTTAAAAACTGTGTTATATGCGATTGTTTATTTTTGTTTATGCTTCACATGTGTGTGCAATTAATTTTTCCGCAAAATATTAACAAGTGGAATAGATTCAGTATCTTGCATAAAGTTAAATAGTGTGGGATTAGGTGGATCTAGGACATATGCATGCTTAGTTCATATAATTTCTACATGGTATCAGAGAATTCTTGATTGAAGATTGCAATTGTGAAGTGAGTTTGTGCTCATGGACAATTCAAATTTGCTACAAAAGATTCTTGGTGGAGAAATTGAGTATACATTGAAGTGTCTTTAAACGGGTTGAGATTGGAGTATGCCCTTGATGGGAGCTCGAATTACATAGCCTGGAAGGACAGGATGGAGGTGGTGCTAGAGGATAATGGGTTGAATGAGTTCATCGATGGTGATGTTCCTAAGCCAGGATCTAGTGATGTTGCATTACTTGATGCATGGAAAAAGAAGACAACAAAGACGAGAAGGATTTTTTGGAAGGTGTGAAGGAACATATTATGTCTAACCTTCATGGGAAAGCCACTCCATTCTTAATGTGGAAGGCTTCGATCGGATTTTTTCAAAGTAGAAGTGACCAAAGGAATTTGGCGCTTAAAGACAAGCTCAGAAAAATAAAAATGGATAAGGGCGACAGTATTCAAAAATACCTCACAAAGTTTGTCCAATGCAAGGATGAAATGGGAAGTGTGGGGGTTAAATTTGATGAATAAGACTTGGTTATATTGGCTCTCCTTGGGCTTCCAAAGAGTTGCCATAGCTACGAAGACTCTGTCAATGGACGGGAGAAACTGTCGGGATGGGAGCGACTTTGGTCGGATCTTGTGTAGGAGGAGATAAGGCGGGGTACCAGGGATGGATCTTCATCGAAGAATGAAGATGAAGAGCATTTCAATTTCACTGCCAAAGCAAGGAGAGGGAAGGGGAAGAAACATCCTTCAAAATCTGATGCTAAAGGCAAGAAGCAGGATTTGTCCAAAGTGAAGTGTTTTCACTGTCATGAGCATGGACATTTCGCCACTAACTGTCCACAGAAGAAGAAGAGAAAGTAGGCTTCTAGATCTGTAGCTGGAGAGGCCTTAGCCTCAAAATTTGAGCTTGATTTCTCCCTTATTGCTTGCTTGGTTTCAAGCATCTTGATAGTGGTGTGTCTTTCCATATGATGGGAGACAAAGAGTTACTTAGTGACTTTGAGGAGAAGGACCTCCAGATGCATATCGAGATGGGAGACGATGGTAAGTATAGTGTGACTGGCATTAGGACCATTACCTTCGAGAGGGAGTTTGGTAATCCATTCTTTTTGAAGAATTCCATGCATGTTCTAGGTCTGAAGAAGAACATGATCTCGGTCGCAATGCTGGAAGACAAAGGTTATGATGTATTTTTCAGTGAGGCAAAAGCTTTCCTTCGACATAAAACAATGGGTTGAACCAAGAAGATAGGGGTTCGAATTAAGAATCTCTACAAGCTAGAGGTATATGGCTGCACTGCAATGGTGGGAAAAGTAAAAGAAGTGGTGAGCTAGGATGAGGGAGAATTATGGCACAGGAGATTGGACCATCTTCACCATGCCACTTTGAATATTTTGCAGCAAATTTATACTAGACTTCCCAAGGGTACTATTGTGTAGTTAGATTAGTGCAAGGGATGAACTATGGGTAAGTTTGTGAAGACCACCTTTCATGAGAAGGAGAACCGTGCTTTGGTGATGCTGGAGAGAATTCACACAGACGTGTGTCGACTTTTCTCGGTTGCTTCAATAGCAAAACACAAGTATTATGTGATATTTTTTTATTAATATTCTTGTAGATGATGGATCTTATTCATGTAGAGGAAGAGTGAAACGTTCTCAAAATTCTATGAGTTCAAGGCATTAGTGGAGAAGGAGTTGGGGAAGTAAGTGAAAGCTTTACAGAGTGATAATAGTGGTGAATACATCTCAGGTGAATTCAAATAATTCTGTAGCAAATAAGGAATTCAAAGAGAACTCATAGCGCCTCATAGCCCACAATAGAATAGGGTCGTGGAGAGAAAGAATAGAGCAATCGTGGTTGCTGCACGAGCGATGCTACGAGAGCAATCATGGTTGCTGCACGAGCGATGCTTCAAGAGAAATCATGGTTGTTGCATGAGCGATGCTTCGTGATCAGGGCTTACTGATTCACTTATGGGCAAAAGCATGTAACACTGTGGTTTATGTGAAAAACCATTATCCTCATAGAGTACTTGGCATGAGTACACCCAAAGAAGCATTTTCAGGTAAGAAGCCTGATATTTCTCATTTGAAGATTTTTGGCTCACCAGTTTACATTCATGTGAAAAAGGACGCCAGGAAGAAGCTAGAGCTGACTTCAGACATTGGGATATTTGTGGGGTACACAAAAACACCCCATAACTATCGTGTGTATTTTCTAAACAGGCGGATGACCGTTGTGCGATGGGATATAAAATTCAATGAGGTGAAAGCCATGAAGTTGTTGCTTTAGAGGGAGCTACACTTTCATGTGAAGGAGGAACTTCTTGTTCCCAAAGATGAGCCTCTAGATGTGGATCAACCACAGGAGGAGATTCATGGAGTGGAGGAGTCCACTCATGTAGAACCAAACATCAGACAAGGCAGAAAGCGTACCGCAGAAGCTGAGAGACTGAATCTTGATGTGACATAGACTGTAGGAGTCCCTACATCATAGTGTATACATAGACATTCACCTGACCGATTTACTAGATACATGGCTCTTATGAGCAAGTGTATTGTGACAGAGCCATCTTCTTTCGAAGGAGCAGTGCAGGAGCCCACATGGGTATATGCCATGGTGGAGGAGTATGACTCCATTGTCAAAAATAGTTCTTGGGAGATTATTTCAAGGCCGGTGGGAAAATCAATTGTAGGATCAATATGGATTTACAAGGCAAAGAAAGTTGCTGATGGGAGTTTCAAGAAGTATAAGGCAATATTTTTTCCCTGGGGCTTCTCATAGATCGAGGGGATTTACTATGAAGAAACCTTTCCACCTGTTACACGATATTCTTCCATACAGACCATCCTTGCTCTCTCAATGCAAATGGGTTTGCATATTCATCAAATGGATGTTAAGACTGCGTTCCTTAATGGAATCATTGAGGAAGAGGTGTACATTGAGCAGCCTAAATAATTTGAGATCTTCAGCAGCGAGGCGCATGTGTGCAGGCTCAAAAGAGCGTTGTATGGGCTGAAACAAGCACCCCGTGCTTGGTATACTTGGATTGACAGTTATTTCACCAGACTTGGCTTCACCAAGAGTGAGGCAGATGCAAACCTGTACCGGATTGTGGTTGAGGGTAAGATTTTAATCATTGTGCTTTTTGTTGATGATTTAATACTAACAGGTGATGAGCAGTTGATACACTTATTCAAGGCAGATCTTCCAAAGGAATTTGAGATGAAGGATTTGGGCCTCCTTCATTATTTCCTTGGATTGGAAATATGGTACCAGGAAGGTGAATTTTTTGTGTCTCAAGCCAAGTATTCCTGGGAGATACCGAAGAAGTTTCACATGCAAGGCTGCAAGCCTATCGACACTCCTCTTCGAAGAAATTGGAAAAAAGAGGATGCTACATTGGCAGAGGTAGTGGATGCCACTGTTTATCGACAATTGGTGGGTTCGATCATGTATTTAGTCAATACAAGACCAAACATATGCTATGTGGTAAACTAGCTTTCACAAGCGATGGTTAACCCTACCAAGCTCTTTTGGAAGACAGGCAAACATGTTTTGAGATATCTCAGGGGCACATCTAAGTATGGTTTATGGTACATAAAGACAGATGAGGTGAAGCTGCATGGCTTCACGGATTCAGATTAGGCAGGAAGCCCAACATATAGAAAGAGCACATTAGGAGGGATTTTCAGTATCGGATCTACGGCATTTTCCTGGTACTGCAGGAAAAAAAGATCTGTGGCACTCAATTTAGTGGAACCGAAATACATGGCAGCAATTCAAGATGCATGTGAGGCTATCTAGATGAGGAAGATTCTGGTTGATTTGTTCGGTTCACATTTAGATCCCACGGTGATACATTGTGATAATCAGAGTTGCATTAAACTCTCGGTTAATCCTCTGTTTCATGATAGATCTAAATATATTGATATCATGTATCATCATATCAGAGATTGTGTGCAGCAGAAGATCATGTTTCTTTAGTACGTTCCTACGGAAGATCAAGATGCAGATATTCTGATGAAGGCACTCACCAGGAGCAAATTCAAATACCATAGACGTAGGATCGGGGTGAAGGATAATCCCTATCTTGTTGAGAGGGAGTGTCAAGATTCAACAAGATGATGAGCTTAGTGAAAAGAGTCGCCTTCACTAAGTGGGCCTGCAGGCTATTTTTGGTGCAAGTATATTCTTAGACTATGTCTATTTTTAGACATGATGATCATATTTAAGAAGTTGCTAGATGCTATCTGTGGATGGTTGGTAAAGTTGGAAAAATATATGAAATTCTATTTTTATAATATTGGGCAAAGTGTATTTATAGATTGTTGATCAAAAAATAGATGCATGTCAATTTTTATTAGCTCTTAATAATAATTAGACACTAAACAACAACTTATTCTCTTGGAGCACTTTAGTTTAGTGCATAGATGTGGCACATTAGTGGACTGAGGGAATTACACAATTCCCAAGGGTTTACTGGAGCTAATTCATGGACGACTCAATTAGAAATCAAGTGGGAGAGTTATGACATGGTTGGAAGAAGTAGTTATGGAGTTGTATTTAGTTTAACTCAGTTAGACTCTGTTGAACTAGTTGTATCTAGTCTAACTGATTGATACACTAGTGAGAGTGGAGTGAATTAATTATTTAATCAATTCACAAATAATAACTCATTAATCAACTGAACAATGCAACAGTTAACTATAGTGCATGGAATTTTCAATCGAGACCCAGTGGAGAAGTAGGTGAAAGGGCAAGATAGACTATCTATTGTGACTATAGTGATTCATTGATTTCATCACACACACATTGGAGTTTCCAATGAGGATTGTGTAGTCAACACAAGAGTAATTCGAATTCATTCAGTTCTATTCTTCAGCAGGGACTACGCAGTGGAGGCAGGCTAGCAGGAGGCAAAGATCGGTGCATGGATTTGCAAGATTGGTCCTGATTAGTGTATGACGATTGTACTGTATTGAGAGCTTGTGATAGGCTTTGTATGCTTTGTATGAGATTTTCATATGATGCCATGATACATAATATATAGTTGGGGTTTTCAGCTTCAGGCTTTCCCGGTTAAAAACTCTTATGTGCGATTGATTATTTTTGTTTATGCTTCACATGTGTGTGCAATTAATTTTTCTTCAAAAGATTAACAAGTGGAATAGATTCAGTATCTTGCATAAATTTAAATAGTGTGGGATCAGCTGGATCTAGGACATATGCATGCTTAGTGCATACAATTTCTACAACAAAAATATATGATGTTTTTTACATCTTCCCACCAAATTGTTTGCTTTTCCTTTAAGACTGAATGTATCTATTATGGCCTTTATGCAATTTGTGTAATCATGTAACCCGAAAAGATTATTAATTCCAAGAAACCATGATTCTTCATCCTATAAATTATTTATTTACCCATCAATTTTAGGTGGATGTGCTGTCTTAAACTCATACAACAAGTAACCCCTATTAATCCTATTGTAAGGATGATAATGATGATGATCATAGTGCTCGTTAGAACTAGAACTAGAATAATACTTGTGTCTTTCACCTCTCCTATCTAGAGTGTCCAGGAACCTTCCATATCTGATCATGTCATCTTTATCTGAGGTGTGACCACCATTAGAACTACTTCCATATGTCCCATTATTCCTATACTCATGTTCATAGATGATATAAAGTAGTCCTTTTCATTGCAACTCTAACAAACTCTCAATAATTGTTGCATTAACCTCTGCTCGTTTTTCCTACACTTGTATGATTCTATTATTATTTTCTTTGCAACTCCTTATTTCTTCCTTGAAAATTCTCAATGTATCTGCTAAGTTAGAAGAGTGCTGAAAACCACGCTACTCATCTAGTTCATAGGGATAATATCTATATTCTACCATTTTTCTAATCAATTTAAATTCTTCCTGCAAGGCATACTATGTCAGTTAAACCAAATCATAAAAAAAGCACCTGACCTTACCATCATCCAGGGAGGATATCTCTTTCAAGGTCAATCAAGAAGAATAATACATATATAAAAATAATCATAAAAACATGTAAATATGTAGCATATCTATAAAAAGCCATATAAACATGGTTCTACACATAGTCCAGTCATTAATGCACAACCATATCAATCAATTACCATCACTTCATGCAGGACAAAAGCAACCATACTAATGTAAACTTTAAAACTTGTAAGAATTTTAAATGCATAATAAAAACATATCCAATCATACACTGATGGCAACACATTCCATAACAACCCCACCAAACTTCACATGGCCACATCACTGCATTCATGACCAACGCCATGTATATGAAACAAGCACATAAACCACAACCAAAAGGAACAAATATACAACTAACATGAATGCATGACCAAAACGCTGCCCATCTAATTTGAGGTCTAAATCATGCTCTGATACCACTCTGTGGTATCAGATGTCACCCAAAGAGGACATCAACCGTACATCAGCCAAAGAAAATGGAACCCACTCTGATACCACTATGTAAAATCCTCATCCCAAATGTACCCAGGTAATCAGTTAATGAGGGTAAAAATGTGATGAATATCTACTATGATATGATTCAAATCCCTATGTATTAGTTAAGGAAGTGGAATTGGCGAAACAAAATAGCACAAATCTTCTATGCTTCATACGACACACCCAAGAGCCATCCAAATATTTCAAGAGGCTAGCCCTTGAGACAACCTATCCTTTTAGTGCACCAATCCTGAATCTCTCCCTTGACATGGGAAAGAGTGTGACTCTAAACTTCATGTCACTCAAACATCATGGTCATGCATGCGACTAGGGACTTTTATAGGTAGCTCTGAGCCTGCGATCCCAATTTATGCGCCACTTTTCAGGCCTAGGGCTCACTTCACTACCTAGAACTTTATGAAACTTCCAGAAATGAAAGATAAAAACAGAATAATGATGTAGATGCAATCACTTGAACAAGTAATTGAATGGAACCCTATTATCCATGACATGCATTTCATGAAACATGTCATAAATATGTAATCTACAAGCTTAAATAATAGATGTGAGCACAGGGGTCTCATACTTATCTAAGAATTATAAGAAGCATTTTTTCCTCATCACATTAACTGCATTATCATCTATTAGGTCATATATTCATTGTTTATTCATTTACAAATAAAAACATGGTGATATCCGTACATAATCACTTCATAAAACACATTAATAGCCAACATATAAACAATAGGAATGACATTGAGTATAGAACAACCATATAATCCATATAATACAAAGAATATTCACCCATCAATACAAGAGTAAAATAGCTCTTATTTCCATAAGAAACATGCAACCATGTATAGGACTTACATGTGCCACTTGACCATAGACATGGCTGAGGCAAATGTTCCTTCAACCAGTTACTACCATGCCATATTACAAGCATGAATGTGGGATCTCATAAAAATCATCAACTAAAAACCAAATGAGGGCTTCCAAAGGAAAAGCTACCTCAGCCCTCATCCATCAATTCCACCTTATGGTCAGAAATCACTAACCATCACTAGATTGGTCTCTACCCAAGCTATCCAAGGCTCTAGAGCATTTGTTTCAGCAAGGACTTCTGGGAATAGTAACTTAACCCACAACTCTCACTTGGATTCTAGAGAATTTTTCCAATGAGGGCTTCAAGGACTAATAACTCAACCCAGAAAGGGCTTCTGAAGTTTTTTTCCAACCAAGGATTCAAGGACTAGTAACTCAACCCAAGTTGTTATAGGGCTTCTAGAGCGTTTATCCAACCAAGGTTTCGAGCAACTAATAACTAAACCCGCAACCCAAGGCACAAGAAAAACAACCAGAAAACAAAAGTAATATCCAAAAAATTGAAAGGATAGGCAAAACAATTGTCAATCGAGTAAATCCTCCATTCCAATGACAAGTCATGAAACAATAACCACATGTATATGCAATGCATGCCAAAACTAGTGAGGAAATCATAGATGTAACTAGGTACCTCAAAAGAAAACCGACTGTATTTGTTGATCCCGATGTCCTCTTGCACTTTCCAAGTCTTAAATTTTCCTTCATGCTCCAAAATTCCAAGTGCACCACACTCCTCCAAGGGTTATCCAAAAAAACTCTAAGTGTGCAATAATATGAGGGATAGGGAATACAATGAGAGCTGCAAAACTGAATTGACAAAAGTGTGTGAATAGATCCTCAAAATCCTTTTTATTATTGAGGCCTCTAATTTCTTCATTTTTCCATTATTTTCCTTCATTTTCCTCCTCAAATGCAACATGTGACCTTTCACCTTCCTTTTCTCCTAATTTCCATAGCAATAATAAATCATATGAACACCCACACTAGCATGTTTTACCCAACATCCAACTTGGAACACATATCCCATGACTTTTGTTATTATTTTTCCATTTCTAAATTTTATTACATGGAATGTTCACAAGGTTTGTTATAGGTTTTCCATGTATTGAATCCATTTATGCATTCAAAAATGTATTTTAAACAACAAAAATCATAATTTTACATGTAATTGTAACATTGGATTCATATTAAAAAGACATGTTTGTCTATACGTTAGACTCAACATTATTAAAATATTTAGATTATTATATTCTTTATTGATTAGTTATATTTTATATAAATGAATTACATAAAATTTTATTTTTGAATTAACAAATCAATATTATTTTCCTTGTTTTAAAATTTGCATATTTATCTATAAGGAATTTCATAAAACTATAGTTATTATTTGTTTTTTTTATGATTAAAGAAAATATGTTTTTTATATAAATTAATATAAAATAATAAAATTATAATGAATAGATAAAATCATGGAGTCTAACTAATAGATTAAATGTTGGTTTCTACAACATTTGTTTTGTGGATTTTACCAAAATATGCTAGATATTTTTAAGAAGTATAAGTCTAGGTTATTTAATTGCAATGTGAGAGTACCTGATGTACTGTTTATGGTGTTCAATCCATTTATATATTCAATAGTGAATTTTACACAACACCAGATCATCATCTTGCTCAAAATTGTATTGCAATATTCCGTCAAAAAAAATTAAATGATTGATTAATTCCACAAAACTAATAAAAATTGTGTTGTCTAATAAATATATGAAGTGTCCCTTTTCCATGCACATTTTTTGTTAATTTTTTCTGAAATCCAATAGATATATTAAAGAATCATATGCTTAAGTTGCCTAACATGCAAAGTCTGATTGTTTCATGGTTTTTCTTAGGTAGTAAATCCATTTTTGTATTCAAAAGTGCATTAAAAACAATAGTCGTCTTCCTTGAAATTATGTTGCTATCTTTTAGCCCAAAAAAAACACATAATTAGTTAGATTGTTCCAATAAAAATAGTTACGAAATTTCTTATAAATATATAAGAATGAAATATTAAATCTAGGTGCGATTTATTTCCAAACTCAAGGGTTTTAGATATGATATAGGTTTTAGGGCTAAAGAGTAAAAAAAATGACACCGTTCTGTTGGAGGGATTAGTGGATTATTTAGTTAACTCGCTCGAGTGGATTCGAATTTGAAGGTCCCCTCATATTTCTCTAATAATGGAGGAAAATTCTTCCTTTGAAAATCCTATGGGGTACCTAACATCCATGACACCATTTGATATTCTGAATTGGTATTCTTTTTCAAAGGGGATGATCATATAGATTTTGGATAATAAGCCATGTTCTCTCGTAATGAATGGTGTTCCTTCAACACGGTCCCCTCGTTTCATTTTGTCTTGGTTGAAATATTTTGTCCTTATTCAAGATCAATATCCCTTAGCGATTCACCTTCTGTATGGTCCAGTCGAGAGGTCCTTAAATGTGTTCCCTCATCTCCTCATGCTTTTTATTCCCCTTTATAAGTTTTACCTGCCGCTCAACCATGTTCCCATATTTTAATATTCTACGAAAATTTCTCACATTAGAAATTTTAATTAATGGAAATATATCTACCTATCTAGGCCCTTCATTCATTACATAGATTGGTTACCCCCCAGAAATAACTTGAAATATATCAAGAGGAATGTAGAGGATTTTTTTCTTAATTTTAGGGTAAGCTGTATAATTTAATTACATACATGAATGCAAAATTATGCCATTATTTGAAGGTTTCTAATGAGTATCCATGGTAAATGATCAGAAAGTGGAAATAAAATAATTTTATACAACCTATCCAAGCGCTTCATTCATTACATATATTGGTTACCCCCAAGAAATAACTTGGAATATATCAAGATTAATGTAAAGGATTTTTTTTCCTAATTTTAGGTTAAGTCCTGTAGTTGAATTATATACATGAATGTAAAATTATGCCATTACTAGAAAGTTTCTAATGAGTATCCATGGTAATGATGAGAAAGTGGAAAATCAATAATTTTATACAACCCGTCGAATATTCTCCTTGATGTATGATCTTGGTGAAATGATGGATGAGCTAGATCACATTCTGAGAGGAAGACGCTTAGAAAATATTAAAAGAGAATATTATTTTGGGCCTCATATACCCTCTTTTATAGGAAATCTCTTATTGAATTTTATTTTCACTATATAAAATGAGTTGCAATCCCCATGTGGGTTCACCTCCCTAGCTTTCCCTTGATATTTTAGTTTGACGGTTATTTCAAAGAAATCAGTAAAATCATGGGTTTCTTTTATGAAAAATATTTATCCATTCAAAAAATAGGGTTTATGTTTATGTTAGATATTCATTTGGTTTTGAGACTTTTAATAAGGTTTCCTAGCTCTACTTCTATCATTTTAGGAACCCAAGTCAACCATCACAATTTAGATCATTAATTAAGGCCATATAAATGTGGTAGATGTGATGAGCATGGCCACTTGAGAAAGGATTGCAATATTGAGAAAAATACAAGAAAGTGGATTTGAACTGATATGTTACTCCTAGTATCACCTTGTCTATCTACTTGAGTGCCCCCATATTTGGTTTCTCCTCAGTTCACTCCTTAATAATAGGTCATTCAACCTATGATGGGAAGAGCCCGCAAAAATTCTTGAGAACCCTCTATTCTTTAATCAAGTCTTGAAGTGAGTTGGGTCTTGTTCCTAACATCTCCTCTGAGAGCCATCATTCATAAATTATTCCTACTCCTCATCCTCATCCATATTATAAGTTATTTTTATGTTATTTATTTCATCTTACATTCAACAATCATCCCCTAGTTTAGACATTGTAGACTACTTGGCTTCACTGTTAGTCCTCTCCCTCTTTATGCTATCTAATATTCTCCTTTAGCCCTCCCCTCGTTTCTTATCCTTTCTCCTTTTCTTTTTCCCATATTTCCCTAATCCATCCCTTTGGATATGTCCCCCACCTATGTTATACACATCTTTTCATCATTACATTGTAGTATCCCTAGCAAACTAAGGTCTACAAAATACTTTTAAGATATTATAAGTCAAAATGTTGTTGGATAGCTAAAAACTGAAAAGTGAATATTTTATGAGATTCTTAATATTTATTTTGTTAATAAAATATTTTTTTTTACTTATTTTTATTTTTGGAAATATTATAGGAGATGCCACATGGGTGGTTAGATTCTCAACTAAGAGGAATCAATAAGAATTAGTTATGGTCCAAAAACTAACATGACTGGAGCTAAATGTCATGGGTGAAATATGTTTTAGAATGAATATTATGGGAGATAAAGGAAATCCAAATTTAAAGAAACAAGTTAGCAATACCACATAAATATTGGACCTTTAACCAAAAGTAACTAGACATTGCTTAAGCTCAAGAAGGTGTAAAACTATGGAAGATTGTTTATTAGCTTCATGACACATAATGAGCCTAGATCTCTTGGGGAACTAATAATACTTTATTGCAATGGTTGGGAGGAACATGGAAACTTATATTTTATTTCAGAAATTTTATATAAGAATTTTAGTCATCTTTGCTTTTATTTTAATTATGTGAAGTCTGAGAGTGAGTTTATGGTTAAAGTAAGAACAAGAATGAGAATGTAAAGATAAATACTTTGTTTACTATGTAGATTGTTTATTACTAAATATTCTTTATATTAATTTATTAGAGTTAATTTTCTTAAGATTTTTGGTGATGTAAGGGCATTAGGGCTTCCAAGTTATCAAGATTTTTAGAGACAAAGCATCAAATCTGGTTTCAACATGGAAAATGAAATGTATTTCTTTATTGTAAATAATTCTACTTTTTCATTTCTAAAAGGAAATGTATTTCTTTATTGTAAATAATTCTACTTTTTCATTTCTAAAATAAATATAGATATAAATAATATTGAGTAGATAAGGCATTTAAAAATAAAACTTGAGAAATTTAGTGAATAAATTATGGTAGATTTAGGAAAACATCATGGACTGATTTTAGGCTTTCAATAAAATCTTCATTGTTACAAACTACTGTTACGGTAAAAATGAATGGCCAAGTGAATGAATATCAACACAAATATCTTGTGTAGCTAAATGGATAGATGTAAAACATATTTATATGCTTATGGTTATATGTGTTTTCTCAGTTTATGTATAGATTAAGTGTTTGATCTGTTTTCTTTCTCTGTGAATGATTGTAGAAATGCATTGAATTTTGAAGGTGAGCTGCTATTTACTTTCGAATCACAATTCATAGAGAGTGATGGTATTTTGATTGATCATAAATGAGGATCTAGATAACCAAATTGGTTGAGTAATAATAATTTATGTGTTGTTCATTCGATCTTTGCACACTGCCGCAGAGCTAACTTTTTAAAGAGTTTGATGCTGATTTGAAGGTGGATTCTATTGTGAGAACCTAACCTAGCTTGGTTTGGTTAGTGTAAGGAAACCCTAACGCGTGACTTTAAGTTACCTCCATAGCAACTTAAGTGGAGAAAAAAAATTACAGGTTGATTTTACCAAGTAAGAATAAGTAGAAGACAAATTATTTAATTAATAAAACCCAACTTGTCTAATTCTTAATAAATAAGACAACTTAATTAGACAAGTTTGTACAGATTAATAAATAATTCTTACATATTTTACATATTTGTACTTGTGAGCATGAACATCAAAGAATTGGATAATCATATAGGATAGGTGCTCGCTCGGCTGGCGAATGGGATCGTTGATTATAGACAACTTAATTAGACAAATTTGTACAGATTAATAAATAATTCTTACAGATTTTACATGTTTGTACTTGTGAGCATGAACCTCAAAGAATCGGATAATCATATAGGATAGGTGATCGCTCGGCTGGCCAATGGGGTTGTTTGTTGATTATAGTTTTGAAGGCGTAGGAGTAATGTTGATGCATCGTATATGCATTTGTGAGATGTTTATGATAGTGTGTTATTGAATAGTAAAACACTGAGAAATTATGTATAAGTGAAGAGGCAAGAATGTTCAGATTTTCCTGCCATCACATCAAAAATGTATCAGAGCAATTTTTTTCTTTTTCATGGAATTGATGAAAAAATAAAGCATAACAGCAAAAAAAAAAGTTTGGAAACTAGGAGAAAGAGAAAGGAATGTGATAGAAGAAAGTGGAGAATAACAAAGTGATGATATGGATAATTAACAACAACATAATGTTTGAAAGATAGGAGAAGTGGTTCTTTATAGGGTCATGACTAGGAGATCATGATTTTTTCTACCTTAGGAGTTTGATGTATGAGTATTAAAGCTTCCAATTCATCAACATTTTTGGATGCAAAGCTAGAAAACTAGTTTCAACATGGAAAAAGATTTTTATTTCCTTATTGTAAATAAATTTATTTTTTTTCTTTATAAAAAAAACTATGGATACACATAAGATTGAGTAGATAATATTTTTAAGAAGAAAATATACCTTTTAAGGCATGAGATATTTTGGGGCTAAATTATGGTATATTTAGGAAAAATAATGGAGATTTTAGCATTTGAAGAAAATTTTCTATTTTCAAAAACTAATGTTAGTTATCATTGCAATCCTATGGGAAAAATGAATGGCCAAATCAATGAATGTTAGGCCAAATATTGTCTATATGCTTCTAGTTACATGATTTTCCTATGTTTATGTGTGGATTGAGTTTTTTTTCTATTTTTTTTCTTTGTGAAGGATTATAGCAATGCATTGAATCATGATTGTGAAATTCTATTTACTTTAGAGTCACAATTCATGGAGTTTGATGGTGCTTTAGTTGATGAAAAAATAGGATCAAGATAAAAAAATTGGTTGAGTAATAATACTTTATATGTTTTAAATAAGATATATACATAGATGCATAAAGCTATCTTTTTAAATAGTTTGATGTAAGTTCCATTTTTGATACCATTGTGAGATCCTAACTCAACATGGTTCCATTTTAACACCCTCCTCCCACATTTACCCAAGTCAACCATCCTACCGGGGTAAACATGTGATGAAGTGTTGCAATTATATGATTCAACCCCCTAGATCTCCGTAAGGAAGTGGAATCAACAAACCAAAACCTTACTAACTTCCCTCGGGTGCTACAAAACTCCCAACAGCTAAACCACCCGTCTAGGTGTCCAAACCCTGAGTTAAAATTAATTTTCACTAACCTAAGCCCATAATTTCATGCAGAAGCATGCATCCATGCAAATAAAATTGTCTAGTAGCATGCATAACTCCTACAAGGGAGAGTTTATAGTATTTTTTGGCCACTTTTGTGCCTGTGACTCTGAAATTTGAATGAATTTTTCACGGCTACGATCCAGATCACTGCCTAGAAATTGATGAATCTTTCCAAGAAAATAGATGACACAAATAAAAATCTTATAATAAAAAACTTTATCAAGCCTAACCAAGAGTAACCATGACAGTCCTTTCATCAAAAACAATAATAACATGTAAAGTACAGGTCATAACTACACATAGGACAATAGGAACCTCATAATTATCTAGGAATCGCCAAGAAGGTATAATTCCCTCTCACAATAGTTGTATTATCATTTATTATTTTATACATTCATTAATTTTTCTTTTACTAAATAACACATGATGAAATCCATAACCAAAATAAACCATTCTTACAACCAACATATAACCAAAGAAATATCAATGATAGAACAATCATTAAATCCACATAATAACAAGTACATTTACACACAATACACAAGAGGAAAAGATATCTTATTAACCTATGCACATCCAACAATTTCAACAACTTCCACTTACCACTGGACCATAGTTTGGGATGAGCTAAAAATTTCTTCCATCCAATCACCCTCATGACATATTCCAAGCAAGAATGTGGGATTTATAAGAAAACAACTAGGACTTCCTTATACTTTACCATGTATCCCAACATTACTAGTCTAGGAATTCCTAAGCTTAAAACTGTCATCTACACATATTTCCTTTACCATGTATCCTTCCATTACCAGTCAACAAATTCCTAGGCCAAATAATAAACATACATTACACACTTTACCATAATCCCATCATATACTGGTCAAGGGATTTGTTGGAGCAGTGTCTACTAAGTCTGATAATTTTGCTATATTTTATACTAATTTATTCTTGCACAGTGGTTTTAGAGTAGGTCTAAACCCCTCTTGAATTGTAACAATGGGTAGACCAAGGGGCCCTGAACCATAGTTTGTGGACCATAGATTAGCGCACGCTAATAATATAAATATATGTCTAGATCGAGCTTAAGAAGTTAGTTATTAGATAAGTTGGAATACAAATGTTAGAGCTACTGAATTGGTGATATTTTGTGTAGATTTGTCTATGTAGAAGGCTCCTGCTAGCTGTGTGCGCGGAGACCTTAGTCTTTCTGTGTGCAGACCCCACTGGCTCTGTGCACGGGTTGTTCATGTATTTTGTATGAAGGATCTAGATTGATATGAATAAAGGATGATGTTGCTAATATTTGAGTTCTTTATGCATGTGATGTTTCTGTTATGAATGTTTCTGAATCACATTTCTGATTTCTGTACTGTCTCATATCTTGCACAACTGTGTTGAGTTTATATGAATGCTAAGTGGATGGATTTGATCATATAAGGCCTTCGTATTATTTTTTAAGGGTTATTTCTTGATTTATAGTTTCTATATTAACTTGCGCAAAAAATTCTGCATATTCGACCTAAATTTGTCTATAAGGGTTTATTGGTTAGGGTTGATGTTGCCGAGGTCTACTTATGGTTGTTTTAGATCTAAAGGCACCCACATCGCTTAATTCTCTCTTAGAGTGTGGAAATATGGTTCCAACACCTCCCCATATAGCTTCGGGTGAGACTTTCACTTGCGCAAGTAGGTCACTGCCGAAAGGGCCGGTAGTAAGAGGGTTAACCTCAACTTCAAACGTGGGTGAGGACCCTTCAAGCTAATAAATGGTTCCATTGCTAAGACCCGGAAAATTTTGAGAGATATTTTGGGTGATGTGCAAAGTTCATTGGCAATCATTAAAACCTAAAATAGAAAACTCATTTGAAAAAAAAGATTCAGAAATTTTCCCTAAAGGAAAATAGAAGCAAGAAATTGTTTGTTGAAGAATGGAAGAACATGTATATTTTTACTGATATTCATGAGATTTTATTCGTAACCTTTTCGGATGAATTAGAGGAGTGGTTTTCGAGATTAGTAGAATTCAAAACCTATTGGAAGGACGATCTAGTCATGCAGTGGACCCCTGAATTGATCAAACAGTTAGAAAAGGCTAATAATTCCATAACTATGACTATTGATCACTGGGTTAATAGTCTCATGAGTGGGTTTAAAAAAATTCGATCACTTTGTGTCCTACTCTGAAGCTAAAAGTCTTACACTATATTTTTTCATCTTCCCTACAATCGCCATCCTGAAAATTGGAGGACCATTTTAGTGACTTATGTGTATTGTCATACCTTGTTCAAAGTTTCATTACATCCCTTGGCATGTTAAGAACACTTTCTTTGTAGACCACTCCTCAATCAGACTCTAAGAAACATGTGTTTCTGATTCGATGCTGGTAGGCAGTTATGGCCTCACACTGAAAGGGAAATTAACACTCGGCCTCATGCCCATTGGCGCTCTATCTCATTGTATAACCCGCATCGAGATGTTTTTGGAATTTTTTTAAAAATAGAAGCGAAGTTTCCATTCCTAACTACTTCATGAGTGGATTCATCATGGTTTTTTCGACTGAATAATGTCGAAACACTCACTTTGGCTTCTTGCTTCTGACATTTTTGCAACTCCCCAAAAGGATAAGGCCTCTCTTCCATCTAATGACGGATCCCAAATCACCTTCTCCTCTCCCATAAATACTTCATTCTCACATGTTTTCAACTAGCTGAAAATTCCTAACTATAGCTAATGTGAAGAACACGATATAGAGGAATCCATTGTTGAGAGAGAGTTTAGGCCTGTTGCCTCACCAAGTCTGATTCCCAACGAATTCTTGAGACACCCTTAATTGAACCCATGGAAGGAGGTTGTAACGTCAAGGCATGAAGGTTGTAAACTCCCTCTCTCTACTTATTAATACATGACTGGTTTTTTTGGTTCCCATTTTGCATTTGGTATGTTTAGTTCTATGAAATATGTTTGATTCTCCTTGACTAATCAAGTAGTTATGAATGCAAGTATGTTTTCGTATGTTGTCACCATTCTCTGATCCTTATGCAGGTACATGGATACTATTGCTAAAGGACCATGATGTGTGAAGACGAAGATTAGAAGATCACTACCACAAGCTACAACAAGAGCGTTGGGCTAAGCTAGGTCATCTGTTTCAACTCATTTTCATTCATAAGGTAGGAGTCGGAAGGATTAGCATGTTCCCTTGTTGCTAGACCCACTCCAGGGCTAGAGAGACCACCTCTATCCACAGAGGGGATTTACGTACTAAAAAAATTGGATACCATACTGGGGATCAGTGTTTTTTTCGTCTCCCATTGTTCATCTAGCATTTTTCTTGTATGTTCGACTTTGGTCGTTTTTCTATTTTTTTTCTTTTTTCTACATGTTTCACCATTTTCAACCATCTCATTTAACCTGAGAGTTTCAAGTCTAACCTCTATTCAATGGTTTTTATTTTGGCACCTGCTTCCCTTCTTACAAGTCACCATCCTCTGTTTGGCACATATTACAACCTCATAGTCGCGTCGAATCCTGTAGGTTAAAATTTTAGCCTTTTCCTTGATTTTTGTTAGTTTCAGTTGCCTCTAGGTTTGATTTTTATCTTTCAATAGGTCCACTTTAATTTCTTTGACTCTCCTATCTCATTCTTCTCATATTTTTTCCCCTTATCTGATCAGTGGAGTTTTTCATCCTAGGGTTTCTAGGTGTCTTCTGCCACTTGTTCTGCTCCCTCTTCACTGAGCCTTTTGGGTTGAGTTTGAGTCATTTTCGCTTTCATTTTTTTTTAGTTTGTTGACTAGTTTTCTTCATATTTATTCTAGTTCTACATGTCATTGGGTCATTGAATGATCACCTTCATGTTCGTTTTTCTCTCCATCTATCACCCTAAGCATAGATTAAATTTCTCACTGAACCAATTTTAAAGCCATCTTTTGCTTGAGCAAATGCATATATGTTTTGAGTATGTTTGATGTTCGTGTTGGATTTATATCTTTTTTTTTATATTGTTTCATTCAGATTGCTAAAAACTATTATCTTTTTGTCTTTTAGTGTAGTAGTGCATTTTCGCTTCTTAATTCATCTAAAAGGACAAAAATTTGCATTTTTTTCTCTTAGTTCGAAAATGAAAAATGTTCTTTTGCATTAGTAGTTTTTAGTAAACAAGGAAAGAGCTTTTCATTTTCTACTTTGTTTGTCTTGGATGAATTAGGGAAATTTCTTCTTGCATTTGTTTGATTGCGGCTTCATTATGAACTACTATCCCTCTCTTAGCTAGCACTCATCTAATTGGAAGGATTTCCTTTCGCATATAGTTGTGCATTAAGAATTAAAAATCACAATCGATAAGTCCTTGAAATTGCAAAATTAATTCAAGATCAACTTTAAAATGAATTCAATCAACCTAAGGAGGCATTGAAATCTAACTCCCACATTTAGAGGTCTAGGCTACTGACGTGTTCTGACGTCGTTAAACCTAGTAGTTGTCATTCACCATCTGCAATTAGACAGCACTAGCACGGACTTTTGCTCCCCATACTATCAAGTATATAAAGGGATACCCTGATAGGTTGCAAACCTTTACCCATAGGAAGCTGAGTCTGCCACCCTATAACTGTGATACACCGAACATAGCATTTGGAGAGACTGCATGTACGTACATTAAGTCCTTGGTCATTTCTCTTTCATTTGATCACAAAGGTGTATATTGTAGTTCATGGGAGCTTGGTATACCCTCTTGCTTAGATTTCTTGAGTAGTCATTTTGGTATTTTCGTGACTCACTAAAATTCAAAAGATCATCAAGCACTTGTCCTTTCGCGCTCGTTTCAACCTGAAAGTGACTAGAGTCACCTTTTTCCTATTTCTTGACTCTTAAAATATGAAAAAGGTAGAGTTTTGTTTTAGTGTCATAAAATCAATTTCATACGATAACACGCCCATTAAATATATTTTCTTGTATTTTTCTTAAGTGATTCCTTAGTGTTTGATCTTGAAGGCCTGAATTGGTCATATTGGTTCTCTCTTGTTTTTGAGACAAAGTCGTGGTGACAGAACCACTAGTTTTCATCGTCCCCTTCATCAACTCCTAGTTGAGATCCTTCTCCTGAAGTTTCTTCGAGAGCACCTCAGCCTACAAGGCCTGTTGATTTCTGACAGTCTATTCTTTCAAGTATCTTACCCCTTGCTACTCAATCCCCTCTTGAGGAGCCATTTAATATCAATTGGCAACCTTTGGATGCTTGGGATGGCTTTGGAAATGCAGAAGAGTTTCTTCCGCTTACTTCAAAACCTTCTTTACTTGCCTCTGCTTTACTTTCCATTGCTCATCACCTCTTTGATGATACCATGGCTTCATCTCACATGGATTCTTTGAGTCCCATCAGTAGTGAAGAGATTTATATTTCTATAGGAGACTATAAATTCCTTCCAGAGAGTTTTCCTTATGTCTCTAGTCAACCTTCCTCATAGCAGCTATCTCTCCCACCCAGTTATCATACGTTGGGTCACATCATTTCCCGTGTTGCATAAATGTATCATAACCTGATACGATCAGGTACATTGACTCCCTCAGGAAGCTCGTTTTTCACCGTATCGAGGGCATCACCCTCTACTCCCATGACGTCGACGATTGTTACGTCTGTCCCAGTCAGGCCCACTGTCTGTGTGGCCTCATCTACACTGGCTATTAGTACAACCCATTCATTGTCCTTGTCTTTTGTTGTTAGTAGGTCAATCTTTATCAATCCCATGATACCCATTAGGTCCACCGTGAGTGGATCACAGCCTCATGTTTCAGGAATCAAACCTACTGGTCGTGCGCCCATCACTTCTACTTCCATTCTTGGAGGTTTGACGTTTGATCAGTACATGTTGGCCATTCAGTAGAAGAATTACACCCCTCAGGCTTCTCAGCAGCCGCGTGCTCTTGTTAATCCTCCACATCATTATGAAAAGTATGAAAATCTCATCTATTTGCCTCCAATTGATGCCAATCAGTTCACATACCAACTGGGATAACCCTATGGTCCACAAGGAGAACCCTTACATGGAAAACCGCCAGTCTAATAGGGACAACCCTATGGTCCACATGGACTACGTTATGGTCCACAAGGGAAACCCTTTTAGGGACAACCTTTGGTCCAACAAGGAAAACCCTATGGTCCTGCTAGTCAACCTTATTTTCCTCATGGGAAAATTTATCCTTTGTAGGGACAACCTTTTATACAACAGCACCACCCTTACATTCAACAAGGCCAAAATTATGTACAACAAGGTCAACCCTCCACTGCTCAGCCAGTTCCACCTAGTCTTCAGGGATAACCTGGCTCATCCCAACCATCAAGCCAACCTCTTCCATAAGGGCAACCCAATGGCTCTCAGCATCCAGGTCAAATTGCACCGCCGAGACAGCCTGTTCAACAGTAGCATCTCGATCAATCTACACCCCAGAGACAACCCGCGCAGCCTCAGGTCACTGCTTACATTCCTCAAGGTCAATCTCACGTACTGTACAATTCACCCCAAGGCACTGCTTATATTCTTCAAGGTCAATCTTAGGTGGTATATCATGCACCTCAAGGCACTGCTTATATTCCACAACAAAATCCATACGTTGCTCAGACAAGACCTCAGTGGTATGCTCAAAATCAATATCCTGGTCCTCAACTGGTGTATGGGAAAAAAATTTAGGCTTATAACCCCTATGGAAAAAATCCTCCAGGACAAAACATATGAGGGGAATATTTTTCCCAACCTGATTGGAATCCTAATACTTGTGTTTATCAGAGGCATGCAATGCCTCTTAATCCACAATTACCTTTTCTCACTACACTGGAACTGCCCTATGTGTCAAAGTTAATGAATTATCTAATCCTTCATAATCCATATTGGCCTCCAGTTCCAACTAAAATCCCTGGCGATTGTCCCAAATTTGATGGAAAGTCTCGAGAAAACCCCCAAGCACATGTTATGACTTACCATATTTGGTGCTCCTCTAACTCTTGGGTTGATGATTCAATTTGGCTATGTCTCTTCCAAAGGAATATCACTAGTGCCACTGCAATGTGGTACATTGAACTCCCACACGTCATCTTCGAAAATTTGAACTCTCTTGCTATGGCATTTCCTACACCCTTCTAGTTACCAGTTCACTATGAGACTGGGATGCACCTCCTCACATCCTTGAAACATGATCGGGTTACTCATATCTCCGATCATATTCAGGAATGGAGGTAGCGTCGTGATTTGATCAAGTTTGTGATTCCTAATCAACTTCTAACTGATTGGTTCACTAAGTATTTTATCAATATGATTGATAAGGACATCACTATGGAGGAATGTGTTACCAAGGAATAAGCCATCATGTGAGCATGCCCAGTACCTTGATCTTGTGTACCCTCAATCTAGCACATTGTATGAACTCTTACCTGCTGCTCTGTGACATGGAGCTACCAAAGCACCGACGACACCATCTATTGACGGTATCATTGGTTCAGTGTCTCAGACTTCTCAAAATTATTCTCCAAATAATGTGAAGAAAAAATGTACTCCTTCCATCGAAACTGCTTCTCAGCCACCCCCAAATTCTGGTAAAACTGCGGAACTGAATGTCGTCTAGTCCAATCTAGTGGATAAAACTTCCAAGGCTAGGAATAAGGGTAAAGGTAAATCCAAATTCAATACCTTAAGATGGGATTCTCAGAAACAGAATGCTGATGATGGTTCAAAACGTAAACCAAAGTACCCTTACTTGATTTGTGACGAAGAGCACTACACCAAGGACTTTCCAAAATGAGCCGAGGTGAGTCGACTACTCAAGGGCACTCAAGGCACTCTGGTTGTTCTTAAAGAACCATTCCCATCACAGAAAACTGATTTAGTGCAGAAACCTCAGTCCTATGCCCCATTTCTCTCTAATTTTTTCATGATGAATAGTACTGAATCCCTCTTTATTGATACCCGATCGAAATATTAAACCGAACTACGTCAGGAAGTGGGGAAGGAAATCATTGATGCACCTCCTCCACTGCCTGCTTTTAGCCCTCTTCCTATTGAAAGGCCCAGTACTTAGCCCATTGTACGACAACCTTCTAATGGTGTACTCCAAAATTCTTCCTACAATCCCAATGCACGTGCTGCTCAACATTCCAGTATTGTTGACGATTTGGCTCAAGTGCCATCTGCTATGTCTACATTGGAAGTACTTCAGAGTTTTCCATCGCAATGGAAGGCCTTGTTATCTGCCATCGGAGGGATTGACCCTGCCAATTCTAGCCTTATCACTTTCGATTTACAAAATTTAATCCCACATCCCCCTCACTAGCTTGCACTAATCATTCAAGTTGGGATTAATGGAAAGAATATCCGTCGAGTGGTCATGGACAAGGGTGCATCTACATGCATCATGTCTTCTGATTGTTGGAAATCCATCAGTTCTCCAGCCCTCACTAAATCTCCAAAAAGTTTAGAAGCTTTTGACGAAAGAGATCTCACCTTCTTGGTGTTATCACTAGTTTACCTATTACATTAGAAGGGAAAATGGCTAACCTTGAGGTTGAAGTCATTCATGCCAAACTCAATTATAATCTTCTCCTCGGTCATAGTTGGACTCACGCCATGTTATGCATCTCGTCCAATCTCTTTTGTGTTCTCCGATTTCGGCATGAAGGAAAGATTATCACTGTCTATTAGTTGACCTTTTTCACCTCTTTGTCTTTCGAGAGAAACATTCCATATGGACATCATATTTGTATGACTTATGAGAGCATAGGACTCGGTATTTTCAAAGATCCCACCCTCATGGGTCTTTTCTCTCTTCCTCCACCCAATACTTCTCAGGTCGACATGATCTCCACGTCTTCTGATCCCTGGATCATGCCTTCACCCAAGAAGATTGATTCAGTTGGTTACTCAATGCTGTTAAGCCCAATAGAAACTGATTATTGTGAACTCATTTCGGCTTCAGCCCCTACCCCCTCTGATTATACTCCTTTGAGTGTGTCTCTTGACATGTATTATCAATCCCCTTGGCTCAGCGCTTTAGATTCATCGAATCCCTTAAATGATACCTTTGCCACTAATGAGGCCATCGTGGAAACTATGTCTCTCAATAATCCTCCTTGGGATGATAGTCATCATCGTTCCTCTTTCATGCTTGGCCTTGGGGCCATGTCTACTTCTCTTGAGAATTTTGCTTCCCAAGTTCCTTCTCATCCACTTCAAATTCTTATCCTAACACATGAAGCTTTTACGGAAGGTAACCTGGGAAAAATTACGCAAACGATGCATATTGACATCTCCGTTAAACCATGCATTGTCGAGAACATCCATGTTGGGGTGACCTATTCTCTTGATGATATCGAGGTCCATCCTAGTCTCTTCCATGAGTTTCATGACATTTTCGCTTGGTCTTATGAAGAAATGCCCAACATCGATCTGAATATAGTTGTGCATGATATTCCTACTTATCATGGTGTGAAGCTTGTTCGCTAGCGTCTTCATCTCATGCACCCTAGAATGGCAACTTCTATTAAGAGAGAAGTTGAAAAACTTCTTAAAGATGGATTCATTTATCTAATTCCCTTGATAGAATGGGTGTCTAATATTTTCCCTATGGATAAGAAGCAGGGTACTATTCATGTCTGTGTAAATTACCATGATATCAACTACATTTTCCCTAAGGATAGTTATCCCACTCCTTTTATTGACCAGATCATCGATGAATGTGCTAGGAGTGAGATTGTTTCCCTTATGCACTGATTTTCTCGGTATAACCAAATCAATATTCTTCCAGCCAATCAACACAAGACTTCCTTTATCTATCCTTGGGGTACCTTCGCCTATAATAAGCTCTCTTTTTCTCTTAAGAATGCCGAGGCTACATTTCAAAGAGCAATGGTGTATGCTTTCCATGATATCAAGTGCATTGTTCAACCTTACTTGGATGACCTCCCAGCTCATTTTGCTAAGCGTAAAGACCACCCAGATCATCTCAGTCAAATATTTCTTTGTTGTAGATGCTATAATATTTGTCTCAATCCACATAAGTGTGTAATATGTGTTGATTCTTGTATACTCTTAGGGTTAATCATCTCTAAATATGGAATTCGTTTTAATACCCTCAAGATCAAAGCTATGGTCAATCGTCCCTCCCCTTCCTCTTTACATCAGCTGATGAGTCTACAAGGGAAAGCTAATTTCCTATGCCATTTTATACCTAACTATGCTGAAGTGGCCAAAGGCTTCACACTATTACTTAAGAAAGGCATCCCATTCCTCTCGAATGAGATCACAAAGAATCCTTTTTTTCTCGGAAGACATTGATTATCAATGTTGCTTTGTTGCAGCCTCCCAATTATCAGCGTGACTACTCCCACTATTTGGCTACCGCGTTTAGCACTATTGCCATGGTTTTGGTGCAATACGATGATGATGGTGATGAGAACATCATTTATTATTTGACCCACAATCATCTCGATACTGAAACACGTTACAAACATGTCAAGAAAATGGTGTTGGCTATTGTTCAAGATGTCCAACATTTTCTCTATTACATTATATTGTGCACAGTGACCATGATTTTTTATTGCAACCCCATGATCTACATATTGACTCGTCAATTTCCAGGGGGGAAATACTCGAAGTGGATTGTTATCCTCTGAGTGTTAGATTTGGAGTTTACTACCACCAAATCAAAGAAATCACTATTTTTTACCAATTTTATTTTCTCTCTCCCTTATGATTATGCTCCATCTGGTTCTGAGGAACGCATTCCAGACGACACCATTTTTCTCATTAGCACCCTCGATCCTTTCTACGATGATATCATCGTATATCTTCAGACTTCTACCTTTTGATCTAATTTGATCAAAGATGCTCGTTGATGCATTCACCATCATATAAAACCTTATCGTATAGTCATAGATACTCTCTACCACATCGAAGCCGATTCTATTCTCTTCCAGTGTTTAACACTCGAGGAGGCTGAAAAAGTCCTCAATGATTGCCACTCTAGTGCCAGTGGTGGTCACATGTTTGGATATGCTATTGCACAAAATATTCTTCGAGTTGGATACTTCTAGCCTACCATCTTTAAATACTACATTGTTATTGTCGGCAAGTGTCATGATTGCCAGATTTACCAGCACAAGATACATTTGCCACCTATTTGCCTCCATCCTGTCATTATTTTTGGTCCCTTTTCAAAATTGGTCATCGATTTCATGACATGTAACCCTCACTCGACCAAGGGGCATGATTATATTATCGTTTTCATTGACTACTTCACTAAATGGGTCAAAACAATGCCCACACTTATAACTGACGGTAATACAACTGCACAATTTCTATTCAATCATGTCATTACCATGTTTGGTGTCCCTCAAGCCATTGTTACCAATCCTGGTTCTCATTTTGGTCATTACCTAATGGCTAAGTTGACTGCCAAGTTGGGTCTTCATCACGACAGCTCAACGTCATACTACCCTTAGCTCAATGGACAGGTTGAAGCCATGAACAGAGTTCTAATCACTATGCTTCATCATACGATTGGGATGCACAAGTCCAACTGGCATCTCATGTTGTTCTCAACCCTCTCAGCTTACTGAACCTCGGTAAAGAATGCGACCGAATTCACTCCATTCCATCTTGTTTACGGTCTGGAATCTACCCTTCCCATTGAATGTGAAATAACTTCTCTCAAGATATTTGTTGAATTGTTGCCTAATAATTCAGCATAAGAAGAGCTTCTTCTATATTTAGAGAGGCTTCATGAAACTCACCGCTCTGTTGCTCTTGTCATAGAAGCACAAAAAAATAGGTCAAAGCTCATTTTGATCAGTCAGTTTCCCCTCGTTCCTTTGTAGAAGGAGACCTCGTCCTCTTATATGACCAAGATCATGCTAAGCCGGGGGAAGGAAAATTCCGATCCATGTGGAATGGACCCTATATCATTATTTTCATTGTGTAGAACGAGGCTTATGAGATAACTCATTATGAAGGTTATCCTTTGGATCAGCCCAGAAATGGGTTTTATCTAAAAAAATACTATGCATGAGTTTTCGCGCGCATGTTATTTTGTACATCGACATGTTTTTTTCATTTTTGTACATTTTTGGCTTGGTGTACTTTGCAAGAAGTTCTTTCTTTCTTATTATGTTGTTTCTTACTGTGCAGATGTTTGTCACTCCTTATGTTGGTTTCACAGATGGTGCTTCCTGCAGTACCCAGAACCTGTCTTCTACAGCCTGGGTGATTTATAATATTTATGGTGAGTTGATTGACCTTCCAGGTATATTTTTAGGCCAAACCATGAACAATTTCACTGAATATAGTGTCTTTATGAGTTCTTAACTGATGTCGTTGCTCTTGCCATTCATGCATTAGTTTTTAACCTAGACTCTCAACTTGTTGTTCTTCAGCTTGATGGGCATTATTCTATTAGGAATGACCAAATATTAAGGTTGTATTTATGTGTTCATTTATTAGAAAGGAATTTTTATTACATCACATATCATCATATTCCTAGACGAAAGAATTCGTTAACTGATACAACAACCAATATTGTATTAGGTAGACATTTGCATAATTTGTAAACCATCATCATCACATAATAACATTCATACAAGAAAATAGGCATATGTATATATATATATATATATATATATCGAGTGTTTTCATCCACGTGCATCATAAGTTTTAAAAATATTTATGTTTTGGTTACATCCAGAGACATCATGTCTCTCAAAAAAGATATATGAAGAAATAGAAGCCTAGGCATCTAATCGACATGATGCTCATGGTGGCATGTCACTGCACACATTAGCTTCCTCTACAAGCGGTGAACACGATTGGACACCCCCACAGTGTGCCTCTAGTATGCATGAGGAACATCATCAAATCTCGTATAATTTGGGATTCTACTGGTGAGTCCCTCCAGGTTTTGTATGATTTCCTCTTCCTCAGTTCCCTCACCATGAGGAGCCACATAAAAATCATGAGGAACTCTCCCTACTATTGGAGACATTCCTGCAGGTCTTTCTGGGCCAACATCTGCAAATACATGGATTAACATCAGAACATATATAATCAAAAAATCATAATACTCATCAAAATAAAAAAAATGAGTCTTACCTAATGCTTCATCTGATTCCTCTCCTACTGGAAGTGGCAGATACGGATCACCCGTAAATTCCATGCTAGAATAGGTCCAGTCCTCCACGAGAATCAGTTCTCGACGGAGCTAGTCAAAGAATTCCGATCTCTGGGACATCTGTTGACTGCATCTTGATCTAGGCATAAAATATGCCCAATAGACGATCTGTGCCTCTTTGGCTGGTGGTGTCAGAACTATCACTTCCCGATGTTGAAATATTGGTAGCCATTATAGGATGAATGGTACCAAGATTGTAATATTTCAAAATGGGAAAAGCAGGAATATAGTGCAAAATACTGGAATAGCAATGTAAAACATCATATCAAAGTAAGAGGCCAGTATGGAGACCTTTCATTAATAATAACAGTAGAAAAATATGCATAATAAATGGGCCATAAGATGTACAAAAAGAAAGAACAAGCCTCCAATGGACAAAACCCTCAAAAGAGGTGTTGCTAGTATATATCAAAGAACTGGAAGACTACTACAATGCTCTATAAAAGGCACTGCTGTAGAAAATGGTTACACAAGATATATAAGGCTGTTATATGCCACAATATATGCACTAGATTAAGATCTAGGCACTATATAAATTCCATTAAAGAACTGCACAAGGATTTTCAAAAATACACCATCACACAAGATGGGAATCAAAGCCCCAGGGCTATGGATCCACTGCAAAATATAGATTTAGAAAGATTCATTGATATGATATGAGAAATAATGTAGCCTCCTCCAATAGATCCTCTAGATCAAGGGCTGGTCCCTTTTCTAGAAATCCTCCTCTCCAAAGGGTGTACAGAAACCACCCTACTAATCCTCCCTCAAAATAACGCAGATCTGGAATCGAACCGTGTTGTAAGGAAAAATAAATCAATGGCCTGATGTCAAGATATGAAAATATTCTCAAGGGCCTTCCTTACTATCTTTCCAATGGAAAGGAACCCTCCTCCACTGAAAATATGCAATTAAATGACCCAAATGTGGTCTCCACTACTACAACTTGCAAAACAACTCAACCCTCAATAGGATTTGTGCTGTAAATGAAATATGAAGCTTGGCCTTAAGCCTAAAACTGGAAATGTAGTACAATACTCTTTCAAGAGCTTCTCAATTAAAGAGGTGGGATTTCCAATCAGGAACACCCAGTGCTAAACAACACTTGCAATCTTAGCTAAACAACCAAAGAAAGCTATATGTCTAAACAGACCATCATTCAAAAATCTCAAATACATAAACATGATCAAATATGGCTGCCATCATCTTCCTCGTATAGTTTGTGAGCTTCAAAACCCTAAGCACCATCCAATAATGGTAATATTTTTGTGCATAGCATCTACATCTAAAACTGCGCTATCTTTCATTGAAGGCCTTCACTCCATGACATCGCTGTTGATTTGGTCAAAGTTAACCTGGTCAAGGTGTTCCACTACCTTTTCACACCTAAGGGTGTTCAATTAAGATACCAAGATATATCATGTTCAAATTTGCATTGATTTTATTCATTTTAAGGAGATTTATGGATCTCCAATATCCTCTTATTCATTAAACAAGAGATAAAAGAAAAAATTATTATCCGAACTAGCTCATGGCTAATTAGGAACATTACAATCCTCCCTTCCCAAATGTTTCTTTTCCTCAAGCAGCTGACAAGGTGAGTGTTGCAACCCTTGTCCTCCATAATTGGTGACACCTCCATGTGATAATATTCCCTCATAAGCTAATATTCTCCCAATCTATCCCTCCTTGAAATGCTCCTCCCAAGTTCTCGTGACATGAAAATGATTCATCCCACAAGGAAGCAATAGATCCAATGAAACAATCATGGTTTGCTCAATGTTCTTGCTGAAACATGTAGCATAATGAACATTGATAATATCTCTCACATACGCCACATGAAATCCTCCCATCCTCCCTCCAATCATTCCCATAAAAAGAATAATTACATCATCAAATTATGGCATCAAAACCAAGTACATACAAACAACAATATGTAAAAATGGAGGTGGATCATAGTCCCGCATGTGGAACCAGCGTAGTAAATATCCTAACTTCATCAGATAATGATATGCTAAGTGGTTTCCCCACCACTTACTTGCTGTCCAAGTCTTCTCACAATGGCTAAAAATATGAGATATGTTTGGTGCCTTTGGAGTGCACCCACAATGATACAACGTCTCCCTATATCCTCCTGGGGAGTGGCCATGTTCAGAAATGCTTGTGGCTCAAATTTGGCCATGAATTTTATAAGGAATAATGCTCCTCCCTAGATATATGGCCTGCATATATATGGTAAAGGAATGCAAATAATCATGAAGTAAAACATCATTCACATACACATGTTCCTTACCAAATTTTCTGCTCATACAAATGGAGTGGTCCATAGATAAATTCCCTCTCATTCCCAATGAAGAAAGAGGTGGCTATGATAACTCCTCCAGAGATTTATGTATCTCTCCCAACTTGATCCACATGCTCCATGCATCTCTTCAAATGATGGTATATTTCCTCCTCAAATCCTTCCCAAGTGTACCTCTCGATGATGGAGTGATATACTCTCATAGCATAAGTATGGCTGAAGAGAAAATATTCATGTGCTCTTTGTAGAAACTTATCCTTGAGCTTGGAGGCTCTAGAAAAGAAGATCCTACAATGATAGTAGATGAATTCATCTTGGAATAAATAGACCTCCTCATGTAGCTGGTCATCAAGTATCATACATGTGAAAAAATCCTTGGAATAATCCACAACAGTTGGGATTTCCAATATGGATCTATCCTCCATAATGACAGCATTGATGATCTATCACAAAGAAAATTTGTCATATCGCTACCCTTCTCTTTGACATATCCCATGCCGAAGGTACATATTGGAAGGTTTCTATCCTTCCCATTCTTCTCCTCCCACAACACAGAATATGAAATGAGAGTCGGTGATAATGATGTTGGGAGAATATCTCCCTCCTCCTTGAGTCTACCCTAGACTCTCAGTGTGGTATCATGGCCTTCTAATGCTCCCATTCCTCTTAGATCTATGAATGGCACATCATGATGTGAGACATCTCTCACCAAATTTTGATCAGGTGGCCTCCCAAGTGGTTTTCCAAAAAAATATAATGTCCCATGGGAAAATCTCATGTGCATAATAGATGATACTGTTAGGTCCTTGCTTCCACTACAAAAATCCATATTTGTTTTCTATGTGGAAGTGTTATGTGATGGATATGTGTGCATGCCCTTAATCATCTGAGTTTTTCCACTCTTTATATTGACCCATTCCATATGTAAAGTCTCCCAATATATGGTGACCTTCCCCAAAGAAAACAACCATTTCACACCTAATATCACATTGGTGTCAGGTATGTCAACCACAAATAGGGGATCAGTCAATGTATATGCCCCAATGGTGACAGATAAATATGTAACATAATTCATGCACTAAACAATTCTAGCTCCTGGGATCAAAACAGAAAATACCTCAAATTCATTAGTGGATATTTCCCTCCTTTGCACTAGTTGGGCATCAATAAAATTGTCGGTAGACCCACTGTCAATCAAAACATAAACCCTCCGATCTAAGAAGGAACATCGAACCATAAAGTTCAAGTACTTGAGTACTCCTCTCAATGATGTAAGAGCCCCTCCAATTGGACCAAATGCCCCATTCCCATCTCATGATGGTGATGGTTCACCTCTTGCTCTATCAGTGTTGTGACCTCTTTCTGGTTCTTCTTCTTCTTCCTCCTCATCATCTGAGAAGACCTATATATAGTCTACCTTTCTAGCTGCACATATATGTCTGGGTGCCCATGATCCTTGGCATGTGAAGAAAAGCTTCCTTCTCCTCAAATCTCTTCAGACATCATCACTAAGAGGCTTTTTATTTTGGCTCCCCTTTGAAAGAGGAGCCTTCTCATCTTTTCCCTTTGATGGAAAAGAGGGATTTTGCTGAAATGTTGCCTTTGATTTTGGCAAGGCATCCTGTAGATATCTAGACATATCAATGGCATCTCAATGGGTAGTGGACTTGGTATACTTAACCAACCCATGAAGAGTTTCTTTTAACCCATCAGCAAACATATAGACCCTTCTTGTTGTAGATAAATCAGGAACCATAACAGAAAGTTTAAGGAATTCAGAAATGTAAGTTTCTGGATTACCCGATTATTCGAGCTTTGCTAGCCCCATGAATGGTGCCTCGGGATCTCTTCTATCAAACTTGACCTCCACCAATCTCCTTGTGAACTCTGAATATGTAGTCACATTGGCATGACCCAATGTAGACAAGCCACAAAACCACCAATCATGTGCTTCACCCTTGAGGTGTAGCGTTGCTATCTTAATGGCCTCCATCTCTAGTACTTTGTTGAACTGGAAGTAGATGTCAAGCTTCTCTACCCATGATTTGACAGTGAATTTAGATGACCCATCAAATTTGGGTAAGAAAAAGCTGCCCATAGTGCAGTGTTGATCATGATTCTGAATGAATCCACCACTTCTATTGTGAATCTTGGGTCTCCTATTGTCCTTGATTTGAAAAAATTCGTGAAAAATTAAGTGATATTTGAATCTCTGAGATTGAGACTCATACTCCATGAAACAGTATTCAAGATATACTTGTTCTTGAAACCCTTCATTTCCCATAGCTAAGAATGTAGGCATTGTAGAGCATTGGGAAACTTGTTGCTGCTTCACTGGTTGATCATTCCAATGATGAGAAATGCAGGAGCCTTCACCATGTTGAAATCCTTTAGAGGATTCCTTGTATCTATCCATCCTCAACTCCTTTATTTCTCTAGAAATTTCTTGCATAGTTTGAGGAAGAAACTTAGAAAATCCTTCGCTTCATCTTCTCCCGATATGGGTGTTTTACCCTTGTTTTCTTGATCATCTATATAATCAAACTTATGGTTTATTATTTTTCTATATCTCCTCTCTCTATCTATGAGAGCATCTTGTTCTTCACATGACATATTGGCTTTTCAATTTTCACAAGATGTGAAAATATTATGCTTTGAAACCACTGTAATATTCCCAAATGGGAAAAGAAGAAATATAGTGAAAAATACTAGAATAGAAATGTAAAATATCATATGAAACTAAGAGGAAAATATGGATACCTTTCATTCATCATAACAGTAGAAAAATATGCATAATAAATGGACCATAAGATTTAAAATAAGAAATAACAAGCCTCCAATGGATAAAACCCTCAAAATAGGTGTTGCTACTATATATCAAAGAAATGCAAGACTGCTACAACAATGTATAAAAGGTAGTACTGCAAAAAATGGTTATACAATAGATGTAAGGATGATATCTGCCACAAACGATGCACTAGATTAAGATATAGGAATTATACAACCTCCAATGAAGAACCCCACAAGGGTTTTCAGAAATACACCATCACACAAGATGGGAATCAAAGCCCTAGGGATGTAGATCCACTGCAAAATATAGATCTGGAAAGTGTGACTGATCTGATATGAGAAATAATGCAGCCTCCTCCAATAGATCCTCTAGCTCAAGGGCTGATCTCTTTTCTAGAAAACCTCCTCTTCAAATGGTGTACTGAAACCACCCTACAAATCCTCCATCAAAACAACGTAGATCTAGACTGAAACTACATTGTAGGGGAAAATAAATCAATGGCCTGATGCTAAGATATGAAAATATGATGAAGGGCCTTCTTTATTGTCCTTCCAATGGAAAGGAACCCTCCTCCACTGAAAACAAGCAATGAAATCACCCAAATTTGGTCTCCACTACTGCAATGTGCAAAACAGCTCAACCCTCAACAGGATTTGCATTGTAAATGAAAAATGAAGCTTGGCCTTAAGCCTGAAAGTGGAGAATGTAGTACAATAATACTTATATATATTTTCACTGAAAGAGGTGGGATTCCCGATCAGGATCACCTAGTGCTAAACATCACCTGAAATCTTAGCTAAATAGCCAAAGAAAGCTATATGTATAAACAGACCATATATTCAGAAATATCAAATACATAAACATGATCAAATATGGCTTCCATCATCTTCCTTATATAGTTTGTGAGCTTGCAAACTCTAAGCCCCATCCAATAATGCTACTACTTCCATGCAAATCATCTCCATCTAAAACTATGTTATCTTTCATTGAATGCCATCACTCCATGACAATGTTGTTGATTTGGTCAAAGTTGACCTTCCAAGATATATCTTGTTCACATTGGCATTGATTTTATTCATTATAAGGAGGTTTATGGATCTCCAATATCCCCTTATTAATTAAACAAGAAATAAAAGCAAAAATTAATATTCGAACTAGCTCATGGCTAATTAGGAATATTACAAAGGAGGACCCATAGTCGAATTGTTTCAGCTTTCTGTTCTTGAATTTTTTCAGTTGGCATTTCATATTAATGGTTACGACCTCTTCCCAGTTGTAAAGAGTTGGGGCCATACAATCTACAACAAGTAGTAATTGTTCTTTTGTGGCTTCATGCGGAGCTTGAGATCTGGTAGCTTACGTGATGGTGTGCAACACTACTTTTAGTGCCAAATCATGAATGGTTTGGATATCCACTTTCCCACTATTTGATCATTTTTGTGCTGCTCGGCACAGCCTATCGATGAGCATGCTCATTTTTTTCCATCATAGGCTGGGTTCCTGTCAGGATTGGTGTTTCTCCCCTCCTTGGTAATCCAGTGATAAAGTATATGTCAGAGACATCAATCTCGAACTCCGGATCATGAATCACAAATCATTCCCGATAAATGTGCCATACACTAATTAGGTATTGTAGCAACTCCAGTTGAGCTCAGAGACATGGTGCCATGAAGAATTTTAGAAGCCTACAATTTTGCAGAGCTTCCATGCATCTTACATTTCCCATGGCTTCCTCATCTTAGTCTCCATGTTCTCTTTCCTTCCACTCGATCACCATTTTTATTTTTCACACCTGAAAAATCATCAATGGGGTCATCATTAGTCAAATTATTAACTATTGAATGATTTAAAGGAGGCTTGTTAGTTGAATTTTTAGGTAAAATTCGTGACTGTGGTTGGCGCGACTATTTTCAAAACAACCACACCAACTGGCGCACCCCTGTTCAAATTTTAGGTGGGTTTGCACAAGTCCATGCCCAAAACCTGCACCGACTGACGCACCCTAATTTGAACCAAAATCCCCTACAAATGTCAAAAAATGAAAAGAAAGCAATGAAAAATAAATCAAAATGCATGTAATGAGATGAACTATCACCTCCAAAATATGAATGTGTCTCACCTCCTGGATTGTCTGCTATCAGCGCCACAAGATCAAAATTTAAGAGGGGAAAAATGATCACAAGAGGTAAAAAGTGAAAAGTAATTTATTTTTACCAATTTCGTTGTTTTATAAACTTTTTAGAATGCTAATTATGTTTTTGAGCATGTTTTTTTTTTTTTAATCTCGAAAAATGGTTTTTACACGCGTTCCTTGTGTAGAAACAGTTCCTTAATGTGATGGCGATCAAGTGACAAGTTGTATTTTATCACTTTTTTAGACTCAGTAAAAACATGAAAAAAGTCACCCCCTAGAGTCATCTTTTAGCTCTTTTTTCACTCTCGAAAATTTAAAATATTGTCGAGACTCTTGTCATTTTGAAGTCGTTAAAGGATGCAAAACGACACCCGCCCAGTATACATTTACCCCTTTTTCAGGCTAGAAAAAATTATTTACAAAAAAAGGAATACCTTAGCCTATCACAACTAAGAGGTTCTCTTAGATATTGTTTTATACCTTTTTGGATCTATGAGACTACCTACGAAAAGGGACTTGTTGGAGTTTTCTTTTCCGCTTATTTTCAAACTCTCTAAACATGAAAAGGCATCAATTTGTTCCTTTTTCAGACTCATTAAAATCTAAATGACATCAGAAATCATCACCATGAAGTACCTGAGTTCCTCTTTCCTAGGGCTTGTAAAATGTATTAGGATGGATTTTTCCGAAGGAAAAACTTATATCACAAGCATATGATATCACCTTCAAGCTTTTTTCCAAAAATAATTGGGATGTTGGGGGAAAATGGAACCTGTTTTATCAGTCGCATCGGCAGTATGTCGCTCTTGAACATGACACTTGTCTGCAATTCGTATCAGGTAGGTGACATGCCATTCTGTCGTCTTTGCCTCCATGGGTTTGGGTTATCTGTTTTGACCTTTAATCTGCTCTTTTCCATGTCATCATGACCTCAGATCCCTTGATGTCAAATATTACCAAATTCTGGCATCTTGTCACCAATATGTTCAAGAGAAGTTTCCTTCTGCAATTTTCAACCTCTGATCCTCTATTGGTCCTGATTCACTATCATATTATTCCTCTATCTCATGTCAATGATGTGGGAAACATTATGGCCCTCCTTCAGCCGTATCACTTCCTATCGACTTCAGCTCATTATCCAGGAAGATGATTTAGAGACTCCCTTCCAGTACCTTGGTGCTTGCATGCCTCAATGGAAATTTATTTGCATTCTATGATAGATTTCATCATTGGCATTCGATCGAGTGATTTCACGAGTGTTCGACTCTAGTTCATTGTTCACATTTTACGTATTGTACTAGTGGTACCCTAAGAACCATTGTCATTATTGGTGGTTTCTCTCGGGCCTATTAAAAACTTTCATCATTGGCCGGTAATCAAGAAACTTTCTCGGATGTTCAACTTCAGCTCACTTATTTGCATGCTTGAATTTGTAATTGTTCAGGTCAAGATGGAGCAAAAGACCTTGGGTTTTGTTTGATAAAATCCAGGTTGCGAGATATGTTTTGTTTATCATGGCTATATGCACGACTCTTCTAATTGGATGGCTGTGACCATACCTGAGTTCATTTATTGGTCCTTCTTGGTAGATGGTTGTGTCCATACCTTGGATCATGTTTTTATATGGACTCTTTTATGGATGGCTATAGCCATGCCACCTATCCATGTATTAGAGATATCAATTGTACTTGTTCTTGCAGGTCTTCTAATGGAGGTGTTTGTTTTGGGCATGTTCTCATAAATAATTTCACCCCTCCATCTCTATTGGACCTCATGCTTTAGGGGGCATCTGTTACACACTAATTTGTCACCTTCCTTGCAATCCCCATCTCGAAAATTCGAGGACCATTTTAGTGACTTTTGTGTATTTTTATATCTTGTTGAAAGTGTCATTGCGTCCCTTGGCATGTTAAGAACACTTCCTCTATTGATCACTCCTCAAGAAGACTCTCAAAAACATGTGTTTTTGGGTCAACGTTGGTAGGAATTTATGACCTCATGCTAATAGGGAAATTAACACTGGGCCTCACACCCATTGGTGCTCTGTCTCAGTGTCTCATCCATGCCAAGATGTTTTTGGAATATTTTTTAGAATAGAAGTTAAGTTTCCATTCCTAACTACTTCATGAGCAGAGTCATCGTGGTTTTTTCGACTTAATAACATCGAAATACTCCATTTTTATTCTCGTTTCCTACATTTGTGAAACTCCCCAATGTATAAGGCCTCTCTTCCATCTAATGAGGGATCCCAAACCAACTTCTCCTCTCCCATAAATACTTCATTCTCACATGGTTTCAGCTAGCTTAACAATCCCTACTATAGCTGGTGTGACGAACAAGGTAGAGAGGAATCCATTGTCGAGAGAGATTTTAGGCCCGCTGCCTTAGAAAGTCTGATTCCTGACGAATGCTTGAGATGCCCTTGACTGAAATTTTTGAAGGAGGCTGCAACATCAAGGCATCAAGGTCATAAAATCCCTTTCTCTACTTATTAATACATGACTGGTTCTTTGGTTCCCATTTTGTGTTTCATATGTTTAGTTCTATGAAATATGTTTGATTCTCCTAGACCAATCAAATAGTTATTAATTCAAGTATGTTTTTGTATGTTTTCACGGTTCTCTGATCCTTATGCAGCTACACATATACTATTGCTAAAGGACTGTGACATGTGAAGACGATGATCAGAAGATCACTGCCACAAGCTAAGATAAGAGCGTTAGACTAAGGTAGCTCATCTATCCCAACTCATTTTCATTCATAAGCTGGGAGTCTGAAGAATTAGCATGTTCCCTTGTCGCTAGACCCGCTTCAGGGCTAGAGGGATCACCTCTATCCACAGAGGGGATTTACCTGCTCAACAAAAAGGATGATTGTCAAGGGATTGAGGGGTAAGTTCCTAAAAACTTTGTCTTTGTTGATTAAGATGGTACTGTGCGAAAAGGGTATTTTGTGTAGCCACACCGAGTGAATGACCCCTGATCAGAGAGAAAGCACTATGCCCAGTGGTAAATACTATCAGGTCAAATAGAAAGGCGATAGATCACAATACAATCCTGTGATAAAATCCCTTGATATAAGCGGAAGGAGGGCTATGTAGACACAAAATAGCACTCCTGTTATGCCACCATCAAAATCGCGCATGTGTAAGAACCCTCCTACCCCACCACTAGCCCCACCTACAGACGATATGGCTGTGCATATGAAGTCACCCACCTTTAAGGGTTCGTGGGATGAGGATATAGACCGATTTTGGTTTGTGGTGAATGCATTGTGAACCGAACAGAATGTCAATTCTGATGTTGTTAAGAGAGTGCAGTTGGCTATGGCCTTTGAAGGTCATGATTTATATTGATTCATGGGATACCTTGATCAACATGTGGATTCCATTGTCCAACATATTAAGGATGTGCTGAAGCAACAGTTTTGGAAGCCTAAATCTTATTCTCAATACATAGTAGACCTGAATGATTTTAAGCAAGGGCCTATGAAATTAGTATGGGAAGCTCACCAACGATTAAAGAAAGTATTCAATCACAGGGGGGATTAATTATGATGACAAGCATCATAAGGAATCATTCATTGCAATGATATTACCACATATGCGCAAGCCCATGGGTCAGAATAATATTGACTCACAGGAAGAGGCCCTGGAAATTGCTACGAAATTAGAAGCTGCACTGAGGGACGATGCTCAATTTGGAACACTCTAGATTTATAGCCAATTAGAAGCTATGAAATTAGGGATTTGGAATTTACAAAAATACTAGGGTAAAGAAGCTAGCGCAGATGTTTGGTGCATATGCTACAAGAGTGTTGGCCACACCAAGGATCAGTGCCCTCTATATTTAAACTATCTGCAAGCTGGGAACCAAATCCACTACGTTGAAGGGATGTTGTGGGGCCTAGAACCCCCACTCTATGGTGTGCAAACTGTAGGGTCACCGGACGACATGATCTAGACCACTGCCTATGATTAGGAGCATACGTACTAGAACTGAAGCAACATTGGTGCATATTTTTCTCTTCCATTGGTCAAGAAGAGCACAACTTCTGGACATATAATTTGATGATAGAAAGGGTGAATATTTATAGAGTACAGGTAGATATTTCATCAGCAACATCTGCCTTCAGACGAGGAGGATGCCCAGTAAGAGGATGGGTAGCGGGGAGAGGTGCAGGTGCAGGTTGAGGGAGAGGGAAACTGATATGATATAACTGCAGAGACATTGGGCATTATGCACGTGACTGCCCCAATCTTGTGCAACAATCCTACAGGTACTATAGACAATACGATCATGTAATTGAACATTTTCCTGTACTAATAGATAATATGCAAAAAAAAACAACAGAAACCTACTCAGAACATACATATGGTTAAAGCTAAGTTACCATGCGATGATGGTGCAAGTGTCAATGTAACTATACACAGTGGTGTTGCTACTAGAGGAAATGAATAAAATACTACTACAGAAGCACTGATCAGAAAGGCATATGATAATAAGGAAAGCCTCAACCTACAAAAAGAAAAAGAGATTTTTATTCAAGCCAAGAAATATTTTCCACATCTAGGGGCATCCACATCAAAAAATTCCATGGAACCAAAGGCTGATGATGAAGTTAAGAGATTCCTACAAGCCTACATTAAGCTACATCATAATCAAAAGGAAGTTGATAATCTCGAGACCCTGATAGGTAGCTGCGCAAAAATAGAGTTGCCTCGAATATAGACGAAGGCTCTAACCAAGGTTTAGAAGCAGAAGAAGAGAACATGTAGGGAGATGTGCATGACTGTGCATATTGGAAACTATGAGATGGATCAGGTAAACTTGGATATGGGGCCTAATGCAAATTTTTTACATAAGAAAACCTGGTGGAGGATGGGATTTCCTAAGTTGGAATGGTCCACCATTCAGCTATGCATGGCCAATCAGCAAAATATCATTCCACTTGGAAGACTTCGGCAAGTTGTAGTATACATTCCAGTAGTAAAGGTATGTGCCGATTTTGAATTAATACAAATTTTAGATGATGGATACCTCGACCTTGCACTGTTAGGATTTGATTGGGCCATTAGTATGGGAGGCATCATCAATCTAAAGCATAAAAGTATGAATTTTTAGAATAATCGTGCACGGGTGATAGTGCCACTGGATCTGGCAGAAGGAGAGCGATACATAGAACCAATGCATAAAGGGGATGATATTTACCATATCTACAAGCTGAATGCATGAAATTAAGACTGGATCAACCCCACATCTGAGGGCGTGTTGAACTGGGAAAAGGATATATCCTATTTTTCTGATTGCGATGACGAAATGGAGAATTGGAAGAACCGGTTACACAATGTATCTATGTTACACTGCCTCATGATCACAAAGGACTTCCAGTGCATCTCCTCTAAGATAAGAGAACTAACCTACTTTGATGGTTCTTGTAGTGTCAAAGAATTTATGGAAGCATTGGAAAAAGCTTTCCTAAAGGAATGAAGGCTATGGGCACTTGATTTGGCTATGTAGCCAACTCCAGAATAGTTGTTGGAGATGCACAAGGGAAATTTTCAGGACTCGGAGGAATGTAGACAAATGACGATGTTGTGCTTTGAAACTTCAGCCACTCCACCAATGGAATTATTCTATGGTTGGCGAGATCTGTGGAAGAACCTGGCCATGTGGATGGAGGTATGGGATGAAAAGACATGGAATGAATGAGTTCATAGGTTTTTCAACTCCTTGGGACCAGTCCCTACTAGTTGGTATCTAGAAGTCGAGCTACGCTGAGGTACTCGAAATTGGTATGCAATGACTGAAAATTTCTTGGTAACCTTTGGCTCTGTGGGTGGCTCGAAAAAATTGGATGAAGCCCTGCAAGACATAGAAGCTCTGGTATATAATGAATCCTGAACCCATTGGGAGTGTGCTGCGCTAGCCTAGGATGCACAGATGCAAGGCATCATTAACTGTAGAAATCTATCGATCGAGGAGAATAAAGATGACCCAAGGAATGTTAATATCCTTAAATCGAAGGGCAAGTGCATAGTTGCAGGGCCCGCATTAGGAATGGTGGATGTCACCAAACCTCTAAAATTGAAGGAATTAAACATTGCAATGGAAGAATAGCCCAAGTTGGCCAAGGTTGGGGACTATTGAGATGATAATACAGTAGGAAAGATGGCCAAGCCGCTGAAAGAATATCAGGATCTTTTTCCTACCAAGTTCTTTGAGCTTAAGGGAATTGTCGGAGACATGGGCATTATGAGGATCACCTTGAAACTAGATGTGTGCCCTGTCAAGAAATGCCCATATTGCTTGAACCCCAAATAAAAGCAAAAAATGAACGAGAAATTAGAAAATATGGTGGCTACAGGATGTATTGAACCAATCAAATAGTTTGATTGGGTAAGTCCAATGGTGTTTTAGGAGAAAAATACTAAACGAGAGATCAGGATTTGTGTTGACCTACACAAGTTGAATGATGCTTGTGTACATGATCCCTTCCCTACCCAATTTTCTGAATAAATCCTAGATAATGTTGGAGGACAAGAGGCTTATTTATTTATTGACTGATTCTTAGGGTACCATCATATCTGAACTATGCCCGAAGACTGTAGCAAGACCACCTTTTCCGCTGAGTGGGGTTCTTCCCAATATATTTTCATTCCATTCGGATTAAAAACTACACCTGCAATCTTCTTGCGCGTGGTAGTAGTTGTGTTAAAATAATTCATGCATAAATTCTTGGAGGTATATTTTAATGACTTGAAGTTGTTTTTATCAGTTAAGAACCATGTGTCAAACTTGCACATGATGCTTGATGCTTGTAGGGAGCACCAGATTTCTCTCAACATAAATAAATGTATATTATGCGTATCTTTTGGAATTTTATTGGGACATATAGTCTATATCAAAGGATTGATGGTAGACCCAACTAAGGTAGATGTTATCATCAAATTAGAGTTTCCCATTATTGTGAAACAATTGCACTCCATTTTAGGACACACCAGGTGCTACACGAATTTCATTCAGGGCTATGCTATGATCAGTGCCCCAATGGAGAAGTTATTGAAGAAGGATGTGACATTATTTTTGGATGAGGAATGTCAGAAGAGTTTTGAGATTCTCAAGGAAAACATGGTCACAAAACCTATCTTAATATTCCCAAACTAGTCTAGGGTTTTCCATATCAATGTGGATTTATCAGGTATAGCACTTGGAGTTGTTTTAGTGCAACTAGGAGATGGATACATTGATCACCCCTTTGCTTTTTCTAGTAGGAAGTTCTCTAGTACCGAGTGCAACTATTATACTATAGAGAGGGAAGGACTGGCCATGGTATATGCTCTGCAAAAATACAGACACTATCTGTTAGCGAGGAATTTCAAGATGTTCACTAACCACTCTGCTTTAAAATACCTGGTTAATAAGCCTATGTTCGGGGTGGTGATCTTTAGATTGTTGTTGATATTTCAGGAGTATGACATTGAAATTATTATGAAGCCTGGAAAACAAAATGATGGACCTGATCAGCGGTCACAAATTGAAAGTGGGGAATAACCAACTAGCTTGGAGGAAGGGTTAACCGATGCACACCTATTTTCTATCAAAGTGGTGGACGAGAATTTCATAGATATTATTTAATTCCTAACCACAGCAATCATGCCTACTTAGTATTTAGTACAACATAAAAAGGAGTTGTTGGCGCGTGCAACTACTTTTACCTTGATTTTGGGTAAAATTGTATAAGTTCGGAGCAGATGAATTATTGAGAAGATATGTTTTGGAACATGAAAGACCAAATATCTTGGTTGAGGCTCATGGACGGGTGGCAGGAGGCCAGTATGCTGGAAATTCCACTGTGCAAAACATGTTGCATGTTGGGTTATGGTGGCTTACCCTACACAATGATGCACATGCATATTGGTGTGCTTGTGATGCTTGTCAAAGAAAAGGAAAACCCTCACATAGAGATGAAATTCCCATGCAACAATAGATGTCTTTATAGGCCTTTCATAAATGGGCTATAGATTTTTTTGGGCCCATCAACTTGTTGGGAATCATGATTTCCGTTAGACCAAAACCTGCAAGTATTAGTCAATGATCGTGTCACCAGAGATAAGGATCCACAAAAGGCGGTTATTCCATGTCGCAAAACACATGGAGAGTGTTGGTTTATCCAAATTTCAATAATCTCCCCCCTAACACGAGCCGAGTGTGCATCAAACTCGTGACATACGCTCTGATACCACTTGTTGGGAATCACAATTGTCGTTAGACCAAAAACCGCAGGTATTAGTCAACGATCGCATTGCCAGAGATAAGGATCCATGAAAGAAGGTTAGTCCATGTCACAAAACACACGAAGAGCATTGGTTTATCCAATGTCCAGCACAACCCCCCATGGAAGAAGACCATAGCACGTTATATTATTACTACAATTGATTATGTAACCTGATGGGCAAAGGAATAGGCAGTATAGTATTGTACAACACATACTGTTGCGCACTTCATATTTGAGCACATTTTGACCAGGTTTGGTTGTCCAAAGTTTCTGATGAGTGATAGATGTATGCCCTTCATTAATAAAACAATTGAAGCATTGGCTGAGGAATTTCAGATCCACCACCAGAAGAGTACCCTTTATCACCCACAAGAAAATGGTGGACTATAAACTTTCAACAAAATTATGGATAACAAACTCACAAATATTTGTAATGAAAATTAGCTTGACTGGGATGTGTCCATCTCTTTGGTGTTATGGGATTATAGGACTACATGCAAGAAATTGGCAGGGAAAACACCTTTTAGGATTGTCTATGGGTAGGAAGCCATCATGCTAATGAAATATATTTTCCCAAGCTTGCGCATCACAGATTTCACTAATATGGTTTAGCTTGAAATTATGGAGGAATGCTTGGTGCATCTCGTTTCCTTAGAAGAAGCCCAATTCATTGCTCATTTCCATCAGCAACTCGAGAAGGTGCGCAAAAAAGCTTGGCATTACAGGCACATCAGGCAGAAGGTGTTCAAAGAGGAAGATTTGATTTTTCTCTATGAAATTCAGTTTGGGCACCACCTAGGTAAGCTCAGAAAGCATTTTTTAGGGCCATATGTTGTGAAGGAAATCACTGATGGAGGTGCAGTGTGCCTAGCCATGCTGCATGGCGAAAGTCTTCCAGGATATGTTAATGGGGGAAGGTTGAAGTGATATAGGTACACTTTGGTGCTAACCAAATGACTATATGGCTGGAGCATATGAATAAAAGGGTCTACGCATAGTAGAAGGGAAAGGCACAGATAGGTGCGGTGGGCACACATGGTTGTCATGCAGGAAAAGAAACTAGTTGTTGGAACAGTAAAATTGGGTGAAAAAGTGAAATTAATCTGGGATGAAGCGGATTCTTCGCATTTAATCAGGTGACCTTGGAGGATTTTTTACTGTTCCCTTGAGGGTAAGTGGCAATTAATGATAATCTGACCATTTTTACCATGGGTGGCTTATAGAAAGGTAGGTTCGGGTCTCAATCGGTTCCTTTTCTGTCTGAATATTTGGCGCCCTATGATTGTTTGTAAGCTTTGTCGCCCTACTATCTATGAGTTATGTATGTCTATTCATGAATACCCTTCTGAAATTAGTAACCCAAAGTTCATATTTCATGGGATAATGATGGAGATGGGTTTAGATGAGGCCAGAGAAGTAGTCTCAGACATGGAAGAAGTTGTATCCACTCTAGAGAAATAGAAAGGAAAGGGAAAAATGTCAAAATGGGCTACTTTTAAGCTGCACACCTCTCCATAGAATGTTCCATCCCCTAACCAATCTTCCAACGAGAGGTCCCCCATTGGTGATGCATCCAAGCAGTTGATGACTGCTAGATAGGAAGCGATTCTCGTAGAACCAATTTCATGGCGACCACCCTATGTTAAGTCATGAAAGCCCTCTGTGTGGAATCTGTAGAACATTGATATTATGCGGGAGTATCTACAAATGTCATTAATTCTTGAGGATGTCGCCCTGGTTAGCAAAATTTTTAGCAAAATCCCCTGGAAAAAATTTGACGATTACCACTTGATAAATGAAGCAATTTTCCCAAAGATTGCACCAAAAAATTAGTTGGAACAGGTGTTGTATAATGATTTACCAAACATGGAGATGATGCCCTGCCCTGGGTGCACGAGTTGCACAACATATGAGTCTTCAATCTTCTCTGGATGCCATACTTTTGGTGGTACCCCATTACCGGCATATTCAGGAAATAATTGTTAGTCTTGGTCGATAAGGGCTTGTTGTGGATTCAACGATGAATCCCTATTAATGCCACATTGATCCATCAGATCACAGGCTTTCCCAAGAAGGGGCCTCACCCAATGAATGGATTCTAGGAAGAGAAATGAATTGAAGGTAGCATTGGAGGTGAAAGAAAAATACCAGGTCAGGAAAGATAAGAGGGGTTGTCTAGTCCAAACTATCAAAGACCAAATAGTATGCATGGGCACCCTGGTCCTTGGCTACACACTTATGAGGAGGTGTAGGCTAAAAAAAATCCCTGCACATATCATTTCATTTATGGGGTAATGTGAGAAGGAAATGATGTATAATTGGTTCCAATTTCTATGTGAGGAGTTTCTGGAAAATGTGCGCGAGGTGCAGGAACTGGGGAAGCAATTCTGGTACCCGTGGCTTGTATTGTTGATTTTGCTAGTGGCCTGGGAGGCCCTAGCTGATGCAATCCTTCCCGAAATCAAGGATGACATATGTGAAGGGGCATGCTACAAAAACTTATGGGACTCCTACAATGCCTTGTGAGTCGAAGAAAACAAAATCTTCTGGGTTCCTTTTGAAGGTGTACTGGTGCAAGATACTAATTCAAGACCATGACTCTCGCCAGCTGTATATGAAAAGTATAAAATCATTGCAAAGTTTCAAGTAACTATGCACAACATGATGATCAAGGTGTGCAAGGAACCCCATTTATACACCTTGCACTACATGGTCACGAAGGTGGAATATGACCATATAATCGCAATATGGCCGAATTCACGGAAGATCGAGCTTGGCTCCACAATTCGCATTACACCATACACATCTAGAAAAGGAAAAATGCTGAAAGAAATAATGCCACAATAAACAACTCTGAATGAGACCGCTCTAAAAGACACAATGCCAAAAGATACGATGGAGCCACGAATGTACATGGGTGTAAAAGATAACGATACTAAAGAAAAAAATATACAAATGTCGAAACCGACAAAGAATAGTAATTAGGATATTACCACGATGAGGTGGACCTTAGAGGATTAGATGGGCTTGATGGTGATGGTGTTGAATCTCTACGCGACACTAAGCAAGGCGGTGAAATAGCCGAATGGCTGCGAAAGAAGAGAAAAGGGTCTAAAGCCAACGAAGAGGAGGAGGTCACTTTGACAGAGAAGGACTTGGAAAAAATTATGGAGGTAGTCAATTCATCGTCAGAGGACTACTAGAACATCATGGAGACCTACTACAAGGCTACGGTGGAAGCTTTACAATCGATTTTGTAGGTCCTGTAGCTCAAAACAGATACACTTCAGGCGAGCGTAGATCAGACGAAGCCAATGCATGAAAGACTGCCATCTACATCGATCATCACAAAAATAGGTAGCAGACTCTGCCCCCTCCCAGGTACAGCAGTGTCCATGGAACAGGCGAAGTTCTGCGCACAGATCCAAAACTACCCCAAGGTTAGCATCGAACATGGTAAGTTTCCAAGTGGGTACTTCTATGCGCTACATCTTTTCATCTTCGCAGAGTTATAGAGCCTAGAGAATCACGTGCAGGAGCTGATTAGCGAGGCTAAGAAAATTGAAACAACAAAGACTACAGAGTCTACCGAGGCTCAAGAAACACAACATGAAGACTCAAATTAGCATGTGGAGGTAGAAAGCCTTATTGATATATTATGTGGCAAGATCCCCAACATCGTTATCCCACCATTTGTCGTGCCACAAGACAAAATTGAGAGCCTCGTCACCTCTCTCAAAGCTTCTAGGTCTAAAATTCAATTAGTTAAGGAATATTTTGAGCAACATATTGGTGCCTCGCAGGAGAATTTATAGCCTGAGACTCCCCCGGACGTGCACGTGCAACGAGAATCCATTATCCAATACGCCTCAAGCAGTATTTCAACATATGTTGCCTACAGATCCACATTTCTAGAAAAGGCTATGCGACTATGGACCTTTGTGGAGACAAATCCGCTAGTCAAGAAAATTACCTAGGAGTTGCCTGCAAAAGAGGAGGCATTCGATGATTTACATGAATTTTTTCCTACACTCATCCCTACTCAGAGAATGACATGTCTTTAGAACACCCAAGCATTGCGAGACGAGGTGGAAGAGCTCTGTTGTAAGAAGAAAATCGTTACAGATCACATGAAACCATGGGCAGACGAGGCCATGAAGCTATCTCAGTACGATAATGATGCAGTACAAAAATTGAACCACATAATGCAGAGCGTCATTTTGGCTGCTGAAGGACCGACTTCTGAAAAAATTATAGAGATCATGTAGAGCACAGTGGACCAGAGAATAGGTGTCTTTACCTCATTTGTTGTTTCCATCGACGCGCATCAACACAAGATGAGGACTCTAGTTCCAGTGTGACTCGGGATGAGTCACAAGATTTTGTTGGGGGCCTGTTGCATAAGATTCCCCTAAGTCTAATAATTTTTCTATATTTTGTAATAATTTGGTCTTGTGGAGGGGTTTTGGCGTGGGTCAAAACCCCTCATGAATTTTAATAAAGGGTAGACCAAGGGGCCGCAAACCATGGTTTGCAGACCATAGAGTAGCGTAGGCTAATATTATAATTATATGTCTAGATCAAGTCTAAGAAGTTAGTTCTTGGATAAGTTGGAATAAAAATGTTAGAGGTGGTGACTTGGTGATATTTTCTGCAGATTTTTCTAGGTAGAATGCTCCTGCTAGCTGTGTGCACAAAGATATTAGTCCTGCAATGTGCGGACCCCATTGGTTGTGTGCGCAGGTTTTTGATGTTTTTTTTATGAAGGATATGTAATGATATGAATACAATTCATTTTTGTTTATATCTAAGTTATTTATTCATCTCATGGTTGTGTTATGAATTTTTATGAATCATACTTCCGATTTTTGTATTATCTGATATCTTGCACAACTGTGTTGAGTTTATATGAATGCTAAGAGGATGGATATGATGATATGAGGCCTTGATATTATGTGTTAAGGGTTATTTCTTTCTTTATATTTTTTGTATTAACTGGCGTAGAACATTCTGCATATTCAACCTAATTCTGTCTATAAGGGTTTACTAGTTAGGGTTGTTGTTGTAGAGGTATGTTTATGCTTGTTTTATATCTAAAGGCACCCACATCACTTATTTCTTTCTCATAGTGCAGAAACCGAGTTCCAACACCCCTCCATATTTCTTCGGGTGATACTTTGACTTTCACAAGCAAGTAAATATCGAAAGGGACATTAGTAAGAGAGTTTTTTTGGTTAAACTCAATTTCGAACCTAGTTCAGGACCCTTCAAGCCAAGAGGATCACTAAGCCCTAAAAAAGCATGGATGCCTTTGGATTTTTCCATTTAAAATGTGAGTTAGTTTTGCATCTCCACCCTCATTCTTTACCGTGTATCAGTCCATTTAGTAGTCAAGGGATTATTAGGCCTTTGGGAATTTTCCAAATACCACCCCACTTAGCTTCAAAACCATCCGAAAATCTAGCTCAAATAGGTAAAATAACCCCATCACAACATCGTTATCTAGAAATCGAAAGGAAAGGATGAAAAACACTATCACACCTAGAAAAAACCCATGCCAACAATATAAAGAGGACCAAATACACACATGCATGTATGATGCCTGCCAAAAATAGATAGGAAATCACACATGAAACTTGTTACCTGCAAGTATTCTCATTGTACCTGCTTGATCCAACTATTCCTTGCTTCATTTTTTCTTGACTTTTCTTTCTTGTCCTTCCTTTCTCCAATTATAGAGTGCTCCAAGAATACGCTAAGTGTGTAAGAGTATGTGTGAAAGGTTATATAGAGATATCCAAGCTGAATTTTAAAAATTATGAACTGATAAAAGTCATGAACAGATCCTTAGAATCCCTTTGATTATTAAGGCCTCAAATTTCTTCATTTTCTTCTATTTTCCTTCAGTTTCCTCCTCACATCCAAACTTGTGACCTTTCACCTCCCTTTTCTTCTTTTTTTCCATTATTTTCATAAATAAATTCCAATTAATTTCTCTTTCCTTTTCAAATTATTTTCCATTTCATTATCCAGCTTCCCCTTAGCCATAATAAACCCAAAAAACACACACTACGATGTTTTTTCCCAACATTCACCTTGCAATACATGTCCTATGAACTTGGTCTTATTTTTCTTTTATTGACTTTATTACATGTATTTTTAACCTGGGGTGGTTATAGACTCCTCCCCCTTAGGGGAACATCATCCTCATTGTGAAATGACACCTACAACCAGAAAAACCATTTAAAACCAAAATATACTTCCATTTGATATTTATAACATGGCTCATTGCAGTATTTACAATGAACAACCAACAAAAAGCATGACAATTATACCATTCACCGGAGCTTTCTAACACAAATAATTATGGTATTTATAATAAAAACTACATATGCACTCATGCACATTTTCAATTTATTGAAGAAAATAAGGAAACTATACAACTTAACTTAGATCAACAGGTTCTAGATAATTTCGATAAACCTGATATTTTGACCTCAAATTTGATTAAGGATATAGACGAAGCCTATTTTCAACAGTCTATTGAATTAGTTTCCCTAACTGCTACTACCCCTGAGTGTTCTACCATTCCCTCTGAAACTGTAAATAAAACTTTATTTAGTATCACCTCATCTATAATATCAACCACAGTTCATTCCAGAGAACCATTCATCCCCAAGCTCCTCTTCAACCTAAAATTTTATTCCCATCTTCAAGTGTTCCAAGTACATCTTCTAGCATTTCAAGCTCATATTCAAACACTACAAGTTCATCTCCAAGCACTTCAAGTTCAGTTACATCTTCAAGCATTGCTAATTTACCTCCGAGTCAAGCTATAATCTTAGCCATGGTCGCCAGATATGCCCCTTTGGTCTTACAAGCCCCTTTTCATGCCATGCCATAGGATTACTAGAGTAAAATTTTTCATTTTGATGCTACCGGTCAGTATACTACTTATCAACATGTAAATAAAATAATGGATTACTTTGAATTACATGAAATTGATGAAGCTGATGTACAAATGAGATTATTTTCCCAAACATTAGCTAGATATGTTAAGAAATGGTTTAAATATTTACTTTCTAACCATATTGCTGATTTAGCTCCTTTCCACCAGTTTTGTATTAATAGATGGGAAAGAAATAAAACCCCCTTACAAATATTATTTGAATATGAAAACATTATAATAGCTCATAATGAATCTATTCAGGATTATTGTACTACGTTTAACATCATTTACAATGCAATTCCAGCAAATATGAAACCTCCACTAGATCTATCCCTTCCTGATGCTTTTGACACTGATATGTCCTACCAATTAAGTGAAAGAAACCTTGAAACTTTAAAACAGATGCAGACTAATGCAGTTAGTGTAGAAGCTTACTTATTAGCTAAAAGAGTTAGGATGAGGAATGAAATAAGAGTTACCATTAAGGAAGAACTATCCACATCAAATATTAAGATAGATATTTTAGATAAAATTATGGAAAGAATAATGGATAGATTAGAAAACATTGAAAGAAAACCTCAGTGGTAAAATCAACAAGGTCCCTAGATTAGAAACCCCAACTTTTGGAAAAATCCTAATACTGGTAAACTATGCTGAAATTTGTCAACAAAATGAAGAAGACCAGGACCCCCAGATAAAATTGATGGGAATTAACGATGAAAATACTATTTTTTTTACCGAAGACGAACATGAATTATATATGTTACAACAATTACAGTAAGATTCTGGAGAGTCTTATGAATATAAACAAGGTTATGAATCTACTATCAATGAAGCTCATAAACAGTATAACCTTAGAAACAAAAAGAACACATAAGCTCCTACTAAGAAAATAGTCCAAACCCAAATTAAGAAAACATTAGAAGCTCCTGTGACCGAAATGCTACAAATTCTCCCTAGAGAAACTCATAATACTTCCAGTCCACAAATTGCAGTCAATCCAAAGGTTGTAGACATAACATCATCTACTACTCAACATCAACTTCTACTAAAACTTCAATTGATACTCAAGTTGTTCAAGACAAGAAAATAAAAAATAAAAAAGTAGATACACAAACCAAATTACCAATTGTTGAGAAAAAGGAAAAAAACATACAAACTACAATTGCTAAATAATAAATCATTCTATTATGAAAAACTGAAATCCCATTTAATATCCAAATTGAAAATACCAGTTGCTTTAACAGAGTTGGTGAAAAATTATTCATAAAAAACCCAAATCACTGAAACACTAAACATAGGAGAGGGCTAAGATGTTGTTAACCTCAATGATGATCAGCTTGATTTATTATTTGGTCCTAAGGTAAATGGAAAACGTGAAGAAGGTGGTGTTCCTCCATTCTACAGTAGCTTAAATGTTCATGATAATATATTACACAATGCTATGTTAGGCTAAATAGCATCTCATAACTTAATGCCTAAAGCTGTCATGGAAAAATTGAACTTATACATTGCTAGACCATACAAAACCTACTCTCCTTCGACTCTAGTCAAGATAAATTGCTTGGCCTAATAAAAGATCTCTGTGTAACTCTAGTTCAGTTCTGAACAAAGAGTATTGTGATGGAAATTATAGTTGCTGATATCCCTCCAAAATATTGTTTTTTTTTTTACTCATGAGGAGCAAAATTATAGGGATCTATGCAATTAGATATGTCATATGCTACTATTTCTATATTTGGTCAGAAAAGAAAACTTTACATAGAAAATTTGATGAAATTCATTGTTAGTAGTGCATAAAAACCAAATAATTATCGTATCTATTCTATGCATTTTGAAATGGACTCATTTATCTTATGTAATTTAGACACTGGTAAAAACAAAATCACAGTTGTAGAAGAGAAACACAAATAAATTGACAGTGAAAACATACCTCATGAGTCTATGTGGAATTTAGATTTATATGGCTCTGTAAACAAATTAGGAGTAGGAGCTAGAGCATGGATCTATAACTTAGAAAATGATCATTTTGAAGGACATTCATTAAGGCTAAATTTCAAGTGCACCAATAACATGGCAAAGTATGAAGCATTAGTGTTAGGACTGAAAATTGTAAGAAAACTTGAAGCCAAAAGAGTTTCTATCATGAGAGACTCGGAAATTATCATAAAACAAATCAAGGGAGAGTATCTTGTGAATAATCCTATACTTAGCCAATATAGAGAAACCATTATACACTTGATATATTTATTTCTTGAAACTAAATTTGTTGTTATTCCAAGAAAGTATAATATGTAGACACATAGTTTGTCCACCTTTTCTACAACATGCAGGTTACCTTTTTAGCCAAATCATCAGTACACTATAGAGGTAATACATAGGCAAACCATACCCGATAATTTGAAGTATTGTCAAATATTTTCACAAGACTCACAAATTTATGATTTTATGAACTATGAAGGAGAATTTCATAAATGTAATATAGACACTCACTGCAAAACAAATTATACCATGAATAACGAGTTAGATATAAACGATGTAAATAAAATAGAACCAACTAGATTTACTAAACTAGAAATAGACAAATTAGAAACAATAGAAATAGAGGAATTAAATAATGATGAACCTGAAGTTTTAAATCTTAAAGACAAAATCTTGCCTAAGGGATTAGACCCATTATAAGATCCCTTTGATTGCAATGATGTAGCTAGAAAACCAAAAATGGAGCCCTGAAGATTAGGTATAGAAGAATGTAACATAGGAATAGAAGAAAAACCTAATCTTATCAAGTTATCCAAAGCATTACCACCAGCTGAAAAGGTGAAGTATATTAGTTTGTTCAAAGAATTTAAGGATGTGTTTGCTTGGAGCTATGAAGACCTCAAGTCTTATGATACCAACATTATCCAACATAAAAAACCAATAAAAGAAAATCAGAAACCATTTAAACAAAAACATAGGAGAATTAACCCTATTATTATGCCATTGAGAGAAAAAGAAGTTAAAAGGATGTATGAGGCTCAAATCATAGAACCCATTTGATATTCTGATTAGGTCTCAAATTTAGTCCCCACTAGAAAGAAAACAAGATAAATCAGACTCTGTGTTGATTTCAAAAACTTAAATAAGGTATCATTTAAAGATAACTATCCTCTCCCTAAAATGGACCACATTCTACAAAGGGTATTAGGGTCATCTAGAATTTCATTACTTGATGGATTTTCTGGATACAACCAAATCCTAGTCCAACCTAAAGATAAAGTAAAGATTGCATTTACCACTCCATGGGGAACGTTCATGTACTTGAAAATGCCCTTTGGACTGATGAATGCTGGAGCTACATTCCAAAGAGCTATGGACATAGCCTTTGCCAAGGAAATCCATGACTTTTTAGTCATTTATCTAGAAAATATCACAATATTTTCCAAAAAATATAATGAACATCTAGATCATTTGAGAAGAGTATTCGTAAAGTGTAGAAAGTTTCGCATATCCTTGAATCTTAAAACGACACTCTTTGGATTAGAAGAAGGAAAATTCCTGGGACACATTTTCTGAAAAGAGGGAATTAAAATTGATCTAGCTAGGATAGAAGCAATCCTTAATATCAGTCATCCTAGGAAGATTAAAGAGTTACAAGAATTTCTAGGAAAAATAAACTTTCTTAGAAGATTCATCTCTAATTTAGCAGAATTACTTAGAAATTTGAATAACATGCTGAAAAAAGATTCAATACTTAAGTGGATAGTAGAGGCTAAAAAATATTTTGAAGAAGTTAAAGAAGCACTTACTAAAACACATTTCCTCATAAATCCTAATTTCAAAAAATATTTTATAATTTTTTCATTTGCTTCAGAACATACCATTGTAGCAATCATGTTGCAAAAAAATGATGAGAGTTATGAACAACCTATTGCTTTTTTCAGTAAATCCTTGAGAGATGCAACACTAAGGTATAATATCATGGAAAAACAAGCACTTGCTTTAGTGAAAGCCATAAAATATTTTAGAGTATACATTATATACTCTCGCATAATTTCACGTGTTCCAAACTCTGTTGTAAAGGACATTCTAACTCGGAATGGACCTGATGGAAAGACAAGAAAATGGATTGCCACTATACTAGAATATGACATTGAAATCAAGCCTACAAAATTGATGAAAGGCCAAGGTTTAGCCAAAGTCATGGCTGAATCGAACTGTCAGGCTTTAGACATAAACTTCATTGCTCAACTAGATGATTAGGAAGAGATGGTGACTCCAGAATTCAGTGAATCTTTCTTTGATTCACCCCGGTATGAAGACATTATATTTGTTTTACTCAATTTACAAGCTCCTCCTAGTTTATCTAGAACTAAAAGTAGATTCTTGAAAATGAAAGCAATGAAATATTGTATTTTAAATAATGTTTTATTTTGGAAATATCATTGTGGCATTATATTTTTCTATTTATTAAAATATGAATATAAAAAAGTCATGCATGAATTTCATGCAGGAGACTGTGGAGGACACGAAAACTGCTGATAAAATTTTAATTGCGGGTTTTTACTTGCCCACTTTTTTTCATATGTTAGAAAGTATGTGACCTCCTATTGCAAATGCCAGATATTTGAAGGGAAAAAGAAACTCTTACCATTACCCCTAAAACTCATCTCAACAGAAATGCCATTTCAACAATGGGGTTTAGACTTCATTGGTGAAATTCACACACCCTCTTTTGCCCAACATAAATGGATTTTGATAGCCACTGATTAATTTAACAAGTGGATAGAATCCATCCCTTCTAGAAAATCCATAGAATTTGTCATTATTTTATTCCTTGAGAACAACATCCTTTCTAGATTTTTATGCCCACAAATGCTCATTACTGATAATGTTGCTGCCTTCAAATCCAATAAAATCATATAATTTTGTAACAAATACCATATCACCCTTGGCCATTCCACTGCCTATTACCCCCAAGGTCAGGGACTAACATAATCTTTAAATAAAATCCTATTCAAAATCATTAAGAAGCTATTAGAAGACAACAAGAAAACCTAGAATAAAAATTTGGTTAACGCCTTATGGGTAGAGAGACTAACTATAAAGAAATTTATTGGTACCTCTCCTTATCAATTGGTATATGGGATGGATGTTGTTTTTCCATCTTCTTTAGGAGCTCCAGTGATAAAAATGATTCAATAACTGCAAGTAGAACCAAATTATATCCAAAGGAGGATAAATCAGAAAATTCATTTTCAGCAAACAAGGGAAGAAATTTATGTCAAATCTCAAGTAATCCAAGAAAAAATCAAGAATATTTTTTATAATAAAACTAAAGAAAATGATTTTTGCATAGGTGATAAAGTACTCAAATGGGATTCTAGAAGAGAAGAAAAGGGAAAACATGGAAAATTTGACTTTCTCTGGAAGGGCCCATACATAATTATCGTTACAAAGGCAATAATGCATTTTTCTTAAGAGAGTTAGATGGAACAGATCTACTAGGTGGACCAGTCAATGGTAGAATGTTGAAGCATTATTTTTCACTATATTAATGAGTAGTTCATTTATTTTTCTTTTCTCATTGTAAATAACATAGAAAAGTTTAGATTGGATTAGATGATTTTCTTCTAAAGTTGAAGCCCAAAGTGAAGGCCTTAAGCTTTAAAATATATAACATCATATGTTTGAATAAAGGAAATCATAGAAAGCAGTTCCAAGGAAAACAAAGTAAAAGTTCCAAGGCAACTGATCAGAAAGTTCTTGACATTTCACTAGGAGATGCCATGCCCGAGTGGAGCCACTGCGAGGGTCCTAGAATAAAAGGTATCGTAATTTTGAATTAGATATGTTAAGTCTTGTAATATTGTAGATACCTTTTCTTTCTGCAAATTTTTTCCCATATTAAAAAATGAAAAGAGGGTATGTCCTCAAAAAATTCAAAGGACCAAAAGAAAAGAAGATCAAAAAAGGATATTAAATATGAGCCCCACAAAAAGAAACAAAACTAAATTATGAAAGTGTTTCACATTCAAATGCAACTATTCTTAGTTTACTTTACTTTTGCAAATGATAATGTGTCCATCTTATCAAAAATTCCACAATTCATGATAATCATATAGTTTAATCTTGATTATTCATGCCTTTAAATTTCATGTCATGATAGTTAGTGAATAAATATTTGACCAAACCATTTAATCTTGGGAGATTAGTAGTTAGGTAGAGAATAAAAATTAGCTCATCAATTTAATCTGACCTATTGGAAGTTATAAGGTTAGAAATAGGTTAGTTTTCTTATCAAAATTAAATAAAAGGGTGAAGAAACTCAAATGCACCCAATAAAGGAAGTAAAAAATGTTAGGATAAATAAGGGTAGGTACATTACTTTCACAAGTTATGGAAGGCATCATATGGTTTATCTTTTATCAATAATATCCTTCTAAATACATTCCCCTAGCTAAAAACCCTATTTCCACTCTTGGAAGTCATTTCCACTTGTAAAAATCCCTTTCTTTTTTATAAATACCCCTTTCCCTTTATTCTAACCCTTTCCCCTTCCTAAAAATCCCTTTCCCTAGTTAAAAACCCATTTCCCTTTGAAAAATCACTTCCCCTTTACTAACTCCATTTTTTCAATAAAACATGAGAAAAACCACTTAATCAAAGTTTAAAGTGCGAAAAATATTAGTGGAGGCCCCCTTCAATTAACCCCTCTTCCTAATGTATTTATAACATCCTATTTAAATATATTTATTCACCTTTATATCATTTAAACCCACTTCATTTATACCCCTGCTTAACATTATCCTCACCCCCTTATGCTATTTTAGCATATAGTATATATATTCATTCCTCGCTTTAATATAAATTACCTTCCGCAAACATATTTACCCCTTCGCATGTTAATCCCCAACCCCACTTTATATTAAAACCCTTCCATTTTATATTACCTTACCCCAGTTTATTAATCTCCCAACCCACATTATATTTAACCTTTTGCATATCTTATTATCCAACCCCACCTTTAAGAACCCGCAACTCATCATACCACTCGTCAACTGTCCGATTGGCGCCACCCAAATCCAATGATTTCCAATCCCTATCGCACCCCTCTAACTATGAAAGTTAAAACCAATGGGGGGTGATAAATGGATGGTTTCATAGCCTCGTCCCTTTTCCATGTGACATTCCCATGATGCATCGCACCCCCCATCCAAAAACCGCCAAACAAATTTTCATCGTGCGATAAACTACCAAACTACTTTCTCACAATTGCGATGAAACCATGTAATATTACCAATTAGCCACTAATACTTTGAATATTATAACTAATCCATTTTTGAAATAAAGAGAAGGAAGGATAATAAAAAACCTATCCCAATGTTAAAAGGGATTGGATTAGGAGGATATAATAAAGCCACTTGGTGTGAAAGGAGGGAAAAAAATGAACTAGATCCAGTAGACCAAGTCAAAAATGTTGTTGCAAGAGGAGAGAGACTAGCTAGGGCAGCACAGTTTTGAAGGAGGAAAATTCTCAAGGAATTCACATCACTCATGAGTGGGGTCCAGGGTGAGGAAGCTCACCAAGGATAAAGAGGAGGAGATATCGACAAGAGATTCATTCCGTATTTATTATTTTTTTTGGTCTTTTCACTGATTACAAGCTCCATCAATTTAGCCAGAGTTGCAGTTTAGCTGGAGTTGCATCACTGTTTAGTGCAAGGGATTCTCATCCGGGAATTCTATCTTCACCATTGGTATAGTTGATTGCGAGATCTAAAGAGGAGGTCTTGAGTTCAATTCTCATAATTTATTTTGAAGGGAACCATTCTCCATCCTAGACAGTACAGTCACTCCCAGTGATTGCGTTATTTTTGTAGAAACTGCAGTAGCTGGGGTTGTATCTTCCCATTTTGTGCTTGTTTCAGAGGAGGAGGAGTCTATTTCACTCCAGGAGATCTATTTAGGAAGGCCTTGGGCCAATTATTGTATTGTTTGTCCATTTTATATCATATTTGATATTTCTTAATACAGAGTTGTTGGGTACAACATTATTTTCTGCAGAGTTGCATTTTATGTTGTTATTTTTCCAGAAACCCTTGCCAGGGTATTCTGAGGTGCTTGTAAAAGAGGTCTAACCTCTCATTTTTTATTCCATGATTAATGACAGCTCTAGATCTATATTAAACTATATTTTTTTGTAGGTTCCACAATAAAAATAACACTGTTGCAGTCTCCAATATTTCTATTTTATGAAGCAGTGGGATTGGAGTTCCTTTATGCATATATGAGCCAGGGAGATCTTTTTAGTGTAGCTAAAATGATTTCTTTCTGATGCCATTTCATATTTAAGCTACCTACAACATATATTAGAGGATCCAAGTCCTGGTCTGCATTTTTATTTCATTTTCTTCCTTATACAACGTCCTCATTGGAGAAATTGCATAAATTCCTGAAAAGGAATATTACAGTGGTATTAGAGCTCTACTCTTGGCTCATATTGTGGGGGGGAGATTTATCTTAATCATGGAGGAGGAATACATATCAAAACTCATAATTAAAACCCTACAGAACCTTGCAAGGGATCTCAAGGAGATGGGACATGAAGAGGAATCTTTAGGGTTTTTCCATGAGGCAAGCACCCACACCGCAAATGGCATGGTGCATTCAGCTACATCATAAAACTCCACTACACATTCATTTCTAACTAGAAGAGATAAGGAGGGAACCCTGGGGGAATATTTTGAAGAGTATTAACTCCAATATCAAGGGTTCAAGGAGCACTTGGGCTTTCAGGAGTTTTGTTGGATCAAGGATGGGAGGAGGATTAATCCCCATCAAAAGGAGGATAAAATAATGTAGGCATCATCATAATAGTGCAATATGGTGATATTATTCTTTCCCACTTTTTGTGGGACACCTAAGTGCACAACTATGGGCTGGGTGGAGAAGCTGGACAAATACTTCCAACTCAACAAGGTTTCTAAGATGGAAGCCATCATGATAGTTGTGCTACACCTAGAAGGGGAATCTCAAGAAGGGTGGTTTCATGGGCTGACCACACTTGGGCATCATCATATCACTTTATACTCATGTTTCACTAAGAAGCTAGTGGGAAGGTTTTATCCAAGAGATGTGGAAGCCCACTTTGCCAAGGAAACCAAGCTCAAACAAGAGGCAGATCTTCAGGGTTATATTACTGAGTATTTGCAGCTTTCAATGATGGTGTACAACCTCACTATGAGCAGGAAGGTATGCATGTTTGTGAATGCGCTAGCTGAACCATTGCAAGGTGTAATGTTCCCAATCTGGAATTTCTACAATAATGAGAATACCCTAAGGTAGTCTAGAGTTGGAGATGAAGAAATATGCCTTAGCACAGATGTCCAATGACTTAACCTTTAATAAAATATGCAGCAACAACTTTATACAGTGTTTTATAAACCAAAAGGTGGGGAAAAGTGATGATTTAGGCCCTTAAATGGATGTATTCAGAGATATACGTAAAAATAAGATGGGAAAGTGGTTGGATCTGATAGCTAGGTTTATGAGGGACTCCCAGTTCCTCCTTTCCTAACTAGGCTAGAAAACCCTGATTTCCCATGGCTTAGATTATACAGAAATTTGTTGAAGCATGGATAGTGTAACTTCTTATTGTTTTGAATAAAATAATGCTGGAAAATTAGTATGGAAACTTAGAATATGACTCAAATTATTTACTTTAAGGAAAGCAGAGATTTACATAAAGAAAGGCCCCAAAATTAGGTTCTACAACCATGGAATGAGACAGAAGATCTGGATAGTGTGATTTTAAAGGGGCTAAAGCTTCTTATTATTCAATTATAGATCTGCAAAAAATATGTACATAGGCTCTTTATTACACTCCCCTTGGGGATCTCAGAAAATCATCAACAATAGTGAGTACATCTGAGATCTAAGTCACAGTTCTGTAGCAGTATTCAGAAATTATGTAGTAAATACATTAGCAAATGAATCATATTTGAAGGGTACATGGACTGGTTTTCCAATCCATGGATCACCACTGTGAAAGGAAGGATCCTTTCCACTATAGATCTCTCTTCCAGGAGAACTCCAAAACCCCTGCAACTCTTCTCCTCAACAATTACATAGTTCAGGGAGAGCAACTGTGTTCTTTATGATAATATACACTTTGGCCTAATGCCAAGATTTGGTATTGAAGGAAAAGCTATGGATACACTCTACTAAGAGGTTAAAAGACACACTCACTGAGAAGAGGTTCCAATATAAGCTAGATCTTGCAGATCTATAGTTCTACTTGCTACAGCTCATTTAGACAAAGAAACCATCACTAGATTTATGTTGCCAAGAGATATGGGGCTTGGCCATATGCCAAATAGTAGAGAAGAAGCAGAAACACTCCAAGAGCTACTCAATGGAAGGATGGATAATTCCCCAATAGGAGATCCTCACTAGTCTCTTGCTAAACAGCCTAGATAACTAGAATTTGTCTAAGAAGACAAATTCTTGAAGATCAAATACATTCAACAACATTTCTCTTGAGCCTTCTCCTTCCTTTTATAAGATGAGGATGTACAAAACCATAAACCACCTTCAATCACTTAACCCCTTTCACATGAGGTCCTCCTTCTAGAACTGCGTTGTCCCTTTACGAGATACATTAAACCTATACAATGTTGTATATTTTGTTCTATTGACACAATCAAGTGGCTCAATCCTGTTCACAAACAAGTAGATTTTATTAAGAAAGCCCTGATTTGTCTCTGTTCACATTGGGAATTGATTTATTTTTATGTTTTAGGAGTTTTTCATGTCCTCCTTTACATTTTATTCATCAATAAATAAAATTAAAACATAATGAAATATTCCTATTAGCTTGGGCTAATTAGGAACATTACAACCCTCCCCTCCAAAATTGTTGCTTGTCCTTAAGAAACTGCAAGGTGAGAGCTGAGAAATCTCCTCCTCAGTGACACCAACATAAGATAAGCTACCTCCATAAGCTAGGCGCTCACCAATCCATACATGTCTTGCTCTTCCAAGGTTCTCATGAGATGCAAATAGCTCATCCCATTAGGAGACAATAGATCATATGAAACAAACATGGTTTGCCCCCATGCTCTCCCTGAAACAGGAAAACATAAAGTACATGGAGAGTAGCCATCCCATGAGGCACATGCCATCCTTCCTCCTTTCTCTATACATCCCCATAAAATTATAAGTACATTATCACAATAGGGAATCAAAACAATTTTCTTTAAAATAGAAAATTGCACATATGGAGGTGGGTCATAGTCCCACATGTGGAACCAATGCAAGGCATCCACTACTTGCATCAAATGTAGATATGGTAAGTGGTTTTTCCACCACTTACTTGCTGCCCACACCATATCACCATGGCTGAAAGTGTGATATATGTTTGGTGCTTTGGGGAAGCACCCATCACTTTGCAAAATCTCCCTCTTCTTCTCAAGGAAGTGGACCAATTCAGAAATTTTTGGGGCCCAATATTGGCCAAGAGGCTCACATGATATAACATTCCTCCTTGGAGTCATGTCCTGCAAGAAAATGGTGTAAGAGTACATGAAAGAAAAATATAAAACATATGTAACATGATCATGTTTTTCACCAACAATCCTCCTCCCATTAATGGAGTGGTGCAAGGATCTATTCACTTCCTCAAAAGAAGAAAGAGTGAGCTGATTTGACACTTCCTTTTTGACCCCTTCCATGCCAAGGGTGTCATGTGCAAAGTTTCCCCTCCCATGCTACTTCAGATCATAGCATAATAAGTGGCCATCCCACCACCTACTTGCTACAATAAGCTTCTTCAAAGCTTGAAAATAGTGGAGGATAATAGGTGTTGGCTGAATATGATTCAAACAACACATGTCATGCTCCGAATTCTCCCTTGTGAGAGATCCCTTCCCATGACATAAACCTAATACATGACCTCTTGCATAAGAAAACACAATATATAATGTAGCATCCATATAAGGTTCTATCCTCTTCTTGAAATACAAATGAATTCGGAAGATTGCACTCCCAATGGATAAATTCACCCATTGTACCTTTCCTCCTCTTACGTTTACAATAAATATTGGAGCATCATTAACATCATGATATAAACATGCTCCCTTATGCCATCCCATGAGAAGGTTGCATCTTCTCCCAACCCAAAGTACATATATGATTATGATATTCATTCTTAATAGAAATACATGTACATACATCATGGATACAAGTAGATGTATGGACATGGAATTCATCATGGGGTGTCCATACTCTCTCCTCATCAACCAAAAAAAACATGCCTTCTTATTATGCATTATTTTCTTGAAATACAAGGCATGAGACAAGAAATTCAAAAACCTTGGGTGGTACCGAAACTCACCCAATAGGAAGCAACGCATGTGATCTCCCCCCTACTTCAGATCTAGATGTGGTAAGTTGTTTGCATGCCATTTACTTGTTTCCTTCATCATTTCACCATGGCTGAAAGTGAAATGTATATCTGGTGCCTTAGGGAGGCACCCATCATTTTTTAACACCTCCCTTAGCCCATCAAGGGAGTGGCCTTATTTGAAAATAATCTTGGCCCATAGTTGGCCATGAAGCTTGTAAGGTAAAACATTCCCTTTCGGAGTTATGGCCTACAAATGTAAAGTAAGAGAATACATATAATCATGAAATAAGATGTGATTTACATAAGCATGATTCTTACCCAAAGTCTCCAATGTTGTGTTGGATTCCATCTTAGAAAGAGATGACATGGATGCATAAGGTTGAGGGAGCACTTTGCTCTTCTACTCATCATGGGAACTCCTTAGTGGAATTCCTCCAAGTAAGGAGACATCAAGGCATAGATCATGGAAGGATGTATGGGCTGATGTGTCCTTGATTTGCTTGAATAGATCACCTTGTATTCTTTTTTCATTATCATGCTGAAATAAAGAGGGAAAAATGTTTCTTACCATGTGGAGCTTGCCCTCCTCTTTTCCTTCTGCAATCTTCAAGGTCCCATCCTTTGATAGTAATGACACATGATGCCAATGTATGGTGCCATAATCTTCATATAATGAGACCTCCTTAATGAAATATGAATGAATACATGAGTGGAGAAGACCCTCCATGCCTCCACTGCACAATCCAATCACCTTCGTAGGTGTTTCAACCTTCTACAATGGATAGGAATGAGGTTGGCCCTCTTCCCCATCTCCTCTTTATGTCCTCATGGTTTTACACCTTCTGCATTTAAATGGCTTTTGAAATGCAATCCCTTTGAGCTCTTAAAGAAAATACTTCTCATCTATGTCCTTCCAAAACCATTGAGGTTTTGGATATTCTGTCGGTATAAGTTTCTCTTTGAGCTGGGGAGTGTTCATTGAGAAAGAGGCATCTAGAAAGGAGAAAAGGTTTCTCAGTTCAAGATGTCTACCATTCATCATTTCTTCCTCCATTGCTTCATGAATGAAGCTGCAATTTGAATGCCCCCATGAGGAATGGCACCTCCTTTCTTCCTTACTTCTCTTGTACAACACAGTGCAACTTTGTTGCTCTAGATCAACAACATACAGAAATGCAGATCTCTTCATACAATGTGCTAAAATGACAAGAGATGGATCCTTAATCATACCTTGGTGGGATGTAGAAGCAAGAGCTTCTTCTGCAACTGTGTAGTCTTCCTTCATTATTGAACATGAAGGCTGGTCCTCCAAGTTTGTGCCAGCACTACTACAAGTCTCCATCCTTTCAATCTTCTTGAGATCTTCTTCAATACCCTTCATAGTCCGGAAAAGGAGCAGGGAGATCTCCTCTTCTGTCATTCTCCCAAGTGGTGGAGCCATGCTCTTGTTCCTTATATACAATTCATCTTCTTTGTGAGGGAAGGAAGTGCATGGGTCTTCCTCTCCTTCTTGAAACCTTCTGCAGGTCTCACTGCAACTTTCTTCTCCTTGAAACCCTCTAGGAGTTTCATTTTCTTCTTCTTTCTCCTTTATCTTTCTTCCCTCTTTGAAGAGACTCTTCATGGATCTGGAATATGATGAGGTAAAACTCATCTTCTTCATAATTCTAACCTTTCTCCTTTCTCTACAGAAATTTGTCTTGAAGCCACACGCTGAGCCAAATATCTTTCTCTGATACCACTGTAATGTTCCCAATCTGTAATTTCTACAACAATGAGAATACCCTAAGGTATTCCAGAGTTGGATATGCATAAATATGACTTATAAAATATTCCCAATGACTTAAAATTCAATAAAATATGCATCAAAAACTTTATACAACATTTTATAAACCAAAAGGTGGGGAAAAGTGATGATTTAGGCCCTAAAATGTATGTATTCAAATATATGCATAAAAATAATATGGGAAAGTGGTTATATCTGATATCTAGGGTTATGAGGGACTCCCATGTAAAATTTCAGAAAAAACAAATGCATTTCTCTATGTTAAACAGTTCATCCTTTCCTAACTAGGCTAGAAAACCCTAATTTCCCATGGCTTAGATTATGCAGAAATTTACTAAAGAATGCATAGCATAATTTATGAAGGATTTAACTAAAATAATACTAGAAAATTAGTATGGAAACTTCGGATATTACACAAATGATTTTCTTTAAGAAAAAGAGAGATTTATATAAAGAAAGGCCTCAAAATGAGGTGCTACAACCATGGAATGAGACAAAAGAGATGGAAAACATGATTTTTAGGAGGTTGAAGCTTCTTATTATTCATTTATATATCTGAAACAAATATGTACATGAAAACATAGATCTATAACCGATCATAAAGCCAAATATGCTCCTTATTACACTCCCCTTGGGGATCTCAGCAAATGATCAACAACAGTGAGTACATCTGAGATCTAAGTCACAGTTCAGAAGTAGTATTCAAAATTTATGTAGTAAATACGTCAGAAAATAAATTATATCTGAAGGTTACATGGATTTTTTGGCCAATCCATGGATCAACACAGTGAAAGGAAGGATCCTTTCCACTAGAGATCTCTCCTCCAGGAGAAATCCAAAACCCCTGCAACTCTGCTCCTCAGGAATTATGCAGTTTAGGGAGAGTAACTATGTTTTTTGTGATATTAAACACTCTGGCATTATGACAAGATATGATACTAAATCACAAGCTGTGGATACACTCTTCCAGGAGGTTAAAGGACACACTCACTGAGAAGAGGTTCCAATATAAGCTAGATCTTGCAGATCTAGAGTTCCACCTATTGTAGCTCACTTATAAAATGAAAACCTCACTATATTTATGCTGCCAAAGAGAGATGGAGCTTGTACATATGCCAGATAGTGGAGAAGAAGAAAAAACCCTCCAAGAGCTACTCAATGGAAGGACGGAGAATTCCCCAATAGGAGATCCTCACTAATCTCTTGCTAAACAGCCTAGAGAACTAGAATTTGTCTAAGCAGACAAATTCTTGAAGATCGAATACATTCAACAACATTTCTCTTGAGCCTTCTCCTTCCTTTTATAAGATGAGGATGTGAAAAACCCTAAACCACCTTCAATCACTTAACCCCTTTCACATGAGGTCCTCCTTCTAGAACTGTGTTGTCCCTTTAGGAGATACATTGAATGTAGAAAGTGTTGTATATTTGGTCTTGTTAACCAGGTCAACTGGCTCAATCCTATTCACACACAAGTGGCTTTTATTAAGAAAGCCCTGATTTGTCTTTTTTCACATTGGGCATTGATTTATTTTTATGTTTTAGGAGTTTTTCATGTCCTCCTTTACATTTTATTCATCAATAAATAAAATTAAAACATAATGAAATATTCCTATTAGCTTGGGCTAATTATGAAAATTACACAAGGGTTGGTCAAATCCACTAAACCAACCACACTCGAAGTTGTGGAGAAAGCTAAAGATCTACAACATATATTGCCTAGGGAAAGAACCCATTTGCAGCGAGAGACTGACTCAAGATCAAGGAAGACAATTCCTTCTTAGGATTTAGAGGGAGAATATGTTGTAGGAAGGACACATCATGTCAAGACCTCTTCTAAGAGGGATGTCAACACTGTACAATCCAAGGAAGACTTTGCTCCAAAAGGGGGAGCTATTATAGCATTAGGAGGAGTTCCAAAGTATCTAACCTTGTGGGTGAAAGGTACTATCACGGGGCAAAGAGTCTTGGTGTTGATAGATAATGGAGCTACTCATAGTTTTATTCATGCACAACTGGTACAAAGGAGAGGAATTCACATGGAGTTTGAGGGATTCTCAGTTTTGGTCCCAGGAGATATGACCCTGCAATGTGCCAAGTATGTCCCGGAACTAACCATTACCATGGGGACCTACACCTTGACAGATCACTTCTTTGTGGTCGAAATTATAGACATGAATGTTATATTAGGGGTCCAATGGTTAATCACTCTTGGAAGAGTTACCACTAATTCAAGAAACTTGGAGATGGAATGGACAGGGGGGGAGGATGGCTAGCATCAAAAGATCAAGCGTATAAAAACATACCCCCCTCAGGTTGTTTTAGCACACAGGATGGAGGCAGATCTATGCAGAGGGGATTCTATGGGTATTCGAGCTGCATATATCAGAGGTGAGGTGCAAGGATTCACCTATTCATCTAGATGTTCAGTCTCTCTTGGACCTGTATTATACATTATTTGGAGATATCCCATCACAGAGACCTCCTGACCGACGGTTTGAACACACCATTGAGCTGGAACAAGGGATCCAAGTAGTAATCACCACTCCTTATAGGCATCCCAAGGCTTATAGGGATGATATTGAGAGGGCCATTCAAGATTTTCTAGCTCTAGGACACATCCGGCCTAGTACTAGCCCATTTTCTTCTTAAGTGGTTTTAGTAAAAAAGAAAGATCGAACATTAAGGATGTGCACTGACTATGGGGCCTTGAACAAGAAGACCATGAAGAACAAGTACCCTATACCCAGGTTTGATGAACTCATGGATGATTTGAGGGGATCCAAATGCTTCTCCAAGATTTATTTGAGATCTGGCTATCATCAAATGAAGGTGGGGGAGCAAGATATCCCCAAGACAGCGTTCAGATGTCACTATGGGCACTTTGAGTTTCTGGTGATGCCTTTTGGACTGACCAATGCCCCAACAACTTTCCAAACTTGCATGAACCACATCTTCTGTTTTCATTTGAGAAATTTTGTATTGGTCTTCTTTGATGATATTCTTATCTACAGCCGCACTTGGGAGGAGCACTTGCAGCATATTGAGACAATTTTTCATATTCTCAAGGAGCAGAAATTCTATGCCAAGCTCTCCAAATGTGAATTTTACCTCACAAATATGTTGTATTTGGGGCACATCATAGGAGTAGATGGAGTAAGGGTACATGAGGAGAATATCTAGGCTATCAGAGATTGGCCTAAGCCCAAGAATGTGATAGAACTTAGAGGGTTTGTGGGCATATGCACTTACTAACAGAAGTTTGTGAAAGGGTTTTCACAAGTAGCTGCACCACTCATAGACTTGACAAAGAAATGAGCTCTCCACTGGACACCTACAATGCAGAGGGATTTTTATAAGCTCAAAGAGGTAATGAGTAGTTGTCCTATTTTGGTTTTGCCTGACTTTTCTCAACCTTTTGTTCTAGAATGTCTTGCATCAGGTGAAGGTATTGGGGCAGTCTTAATGTAAGGAGGGCATCATATAGCCTTTGAGAGTAGGAATGTTCTCCCTCGTGAGAGGTTGTATCCCATATATGATAAAAACATGTTGGCAATCATTCATGCATTAGCAAAATTCTGGCAATAGTTGGTGGGGAATAAGTTTAAGGTGAAGACTGACCATAACAATCTTAGATTATTCCTTGAACAGAAGCAACTCCAGGAGAGACAATAGAAGTGGGTGAGAAAAATCCAAGCGTCTAATTTTGACATAGAGTATGTGAAGGGGAAGAGCAATGTAGTGGCTGATGCACTATCCAAGAGGCCTACGGTGCTGTCCTTGAGGGGCATGGACGCAAATTGGAAGGCTCAACTTTTAGCTGAGAATTCCAAATATGACTTTTCATGTGAGATACTTGATTGGGTGGTATTGGATGAGAGGTTTAAAGTAATGGATGAGGTCATCTATTACCAGGTCTAGACCTTCTTGGCTAAGAAATCCAAGCTTAAGGAGAAGATCTTATTGGCATCACATGATTCACCACTTTTCAGGCATCAAGGTTTCACAAATTCTTACAAGGCCATAAGAGAGAGATTCTCATGGAAGGGTCTCAAGGAGGATGTGCTCCGACATGGCAGAAAGTGCACCATTTTTCAGCAAAATAAGGGAGAGCACACCCACCCTTCTAGGTTATTGCAACCACTACCTATTATGGATGGGAAGTGGGAAAGTATCTCTATGGACTTCATCACCGGCTTATCGACAATTCAGGGTAAGGATTTAATCTTTGTTGTTGTTGATAGAATAACAAATTACTCTCATTTCTTTTCCATTTCTGCACATTAGACTGCTTCACAGGTGGCTGAGCTCTTCTTGAGAGATGTATTTAGACTCCATGGTCTCCCAAGGACCATAGTGAGTGATCGGGACAACCGCTTCATGGGTGGCTTTTGGCAAGAAATTTTTTGGTTAGTGGGGACTGATCTGACTCCCAACACTAGTTGTCATCTCTAGACGGATGGACAGACCGAGATAGTGAACAAGTGGTTAGAAGGCTACTTGAGGAACTACGTAGCAGGGTAACAAAAATCTTGGTTGCGTTGGCTCCACTTGGGAGAGTATTGTTACAACACTACTCATCATATTTATATTGGAATGACCCCATTCCAAGCCTTATATGGGTATGAGGCACTCTCATTTTCTAATGTTATGTTTGGGGCAAGTAAAGCTCCAAGGGCAAAGGAATGGATTCAAGAGAACCATGACATACTCAGGGCACTCAAAGATAACATTTCCACTACCCAAAACTAGCAGAATATGTATGCAAACCATGCTCGTATAGAAAGATAGTTTGAGGTGGGGGATCTTGTCTCTCAGCATCTTCAGCCTTACAAATAGTCCACACTCAAGGAGAAGGGAGCTGAGAAGCTCAAACCACGTTTCTATGGGCCATACAAGGTGGTCAAATGTATCAGTAACGTAGCATATGAGTTGGAGCTTTATAAGGGGAGAAACATCCACAATATATTCCATGTCTCTTGCCTCAAGAAGGCCATTGGGAGGAATGTAGCTTCCAACATGGATCTCTTCTCTATTGATGAAGAGGACCACTTAATATTGCAGCCAAAAGCAATCTTAGACACAAGGGAGAGGCAGCTGAGAAACAGAGTCATCAAATAATATTTGATTCGATGGAGGAATCTACTAGATGAGGATGCCACTTGGGAGGGAGAGAAGTTCTTGCAACATCCTTATTTATTATTTCTTGTGGGAAAGCAACTTTTGAGTGGGGAGGACTGTAATATTCCCAATCAGCCATTGCTACATGGAATATTATAACTGCTCCATTTTTTAAATAAAGAGAAGGAAGGATGATAAAAACCTATCCCAGTGTGAAAAGGGATTAGATTAGGAGGATATAATAAAGCCACTTGGTGTGAAAGGAGGGCAAAAAAATTAACTAGATCTAGTTGAACAAGTCAATAGCGTTGTTGCAAGAGGAGAGAGACTAGCTAGGGCAATGTAGTTTTGGAGGAAACTTCTCAAGGAAGTCACATCACCAATGAGTGGGGTCTGGGTTGAGGAAGCTCACAAAGGATAAAGAGGAGGAGATAGCAGCAAGAGAATTCATTCAGTATTCATTATTTTTTTGGCCATTTTACTGATTGCAAGCTCCAGCTGTTTAGCCGGAGTTGCAAAACTGTTTAGTGCAAGGGATTCTCATGCGGGAATTATATATTCACCATTTGTATAGTTAATTGAGAGATCTAAGGAGGAGGTCCTGAGTTCAATTCTCATCATTTATCTTGAGGGGAACCATTCTCCATCCTAGACAGCACATTCACTCCCATTTATTGCATTATTTCTGTAGCAGCTGCACTAGCTGGGGTTGTATCTTCCCATTTTGTGCTTGTTTCAGATGAGGAGTCTATTTCACTCTCAAAGATCTATTGAGGAAGGCCTTGGGCCAATTATTGTATTTCTTTTCCATTTCAGATCATATTTGGTATTTCTTAATACAAAGTTTCTCGGTACAGCATTATTTTCTACAGAGCTGCATTTTATGTTGTTCTTTTGCCAAAAACCCTTGCCAGAGTATTCTAAGGTGCTTGTAAAAGAGGTCTAACCTCTCGTTTCTGATTCCATTATTAATGAAAGCCCTAGATCTATTTTAAACTATCTTTTTCTATAGATGCCATAATAAAAATAACGTTGTTGCAGTCTCTGATATTTCTATTTTATGAAGTAGTGGGATTGGAGTGCTTTTATGCATATATGAGTCGGGGAGATATGTTTAGTGTATCTAGAATGATTTATTTTTGATTCCATTTAATATTTTAGCTACCTACAACATATATTAGAGGATCCAAGTCTTGGTCTACATTTGTATTGCATGGTTTTCCTTATACAACGTCCTCATTGGAGATATTGCAAAAATTCCTAAAAAGGAATATTACAAACCATCATTATATTTGAAATAAACCACATGCCATGTGACTAGACCCAATATTTAAAACATTAATAAAACCATGCTTTCCCATTATTTTCCTATTCTCTGTTGAAAGTGCGAAAGGACTAGAAAACATTTACCCACCAAGTCTGAAGCCATTGACGACTAGGATTGAACCCTACTACCACCTGGCCTTATTCACAACCAAAATCTCCATTTTTACAGGTAATCCTAAGTTCCTGAAACCAATAATTAAGCACAGAAAGTAATAGTTGAAAAAATTAGTGGCTTCCCAGAGAATTATATCTGTAAACCCTTTTGCAACTACCAGTAGTAGACATTGACCACGCCCCCTAACCAATAAAGACTTCAAAATTAGTGATATTGTCACTAATTTTAATCTTTTGGAGCTCCACTTTTGTAGCCATGATAAATTCATTGATTAGGCTGATGATATCCACCTTTGGGACTCAAACCTACCCAGATACATTTTCCCAAATACATTTAAGTTCCTAGAACTCATCAGATTCTGCCAGAAAATCTATTTACCCAATGAAAGATATTTAGTGACCCTAAACCAGGAAATACTAAACAATATTACTTCTCAATCGATTAACCAGGTGCTACAGATTCAACCAAAACATGATGAAGTACCATTATCTATTGAAATCCTTATTTAACTCTACTTGTAGCTAGATTTTCCTAAGAGATTCCAAATATTTCAAAATTTCCTTCCTCCATCAGTGGAAACCCCTAAAATTAATCCTCCATATTCAGCTTCCATATTTTCAGAGAGAACCAGACAAATTGTTACAATGATGTCACGTATTTTGGGGTATTTCACTGCTGAGCATGTAGATGCTTCTATCCTAGGTTTCCTATCCATATTGTTCCTAGGTCAGCCTCCAACTTCAACCTTAAATTTTTCCCATAACCTAGCAGATGCAATCCATGATCATCTAGTCAAGATACTAGAAGAAGGAGTATTCAAATGCTCTTCAGTTTTGTTACATATGTTCATATATTTTCAATCAGAAAGGTTTGTAGTTAGCCTCCAAAAACTAGACAGAGACGGTAACCCCCAATCGGTTATCTTTTGGACATCCTTGAGCAGAAAGGATTCGACTAAATTAAGCTATAAATACTTCATTGATTCTTTTGTTTATCCAATTTTTATTATGCTAAGAGGTAGCATTTAGCCTAGAATCAATGAAGAGATAAAGAAAGTGTTGCAGTTATAATATCAAAGTAAAATAGGAGACTGGTATTTATACCAGAATCATATAGAAATTAGGGTGTATGGAAGCCAGCTAACTCCATAAAAGCTTCCTAAATACCTACAGTGAGGTTATTTGCATTAGAATACATCAGAAAAATCCTGAAATCAAATGAAGTCAATTTCCTTTCAGCAAAGAAGAAAACTCAATTCAAGATCAAGAATCAATTAGGGCCTTTTATTTGCAATAATAGGAACATTGGATAGTAACCAAAAAAATATTTACAGGATTTTAAGCTTAGTAGGAGTTTCAAATGAGAATATGACCCCTTGGGAGTTATAATTATGTTAAGAGTAAGATTCAAATTAACCCCTTTTATTCATGAGTCAAAGCTTGAGATTGAAAAGTATTCCAACCAATCAGAGTGGTTGGAAAATACTTTACAAGAGGTATATAAGCAGGTTGATACTAGTTCCATCCTACTTACTCTAGCCACACAAGACATGAATTCAAAAAGGGCAAGACAGGAACACTAATATTCTGTAGAAACCATTTCTGATACTAAGTTCAAGTTTATTTATAGGAAAAAAGGAAAAATGAATCCAATGATAGAGACCATCAAGATAGTTGATACAGTGGAAATCATTGATACAGATATAGTTGTCGGAGATAATACACCTCCTACCATTTCAGAAGAAACACAGCTACCATCAAACTCTAGTCACAAATCATTCAGAAATAGCATAGTGCGGAGGTTTCATCATCAAGAAAACCAGTGGATAAAGAGAAAGACATAATGGAACAATACAAAGAAATCAAAATCATGAATGAATCATTGAAAGTTCTAACTTATGCCTAGTATTGGAAACAAACTCCTAGTGACCAAAACATATTACTTTAAGCTTTTGATTACAAAACTAGAAATATGCAAATGACATTTTTACAGCCAACAGTGCAAGCTCAAAAATCATCATCATATTACAAGAAAACAACCTTTGAAGTTCTTGCTAAATATGTGCATCCCATAGATGAAATTTTGTTTCAAACAAGCAGGAGAAATTTTCTATTTCATTAAGACAGACAAGGCTTTAAGGGTACAAAAGTTACAAAATTCTCTAGAAAATATAAGGACATAGCGAAAGATAGAGAAATCTTCCTCACAAGAAAAGGATAACAGGATAAAGTGACTTGAAGATTTGGTTTTGGAAGTTGGTTATGATCCAAATAATATCAAAGTAGCAGAAGAGCTTATCAAGAAGAAGAATGCATATATAGTTTCATTGAAGAAACAACTTAAGTTACCAACAATAGAGCATCCAAAAAATAAATAAGTTTTGGAAAATGAAAATCAAAAGGATGAAATGATGGATCTCATGATACAGTTGACAGTTCAACTAAAAGAGATGGAAACTAAAATGGAAAAATTAGTGCAAGAAAATAAAGCTAGTATGGAAGAAGTTCCCATTACTGCCATCCCTAAGGCCTCCACATCAGCAGTTCAAACAGTCGATCCCAATCATGAATAAATTAAATTGATTAAAGAAATGAAAATTATGTTAATAAAAACTACTGTGATCAATAGGCTCAAAGAACAAGTGAAAAATCTAGAGTATGAAAAGAAATTGGTTCAAGTAATGTATAAAGCAGAATCACAGAAAGCAAATAGTTTGACTGATAGAATTCATAAGTTAGAAAAGGAATTATCATTGAAATATCCTCTAGCCCAAGAAAAACAACAGTTGTGGGTCAATATCATTAACACAATTAATGATATTTTTCCTTATATAAAAGAGATATTTGAACAGAAGGAATTGACAAAGGAAGCTAGTGATGCAATCCAAAAGGTAAAAGAAGAGCTTTGAAAGAAACTAGAGGAAGCCATTGAGATAATAAAATTCCTAAATTCTAAAAACAAGTAGGAATTAGAATAAATTGGGATAACAGACCGAATAGAGAATATCCTATAGGTGAATAAACTGATTTCCAAGAGAAATCTAATGATAAAACTTGAAGACAAATGCCAAACAATGGAACTGGAAGTCAACGGGTTCATGAACAAATTTGATTTTTTGAAGGCAGAAAGGTCTGCCTAATTCTTCGGTGATTAATGATAAACTAATGAGGTATGAAGATTATGCTAAAAGTATCAAGGAAGTAGCTAAAGAGACTTCCAACATTTCATCAATGAAAGGAGTTCCAATAGTCAAAGTACTCCTCCAGAGTTTAGAGAAGTTATTTTACCTCCAGCATGAGGTAAATCACCTTTTTTTGAATAAGCCCACATTTGCAAAATATACAGAGGGAAATGAGATTTACAGGAAGATGGTAAAAATAAAACTTCCAAATGAAGAAGCCTGGGAAAAATGGTGTGATTTACTATGACAGGTAAAAGTACAATCAAGTAAAAGAGAGAGAAGATAAAAGAGTAAACAAAGCAGTCAAGTAAAAGAAATTTCACATAGTTAAAGAGTAGATAGACAAAGAAAAATGAAATACAGAGTTAAAAGAAAAGTTAGATGAAAGACAATGTGAAAGACAATCCAGTGTGAAAGACATCCAACGTGAAAGACAACAAATATCACAGAAACAAATAAAAAATCAAATAAACATGGACAACTTGCATTTAGTTAAATAGGTGTCTCTATCTTCTTCCATAAAGATATTTTGTTTTCCTTGAATAAATCCTAAATCAATTGATAGGATATTTTGTAATAAGTTGTATAAATACTTCATCAATTCGAAGTATTTAGTGTGGATGCCTCAATATTTGTGTAGTTGAATTGATTTACTACCTGAGGGTTTATTGTACCATTTCTAAGTTGAAATACATGATAAGTAATAACGGTATTTCCTTACAGGATTCATGCATTCATCTACTTCAGTGAAGTATATTTGAATTGTTCATATTCTTTTCTTAAGTATTCCATAAACTTGCATGTTTTCTAAATTTTAATGTTATAACAAGAAATTTTATTGCAGAACTTATTTAAATATACTTTGTTTTGAACTGTTATTCATTTTCATGTTTTCTTCCGATATCTGGTTTAGAGAATCCTTTACTGCTCTATCATCTCGATTGACCTCCTTCACCTTCCTTCATTATCTGGTTTAAGGAATCCTTAATTTCTCCTTGATCTTGATTGAAAACCGCTTCAACATTCAGTCTTTAAGATCTGATTTTTATCAGCTAATTTTCCCTGTAACACTTCCTTTAGAACTTAATTATATTCCATTTTATTGATATATTGACTCCATATCCCAATGGAAAATATAAAGGAACCTATCCATCTAAATTAATAATTCCACCATCAAATCAAAATCAAACCAAATCAAGCATATATAACTATCCTAAAATCAATTAAAACAACAAAGTTAAATCATTAAGAGAGAGCCCTCTTTGAGAATTAGGAAGGCTAGATCCTAATCTCCAAAATTGGTTGATAGTTACCTCTGATATTTCTTTTGACACATATAACAACCCTTGAGAAATTTTGGAGAGATAATAGAACTCAATGGGAGCTCAATAAGCAAAAAGAAAATAAAATTAATCAAATTATGACAATGACAAGAGAATAAAAGTTCGACCATGATAAAAGTATCAAAGGTGAATAATGAATTGAAAACCCTCCTATTTATAACAAAATATTGAGCTATCCTTGATAATGGTGCATAATCAAAATATTATTAACCAAGATCTAAATCTAACTGCTTGGAATATTTTATTATATTTTGTTGGAGGGAAAAATAATTTAAATTGGTTAAATCCATTTATTTAGAAATAAAAAATAAATAAATGATTTACTTATCATTTCAAGGATGGGGTTAAGGAAGAATTTATCAAATAATGATTTAATCAATTATTCCTAAGCCAATATTTCTGGTAAAATTAAAGATATTAATTCCAAGTAACTGGTTAATCGTTAATTATTCCTAGATAATTATAAAATAAATAGTGATTTATCTAATTATTTATCATTAATTAGGTTAAATATGATCAGGAATATTATAAAAAAGTAGTTTAATTAATTATTCTAAGAGGAAAATCAAATAAATAAAGATTTATTTAATTATTCCTCATGGGGTTTCCTATTTGGACTAGAAATAACTTAATAAACTATGGTTTATTAAACTATTTCCTATTGTGAAAGGAATTTTACTACAGTAAAATTGGTCTTACATGGTGTATTTTGATCCATTTAATGGTAAATGGTTTGATTACCAAAACTTAGTTTAACACTTATTGTAAGCCCAAAATAAAGGGTAGATTGATTTTGAGTCCTATCCATCTCATCTTCACTCTTTGCATGATTCTTTTGTACAATGGGGTTATTTACAAGTCATTCCCTATCCTTTTTGGATAGTGATACTATATGATTTGTTGTTTGTGGGGTGACGCATGCCACCTTATCTAAAAAACTTGTAGACTCTCTATTCTAAAAATTGTGAATGTGATGTCAAAATGTAGAATGCGTTGCTCTTGCGTTGGTATTTTTTTGGGTGGTAAGTTAGAATCATAGGAGATGAGGTTGTGATTACTGATGACATATGCATGGCTTAACAATTGTGTGTTTCTGTATAATGGCTCTTTTTCTTCCTTTTCTATCACCTTATTTAGCTTTTCAGCCCTTGTATCCTCATGTGTCAACCAATATTCTAATTACATCAATTGCATGTCTCCAAAATGTCAGTTGTGGTCCCAGAAATTGATGTCTGTGAGGATTAGATTGGGTATATAAAACTCATCTAGTTTTTCCTTATCATCAATACTTTCCATTTTTCAAAACTAAATGAATTTCCTATAGACGTGGAAAGGAAATGATACATACTGGGCCAATATATTAATTTTAAACTCCATCCACTTCTCCTTGAGAAAATAGCATAGAAATTGGATATTTTCCTACATTGTAAGGCTTGGATAGATAATATTTCCATGGTGGAAAGTTGTGTCTCTTTTTCTTGTAGCTACTCTCTTAACCATGTGTTTTATTTTTGTAGCTTCTCCCTCCTATTTGATTCCCTTAGTCTCAAGTCACTCAATTCCTTCCCATTTCAGTGACTTCCCCCTCCCTGAGGACCACATCTTCTAAATTTCTAGATTTTCCATTTGAAATCCATCTATGTGTTTTAACTCTCTCTATCTCCAACTCATAGAGGCATGGGACTAAAACATTCTTAGGTATAATCCTACCTACCTCAACAAATTTGTAGTAGGACTATAATATCAATTGTGTATCAGGATCTTGAAGCTCTTGGAGTCCGTTTTCATCTTCTTTTAAGGTGGTTTCTTCTTCATTTATCTCCACTTTCTGCCCTTATAACATCCCTTTTCTCTCTTGTAGCAGCCCCCATTTCTCGTGTAGCTACTATGTTTTCTCTTGTAGATATTTTTTTTTTTCCAATTGTATTTTATGTATTTCGTCTCTTAGAGTTGACTAACCTGGTGGTGGTACTCCCCACAAGTACCATGGGTGGCATGTTTTCTTTCTTAGGAGAGGTAACCTCCTTAATCTTTCCTTCACTAGGTACCACTTACTCCTTTTACTTGGTGACTCATCAATGGTGATAGGGTCCTTTGAAGGACGTTGTGGTTTCCCCTACCTAATCTTGGTGCTCTTATTTTTTTTGAAATATAGGGGGCCTTGCTTTATTTTCCTTGTTTTTGGTTTCACATGTGTGCTCAATGTGGCCAATTTCATAGCCACTTCATTCTCTATATTCCGTGGAGAGAGGCTTCTTTGGTGGCCTCACTTCTCTGTCTCTTGGGGATTTATTTTTCTTCTACTTATCTTTCTCCTTGTTCCTTAACCTCTTGTTTTGGGGAAAATCACCCTAGAGGTTTGTTGGGTCAAAACCTCCACAGAGCAGGGCATGCCATTCAGAAGGACTCACACACAACCATACTTGAATGCAAAAAACTAGATAACAATGATAGCAGAACTCACCCGTCGTCCTACGTTCAAAGTTTATCTACTGGCATATTATGCTATATCCTGCACTTTGGGCATACAGGACGTCAGTGAAAACTGCAACTGGCTTTACTCCGTTTCAGCTAGTGCACGGGTTGGAATCCGTATTTCCCATTGAATGTGAGATTCCTTCTCTTAAATTAGCTGTTGAACTTCTTCCTGACACTTCTAGTCTTGAAGAACGACTCCTTCATCTGGAACATCTCGATGAGCAGCATCAGGATGCCGCCACGATGAATGAAGCACATAAAAACTGAGTTAAAGCTCAGTACGATAAGGCGGTCAAACCTAGGGTTTTTTCGGAAGGTTACCTTGTTTTGGTCTATGCCCAAGAAAAAGATGCCCTGGGGGCAGGAAAATTTAAGTCTATGTGGTATGGCCCCTTCATCGTTAAAAAAGTCCTTAAAAAGGGAGCATATACCTTGGTTGATTTTGAAGGGAACGAGTTGCCAGAGCCCAGAAATGGGCTCTATTTGAAGAAGTATTATGCCTAGGCTTCGGCCTGGCATGTTGCTTTTGTATATAGTAGTTTTGCTTTGTACATATCTGGTTGATTTTCGATCTTTGATGGGATGGTGATGTTTTTGATCTGCTTTGGCAGGTTGTGTTGGATGTCACGAGTCATTTTGGTTTCACCGATGGTGCTAGTAGACACACCTGTAACTTAGATTCCGCGGCTTGGGTACTTCATCATCCATCCGGTCAGCTATTAGTATCAAGAGGGGTCTGCATTGGTCCTGCTTCCAATAACATAGCAGAATACACTGCAGTTGTTTAACTACTCTTGGAGGCAATATCTTTGGGTGTTGATTCGTTGGTAGTTTTCTTGGACTCTCAGCTGGTGGTGTCGCAATTGAACAATACTTATCGGATTCGAGATCCATTTTTACTCCAGTTGTTCTTGAGGGTATGTTTGTTACAGAGATCATTTCAATTTTTAACTTTCATTCATATTACTCGAGCTGACAATTGGATGGCAGACTCATTAGCTAATCAAGCATTGGATTGGAATATTAATCATTCCATACAATAAAATTTAATCATCAAAAACATCATACATTTTGATACATTTATCACATCACATCAAACATCGTTGTATATATATCATCAGAGTGTTCAAAAACTTTACAAAATTTTGATCCATAAAGTCATACAAAATTTGGACTTATGCCTGATCATGTTCAGTCTCAAATAATATACAGTCATCTGATACATCATCTCTATCTACTCCTGAGGTCCCTACCCAGAAGTTGTGTTCCTATAGAACACAATCGCGGTGGCAACTCGGCGGAATAACCGTACCCAGTCTCGGGGCACTCCTACCACCCGTCTCTGGATGGCTTCCGGTAGATCTTCCACTACAGCCATAAGTACTTGGCGGGTTAATCCCTCCAAGTTCCTCTGTACAGCCTGGAGGGTCCTGTCTGAATCCATTGTATCCGCTTCGCCTCGGCGACACTTGTGTCATGGGAAACCCTCAGGTCGAACTGGTCCAATATCTGTATCATGATCATTTTAAATTGTAAGTCATTATGAATCCAATCAAAAACATGTTTCTTTTTCATTTTTTCATACATATTTGAAAAAATCCAAAAAATTATATAAGTAAAAAAATTACAAACTTACCGACTCTTCCCCATGCCGCGCCTGGTGGAAGGACAAGATCTGGATCACCACGAAATTCCATCCCGGCATAGGGATAGTCGTCCACAGTGATGGTTTGTTCCCCCCACCAAAGGAAGAACTCATCATCCCAAGTGGTCCGGGGAACTTCACTTCTCCCCAATCTCTTCATCATGTCTTCCCAGTGTGCAATTCTTGGGTCTCTCGGGCTGCTGATGGTAGAGATCACTTTGGGTCTCAATGCTGGTATCTTCTCGAAGAAGAATGTCATCAAAATTGTACCATATCCAAAATGTTTTGTCTTTTCCTTTCAGATAGAAGTCAATTGTTGCTTCATGTTCATCAGTAGAGCTGTGCACCAATCATATACATGAGTTACACATTCCACTACTATACTCATTCGCGTCCTGGATGCCTGGTGTAGAGAAGCTGATCCTGCTACTCTCCCAATGGTAAAAAGGAGGATTTTTATGTGAAAGTCTCTTAAATCTTTGATTGCAATTTGAGTTCCCACTTTCTTGGAACCCTCTACGCAGTAAACGTGGACATAATCTTCCACGGTTAGCCCTCCCAAAGGCTTCCCGTACAAGTCTACTGGCTCCCCCCTCTGGGAGAGTCTAGTAATAAAATATATATCTTCCACTTTGATGCGTATGGGCATCTGATCTATGATGAAGCAGTCTTCTTCTGGTTCCCAATAGTTCACAAGCATTTCGAGCAACCGGACTTTACTCTTCATATTTGGCATTTTGAAAAACTTGAGCAATCTACAATTCTAGAGAATATTTAGTGATGCTTGATCCCGCATGACTTCTTGATCAATTGCACTGTGTTCACGCTCTCTCCATGATATGGTCATCCTGCAAAATTTCAATAATTCATTCATTAGCTACACATTTTCCATTTTGGGTTGTGCATACGCGACTTTCTTTGTGCACAGTCGCGTGTATACGCAACTTGGTCATTACCAACCCGCGTATGTGCAAACCCGTGATTTTTAGCAAGTGATTCTACGGTGAAAATTCCTAAATTTTAATTTATGAACGAACAAAATAAATAGCAAGGATGGTTTATGAGCTTACCTGACAAATTTAGTGCGATTTGACGGTCGGTTACTCCTGTTTTGATGAAAGAAGTTTTTTTCTCCAGAGCACTTTTTTCCAAATCAGTAATGTAACAATGAAGCAAATATGAGGTAATTTGTCTATTTATGTCCAAAAAGTTGAAAATTTTCGCAAAAATTTGTTATGCTTATTTTTTTCAATCTATCTTAAGTTGCATAACCCAGATGCTTGGAAGTGCCCAGATTGGTATGTTTTCAGGTACATTTTGACAAATTTGAGATTTTTCCCGGTTTTTGATCCATGACTGCTGACTCGTCATGGCAGGTATATGATCTTCACTGGCATATAGGTTAGGGAAATCACTTTCCGTTGCATCTTGCATACTAGCCTCCATACTGATCACTTGCCTTAGGGTCGATCCCATCAGGTCATGAGTATTACACCCATTTCACTCGTCGATTATTTAATCATGACTTGGTGGTAGAGCCTTCCTTTACATGGGCTTCCTAGTTAGTTCCTCACTATCACTTGTTGCCCATGCTACATTTTATGTAGGCTCGGGAGTCCTCTTTAGTCCCGCCATGACTTATGTGTTGAAGCTTCATTCTTCTTCTTCCTCACTATCATTTTTCTGGCTATTACCCTAGAGGCTCCTTGGTGTTGTTGAGTTGTATTACTGCATTGCATATTGGCTACTTGTTTATCCTGGCCTTTAGCCGGCTTCATTTTGGACTCAATGTTTAAGCCAAATTTTGACCTTGACTATCTGTACAAGTTAACCATTGCATGCACTTAGCTATCGCGACTTGACACCCTTTTACCTATGGATGGAACATTCCTCTGAGTATCGCTTACCAGTTTTCGCCACCTTGCATTGAGCATAGGATCGTTCCAATCCCAGGAACTAGTGCATCTGATTTTTGATACTCGTTCTATCCATTGTACCATAGCATTCTTTTATTCTTTTTCAGGCTTATTATATGAAAAAGACAAAAAAATAAAATATAACAAAAAAGAGCGGGAACGGGATGTATCTTCGTTATTTTGATGGCAGTACAGAGTCAGTTTGTCGCCCTTGAACAAAGCACATATACTTATATATATTTCCTTCATTTGGGATGGTTTTAGTTTTGACCTAGGTTCAGCCTTTACCTTGTTTCACTTATCAGTCCTCCCCCGGTTGGTTATCTCTTCCAATCATATGGAGAGTTTGTTCTGCCTCCTACATAACAGACTTATACAGTGTCACTTTTACTGCCATGGTCATCATGAGTCGTTCTTTTGTTCAAGGGAAGTCTAACCAGAGTCGGCCATTCTGCGGTGTCTCTTGACTCATTATTCAGTCGGCCTTCCCGGTCTTGTCAGTATCTTGTTCTATCACATCAGATGTTTTGGTCTTCTGCTCGTGCTGGTTTGAGAAGGTCTCCATTGACTTCTTGCTGGCGGGTTTGTCTCTTATCGACTATGACATATTGCTCTGAGAGAAAACCTAGAGCCGCACCCTGGCCCTATTTCCATCATTGATAGGTGACCTTGTGCTTAGCATTTGATCATCATTATGGGTCTTTGACTGAGTGGTTTCCCCTGTGTTCGACGTCAGAACACATTATCACACTTGGGATTCGTGCAGTACCTTGATTTCCATTTGACCCTATCGGTGGATATCTCGCCTCTGTGTCAACTTTCATTATTGGTTGGTTCAGAGGGTTTCTTCCGTGCGCTAGCTTCATCTTGTGCATGTCGGAAACGTACTTCGGTTTTGGTTCCATCACTCTACTTCGTTCGATTCCTTCCAAATCTTGGCCTGCGGGTTACACTCGCGCTGGACTGATGTGGGATGCCTTAATGCCTTCCTTCCAGCAGATATTTTCCCATCGACTCCGACTCATTGCTCTGGGAATAAGGTTTAGAGTCTTTTTGTCAGTACCTGAGGGTTTGTAGTCATCAATGGCAGACTCTTCACTATCGACAATGGGGATTCATCATTGCCTCCTGATTGGTAGATTCTTTCAAGTGTTCGACTTCAACTCATTTATTCACACTTGTTAGATTGTACTGGGGCACCTTGACACTCATTTTCATTATTGGTGGGTTGTCTCGCATTGGTTAATGGTATACATCATTGAACGGTAATCCAACGATTTCTCACATGGTCGACTTCAGCTCATTTATTCCCATTGTGTAGAATTGTGCCATAGTGATCGGTGAAGACCTCGGGTTGCATCAGCATTTCTCGGTTCACTTTTGACAGTTCATTCAGTTTCTGCCAATGATGTCGTTCACCCTTATATGTTGCAATGTCAGTACAGCAGCATCCTATATGTTGGCTCCCGAGTTGCGTGATTGTACTGTTTGTTCCACCTCTTATGATTTTCTACTTGGAGATTCAGTTACTTATATGATCAGACATCCAGTTTCAACATCATTGATCAGCTTTCTATATATGTAATACATGGACATTGATTTAGACTTGTACTTAAGAGCCATGCTCAGAAGATTCATTGTGTACATTCAGTTGAACTATACTTGTATACATTTTGGATCTATTCTGTACTTTCCATATGATGTATTTTTGACTGAGCATGGGTATGCCCGCCTCAGCATGAGTTGACTCACTGTTTTCATTTGGTTTTATGGCCAAATTTGGTAGTCTCTGTCCTGGGCAAGTTCTTGTCTCTGAGTGAATAGTACTTCTGCCGTGCATTTTCTCTCCCTTCTCCCACCCACATATTAGGAAGATTCTGTTGAGAGAAGACAAGAAGATCATTTCTTGCCATGTCTCTGTGTGATTCATGATTGTCTTTATGGCTTTGGGCACCCATTCTTACAGACTTGAACAAATTCACTAAAAAACAGTGTTAAAATTCCCATACGCGGGTATGCCCAGACTTTTCCGCGTGTATACGCGAGTCCACATGTACTTTTCCACGTATGCCATTAAAACCATTAAAAATATATATAAATTCCCTATTTTCGGACTGGGTTGATGGTTACTCCAGTAGTTCAACCACCCCAGTACATGGCCAACTATTTCCAACTGACTGAAACTACTTTGAGGGAGTATAAAAGCCCCACATGTGCATGGCCTAAGGGAGAGAGAAATTTTATAGACATTATACTCTGCTGGAATCCCAATTCAAGTCTGATTCCCCGTGCCTTCTGCACTTTCCTAGATTTATACAAGAAACCCTTGTTTCCTGGAGATGTTCATCCATTTATATGCCATCTCGATTGCATAGGTCTTGAAAGTTTCTTAGCGAGGCAAGGGTGGGATGAATCCGGACGATGGTCTGCTCAAAGATCGTGGAAGGATTCAGGTGATCTCTCCACTCTTTACTTCTGTACATGCTATTCATAATAATGAAGAACCATCTTGTTCCTGAACTTCTGTGTTAGTATCTATTTGTATATGTGGAAAGATTGATTATTAAGCAGTTATTATCATTTATATCATATTTCACATGGATTACACTAACGTTTAGGAGAAATATATGTTGTACAACTAGGTTTTCATGCATGTTCTTTCTTGTTTTCCAGGTTGAAGGAGGAAGAAAGGTTGCTGGGGGTTTGGACCCCGCGGGATCTACATCGAACGTAGGACTACGGGTGAGTTATGCTATCATTGTTATCTAGCTTTTTGCATTCAATTATGGTTGCGTGTGAGTCCTTCTGAATGGCATGCCCTGCTCTGTGGAGGTTTTGACCCAACAAACCTCTAGGGTGATTTTCCCCGAAACACCTCTTCTTCATGTTCCTTTTTTTTTCATGCATCTTATTTCTCTATTTTTCCTGCCTCTTCTTCCTTTTTTTTTCTCCTCTACCTCCAGTCTTGTATGTTGGTGTTTATCGAGGTCGGATTGCCTGGGTTTCAATAAAGGCTTCCTTGCCCATGTCTACAAAATCAATCCATAGTTCAAGGTTCCTTATGTGGCTGAGGTAATCAATAACAATCATTATAATGAGGAAATTGTTAGCATTGTGTTGGTGTTTCCATTCCCTCACTTTCTAGGTCATCTCAATGATATATTGGAGTAAAAATGTGGAATACTGAGTCTTTTTGGGATAGGAAAATTTTCCTTGAATATTATCTCATGGAGTAGCCTAAAAAGGTAGGCCTATAAAATTCTCAATCTCCCTTCACTATATATATATATATATATATATATTGTGAAGGGAGATTGAGCATTGTATAGGCCTACCTTTTCATATATGAGAATGTGATAAGCCACCTCATCCGAGGGGTAAGGTAGGCTCTCCCTTCTCACTCCATCTTTACCTTCTACACGTTTTTTATTTCAGAATGATGAATTTCTTCCTCACTGTGACACTTATTGGCTTTTCCTATTTTCTCCACTGAATTTCCAAGGGTAGGGTGGTCACTCTGCTTATGGTTTGAGGACTTAAATATATGACCAACCCTTAAAAAACAATGATGGCACTATATTCTGCTTGATAATGTAATTCCATGGAAATTTCTTCAGTGATTCCATTATCATACCCTTTCAAAATTTCAAAGAAACCCAAACATTGATGTCTTCTAAAAATGCTCACTACAAGAGGGTGTTAGTGAATTCTCTTTGTGTCTATGGGTTCTCCTTCATTCAATCCTCCCCCCATTTCTTCTACTACCATTATTGGTGTTATTTGGGTGTGAATTTCAATGTTTCCTCAAACCGATATTAGTGGTATAAATAATATTAATGTTCCTTTCTATTAGTGAGGGAGAAGGATGCTAGAATTTATATAATTTTTTTTTTCCCTATATTTCCTTTACACATGATGATTTCCAGATGTAACTACTGCTCAATTTTTAAATTATAAGGCACTAAATTTAGGAAAAATTCCCATGCAATTGTATGGAAATTATAGAGGGAGAAATCCACTTACTCATTTTAAAAATACATTTTTCATGTGCATGAGGGATTCAGGACAAATTTGGGTCACTTTGGCTCTCTTTCATCCTTCAATTTCCTCCTTTAGGTTCTTTTCATCCGTCCTGTAGGTTCTTCTCGTCCCTCCTATAGATTCTGTTGTGGAACCTGCAAAAAGATTTTGATGTAGCTCAGTGGCATCGAAGTCGTTCTGATTGAATTAGCTTGGCCTTCCTCTAAATATGTTTTGTAGAAACTAGTGTGGGTTCAAATGGAATCGATCCTACTATTTAATATACCCTTTTCTGGTAAATGATCAAAGAGATTCGGTGATATGGATCATACACAAGTTTCCTTTTTTGAACCATTATCCCCACTCATTGCAATATTTACCCTGATCTTCATGATCATCACCTCACTCCTCATAATCACCACCTCACTTGAGTTTACATTTCCATATTGACTGTGTGACTAAATGAACTTTAGTTTACTATAGGAGGGTGTCCAAGTTCATTGGTCATCTCTAGCCTATTAAAATTATTTTCTTGACCATTAATGTATTTTAGTAATATATTATTAGGGAAGAGGTGAGCGTGGTCATACATCAGCCTAATTGTGGACAAAAATTTTGAAGATGGTTTCATGTTAGTGTTGGGCCTCATAACATCATGATCTTGACGCATTTTATTTTATTTTCTTGTTTCTATTCAAGTCTTCATAACTTGATGGTATTTTGACTGATATATTTGTTGTTGTGTGTGTGCCTTCCATGTCTCTAATCTGCTACTAGTGGCATGGATGGACTTCTTCCTAAGGATGATGTTATTTTATCCAATTTAGAAATGGCTCCATGATGCTCCTTGTGGGCGAAAAAAATAGTTTTGAGTCATGTTCTCCCTATATATGCTACTACTAGAGGAGTACCCTTCACGTAGAAATCACTTAATCCATTTTTTACTACTTCATTTTCCATATCATATTATGATTAATTCATGAAATGTATGATGATAGGATTGGGATCATGATGAAGTGGTGTGGGTGATATAAGAATGGAAAATAGGGAATTTTTGTGTTTTTTATATGCATGACAGAGTGCAAATTTTGAGCTAATTTTGGCTATATAGAGTGGATGAGTGATGGATTTTATATTGGAGGGACACTATCAAAGTCACTTTTTCCCATCGTATCTTCCCGCCCCACCATTTCGGGTTACTCCTATAGCATTATAGGCTCCTCTTGTATCTTTACAACAAGGAGGCATAATTTGATTAATTTGTTGGATGGATGATCGAGAGAGGTAGGTATATGAGTGGAGAGTGTGGAAAAGAAATTTTTTATTATAATAATAGAGGAATACACTTGTAGATGCTACAATGTATCCATGATTATATCATCTATTTGGAGTCCTAAAAAGGAAAAAAATGTTAGCAAAAGTAGTGTAAGAACCTCTTCCCTTTGTTTTCCTTTCTCTCACTTTTCTCTTTTTTTTTGGGACAAGAATTTTTCCTCTATAAAGTTTTTCAACCTGCATGCATTCCCTAGGTGCCTTAGAGGAGCTTTTCACATGGGGATATTTTCATCTTTTTTTTTTTTTATTCTCTTTTTTTCTCCTGAGATGCCTCAGAGAGGTTTTCAATTCGCACGTTGTCCTGAGATGCCTCGTGGAGGTTATCATTTATTCCCACTTATTATTATTTTTATTATTATTATCGTCATCATCATTATTATTATTATTATTATTATTATCATCATCATCAAATCTGGTGGATTAGCGGCTATGAGGATCCCAATCACGTTTAAATCTCTACTGACTGAACTGATAAAATCTACCTTGGATAAATGTTTCTTGTACAAATTCAACCTATGACCATTGATAAGTAAGGGAAGCCCTTCCTCATCAATTGTTATGATTTCAACATACTTATTCTCATGACACGTATATACTATATATCGAAACAACCATATTGTCATTAACTTCCCCTTCAAATTCTTTAATATGGAATCATACAACACGGACAAATCTCCTTGAAAATTCCTTTCTTAGTTGTGCTTATCATGCCAAATAATCCTGTGTAGATGGATTACCTATGTGTGCAAGAGATATTGCATTCTAAATTCATCTAGACCATTTAGTTGGATCAATCTCTAGTATTTTGATGTAGTGATATCAAAATTTAACTGAGCTTCCATCCTCAAGGTGTTATACTAAATTTCAATAGATAGTAGGACATTCTTCCCATATAATATCTCAAATGGAGTAAATCTAGTGGTGGTATTCCAAATGGTGTCGTAGGCCCAAGTGGCATCTGCAAGTATGTCTACCCAATAGTTTTTTCTCCTTCCAACAACCTTGGTAAGAATTCCCTCTAATGTTTTCTTTGTGACGTACACCTTCCATTTTTATTGAGGGTGATAGGAAGTAGATGTCCTATGCTTAAGGTGGTGTTGCTTCATAAGATCTACAATCAAGCTTGATGCAACTTTTTTCTCCTTAATAAGTGACTAATTCCCTTGGAAAACCAAATTTGTAGAATATATTATCCCTCGAAAATTGAACCACCTTCTTCTTAGTTTCTGCTTTTACTTATTTTTTTTTAGTCCTTTTGGTAAAGTAGTTAGTGAATACAAACATATACCTTTTATGTCCTCATAGGGCGTCTATTTGTCGAATGAAATCCATGCCCCACTTTTCAAATGGCTCTAGATTCACTAGGGGTTTTAAGGGCATGTTATGCTTGGATGTTGGCCTTTCCATCCTTTCGCACTAATAATAGCTAGTGGTGTACCTCCTTGCATCTTGATGTAAAGTGGGCCAATGGTAACCTAATTGTATAAATTTGAAGGATTTCCTCTTAACAGAAAAGTGGGACCCATAGGGTCCATATTGACATGTTGAGAGGATTTGAAAGACATATTATTCCCTCACACATCTTCTCATGATGTGACCTGTCCCTAATCTTAAAAATATTTCCCCCAATCCAAGTGAATGGGGTGCTTTTCGTAATAATATTTCTCTTCTCTTTGGAGGATGTTAAGAGGAAACCTACTAGCAACCAAATAGTTCGCTATGTCATGAAACCAAGGAGAAAGCATTAATATGGAAAAGAAATGTTCATATCAAAGTTGATCATCTAACATTTCTTCCTTTCTTGCAATCACAGTTAGTCTTGACAAGAAATATTCAACCACATTCTCTTTCCATGGTTTATCAACAATAGTAAAATAAAATTTTTGAAATAATAACAACCATCTAATTATCATACCATTGTATTCATTAAATACTTAATGTTTGCATGATCACTTTGAACCAAAGTTTGATAACTAGTGATACAATGCCTTAGCTTGTTCAAAGATGCAAAAAAGCCAAAAGTTCCTTTTCAGTAACCACATAATTTAACTCAGCTTTGGGAAGCTTTTTACTGATAAAATAGATAGCATAAGGAAAATTTTCTTCTAGTTGTCCTAAGGCATCCCCTACAACAATTTCTGAGGCATTTTGTGTATATGGAAAGGTAATTCCCAGTTGGGACCCCTAAGGATGGGTGCAGTGGTCAGATTTTATTTCAGTACTTCAAAATATTTTTGGCAGTTTATTGTCCAATACAAATATGAATCTTTAACCAAAAATTCTAACAAGGGTAGAGCCAATTTACAAACTATTTAATGAACCTTGTATAATACCCTTCTGACATTAATAACCCCTAGTTCATATTTCATGCGATAACGAAAGATACCAACCCTGCAGAGCACCATTAGGTACCCCTCACTGCGTCGATGGAGATGCGTTCATATGAGGGAAGAGAAGTAGTCTCAGACATGGAAGAAGTTGTATCAACTCCAGAGAAAGATAAAGTCAAGGGAAAAATGTCGAAATGGGCTACTTCTAAGATGCACACCTCTCCAGAGAATGTTCCATCCCCCAGCCAAGTTTCCAAGGAGTGCGCCTCAATTGGTGATCCATCCAAGTGGTTGAAGATTTCTAGATAGGAAGCAATGCCTTTGGAGATCCCACCTTCCTCAGGCTAAGTGCCACCCTATCTAAGTCATGGAAGACCAGGCACTAGCCACAGAATTATTGATACTATGTGGGAGTATCAAGAAAGGCCGTGATCTCGAGATGTCATCCTGGTTAGAGAAATGTTCGGAAAAATCCACCGGAAAAAGTTTGATGATTACCACCTGGAAAATGAAGCAATGTTCCTAAAGTCGACACTAGAAAATTGGTTGGAATGGATGTTGTATGATGATGTGCCAAAGGTGGATCTGATGCCTTGGGCGTGCAGGCTGCACAACACATGAATCCTCAATATACTCTAGATTCCATACTTTGGGTGGTACACCATTACCGGCATATGCGGGTGCAAATATTTGGCCTTGGTTCCTAAGGGCTCGATGTGGATTTAGGGATGAATCCCTATTAATGTTGCACTCATCCATTGGATCATGAGCTTTCCCAACAGGGGGCCTCAGTTGATGAAGGGATTGAGGAAGATAAATTATTTGAAGCTAGCATTGGAGGTGAAAGAAAAATACTAGGTGGGGCAAGATAAGTGGGGCTTTCTGGTCCAAACTCTCTGTTATCATCGAAAAGGACCTTGATAGGCTGCTTATCAAGTCAATCTCAGTGTAACTATTTCAAACCGATATTTTGGCTGAGGCTTAACCTCCTCAGCCTGAGAGGGCTCTCTCAAAGGTTAATGATATAAGTTATAGATAGATGGCTAACTCTGTGGTTTGTGATTTTTTATGTTTACATATTGAAAGATGGAGACTTGCTACTGTTGGGCTATGGAGTCAGTGATAGGGATAAAGATAACAAATAGCTCTTCTTATAAAACTAAGGCTTCTATATACTTCAATGAAATAGTGACACATTGAGGAAGATGTAAATAAATTGATGTTCATAGGAAGTAAGAGCATGTGGTACATGAATTCTGAGTAATGATACATCAAGGTATTCAAAAGGAATGTATTTAAAGTGATTCATCAAAGCTTAACACTTAAAGGAAGTCAGAGCATGTTCCTCCATGAATTATGAGTAATAAGTGCTAAGACTATGGAAGTAAAATATATCAAAGACAAAAGATAAAACTCACTGAAGTACACTAAGAATCGCAGGTCCAGAAAGTTGTATTGCTTGTGTATATATCAGTCTCTCCAAATCCATTACAAAAGTAGTCTCTTCCTCCTAACATTTTCCAACCCCTATGAATTCGACCTCATGGTCGATATAGAGCATTTACCATATTGGATTCCATGATCCTCCTCTTAAGAATTTGAATTGCTATACTTGACACCTATTCTAACCATAAAACGGGCTATTAATTACAAAATGACAGCTAAATTGTCTTTGAAGAGTCCTAATTCTAATAGGACTAAAACTCCTAAATATGCTTCTAAAAACCTTATCTGATCTTCAATTCATCCTTTGCCACCTGAAACCCCATGAATTCGAATTTTTATGTTGACCATTCACTTAAATTCACTTTGCTGCTGATGATAAAACTGTCCTAGAAATTAGGGAACATGTTTCCTTGTTTTTAGGCTCAGGATCCTTTTAGTTTATTGAGATGTTTTGACCATTTATAACTTAATAATTCGATTATAATTTATGTTAGTAACATTATTTACATATTTCTCGAGTCATCCCTTCATTCCAGCTGTAAAAAATCCACTTTGAACTTCTCAAAACAGTGAAAACAGATCGACGCTATGAAAGTAGCACAGTTTCATAGTGCTTTTCGTAGCGCAGTCTTTTCAATCCTTTATTCAACATATTTCAATACTTTTCTTTCATGATATCCTTTATATTCACTTGAAATACTCCCATAAGAAGTTTCAAAACGAAACTCACAAAAATTCCTTCAAAATTTGCTATGAGAAATGATGGAAAGAGTCCTTCAGCAAATTATTCCTATTTCTTCCGTGAAAATTAGGTCTTGGGACAGAGCCTTTATCTTCTCATCCATAATGTATTTTGAGAAACTGAAGGAGGTTTTTATATTCCATTCTATCTTGAATGGAAATGTCTCTTGGTTTTTTGAAATAATTCTCTTGCTGTCCAGAATTTGTCTTAGAAAAACATGTGTAAAACAGGAAAACTTTGTTTCCTGAACATAAGGCTTCAAATAAAACCTTCAATCTCCCATTTCGTAATGAATTTGAAGAAATTGAGAGAGGTTTTTGTAGTTAGGTATGTTAGCAAGAAAAAAATATTTCAGTTTTCAAAAATTAGTTTTTATGGTCCCAGAAACCTCCTTCGAAATTTACTACTAAAACCAGAAAACAACGTTTTCTCTTCATGGTGAAACGCTGCTTCAACAGTTTTGTAGCGTGCTACGAAACTACTGTGCAAGAAAATTTGTTGAAAATTTCTTCAAATTTCGTATCTTGAATATGTTTAAACCTCATAAAAACTGATATTTATCAAAAAATATAGTAACATGACCTCAAAAACATAATCTTCATAAAAACTTTTCCTTCATCTTGATCAGATTTGGCTTATGGATTTATCACTTTTTTTTTCTGCCTAAATCACTCTGTTTCACTATTTATTTAGCTTCTCTTGAGATATTTTTAACTAGATTTATAAGCCTTCAACCTGTCTCCTTAGCGTCCTGTTGCTAGCCCTCAACTGAGTATTCATTACCCTCACAAATCTGGCTTCTTTTATTGCTGGTACAATTCATGTGAAATATTGTGCCTCATTGCTAATTATTTCTGGTTAAAAAACCATTTCAACTTCACAGAGGGCTTTCATCCTCTTAAAATTTATTTTTTCAACAGCATTCTTTCTAGCTCTCTTTCTTAACCTGGAAATTTCATGATTAGCTGATTTCAACTTTTCCTCCATCTCTTCATAACTGATTTTTTCTGTTTGAGTGGAGAATACTCTGTTGTTGGAAATTTCTAGTATAGGTGAAGAAATATCTACGAATTATACATGAAAAATGGATGCTTCCTCTGTTTTCTCTAGCTCAACATTAAGCTCTTGCATCTTTTTGGACTGTCTAGTTACAGGCTTCCTAGTGTTGAAGAGAAATGCTGCAACTTCATCATTGAACTTCAATTTCTTAGATGACTTCATCTTTTTTAGTTTTCTTCTTTAAGATTTTAATGATCATCCTCGCTTGATTAAGTAGGATCAACCTCACTTTATTAAGTAGGATCATCCTTGCTTGATATAAGATGAGAATAGCCTTAGTGTAAGATGACCACAAGCTTAAACTTGAGATAAATATGTTTCAATGCTTGTTATGAAAGCTGAAACGAGTAACACATATCAGCCCTTTCAAATTTGAAACATCCTTTTCATAAATGACACCTGTATGGTAGTAATGATGAGTAGGAATGCTTAAAAATTTTGGAAATGATGCTAACTGACTCACTATAATGTCATTGTATGATAACCTAATGGATTCTTATGATTTTCATGTTTTGAAAAGACATTTATAAGAATATGCGCTTTCATAGCACACCTAGTGCAATTTTGGTTAAATGCGCTATGAAAGTAGCAGCGCTTTCGTAGCACAAAAATGAGTTTCTGAACTGACCGTGCTACGAAATTGTGGTTTTGTGGCTAATTGTAGAGGATTTTTTCAAAATTTTAAAACATGATTTCTAAATGAATGATGGGACTTCACAACCATGGGATGAGACTTAAAGACCTTATTTGGAAATGAAAACTGACGTTTAAAGACTTCTGAACCTATCACTTACCTTTATTAAGAATGAAATGACTCATGATCTATTTGACACTATGACTAAAACAAGGTAAACTTTCAGAGTTTAGACAAAAAAAAATTAGGGTGATAACAGTAGCTCCACTTGGGATAGTGTGCCCTGGTGGTACACTAAGAACTGATAGCTCCAGTGCTGCTATCCATTTTCTTTGGAATAAAATTTTGAAATTTTTTGAAGTTTCTCATCCAACTTTAATGGCCTTTACCTCGAGCTTATGCTTGATGATTTCTGCAAAAATAACTCAAAATGTACCTACTAAAAAATGCCCAGTCAACCTTCAGATTATTTGCACATTCCTACCTACCTTATCAGCTCCAAACTCCATTTTAGCTCAATCAATATGAAATTTCCAATGTAGCGAGTCATTTGTTTTATCTGATATTTGAAACTCTTGACTTCATTCAGAATCAAGGTAACCATGATACTAAGATGACCAAAGTGACATATAATGTATATGATCTTCATGATGCAAATGAAAATGAAACATTGGAGTGCAAAGCTCTTCCATGTATTCAGCTATGGGGTCGAAAAAGACATGATCAGTTTGATGTTCTTTATGACATTCTGCATTTTTAGACAACTCATCCATACTTTGATCATCTACATAAGACTTCAGTTGTGTGCTTTCAAACTTCTACTCAAATTTATTTTCAAAAACAATGTATCCTTCCTTAAACACAAAAGAGAAAGGAAGCAACACATTCTCTTTGTGTTCTTCCATAGAAATATTCTGAAAGGAATGATCATGATCATGAAGACTATATGACTAAATTTGACGTTGTAAACCTTCAATGTCTTTCTCAATTTTCTTGGAAATTTTATCCAAAAATTTAATCTTGTCTTTTTTCTTGCACTCAAATGATTTTAGATAAGAATACAAGGAAAAAGAAAAATTTTAATCTATTTCTTCATTAATATGATCATCATTCCATTCTTTGAAACCTTGAATTGAAGGAGATTTTTCCACCAACTCTGTTTTGTCTATCCATTCGTCCAAAAACATAAGCCAAAAGTCTGCAAATGACTTAATAGATCTAACAGGAAAAATTTCAATCCATTTTTTACATTTCCCTTGAAATGAATCATAGAACAACATAATCCAAACGTCTTCATCTTTGAATTTAAGAAGCTCGGTAAAATCACAGAAATCTGATATATGCTTCAAAGTCAAACTAAAACCTTCTCCATTGAATTTTGGACCATTCCTTAAAAAATATGTATCCTTGGGAAAATTATTTGGGAAACCATGAATTCTTGAAAAATTTATACATGTATACCTTGAAACAAGAATGGCAACATATGAGTTTCTTCATAAGTCCAGTGGATTCACCATGAATCTATGAATTTTTTATTCTCCAAAAATGGAGTCGCCAAGGTATTTCTATAGCCTCGAACATATTTGTGAGCTCCTACTACCTTCAAGAGTTCAGCTTCATAATTTTTGGGAGATGAATATCTTCAGACTCCCGGAAGACACACCAAAATGGGACCCTGATAGGCTACTCATCAAGTCAATCTCAGTGCAACTATTTCAAACCAATATTTTCGCTAAGGCTTAGCCTCCTCAGCCTAAGAGGGCTCTCTCAAAGGTTAATGATATAAGTTATAGATAGATGGCTAACTCTGTGGTTTGTTATTTTGTATGTTGACATGTTGAAATATGGAGACTTGCTACCTTTGGGCTATGGATTCAGTGATAGGGATAAAGATAACAAATATCTCTTCTTATAAAACTAAGGATTTTATATACTTAAATGAAAGAGTGACACATTGAGGAAGATCTCAATAACTTGAGGTTCATAGGAAGTCAGAGCATGTGGTACATGAATTATGAGTAATGATACATCAAGGTATTCAAAAGGAATGTATTTAAAGTGATTCGTCAAGGCTTAAAACTTAAAGGAAGTCAGAGCATGTTCCTCCATGAATTTTGAGTAATAAGTGTTAAGACTATGGAAGTAAAACATATCAAATATAAAAGATAAAACTCACTGAATTACACTAAGAATCTCAGGTCCAGAAAGTTGTATTGCTTCTGTATATATCAGTCTCTCCAAAGCCATTACAAAAGTAGTATCTTACTCCTAACATCTTCCAACCCCTATGAATTCGACCTCATGCTTGATATAGAGAATTTACCATATTGGATTCCATGATATGATCCTCCTCTTTAGAATTTTAATTCCCATACTTGACACCTATTCTAACCATAAAACAGGCTATTAATTACAAAATGACAACTAAACTGTCTTTGAAGAGTCCTAATTCTAATAGGACTAAAACTCCTAAATATGCTTCTAACAACCTTATATAGTATTAAATTCATCCTTTGACACCTGCAACCCCATGAATTAAAATTTTTATGTTGACCATTCACTTAAAGTCACCCTGGTGCTAATGATAAAACTGTCCTAGAAATTAGGGAACATGTTTCCCTGTTTTTAGGCTCTGCATCCTTTTAGTTTCTTGAGATGTTATGACCACTTATAACTGATGAATTAGAGGCTAATCTATGTTAGGAAAATGAATGAAATATGTCCCAAGTCATCCCTTCATGCCAGGTGTGCAAAATCCACTTTGAACTTCTCAAAACAGTGAAAACAGATCTGCACTATCAAAGTAGCACAATTTCGTAGCGCTTTTCATAGCGTAGTGTTTTCACTCTTTTCCTCAACATATTTCAATATTTTTATTTCATTATAGCCTCTATATTCACTTCACATACTCCCATAATAAGTTTCAAAACAAAACTCACAAAAATTCCTTCAAAATTTGCTATGAGAAATGATGAAAAGACTGCTTCAGCAAATTATTCATGTTTCTTCTGTGAACATTAGGTCTTGGGACAAAGCCTTTATCTTCTCATCCGTCATGTATTTTTTAAAACTAAAGGAGGTTTTTTTATTCCATTCTTTCTTCAATAAAAAAATCTCTTTTTTTTTTTTGAAATACTTCTCTTGCTGTCCAGAATATGTCTTTGACAAACATGTGTAAAACAGGAAAACTCTATTTTCTGAAAATAGGGCTTCAAATAAATCCTTAAATTTCCCATTTCATAATGAATTTGAAGAAAATGAGAGAGTTTTTAGTATTTAGGTATGTTAGGAATAAAAACATCTTTCAGTATTCAAAAATTCGTTTTCCATTTCCCAAAAATCTCCTTGGAAATTTACTATTAAAACTAGAAAACAACGTTTTTCTCTTCATGGTGAAAGGCTGCTTCAACAGTTTCGTAGTGCGCTACGAAACTACTGTACAAGAAAATTTGTTGAAAATTTCTTCAAAATTCATATCTTGAATATGTTTAAACCTCATAAAAACTCATATTTATCAAAAAATACAGTAACATGACCTCAAAAACATGATCTTCATCAAAAAAATTCCTTCATCTTGATCAGATTTGGCTTACGGATTTATCACTTTGTTTTGCTACCAAAATCACTCTGTTTCATTTTTTCTTTAGCTTCTCTTGAGATCTTGTTAACTGGATTTCTAAGTCTTCAACCTATCTCCTTAGCTTCCTGTTGCTAGCCCTCAACGGAGTATTAATTACTCTCAGAAATCTGGCTTCTTTTATTGTTGGTACAGTTCAAGTGAAATATTGCACCTGAATGCTAATTATTTTTAGTTTAGAAACACTTTCAACTTCCTAGAGGCCTTTCATCCTCTTAAAATTTGTTTTTTCAACAGCATGTTCTTTCTAGCTCTCTTCCTTAACCTGACAATTTCATGATTAGGTAATTTCAACTTTTCCTCCATCTCTTCATAACTGATTTTTTCTATTTCGGTGGAGAATACTTTGTTTTTGGACATTTCTGGTATAGGTGAAGAAATATCTACAAATTCTTCATGAATAGTGGATGCTTCCTCTGTTTTCTCTAGCTCAACATTAAGCTCTTGCATCTTTTTGGACTGTCTGGTTACAGGCTTCCTAGCGTTGAAGAAAAATGCTGCAACTTCATCATTGAACTCCAGTTTCTTAGATGACTTCATCTTTTTTTGTTTTCTTCTTTAAGAATTTAATGATTAGCCTCGCTTGATTAAGTAGGATCAGCCTCGCTCTATTAAGTAGGATCAGCCTTGTTTTATATAATATGAGAATAGCTTTGGTGTAAGATGACCACAAGCTTAAACTCAAAATAAATATGTTTCAATGCTTGTTATGAAAACTGGAACGCATAACACATATTAGCCGTTTTAAATTTGAAACATCGTTTTCATAAATGACACCTATATGGAATTAATGATGAGTATGAATGGTTAAACATTTTGGAAATGATCCTAACTAACTCACTATGATGTCATTGTATGATAACCTAATAGATTCTGATGATTTTTATGTTTTGACAAGACATTTCTAAGAATATGCGCTTTCGTAGTGCACCTAGTGCAATTTTGGTGAAATGCGCTATGAAAGTAGCAGTGCTTTTGCAGCTCAAAACTAAGTTTTTGAACTGACCACAATAAGAAATTGTGGTTTTCTGGCTAATTGTAGAGGATTTGTTCAAAGGTTTAAATCATGATTTCTAAATGAATGATTGGACTTCATAACCATGGGATGAGACTTAAAGACCTTATTTGGAAATGAAAACTAACCTTTAAAGACTTCTAAACCTATCACTTACCTTTATGAAGAATGAAATGACTCAAGACCTATTTGACACTATGACTAAAACAAGGTAAACTTTCAGAGTTTAGAAAAAAAAATTAGGGTGATAACACTATCAATGAACCAGTTGTGTGCATGGGCACCCTAGTCCTCGGTTGCATGCTTATGAGGAAGTGTAGGAAGAAAATAGTCCCAACGCATATAATTTCATTGGTAGGGTAATGTAAGAAGGGAATGATGTATAATTGGTCCCAATTTCTATGTGAATATTTTCTGTAAAATGTGCACGGGTGCAGGAACTAGGGAAGTAGTTCTGCTACTTGTGGCTTCTATTGATGATTATGCTGGTGGCCTGGGGGACCCCAGCTGATGCAGTCCTTACTAAAATTGAGGCCGGTGTATGTGAAGGGGTGCACTATGAAAAGTTATGGGACTCTTACAATGCCTGATGAGTCCAAGAAAACAAAATCTTATGGGTTCTTTTTAATGCACGATGGCGCAAGATATTCATTCCATACCATGAATCTTTCCAGCTGCATATGCAAAGTATAAAATCATTTCAAAGTTTCAAGTAACTACGCACAACATGATGATCAAGGTGCACAAGGAACCCTATTGGTACACCTTGCACTACATGGTCATGGAGGTGGAAGTTGACCATATCGTTGCAACATGGCCGAATTCATGGAAGATCGGGCTTGGATCCACAATGCCGACTATGCTGTCCATGTCCGAAAAAGGAACAACGTTGAAAGAAATAGATCTGGAAGAAACATCTCTGATTGAGACCACTCCCAAAGACACGGTGCCAAAATATACGACGGAGCCGTGAATGGATATGGGTGGAAAAGATAAGGATTCTAAGGTAGAGAAAGATACAGAGGTCAAAACAGAAAATGATTAGGAATTAGGAGGTGAACCTTGGAGGATTAGATGGGCTTGATGGTGATGGTGTTTAATCTTTGTGCGACACTAAGTGAAGCGGTGAAACAACTAAAGCGATGTGAAAGAAGAGGAAAGGGTCTAAGGCTGATGAAGAGGAGGAGGTCACTCTGACATAGATGGACCTAGAAAAAATTATGGATGTAGTCAATTCATCATCAGAGGACCGCTAGAACATCATGGAGACCTATTGCAAGGATGTGATGGAAGATTTATAGTCGATTTTGCAAGTCCTGCAGCTAAAAATAGATACACTACAAACGAGCGTGGATTAGGCAAGGCTAGTGCAAGAAAGCTTGCTGTCTGCATCGATCATCCCAAAAATAGGTAGCAGACTATGCCCCCTCCTAGGTACAACAGGGTCCATGGAACATGCTGAATTATGCGCACAGATCCGAAACTACCCTGAGGCTAGCATCGACCTTGCTAAGTTGGCAAGTGGGAAGCTCTATGCACTAAATATTTTCATCTCCGTAGATTTATAGAGCCAATAGGCTCTGTTATGCAGATTAATCCCTCTTGCGGACAAGAGCGATCTCCCTAGTATCCTAAGGATATCTAGAAACAAATAGAAAAATGTAGACCATTTTCTCTAGACCATTATCTTAAGAATTATTAATTAACTATGGAGAGATGCTTCTACCTGAAGTCTAATGCTTCTTTGATCTTGAATCTAGTCATTCTAGAAGATATCGATCTAGCATATAAGATCTACAATCAAATAGAAGAGAAAGGGATCAAAAGCATCTGCAAGATATGATAATTCAAAAGAAATAATCTATCTTAGTGATCAAGTAATATAATAGTTAAATTATTCAAAAGATACATGAACAACTTAATGAGAAAATAGAATCCATTTGTATTAACTTTGAATGAAAAGAAGAAACCTTACAAACTTGATGCCTTGATGTCATACAAGTTCTTTTGGGGTCTTGAACAACCATTTTCCATAAGTTTGACAAGTCTTCTCCTCTCTAAACTAGCATAAAACTACAGATTTGAGTATGTAATCGTTCTCATACCATTGATGCCAGGTATAGAGAGAATAATTTCTTCAGCAATTCCCCTCAAAACAACCAAGTTCTAAGTACATCAATCTATAGTCTACCCTTGAGACTAAAACATGAGTTCCATTTATAGGATAATGAAGGAGGTTTTAGTTCCATAAAGAGGGGGATAAATTCCTCCCATAAAGGGATTTTAGCTCCAAATACCAAGATACTATCTCCATTAATGAAGGGATATAGGTTCATGAATGAAGGGGCAAAGCTTGACCTGATTACGCTTCTAGAAGCCTCCAGCTGCGAGAATATTCGATCAGTTGGGCTTCTAGAACTTAATTTTTCTTTTATTTTTCCTTTTACAGAGGTCCAAAGTTTTAGTAAGCAGAACGTGTGGGATGCGCTACAGGTTATAAAGCAAGAAATCGCGGTACCACATGTAAGAACTAGGAAAAGTGCGGAGTTAGGATTTTAGGGTTTTAAATGAGCGTTTCTCCAATTCCAAGATTTGGTTTAGGAAATTTATGGTTTTGGACCTCTAAGGGAGCATAATATAGGTAATGATGAACCCATATAGACAACTAAATGTCATGGTGACAAATTGTAGTGTAACATATTCCCCCCCTAAAGCGCGAAGTTTGAAGTAGTTCTGAAGAGTTATGAAGAGTGAAGTTCTTTATCATTCTGAGGATTGGGCTACAGGCACACCGATTGAAACCCTGAAAAAAAATTCGATGCACGCATATATATGTATATCATCGCTGAGGTAGGAATTCCCATACTCAGATCAAAACTAACTACATGTTCTGATACATAAATGCTTTTAGAATTACATGCAATAGTAGACAGAGCATGGACGTAGCCATCTGTTATAAGTAGTCTACTGTATGGTGAATAATAGAACTCCTCGCAGCCTGGATGGTAGAAACTAGATCCAGGGTCTTGATTCCTGCTTCTCGAACTAGTATGATTCTATCCATGCAATTAATTATGTTGAAGTCGAACATGGTAGAAACCACTTGATTACAAGTCGATGATGTGAATTGTTAACAAGTGTGAGAGAAACCACCAATAATGAAAATGGTTCTCAAAGTACTCAGTACAATCTATGGAATGTGAATTTGTGATCTAATGTCGAACATTTCACAGAATCATTTGATCGAAGGTCAATGATGCAACCTATTGTTGAAGGCGAGAAACCTACCATTAGGGCATGCAAATCCAAAGGTACCGTTAGGATTTTAGATCAACTTTCTAGATGATGAGATGTCATCGATAGAAAGTGATCCATCATAGGAAAGCCCATGACACGAAACCATTAGATCAATTTTTGAAGAAATGTTTAGTAAGGACTGACTCAGGGATGGTCAACGCGAATGGAGACAAATTTTTGCAATGAATGGCTTATTAAACTGATCTCTTGAACACATAACAACATTTCAGATGGTGATGATTGACCTAAAGTTAATATCCAGAAACTGGTTGAAGACTTGTTGTTTGATTAAATGTTTTGCTAAAGGATTTTCCCAACCCAAATGTGAATGTGAAAAAAGTGTCCTGTTCACGAGTGGTATACAACTTTCTGAAACGAATTGTGACAACTGGGTTCATTTTCTCTCTTTTCCCCCAACATTTTTGGCAAGTACTTCTTTATTTCTGGCAAGCTTGAGTAGGATAACATTTTCTTTTTAGGTAAGCTTATCCTTCGGATGAGTCCAAATTAGTATTAAAATTGAACCCTAAGAATGAGTGGTTCATTCCTGTTTATAATTTATAGGTTCTTTACTATTAAGTTTTAACGAGTCCAATATAACTTAAACTCAGTGTTTTCCAATTTTAGGGAGTCAGAAGAAAAACTTAAGAAAACTCCATGGGTGTACTTTTTCGTAAATTTGGCCTATCAAGCCTGAAAAAAGATAAAATAATGTGGGAGAGAACTCTATTGACCATGGTTAGCCAACATATACCTTTTCTGTAAATAGTTCATTTCAGTCTGGAAAATGGTAAACTCATACTGAAGGGATGACTATTCATTTGGTTTAACGAGTTCAAATAGTCAAGTACTCAAAATTATTTTCATGTTTAGAGAGTCTGAAAAGGGCGTAAAATAGAACTCCAGGCTATTGCTTTTTCATAATTTTCAAGAGCCCGAAAAAGTGATAAAATTATACTCAACTGGCCGAATTTTAATTTAATTTACGAGCAAGAAAAGACAGAAATAACTTGGCCTTTCATGTGTTTTGCGAGAATTAAAGATAGAAAAATAAGCTCAGGATTTTCATGAGTTTAATGAGTCTTGAAAATAATAACCGAAATGGACTCAAGATAGGTTTCATTTTTATACAAACTTCAAACATAGGAAAAATTATGCTTGAGAGGGTTTCATTTTGACACATGCTTGAAATGTAGGAAAACTATGCTTGAGATTGGTTTCATTTTTACAGAAGCTTGAAATGTAGGAACACTATGCTTGAGAGTGGTTTTCTTCATTTTTACACAAGCTTAAAACAAAGGAAACTGTGCTTGAGAGTGGTTTCATTTTTTCACAAGCTTGAAACAAAGAAAACCATGCTTGAAAGTGGTTTTAATGCCCCCCAAGCGTAACTTGCTAGAGCATATGCCCCCCAGGCTTCATTTCATTCAACTAAGTAGATTACTGGTTACTAATAGCTGGATGGAATGAAGGTTCATTTACGAGATCAGATGAAAGACTCAACTTGACACTTACGATATCTAATCAAAGACTCGAATAAATTAGGAGAGGATTTGTTTCATTTTTTAATAAGCTTGACACACGAAAATAACTATGCTCATTACTTGATTCATTTTTTAACAAGGTTGACACAGTAAAAGGAACTATCCTCTTAGAGACATGTTTCATTTTTTAATAAGGTTGAAACAGGAAAAGAACCATCCTCATGGGTCTGTTTCATTTTTTAATGAGGTTGACACAGTAAAAGAACTATCCTCAAAGGGATATGTTTCACTTTTTAGCGAGGTTGACATAGGAAAAGGACCATCCTCATCAGAACCTTGATCATGTATTCCAATAGGAAGAAACACATGTCAAGGGACACTCCTCGATCATGGCTTGCAAGAGGTCTTCATCATATGGAAGAATAGTTCTCTGGAAGTAACACATGTCAAGGGACTCAATAGGGATAAGAACATCTAGTTCAAATAATCTTGTAGGGTGTGCCATGTCAATTACCGGATCTAAGTCAAAGGAAGTTGAGAAAACAATGAGAGGCTCGCTTGCATTGGTAATTGAAAACATGGGATTGGTTGCCACATAATTAACACGTGATGGGGTAGATTCCACTTCCGTATAAGGAACATTTAGGGCTGTCATATTATTCGTAGTTGAATCAAGACTAGTGAATGAAAATTGGTCAACAATCACAATGTTTCCATTGTGAGGGAAATACATCACGTGAAAAAGTGTCGATATGACAACTTTCATTGCATAGATATAGTCTCACCCAAGGAGTAAATTGAAAAACAAGGGGCCTAAAACTACCATAAGATCAATACAGACATTTTTACCTTACAAGGTAATAGGAAACTTAGGAATGATCCCTAAACGTTCACTAACGGTTCTGTTAAAAGCTAACAAATTATGCGTAACAGGTACAAGATAAGGGGAACCCAAAGCTTGCCAAGCAGTTGAGGATAAAATTCTAACAAAAGCACCTTCATCTACATTCGTGCAATGCACATTCTTACCACAAACCTTCACAATGATTTCGAAAGGGATGGAGGAAGGAAGACTAGGTTTTGTCAATCTATTCCAATCAAAGGAAAAGGTCTCAGTACTTCGAGGGGGTTCTGAAGAAACATGTGAAATTCCCCCTAGCGTAGAAGAATATGATGCAACAAGAAGAACCTGAGAAGTATGAATTTCACTCTCTTCAGGGAGAGTGGGATTGACCGAATTGGAAATCAAGTCAACCATTTGATCAATTAATTGATCATCAACCTTAGTGATATGACTTTCACTCTTCAATGGAAGAGCAGGATTAACTGTACTTGGAATTATATCAATCACTTCATCAGCTGATGGTAGGTTGGGAGAAAGTTTATGGTAATCAGTTGGAATTTTTTGATGTGAAATAGTTAGTTTTTCCAACAATTTTGAGGCTTCATCCATGCGAGGGAAAATGTGAGTTTGATGAGTCCCTTTGCATAACCTACAATGAAACCTAGCTTTACCCTTTTTCCCAAGAACCTGAAAATCAATGGTTGATGGATCAATGGTAAGTTGATGAGATTTTTGTGACTATACTTCCAACACCTTTGGAATACCAGGACAATTGATAAGGAAGTGGTCACCCTTACAAAGCTTCCAAGGGAATTTGTGTTTACAATGCATGTTGGAGGTTTCCTCAACACTACTAACACTTACAGCCATGGTTGGTTGGTTGAATTCTTTCTTATCTTGCTTCTTCTTCTTCTTCCCTTTATTCTTCTTCTTAGCCACCTGGTTACTAGCATCAAGGTTTTTACTAAACGAAGAGGAAGAAATGGAGGAAGACATGTTGGGCGAAGAAGGTAAAGGGTCAACATGAGGTTGGTGATGTTGAGGTGGCGAACTCTGTTGAGGTGAAGCATCTGGTTGAGGTGAAACAATTTGAGTATTTGAGGCCAACGAAGTTGAAAATAACCATATCAGTATTCCTATTGTAAATCCAGGTAATGATAATGTAGCCATATAAGGAGGACCAACATTTCCAAAGAAAGGAAAAGTACTAGGATTCTCATTAAGAGGGATTCCTTGGTTGGTGAATTCCATAACAGTTGCCATTAGATTAAACTTCAGTGAATTCTATTAACAATTTAAAATTAGTCATAATTCACAATTCACATCTAGCAATTAAAATTCATAATTCACACCTCAAGTCTCTAAAAAATAAAAACAAACAAATGAACATGCGCTAACAAATATAGGAGTCAAAACACACACAAACAATAGATTCCCACACTAAAAACACTAGTAGGTGATGAAATCCAACTCCGTAGAATTTTAAGGAAGAAATGGTGGTTGGAACAGTTACCTCAAAAACGTTCTTAATGAAATAGACTGGTGAATGTTTTTCCACTTAAACCATCTTGAGTGAAGAGAAACCTCCTAAGAGTCCAAGTGAGTCTAGTAGACATCTGCTCTAGGTACAGTGGGACCTTCCCTCCACCATCACCTTGGGAAAAATCCTAGAGATTATGGCCACTAAGGTCACCAAATGAGACAATTATACCTAGCGGAATAGTCTATGATCCAATATACATGCAAGGGAAGAGTATTAAGCTCAATCCCCTTGAAGGCTCCTTGACATAATCCAAGGTTTACCAACAAGTGACCCTAGGCTGCTAGACAATGGTCTATCCAAGGTTTACCATTTTTAATACATGAACATATGTTATCTTTCCCAATGAGATAGGTATGATAACCTCATTGGTTTGGATATGATCTCGTTCTTGAATCCTTTAAGAAGAGCTTCCCATAGCACAATTGCAACAATTGGAATTTTTCCTACCGCAAGATGCTATTGTTTGTTTAGTTGCTTTGGAATCATTCATATTCTAAAAATGAGAATTCTAATTATGAAAATGTGATCTATGCAAGAGAATTCTCAGACACAAGATGATTCCAATGTAATCCAAAGAACCAATCAAATGTAAGTACAAAAAATTGGGTGAGAATTTCAAAGGCCATAAAACACTCAAAGGAGATTAACACTCAAACACACTTAGACACAATTGCAAAAACAAAAGAAAAAATATGCAAAATTGTTAAGAGACTAACACAAACCTCGAAGTAATGGCCAAAGGAAATCAAATTAATAATTTATCAAAAAAGAAACTAAAAGCACCCAATTAACTTAACAGAGACTGATGAGACTGTAGAGTAATTGACACGTAAGATTTTGACAGTCAAGACAAGTTCGGGCAAACACAGAGAATCTGATAATCTGTCTCCTGAAAAAAGAATTCTTAATTTTTCAAACATTTTCCACAAGTCCATAGGTTATAATAGATAAAAATGCGGTACCACACTCTTCTGCATTAAAAATTGCAGAGGCTACCACACTGTCTTTAAATAAAAACTGTAGAGGCCAGGAAAAATGTAGAAAAAAAAAAGAAATTCAAATTTTATTTTTAGGGATTATGATAAGTTATCTACCCAACCTAGTTTTAAGACTAATCAAAATCAGAAGAGTCTTAAAATTCAAACTGGAAAATAAAAAGGAAAAATAAGTTATGTTCCCTAGTGGAGTCTCCATTTTGTTATGCCAATTAATCCCTCTTGCAGAGAAGAGTGATCTCCCTAGTATCCTAAGGATATCTAGAAACAAAAAGACAAATGTAGACCACTTTCTTTAGACCATAATGCTTAATAATTATTAATTAACTATGGAGAGATGCTCCTACCTGAAGTCTAACACTTATTTTATCTTCAATCTAGTCGCTCTAGAAGATATAAATCTAGCATATAAGATCTACAATCAAAGACAAGCGAAAGTGATCAAAAGCATCTACAAGATATGATAATTCAAAAGAAATAATCTATATTAGTTATCAAGAAATCCAAGAATTAAATTATTCAAAAGATACATGAACAACTTAATGAGAAAATATAATACATTTGTATTAACTTGGAATGAAAAGAAGAAACCTTACAACCTTAACGCCTTGATGTCATACAGGTTCTTTCGGGGTCCTGAACAGCCATTTTCCATCGGTTTTATAAGCCTTCTCCTCTCCAAACTAGAATAAAACTATGGATATGAGTATGTCAACATTCTCATAGAATTTATGCCAAGTATAGAGAGAATAATTTCTTCAGCAATTCACCTCAAAACAACCAAGCTCTAGGTACATCAATCTACAGTCTACCCTTGAGACTGAAACATGAGCTCAATTTATAGGAGAATGAAGGAGGTTTAAGTTCCATAAAGAGGGGGGTAAATTCCTCTCATAAAGTTATTTTAGCTCCAAATACCATGAGATAATCTCCATTAATGAAGGGATAGAGGTTCATAAATCAAGGGGCGAAGCTCGACCTGATTACACTTTTAGAAGCCTCCAACTGGGAGAATATTCGACTAGATGGGTTTTTAGAACTTAATTTTTCTTTTATTTTACCTTTTACAGGGGTCCGAAATTTTAGTAAGAATAATGTGTGGGATGTGCCACACGTTATAGAGCAAGAAAAAACAGTATTGTAGGTAAGAACTAGGAGAAGTGCGGAGTTAGGCTTTTAGGGTTTTAAATGAGCTTTTCTCCAATTCCAAGACTTGGTTTAGGAACTTTATGGTTTTGGACCTCTAAGGGAGCATAATATAGGTAATGATGAACCCATATAGAGAAATAAATGTCATGGTGACAAATTTTAGTGTAACATGATCACATGTAGCAGCAGATTAGTGAAGCTAAGAAAATTATAGCAACGAAGACGACATTGTCTACCGAGGCTTAGGCAACACAACAAGAAGCTGCAACTTAGCACATGGAGCTAGAAAGCCTTATTGATAGATTAAGTGGTGAGATCCCCAATGTCATTATCACAGTTTTCGTCACACCACAAACCAAACTTGAGAACCTGGTCACCTCCCTCAAAGCTTCCAGGTCTAAAATTCAGTCAGTGAGGGCATATTTTGAGCAACATATTCGTGCCTTGTAGGAGAAGCTACAGCCAGAGACTCCCACGGACATGAACGTGCAACCAAAAGCCATTATCAAATACGCCTTGAGAATTATTTCAACATATATTGCCTATGCATCCACATTGCTAGAAAAGGCTATGGGACTATGGACCTTTGTGGAGACAGATCCATTAGTCAAGAAAATTACCAAGGAGTTGTTGGAAAAAGAGGAGGTGTTTGATGACATATAGGAAGATTTTACTACACTCACCCCTTCTCAGATAATGACACATCTTCAGACTAGCCAGGCGTTGCGAGATGAGGTGGAAGAGCTCTATCGTAAGATGAAAATCATTATGGATCACATGAAACCATGGGAAGATGAGGCCATGAAGCTCTCTTAGGACCTTAATGATGTAGTTCAAAATTTTAACCAGGTAATGCAGAGCATAATTTTGGCTGCTGAAGGACCGAATTAAGAAAAAAATGGTAGAGATCATGTAGATTGCTGCAGACTAGAGCACAGGTGTCTTGAATCCATTTTTTGTTGCCATTTATGTGCTCCAATTCAAGATGAAGACTCTAGTGCCAGTGTGACTAGGGACGAGTCACATGGTTGTGTTGGGGGACTATTGGAGAAGGGTCCCCTAAGTCTGATGATTTTTCTATATTTTGTAATAATTTAATCTTGCACAGGGTTTTTGGGCAGGTCAAAACCCCTCTTGAATCGTAAGAAAGGGTAGACTAAGGGGCCGCAAACCACGGTTTGCGGACCATAGAGTAGCGTAGGCTAATAGAATAATTAGATGTCTAGGCCGAGTCTAAGAAGTTAGTTCTTAGATAAGTTGGAATAGAAATGTTAGAGGTGGTGACTTGGTGATATTTTCTATGGATTTTTCTGGCTAGAAGGCTCTTGCTGGCTATGTGCAGAGAGACCTTAGTCATGCTATGTGCGGACCCCACTGGCTATGTGCGTAGGTTTTTGATGTGTTATGAAGGATATGTAATGATATGAATAAAATGAAAGTAGTTTTTTTTTATATCTAAGTTCTTTATGCATATCATGGTTATGTTATGAATTTTTCTGAATCATATTTCCGATTTCTGTATTTTCTGATATCTTGTGCAACTTTGTTGAGTTTATATGAACGTTAAGTGGATGGATATGATGATATAAGGCCTTGATATTATGTGTTAAGGGCTATTGCTTGATTTATAGTTTCTATATTAATTGGTGCAAAACATTTTGCATATTCGACCTAAGTCTGTATATAAGGGTCTACTGGTTAGGGCTGCTGTTGCAGAGGTCTTTTTATGCTTTTTTTATATCTAAAGGCATCCACATCACTTAATTCTCTCTCAGGATGCGGAAACCTAGTTCCAACACCCCACCATACTGCTTCGGGTGATACTTTGACTTACGCGATAAAGTTATTGTCGATAGGGACATTAATAAGAGGGTTTTTTTGGTTAACCTCAACTTTGAACCCAGTTCAAGACCCTTCAAACCAACAGGATCACTAAGCCCTAAAAAAGCATGGATGCCTTTGGATTTGTCCTCCTAAACTGTGAGGTATTTTCCCCTCTCCACCCTCAAGATTTACCATGTATCCCTCCATTTAGCAGGGAATTATTAGGCCCTTGGGATTTTTCCAGAGACCACCCTACTCAGTTTCAAAACCATCTGACAATCTACCTCGACTAGGTAAAATAACCCCATCACAATATGGTCATCTGGAAAGAACACTATCATGCCTAGAAAAACAAGGATGAAAAACACTATCATGCCTAGAGAAAACCCATGCCAATGGTGGCAAGAGGACCAAATACACACGTGCATGTATCATGCATGAAAAAAATACCTAGAAAATCACATATGAAGCTTGTTACCTACAAGTAAATTCTCATTGTAGCTACTTTATGAAACTATTCCTTGCTTGATTTTTTCTTTCCTTTTGTTTCTTGTCCTTCCTTTCTACAATTCTAGAGTTCTCCAAGAATACGCTAAGTATGCAAGAGTATGTGTGAAAGAGAATATAGATATATCCAACTTGACTTGTCAAAATTCTCAACTAACAAAAGTCATGAACTAGTCCTTAGAATCCCTTTTATTAGTGAGGCCTCTAATTTCTTCATTTTCCTCTCTTTTCCTTCATTTTCCTCCTAACATCCAAACCTATGACCTTTCATCTCCGTTTTCTTCTATTTTCCATTATTTTCATAAATAAATTCCAATTAATATCTCTTTCCTTTTCAAATTATTTTCCATTGCATTTTCCAGCTTCCCCTTAGCCATAATAAACCTAAAAAACACACACTAGGATGATTTTTCCCAACATTCATCTTGCAATACGTGTCCTATGAAATTGGTCTTATTTTTCCTTTATTGACTTTATTACATGTATTTTTAACCTGGGGTTGTTATAGACTCCTCCCCCTTAGGGGAACATCATCCTTGGTGTTCAATGACACCTACAACTAGCAAAACCATTTAAAACCAAAATATACTTCCATTTGATATTTATAACATGGCTCATTGTAGTATTTACAATGAAAAACCAACTAAAAGCATGACAATCATACCATTCACTGGAGCTTTCTAAGATCCCGTTCACTCACCTTCAAAGATCCCCAACATCCCTTATTGTTGGAGATCCATTCCTTGGAAAAGTTTCCTAAAATTGGAAGGTATAAAATCCAAGGCATATCCTTACTCAAAATAATAATACTAGTCATAAAATGCTCATGGAAATTAGTGGAAAAAATTTGGTAACAATGTTCCACAATGGCCCTGCTCCTGAATGCTTTTTACCAAGATATTGTTGCAAGTTCCATTTCTTTTTTATATTGGTGTTAATTTTTGCAGTCAGTTTCAATTCACCCAAACCAAAAAAAATTCAGGCTTTCATGTACAAAGAATATAGTTGTCATTAGATTAAAAATAAATTAAAATAAATTCACATCACTCCACATTGGTGGCATGTCAATAAGGAACACTTACGATTTTGTTCACCTCATGTCCCAATAAATAAAAATAGTTGTTTGATCAAGTCATCATGTATAAACATATCACATCTTCTTGGATAAAAAATAAAACATCATAATCAAAATCATAGATCACATGTAACAAGCATAAACCATAATCATAGATCACATGTAATCATCATAGTCTAGAATCATAGATCACATGCATAATTGAAACTGAAACAAATATTGATACTTATCCTTTAATCGATCCTTAACTTCTACCTTTATCATTTCTCCTTTTCGTATACACACCGGATAGGTTGCAACATGCGAGAAAAACATAGTTCCTTCTCATAAACCACCTACATATACACCTAGTGTGCATCACATACATGCAACCACACACGAAATACAACACCATAAAATACATGAACCTTCACCTAACATAGAACACATACACCTACACCCACTATACAACATAACACATACACCTACATCCAGTGTACAACAAAACATGTACACTACACCTGGTGTAAAACACAACACAATACATATGCCTTCATTTGGTGTACAACACAACACAATACATATACATAAACAAAGTAAAAAATAATGAATACACATGTCACGATACCACGAATACGCAATGAACATACAAAATACCACACATATATAAAAAAACATGTAAAACATGCACATAATATCATGTGTACACAACACAACAAGTACAACATACTCACAATACCACATGTACAATACTACCACATGTAGAAAATTTACACAGTACCAGTAGTACATTGCACCGCCTATACAACATGTACACAACACCACATGTATATAACACCACCTACACAACGTCTACACAACATTACCTACAAAACATGTACATAATACCACATCCACATAGTACCAGATGCATGACATGTACACAACATCACATGTACACAGCACCACATACATGACATGTACACAACATCACCCCATGTATAACATGTACACAGTATCACATGCGCACAAGACCACATGTACATAACAACATATGTAGAACATGCACACCACACCATAAGTACAGAATACCACATATAAATTAGGGTAATTTTGAGGTTTAAAATGGATCGCCTAAGAAAAATGTACAACAAAATTAATCTTTATAATAACCAATATCATTCAGATGATGATGTCAACCATGGGGGATGATTCACCATTTTTGGAGTGAAATGTAAAAATATTAAAAAATAATAAAATAATAAAACTACATTTTCAACTGGTATTTTCAACTTATCTCCCTAAATTTTTACTCAAATTTTAGGTGGGAGAGCTTGTTAGAGGAAAAACTTAATTCGTCATCCAAATAGTACTCATGTTGCATAATTTCGATGCACCCTGCCACATGAAAAATGAGAAATATGTGAAAAAACGTGATTGCAATCACATTTTTCATGTATTTCTCATTTTTCATGTAGCATGGTCTATCAAAAGTATGCAACATGGGTACTCCTTGGATGATGAATCAAATTATGCATCCAACAAGTCTCTCCACTCAAAATTTGAGTAAACCCATAGGGAGATAAGTTGAAAATACGAGTTGAAAAAATAGTTTTTTCTTTTTTCCCTTTAAAATTTGATGATGTAATCTAATATTATCTTATTATTTCCACTATTATTTTATAATTTTCTTAGGAGGCCCATTTTAGACCTCATAATTCCCCTAATGCAACATGCACAAAGCACCATATGTACACAACACCACATATTCAAGATGCACACAACACCACATATCCAACATCTGTACAACAACCATATGTACATAGTACCACATATCCAACATGTGCACAACACCATTTGTACCCAAAAAGGCATAAACAAAATGTGCACAACACCATCTCTACATAGGATTGCATAAACAACATGTACACACGACCATATATACACAACACTTCATGCACACAACATCATAGGTGCAACATGTACAACATATATACAACAATAGTACTGAATATCCATAGACCACACACTGACTCTACCAATCAACCATTCTTTTAGTTTATTTCCACTATTGATGCATGTTCCAGCATGTTTACGATCACACTCCTTCCATTCTATTGATGTATCCCTCGGCATTTCTTGTCCATAACATAAACATAGGCATAATACAAGCATATAATATCCATTTATATCCACATGCTACTAATCTTGTAGATCTCTCAAGACTACCCTTCCCTCTTTATTCCTCACAAACCAGGAACCTCTTCATTTAATTCACCTGCATAAGCAATAATTCTTTGACAAGCATGATCGTTGATGACCCTATAAGATAGTGACAAACATATATACATATATACATATAAATATCAACATAAAATAATAATGATCCCTGATGAAAGTGTCTAATAATGGCATACATACATACGTACATATATACATATATAGACATCATCATAATCATAATTACCACATAATTACTAGATATCATAAGTTTAAGGTTAAGAGAACTCACATTATATGTGCAATGCATGTAGAACATGGAGAGAAATAATTCCCAACATAGCCAAGGAATCTAGCGCATCAAATCCATTTACTTTACCTTTTTTTTACCCTTCTCATGATTGTCTTACCATCGTCCATTTACACCAATGAAACCAACACTGGTAGAAAATGAGAAATTAGTGAGTATGTGACTAAAAAAGTTAGTCACAAAAAAATTTCCAAGTGAAACATTACAAATAATGAGTAATATTAAGTGACCCAACTAAAAATGACTAACATAAACAAGTAATAGTCCCGGGTTATAATATACAACTAAAAACTAAGTAATACAACTAAAAATCACTAACATGAATGACTAATTTAGTCCAGGAACAAAAGTAAAACTACCTAAAAAGTACTACAATAATACACACTATAACAAAAAATTTCAATGGTGAGGGTCATGCTTATGATGTTTTTTTTAAGGTTCATCACCAATGTTTCATATGGTGACGATCCTTAAAAAAACGTTGTTGTAAGTGCATATAGTGTCACTCCTTTAAGGTTTGTCACCAAATCCATTTTCAATGACACTTTTGGTGACGTTTGTTAAAGGCCCATCACTAATTCTCTCTTTGGTTACACTTCTAGTGATGATATTTTATTGACTCTCACCAATTCTCTTTTTGTTTAATTTTTACTAGGACAAAAAAATGTTTATCATCATTCATAATTCCAATGAGTTTTTTATGATGCGATGTGACTGTTACTATATTTTTTATATCAAAATATAACGATTTAAGACCATTTCTTATATGGAGTATTTTTCATTATTTGTTTTAGGCCATAGTGGTTAGAGTCAATCAATTTGTTAAGAAATAATTAGTGTGGATTGTTTTCCTCAAGAATTGAAAATATAGTTTTCCTATGAGTCAACACATGATTAATCTCTGTTAGGTTTATTATCTAGAAAATTCCCTTTAGAAGAAGTTTGAATAGTGTGTCAAGGAACCATATTATTTAACACATAATCAATATCACTATATTCTATTAATGAGAGAGACCTAACACTCCTCAATATTCATTAATTTCCATGATTTTTTACGTAGTACTCCCTTATGTTACCCTAATACTCCCTAACACTCCTTAGTATGCATTGGAACTCTTGGCCCACCTTAGCACTCTTTGACATGCCCTGCCACTCCGTAGCACGTGTAACACTACCTAGCTAAAATTAGCACTTGGGAATTCTTAGCATTCCTGAAATGTGTTGAGATGCCCTGGTATGTTTTGGAATGTTTTAGCATGGTTTAGAATTATTTAAGACTAAATTTATTTTATATTAATTATTTGAAAGGAGGATAGAAGTAACATAGGAAGATTTCAAACTTAGAATGCACTAACACTTGGCACTTGGCATGTATTGACACATAGGGCACTACAAAAAAGGCATTTAAGTGTGGTTTGGCTTGGAATAGTCTTGAAAAAACCCCCTCTAAAAGATTTTTTAGGGATTTAGGGGTGGTTTTTGAAACTATTGGATCGTCTTGTCATTGATGTCAACCCATGCAGTTGACTAGGTTTGAGTTTTACCAAAAACACTAGTCATTAAAGTTGAATGGATAATGAATGATTCTCAGTAATTTTTATATTAAATATATATAGCAGCTACACTATTGGATGGTTGAAAACCCAAGTCCTAGGGTTTGGCTTCCCTAGACTCAGGATGTACCCCAAATTTATCAAGGTTTTTTAAAGGTTTAAATCATTGAGTTTGGATTGGATATGCATGTTATTGTATTCTCCTCGAAGATATCTTTACGATGGTATGTGCTACACCACATGGTTCCTCCTAATTAGAGAGGTAAGTGAGTTTGAAGGTGAGAACCCCACGTGGTCGGCTAAAACCCCGAAAGAAGGTGACTTGGCAAATTTCCATTAATTTTCGGCACCTAAAATTAAAATTAAGGGTTTGTTGCCATATTCTGTGTAGATACTATTGTAATGAAGGGCTTTAATCCACTATGCACTCATATAACTCCTACATGTCATTAAAAATCCTAATTTATTTAGGTAGTGAATCTTCCTTAGGTCATAAGAACAAAAAATACACAACCTTTATCAATTAAAATTAATAATTAATGTGTTAAATTCTTTAATGTCTCCTTCAATGCTCACTGTAGAAACCCCTCTAACCACTATAAAAGTAAAGCTCATATATCCTCCAAAACAAGACATCGTATAATTTTCGCTATAATTTTGTTTCTACGAAGCTTCAGAAGTTGAAAAAAAAACCATTTGATCGTAAATACTGATGAAACACATGGCCAAATTACAAGTCTTGGTTTTTTATATTGTCGAAGATATGATGTGAGGATGTTAGGGATTTTGCAGGCTCCTTAATTCCATGTCAAATATGTGACCATGGGAAAATCATCATAAATTTCTCTGTGAGAATTGGATTCAAATTTCATAAAAATTTACATAAATAGGACATGATGTAGTTTCTTGGATGTTTTTTCAGGGCCGAAGGTCAATAGAGTGACACGTGGAACTTTGCACAAATTTTCTCTACTGAACTAGTCTATAATAAGGTCATCGTGGGAGATTGGGCATAAGTATTTGTTGAAGAATCCAATCTCGATCATACCTATAGGGTTATAATGAGGACTTAGATGGCTACCATAGGATGAAATTTGAGACAATGGAGATCCAAAAATACATAGATACAACATATTCAATATCGAGCTCCTAGAAGGAAACAAAAGGTATGTTTTCTCCATTATTGTTAGGCGTTGGGTCTAGTTTATTTGAAGGGTATGCCACAAAAATTAAGGGTTGATTTAGTGACTATTTGAGGGACATTACAATAAAATTTTGTGCCCTAACCATTCAAATATATGACAGTAGTGAAGCAGTGTATGATTTAGTGCTAGGATGATTGAACTATAGAAAATACATTGAATGTGATCTAAATATTTTTGGACCTGTGTATCCTTGTGACAGTGAGGTAGTGACATTAATCTTGATTGTTTCTTACAGTGATCTAAATAGTAGAGCACTAGGACTATGAAAGTGTGTTGAAATGATAACATATGACATGTCAAAAACCTATGACTCAATATTATGTGCAGTGATGTCACTTAGCATAACAGTAACAATTTGATCTTAGCCTAACACTCAAACCTAGATATAACAAGTATTTTGACACCTTGATTTTGACTTTCAGAATGAACTTGACAATGGTTGTTTGGCTGATGACATTATATGACAATGGTATAGAATGTTATTGAATCAATATTGGTGGGCTATATGAAATTTTCTATATAGCACTATTTCTTTGATAAGGAAAGACCCTCGGTGACTCCAATTTTTGACTTCACAACAATATAAAATATCATAATATGGATTCAAATTGATATGTTGTATTTACTTTGACCTTAGCAAACGGTTGACCTTGACATACTTGAAAATAATATATTGACACTTGTGAATTTATGTTAACTTAACTTGATGAATGAAGACAATACTCACCTTGACTTTGACATCCTAAGAATCATTTTAACACACTAACTCATTACATGTATAATGACATTTTCCCCTAAGTTTGACTTAGTATAAGAATAAAAAATATTCATACCACACACGTTGAACTTTTTAATTTGATTAGAGTTGAAATTGATATATTAACTTTGAATAGTATAACCTTGAGTTTAAAATTTCTATGATAACCTAGGATAACTTTATTGTGACCTTGGAGGGTAGCAATTAGTGAAGGGAACATCCTCAAGTTTTACAACCTATTGGAGAAGGATGGATTGCAGGGTTTGACTAGTCAAACAACGTGCTTAAATATATGTTTGTATCTCTCTAGGGACAACCTATATGTTTGTATCATTTGTGAAGTGAAATTTTGTACTAGCTGAAAATTATATGGTGATTTGAAGTGACAATGATATACATTGTGCAGTGACACCGATACAATGATAGCTTCATGTGCAAATTTGTGCATTGATAATTTTGTGCGAACAATGATCAATGGCTATTAGGATTGAATATTTATTCTAAATATTCCTTACAAATATTCTACATTGATTGAGAGTAAAAGAGGTCGAGTGTGAAAATTGTGAAATGTGATCTACTGACTCTTCTAGGTAATCATAGTGACCTTTAAGTTATTGCCTAAGAACACTTCAGTGTGGCAGGGTGGTGATAGGGAAATTTGTGGCTTGCACAAGGTGTTATGGCATCCATTTATTTGTGACTAATAAAGTGATATGTAAGTCAAGAATCCTTTCTAACAACAGCTTGTAAATAGAGTGTTGGGGCACTCATGAGTTTGTATCCTAATCTATAGGGCATTTTGGCATCCTTCTGCTTGCAATAGGATACTACGGTTTAGTATTGTCCTACAGGTTTTGGCTTGTGAATTAAGGTGTTGATACATCCCAATGGGTCGTCTCTACCCTACTCATGGTTCCCTTTAGTTCCTTCTTGACACTCTTGGTCTATTTTCCAAGTGTTAACTCACTCAAGATCGCTTTCTCTTCGTTTTGCTACCTCAACTTGTATTTGTCTCTTAACACTTGGATGCTCCTCTTTGCCTTATGACTTTCCCAATTGTCCCTTGGCTTGTATACTTTATTTTTTTTCTTCTTTCCATCTAACGTCTATGTCCTTTAAACATATGCAACTTTACCTGTTTTGGTTTTCTTATGCTTGTGACCCTTCCATTCAGTTGGGTCATATTATCTCTACAAGCGTTTATTCCACAAAAATAATTTGGTTAGGGGGGACCTACAATGTTTAGCTCGTTTCATGTTTTTCCAACCCTGTTAGTCAAAACTACCACATGCACCTTGCATTAGATCCATTAGCACTATGGTAAACTCATACAGAATCATTTTTGGGGGTGTGCTCCTTAGTCGTGCCACACCTTTCTGGCACCTGTTCCACCGAGGTCATGTGCACTCTCACCCAACTTGGTTCTTCATCACTTGGGAAATATGGGATGGTTGGTTGTGTCGCGTACTTTATGGCACCTTTTCACTAAGCCATCCTTGTGTGAAATCAATGCACCCAAGTGGAAACTCCAAATTTTTATTTTTTTTCCATCATCTTGGTTTTGTTGAAGTGATGGCCCACTTCTCAACCCTCTACCAACTCCTCCATAAAAATTGATTATTCATGATATAATCATAAAAAATTGTGCAATGAGGATGTCACCTCATCTTGATTAAAGGCACGCCCAACTTAGACCCTAACAACAACCCTCAACGAAATTAAGCATTACTCAGTCATGAAAATTTCCTCAAAATTTTCTCATCAAATCAAACTATGTATATAATAATAAACTTATTTCTTTTACTTTTAAATCAATCCCTTTAGTTAGAATTACATTAACATTAATCTACTATTAAACATTTATGAAAATAAAATTAATCTAAATTCCCACATGAATTTATATATCTATATTATTATTTTTAACCATATAATTTACATTAAATAAATAAAAATCTTTGAAATTTGTATTTAATTCTAAATGAAAGAATCTAAATAGATAAAATACAAATCTAATACCAAAGCTTCAACGAACCAAAATCTCCCTCCCTGAGATAATTTTTCACTCCCTAATATTGTCAAACCAATTCCAATTTTCAAAGCTCATAGACGGCTTTTACACCAATGTCGATATGATCAGTAGTGTTTTTAAATCCCCACTTCAATTTTGTATTACTTTTCAAACCCAAAAAACTTACTATTCTCTATTTTTTTTTCTAATAAACATTAGATTCAAAATCCATATATGTACATTGTCGTGGAAAATCCATGGTGGAATTGCTAATGAATTTAATGAGAAATGTTTTCTAAAAATAACATCATACACTTGAAATCATCAACAAAATAATTGTAGGTTTAATCTATTGTAAGAGGTGAAAGAAATTTCAAATTTAAACATTAGAAATATCCAAAAAGTTATGGGGCTGAAGATTTCCAAAGCATGTTAATCAAATAGTAAGCATAAATTTGGATTGTCCGATTCATGGGAATTCATGGTAATGCATATAACAATTAGTAATCACTCATTATGCATTTTAGTATTTACATAGGCACAGGTTTTTATCAACAAACATGACCTTCTATTTTTAAATATTTATACTTTAAATATCAGAAATTTTTGGTAAAGATCACATATAAGAAATTTGTGTCGACGCGTTTCGAACCAGCTAGTGTGGTTCATCATCAGGATAAGATGAGAAATCTGATGAAGAAACCTATTTAAATAGAAAGGGACAGCTCCATCTAACCGTTGGAAAAATGGCTAGTTTGACTTGAATAAAAGAGTTTTTCAAATTTTATTAAAATTTATTTATAGTTCTCAAATATTCTATTTGAAAATAATTTAATATTAATAATTAACAAAATTTAAAAATAGTTTAAAATTATTTTTATTTAATTATATACAAATATAATTTAATATTAATAATTAGTAGTTCTTAAAAATAATTTAAAATCATTTTTATATTTAATTTACTATAAATCATCAATAATTTTTGAAATAATTTAAAATTATTTTTAACATAGAACCTTAAATAATAATAATAATAATAATAATAATAATAATAATAATAATAAATAAATAAATAAAAATAAACAATAAAAATAAAAATCACAATCGAAAATGAAAATTAACAAAAATAAAATAAAATAAAATAATAAAAAATAAATACAATAAAATAAAAGAAAATGGAAAATAAAATACAATTAATAAAAATAATGATAATAATCGTTAAAAATAAATAAATAAATAAATAAATTAAGTAAAATGAAAATACAAATAATAATAATAATAATAAAATAAAAAATAAATAAATAAATAAATAAATAAATCAATAATAAAAAATAAAAATAAAAATAAATAAATAAATAAATAAGTATTTTCATTTTCATTTTACTTAATTTATTTATTTATTTTTAACGATTATTATCGTTATTTTTATTAATTGTATTTTATTTTATTTTATTGTATTTATTTTTTATTATTTTATTTTATTTTATTTTTGTTAATTTTCATTTTCGATTGTGATTTTTATTTTTATTGTTTATTGTTTATTTATTTATTTATTCATTTTTAAATTTATTTATTTATTTATTACTATTATTATCTTTATATATTTAGGGTTCTATGTTAAAAATAATTTTATATTATTTATAAATTTTATTAATTATTAATATTAAATTGTTTTCAAATATAATATTTGAGAACTATAAATAAATTTTAATAAGATTTGAAAAAATCTTTTATTCAAGTCAAACTAGTCGTTTTTCCAACGGTTAGATGGAGTTGTCCCTTTCTATTTAAATAGGTTTCTTGATCAGATTTCTCATCTTGTCCTGATGATGAACCACACTGGTTGGCTCGAAACGCGTCGACACAAATTTCTTATATGTTATTTTTACCGAAAATTTTTGATATTAATTTTATGCAACATAGAAGCCAAATTCCTAATATTTATACTTTTTTTTATTAGACGATGTGAACTATTTTATGTGGAAATAGAGGCCCTCATATGGGTGGATTTATCTCTAGAGGGAATGTTAAAAAAATAAGACCAATAAAACCATTTTCAATTTCATTACATTTGTCACCTATCATTTAAATATTCGTACTCAATGTTCAAGCAGGATATCTAGTTCCACTCTATGCATTTGTAACACCCTATTCTCTTTAATGTAAAACTTATGCAATATAAACATTTTAGATATGGATGAAATTAGAATGGATGTATTAGAATGGATGTGGATTGTACTATGTAATTGTATTCAACCTTGATTTCAAACATTATAGTCGAATTATGAAGGTTTAAATTTATGTCAATTTTCATCAACAATCCTTCTGTGAATTGGTATTAGCTTCTCCACTTTTTGTTAAAGTAAAGGGAACGATCTCTATTTCATTTCATGTTTCTCCAACCCTTATGAATTAGATTTCAAAATGAAGGGGTCATCCCAATGAAAAGAACAACCAGTTAAGAAGAAAATCGACACAACATCAATTGAACTTATCTGAATTGAATAAATAAGGCAACTCCCATACGAGGTGTAGTGTAGTAACATCTTTAGGTTATCTATAGTATTGAGTCTTCTTTTATGCAATTTTTTTTATATTAAATAATTTATTCAATGTTTATTTCATCCATTTTACATGAAATTTGGAAAAAAATTATTATCAATCAATTCAAAAAATAATGCTAACGAGGTTTCTACTACTTCTTTACATAATCTTGATGATGACAATGAGACACAAGCTAGCTTGCACAAATTTAATAATGAGACCATGTAACAATATTTTAGTACAATGTGTATAGGTAGTGCGAAGCAATTAAATATTCCCACATATGCACAAGATATCCTATATGATAATGTTCACTCTCAACCAAGAATTTTCACAATGAAAGATGAAATGCCTAGAAAATCTGGGTTTTTACACATTTTTGAAATGTCTTGCATGAGAAGAAGTGTTGGAACCCATCCACTGAGTGTTGAAGTGAAGGATGAGAAGAAACCAAATGACAGGATTTCTTCTCCAAAGCGCATCAACAATATATCTTTGATTGTGACAAACATGGAAACATCTAGCATAGGTTCATCTAATGGAAATTCACATAATATGAATAATGAAGGAAAATTATTTAAGGAAAATACTCAAACTCATAATAAAATTATCTTTCCTATGTAGAACAATAGGAAAAATTCAAGCATTGTTTCATGCAATATTGTTGAAGAGAAGAGAAGGAAATATAGTGAGGCTACAAATTCCACATGTAAAGTTGATAGAGATTCAACAAAATAATAAGAATGCAAGAGAGGGGGCGTGTTGAAGCTCATCAATAGGAAAATTTAAAGAAGTTACAATTCCATATTTTAGCTTATTAGCTATCCCTCTCTCAAATTTATTTACATTTTTGTCATATTATGTTGAGTGAGAAGAGTGGAAGGTGTTTTTCATGTCATGTAGCCTAATCTGATTTAATTGTAGGAAATGGAGCTATTTTTGAGACATCACTAGTAGAAAATAAGAAATTAGTGACCAGGTGACTAAAAAAGTTAGTCATCTTATATTTTCCTAGTGAAATAGTACAAAATATGAGCAATATTAAGTGATCCAACTAAAAATGACTCACATAAATAACTAATTTAGTACCGGGTTAAAATATAAAACTATCTAGTAAGTAATACAACTAAAAATGAATACATTGAATGACTAATTTAGTCCATAAACAAAAATATGACTACATAACAAGTACTACAATAATACAAATTGGTTATTTATGTTAGTAATTTTAATTGTGTAGGAAAACTTCAAGTTCATGAATGAAAATCCATGTTAACGTAACCTAGTCAATAATATTTTCCTAAAAAAAGACTTGAGAGTGTACTTGAGTTTGTAAAATAAAAAAATATCAAAACATCAAAATAAAACTTAAAAATTATCCTAGATATATAACATAAGTACATAAAAATACCTTCTAGAGTTATAAATTTAATCTCTATCTGTAAGAAACATTATATCCACATCAAAGTACTAGGAAAATATTTTCCTAATATGATTTGTTCAAAGATAATTCATAGACTCTGGTCACCATATAAATTCTGCCCTAATTAGAAAAGCCCACATAACCATAAAAATAAACTTAAAAATAGATAGATTTAAATTTATATAATGTGAACACATATTGTATCCTCTTCATGCCATGAATTCACTCATAAAAGCTTCCTGATGTTGAATGGAGCCTTAATTTTTCGGCATTCACTCAAAAAAGTCACATACACATTCAATTTTTTCTGAAATGAAACGATAAATGATAACCATATTTTTACATTGAAGGTGTTTATTAGGGAGAGTGCTCCCACTGAAAAACATCGACTGTCGATATATTCAACTAAAGAAATGAACATATGGAACTTTAACGAGTCAACAACAGTCGCAGCAGATGTGACTGGCCTAACCGAGGTTTGAGTCAGCCGACAGTGACAACAGGGCTGAGGGAACCTCACACTAATCATGGGTTAAGGTTCAATAAAATTTGAAGAAGTCGTAATTCAAGGAAACCGGGTCGCGTGAAGAAAGCTCAATGGGAAGAAAGAAGTTGTTTCTTCTCTTATATTTTTGTTTTCTCAGACATTGGTTTGAACTGGGATTCTAATATATCATCAACCTGAGATGGTAGGAGAAACGATGGGGTTGCCAGATTGGGAGATGGATTTGGTGGGAGAAGGAGGATATGGGGATTTCACGGTGGTTTTGGAATCATTCATGGAAGTGGTAAATGAGATAGTAGGTGTTGGGGAATGCAAGAACCCTTCTAAAGAAAGAAGGCGCCAATCTAGTGAGAAGGCTCGAATTATTGGTGTCCATGTTTGAAGAATCAAGGAAATGAAGGTTCCCCTACCTAAGGATAACACACTACAAGCCTTGCAATATTTGTGCTCGACTGTCAATCATGTTGCAAAGATCCTAAAGTTTGGCCACAAGGGAGGAAATTTGTTCATGGTATTCTCACTCCTCTTCCTTTAATTTTTGTTAATATTTAAATCTATCTTTAGAAATTCAAATTGATTTTAACAAGAGACATTAAACACTTGGTAATGAATTCTTAAAATACCACCTTCTATTAAAAAAAATCACATTAAGGTTTTGTGGGTTATCATCATAATTTCTGTAAGAAACTATGATTATAATGTAGCTCACTTGTGGCTCTTGACACTTTAAGGTGGTTAATAATGATAAATTACATGTATCCAAAGGGCATAATGAACAAACATAACATACATGTCGAGTCTTGAATATGAGCCCATTTTTCCTATTCTTGAGAAAGGCACCATGTACCATCACACCAACCACCTAGGTCTTTGCGCTACCCTCCCCGATGCTTCCAATACTAATGATATCAAGGATTCCCATGTAATTAGAATTTTTTCCAATTAAATTATAGATTCTAATACTTAATTCCATGACCTGGTCCAAAAGTGATGTTTTTAGTAAAAATGTTAGATGAATCGCTTACACTGGAAATCCAATCATCCCCCATATCATAATTTAAAAAATCCTTAGAGAACCAAAGGAAAATTATTGAGTGAGGTGAAGCAACTATTGAGACCCATAGGCAAACACTGAGACAATTTTTTCTTGAAAGTTTGAGGTCCAGCTGTAGAAAAAAACCTACTAGTCAAGTAAGTGAACCTGCTCCAATGGAATTGGAAGGTCCACATATTTAAATATCAACACACGGATTTAATTTTGAATCCTATGTAGAGCTAACGAAAGAGAAGTGGTTGGTATTGTGGAGATAATTTTTCTAATAATGGTATTCCTAATAACCACATATTGGAAGTGGTGACATGAATTCCATTTGTATTAGGACTATAAGGAGGTGCAAGAACCTTGAGATGGTATGCTTCAACCCCAACTCAATTTTTTAATTTTATATGAATCTGTTGGCTATTATTTGCAATAAAATTCATCATTCTTAGATTGTTGTAGAATTTGAATCTTATTTCTTAAAATAATCAAATTTTCCATAGTCTAAGTCCATTCACACTTCCTCACAACAATATAATTTTAGAAGCACCTTGCATCACAATTGGTTTTTTCTTATTACACATTTAGAAAGAATAAAACTTATTTGTCTCTCATGTGTTGAGATTTGAAACAAAAAATGGGTATAGGAGGTACATATAGTTGCAGTTGATGAAGATGGCTACAAAATAAAAGAAAAAACTTTGTTGTGAACTTATATATTCAATGAAAACTAGCTTAATGATCTATATTTATGCAAGAAATCAATAAAATATAGAAATAGACATAAACACAAATATGCAGTGGAAATAATGCTTCATTTCATTAATATCAAATAACGGAAATATGCTTACAGACATAATGGAAATAAAATAGCTACGACGCCCGTAGGTTATCTCTCAAAAGAGATGTGGTGGGTACAACCCTCTAAAATATGTTACAATGAGGATCAAGGGCCTATTTATTATTGAGAAACAATGGAAAACTCTAAACGTCCAAAAACCTAACACTAGGAGATGAAGCGCCAAAACTATGGGCCCAGTTTGAGTAAATTGGTGTTTCAACTTCCGAGGGACGTAACTTTTGCATACCATCTCTATTTGACGCGCGCCATACCTCGTTAGAAAGATCTATCTAAGGAGTAAAACTTTTTCTATGAGAAACATCGCTCCATGGACCAATTTTTCTCTTTTTTTTTCCAAAATAATGTAATTTAGGGCATCAAAACGGTGCTAGAAGTTCAGCACCCGAAAAACTGCTAAAAGTAGAAAGTTGTGTTGAAACTAAAAAAACTGAAAGAATTGATGGTGTCATTTCAAATGGAATATATGGGAGGCCAGCAATATCCAACTATATCATTAGGGCCCCAAAACGGGTCCACGAGTTCAAGACCGAAAAACGTACTAAAAATAATAAGTTGTGCTAAAATTGAAAAGGTGCAAGAATTGATGGTGGGGTTCCAAATGGAATAGGTGGGTGGCCAACAATATCCACCTAAATCACTTAAATTTTTATTACTCTTTCTGCCACATATTAAACTAGAAATGAGAGGGGGAAAATGAAGGATAAAAGTAGGAATTAATGCAATCCATATTTATTGAAGATGAGATTTGCTTCATTTAGATTCTTTTTCTTGATTTTGCAATACTTTTCTCACCATTTCTCTCCACCATCATAAAATGTCCCTTCACTCTCTATTTTTAGGTCATATACTTATTTAAAATGAGGCAACTACCTTCTATTTAATCCATCCCAAACATTGGGGATATACACGGGCAATGGTTGTTCCAGACACCTAGATAAATACAATTGCATAGCAAAACAATAAGAATTAGGCACATCATAATTGAAATCCCATTTAAGAAAAGTATACAAGAAAATATGGTACCTTCATAGTCAAGCTGGATTTGCATAGACCAGAGAATTTGATGGGCTTCACAAGATACCTCTTTCCATGGGGTACAAATAAAACTGTAAGAGCTAATGAAAAATCCTTTCTCCATGCATTCTTAAATGCCTCAAAAACACCTCTCATCACACAATACAGTAGTATTTTGGAATAAATTTCTCTAGATCAAATCCAACACTTGATGTCCAAAGGATAATATTTTACTACAGATCAAAATTATGAGGCCATCGACTATTTATGCTGAAAATGTTATCGTCGCAAAATCATTCATTTAAAAATCAAGTGTCTTAATTATTGAACTTTCATGCCAATTCATTGGTTTGTGCTAATAAGGTGCATGTTTCTATTTCAGTTGATAATGGCTAGAGATTTCATGAATTATTTCTGTGCACACATATCGAATATGGGTTTCCCTAAATGTGGGTTTTCTTGCATTGACCACACAAAATTGGAAAAAACAATAGAAACTCACTTAAAAACCTACACTTCTCCATTCCCATTCATTTATAACACACAATTGCCATGATGGATGAATCAAGAGCAGGAGAAACTTTGGAGCTCTAGCTTCTGTATGGCTTTAATGAAATCAAATAACTATCAAGAACAAGAAACTTTGGCGTTGTAGGGCTTCTATACACTATATATAATTACATAATAAGGATGAAATAACTCTTGGAAAAAGAAAAATATCGGATGTATGGAAATAGATTCGACAAGAAAAGTATTGAAATGAATAAAGTTATGATAAAGAGAAAGGACATTCATAAAGTTATGATCACAAACAATGAGTGTGAGTCTAGGACGAAAATCTCGATGGGAATAAAGTTATGAAATTAAATGAGTAATTGAATGAAATATTTAGAATGGCAGATGTAGATAGAGAAAAAATGGAATAAATGGCTAACTCAATTAAGAAATGGTTGTATTCTTAAAAATTTAAGGTGTGGTATAAAAAAGATATGAATAAGATCTAAAAAAATATATTTACTAGGAGTTATTTTTCACCATTATTTATGTAGGAGGGAAATTGTAAATGTGTAGAGTCTAGAGTCTACACCTCTCAATTTATTTTAAAGAAAGGCTATATGATTGGATTTTCCTATTAAACATTGTTAATTTAGCATTTATTAGTGCAATTTATAGTGTTTTATGTAACTTTTTATGAAGCATAATTTATAACTTGAATGGTAGAAACTAAGTTTCCTTGCAACACTTGTTTTAAATGAACTGTTGATTTTACATTCAATACATTTACATATAATAAAAATTTAACCTCTTCCTCTATAGTATGCCCTTCCTCTACTTTGAAAAAATAATAACTAAAAAAGTAAATAGAAATAGTGAACATTATTACTCAAATCCACAAACACTTAATCTCCCGTTTACAAAGATAGTTTCATAGCTTGAAAACTTATGCCCTAATTTGTGCCTCATGAAACAATAATCTCACATTTAGAACTCTCATGGAGGATACGGTATATATCACTCTAAAAATAATAATGAATGATGGCATCCCATGACCATTAAATATCTAAGTCAATAACCCACATAGTCCTCACACAGGACGATGTTGTGTTGGGATTTGCCTCGCAATAATATTTGTAAGGACATGGTTCAAATTCTAGTCTCATTTGAAATCCCTTCAAATCAAACAACATATACCCATCTCGCCAATAGCATACTTGAGGTCACTCCTCCCACATACGTAGGAAAATGGCGGTGATAGTGAGAATCGAAACTGTGGTTGAGCCCTTGGTTTATAGTCACATGAATGTTTTTTACAACTACCTCTACTGAGAATGACAAGAGGTGTGAGGGAGAGGGCATGCTCATGGTGCACAATTCAAGATACTAGGTCATGGTATTTGAGAAGACAAATAATATAAATTTTGTGTGAATACGTAATTTTCTTCATTTGTTTTTTCTTTACATTCAAATTTAATTTTGAACTTTGTGCTTTAGGATTAAATTTTGAGTCTTTTTCTTTATGATTCAAGCCCATGACCTCTAATGGCACTGTGGAATATCAAATTTGAATTGAACCAAAGAATAAAAACCATGTTTGTTGGAATATTTTCTTCTTATAGTTTGAACGAGTGACCTATGCTAGGTGTTCGAAACCTAGAAGGTTTTGGGGATTTTGGTGTTAGAACATGTACTACTTAAACTGTGAAATTCAATCCATGTTTTCATTGTGAATGAATTTACATATGTATATAAAATACTACAAAATTGGGATGGCTTTCATTGACATAATGTGTTTAGTTCAACTGAATTAAATGTTAAAAAAACAATAATTTTGGGATTTGTATTTAAAAGTTATTGGTTGAATCAACTTGTTTTCTGTGATATCTATGGGTTTGTGGATTTAACAACAAAAATTTTAGGCCTATTCTTTTTTGTTGTTGTTAAACATAATTTGAATTTTTATTGATAACATATACACAATGGGCATATTAAAAAAAGGGATAAAAAGGGGGAAAGGTAATAATCGTCATGGTAGGTCACTATGCCAAGGAGGTAGAAACTAATTTCGTTGAAGGATTCAAAATAAAATATCAAATAAGCCTTGATAAACAAGGATATGGATGTTATCAGAGGAAACAAGAGTTTTCAAGGAGAGGCCCATTAAGAACATAGTTTTACCGAGACATGCATAAATTATAACCCACTTAAGCCATGCCAAAAAAGGTCAGTAGGCAGACAAAGTAGATTTTATTAATATCTGAATTGGCATGAAGCCTTGACATTCAATTGTGAAGACATTTTCACTCTAGAGCATGGCCTCAGTCGAGTTGCTTCAATGTTATATCTCTAAAATTAATATCATTCCTTCCATAGACATTAGGGTCATATATACCTAAGTTGGACCACAGAGTGAAATAAGCTTTGTGATCTTGGGAGATCTAATAGTGAGTAATAAATAAGACCTTGTTGTCATTATGAATTAACCATGTTGATGTTCCAAAAAATCAGCTAGTTGGCATCTGAATAGCTTTTTAATTATAATGAAAAAATTACAGAGTCCAACTAATCATTTGCAGCATAGATGTGGAAACTAGTAACATATGTCTATCTAGTTGTAACAAAACATTAGTCAATATTTAGATAGGATATGTGCCCTAGTATGTATCACAAGTAGCAATTTTGGTTGACAACAACATTTCTAAAGCACTTTTCCTTTCAGATGATACATTTTATATGCCTTGGAACTAGCTCAGATGAAATTAAGTGAGTTCTTGAAAAAAACTCTTGTCACTTTGACATATTACATATAGACTATGTATAGGCTATGAAAAAACTAGGATAATAAATAGATTATGTCCTTTCTATTAGTTTCCAAGGCATCCCAAACATTCCCTGAGAAAGTTTAATTTTTCCGGTGAAAAAGAAACACCAACCCTAGTATTGTCACCATATTGGTATCCACCCCATATGAATATTTTATCATCCTGTATTAATTAAAGGTTATATTTTGTGAGGTAAATAAAATAATCTCAATGCCTTCAGTTTACTAAACGACACCTTTCCTTTCTATGTTGTAGCCCCTATCGAGCATAGGTGATGGTGGGCTATCTCCCATGCTTGTGTTAAAATGTGCCTGAGAACTTTGTAAAATAAGGGTAGATGGATGTGTTCTATATGTTTGTTAATTGGGATTCAATAGATGGAGGAGCTTCATTATTTTGGGGGGTTTGGGTTTCAATGGTGTATAGGGCACTCGTAGATGTAAGAAGGATATTAGGAATTAATTTCAAGACTTTAGTAGAAAAAAAAATATTCAAAATGTTAAATTTTCAACTTTGATATCCGTAATCTATCATTCCACATATATTTTTCCAAATAATTAAGAGGAAAATCAATAAATTGAAAAAATAATAATTATTTCCACTAATTATCACATTGTATTGTGGCCAAGGAAACCGATATGATACCTCAAAAACATAATGAGAAATGCTAGCTAGGAATTAAATAAGTTTGGGCTGGACATTATCACTATGAGCCACAACCACTAAAGATACCTCTTATGGGCATCCAATTCGAAAGATTTATTTGCATACAAATGCGTTATGTGGTTTTGGATAAGATGTGTGTTTAGGTCTATAGCAGACAATTTATATATGGGATGATCTATCCTTTCATAGAAACGATAAATTTTACTAGAAACATGGGGAATTCTTCTAGATCAAACAATTAACTCAATATATTTCTCTACTGAAAATAATCAAGACAATGAGAAACAAATCCCATAGTGTTTTGATAGAGCTCAACATCGTAACTTTCAAGAAGATATAGGTGGAAATGAAATGTAACCAGAAAGGCATATATATATTAAACCTAGCTAGGTGGTGGTAACTTGATAATCGCTTCTCACTATAGAGCCCTGTACTCATTAATTTTTTTTAACAAAGATGAGTAGGGGATGTATTAAATCCATGTTTGGGAAGTGGTCATAAAACCGAGATAATATTAGAAATATTCCATAGGACTCACATATGTTGGAAGATACAAAGTAATTCCTTCCTTATAGGCTATGATTTGGCTAGACAGACACTTTAGAGGAGCGCATCCTAGTTTTTCCATTGTTGTTATAGATTTTGCAAAATTTCCTAGAAAATAATTTCACTTTACAGAACAGGTGTTTGCCAGATTTTGACAATGGATAGGGGTTGAGGTATTCTTAATTCATGAATTACGAGATGCAAATGATTTCATCTTGCCACACTAATTTCTAGGTCATCCATCTGACTATTGGTCTAAGTGTCCGCGAACTTACAACACAAATCCTTCCTACCCTTGTTTCTCTTTCCCATTTTCTTCTTCACCATCTGAGCTTAAACCACTAGAGAAAAGGATGCACCAGCTTGGGTATGGATAGTCTAGGATCATGGACTAACATACTGAAATTGTAGGAACTAAATAACTCCTTATGGTTTTGGTAAAAACTTCTATCGACAGAGAAAAGAATCCATTGCCGAGATTGCAATTTCGTGGAGGGGAGACTACGTATTTTGAGTTTGGAGCTCTGGGATTTCATCGCTTTTGAGGGGCTGAGACCAAAGCAGGTAGAAGACAAAATCCAAAGCCTGATCTCTAACAGAGAAAAATATGAGGATGGGTCTTGCAAATAGCGAATCCCCTTTAAAACTGAGTTGGTCTTATATAGATTTTCATTTTCTTTATCCATACATTGTGTGATGACCTAGTTACTTGAATGAAGGAATAGAGTGTCATCCCATAATATCATTGATGATGAATTAAATTTATTCTAGTTGGCATCCATGATTCCTTGGGCATCTTCTTCAGCATTTAGGGCTCTTAGAACATGGAAGAAAGATAAATGGTGGAAATAATACAGATCTATTAGAATCCTACTTAGCAAAAGCTTCAGAGATTTGTTGTCCAGGTTAGATTTTTTGATCGTTAACTAAATTGATAAAAGTGAATCCCCAATCAGAGTTACATTGTTTATGATTTGTTTCTTGGGGTTCTGAAGGCCCAAAAAGAGTGAATATAACTCAACCTTAATTTTTTTCATCAAGCATAGGCCCCTACTACACTTTATTCCTTGTTGTTCTCCAAGGTGAAGAAATATCCCTCTGCACAGTGGGACTCCTATATTCCTCTTTGGATCTCCGTCAAAAAATTCATCTTGAGAAGATTTCCAATTAAAAAATTCTTGATAGGAGAGACGCAATTTTATTTATTTCTCTAAAGAGTGATTCCCTTGAGAAATGATAGGGAGATATCTGAGAGGATCCTATAGTGAATAAACCCATTGGAGCTCCAAATAGTTTAGATTGGGAACCATAGTATTAAGCTTACCCTTGTTAATTTCAAGGGAATAAGATAATGTTTTGAGGGTAGTCTCTTTAGCAAGAATATTCATGTTTTTGAATATAGAATTGTTACAGGACAACCATATTTCCCAATAGACATATTTTGGAATAGAGCTCCATAGCCATTTTAGACAAGGTTTACCCGCCCAAGACCATAAGACCATTTGTAGTGTTTTTTCCAATTTGAAGTATAATCTGAAATGTCCAAGGGCCAATGTATTTTTTCTTGCATAGGGCCAAGAAATAGTGACGAGACCTAGAAAGTATAAGAGAATGATAAAAAAATATCATGGATAGATTCTTCATGGAGTTTGCATAAGGGACATCTCGGAGGATCCTGGATCCCTCTTTTTCTTATGGTTTCAATAGTACGGATTTTCATGTGAGTGAGAAGACAACATAAAAGGCTAACATTCACAGTTGAATTATTTTTCCATAAAATTTTCCATTTAAGGGATTTAAGAGGTATTTGATCTTGGAAAAGGAGGTTTTCGTACCTAAATTTGACTATGTAGATGTGATATTTCTAGCTAATTTCATCTGCAACAAATTGATTCAAAGGCACATTTCCTACCAACTTGACTTGAAATTTGTTTCCCTATTGCTATAGATTATGGGGAATACTTTAGGCAACCAACCATTCAATCTCCCATAGTGGTCACATTTGACAATGTGAGAGAGTTTTATGAACCCATTTTTATTCAAAAGCGTCCTTATAGGAGAGAGGTCATCCATTTCCTCCAAGGGGGTTCTATTCAAAAAGGATTCTTGACATAGTAATATGTTCGAAACATTACCCAGGGTCTTTCCCATGTGGTATTTAATGAACTTACATAGCAGTAAATTATCTTCCAAAATAGAGAATTTTGATGATAGGAATGCAGAAGAGGATCACCTAAAGGTTGACCATAATTATCCTGAAGAAACTTCACCCACCATGTGTCTGGAAAATTTTTCATTTTCCAAGCTAGTTCGGCACCCTAGGATTTATTCATCAAAGTTGGATTCTGGATTCCTAAGCCACCATTGGACTTGGGAGTCTGGATAGTGGCCCAACTAACCAAATGAAACTTTTTGGTGGGAGATTTATTTCCTTCCCTCAAAAATATCCTAATAAATATTCATGGATTTTTCTATACATATTTGAGTTTGAGTAGGGCCAAGACCTCATCCGAAGGGATAGCAGTGAGCACGAATCAAGTTAGAAAAAGGTGACCAACTAAGTTAATCCACCTTGGACAGAGAGGAATCCATTTTTTTTGGATCCTATAAATCATATTTTTCCAAGATCAAGGGGAGTGGGATTTTAAGCATATTGGGATACCTATATATTTGAATTATTTCTTGTCCTCCATGACATTGAAACCTAAAACTCCCCTTATTTTATTTCTTTTAAGAGTGGAAATATTCAAAGTAAATATATGAGATTTGGTTGAGTTGGTTTAACCACATGAAGCCATTAGTAAGGTGTACAAAATTTGCTTGAAACACCTTATAATTTCTACTAAAGCGCCTCTAAGGAAAATTGCGTCGAAAACAAACTGTGAATGGTTTGCGCTTTCAACCTTTTATGAGAATCTCATACTAGAAAGGTTTCCATTTCTGCGTTCATATTCCAAGTGTCTACTCAACCTTTTAGCCACTAGGATGTATAAAAAGGGGATAAAGGGAAGCCTTGTCAAAAACCCCTTAAGGCTTTAAAAAATAAGGAGAATATTCCATTCACTATAGGAGAAATACAAGCGTAGCTAATGCACATATCTATCTAGTGAATATATCTTGGGTCGAAACCCATTTTATTTAGCACATTTATGATAAAGTTGTGCCTAACAGGGCCAAAGGCGTTAGCCATATCTAATTTAATTTCCATACCTCTCTCTCCTCTCGAGCAGTTATAGATGATAACTTCTTGAACAATGATTACATTGTCAAATATTTATTTGTCATGGAAAAATCATTGAAGGAAGAAATTTTTTAAGTCTCTTGGCTAGGAGTTTAGATATAATTTTATACAAGACATTCCACGAGGATATAGGATAGAACCAATTAAAAGAGGATGGGATATTCTCTTTTGGAGCTAGAGTGAGAAAGGAAGAGTTTGCCCCTCCTCCAATACTCCCGCATTTCATATAATACCCAATAATTCTGCAAAGGCCCCTTTTGATCAAATCCCAAAAGTGTTGATAAAAAAGTGCAAAAAATCCACCAAGGCCATGAGCCTTGTCTGGATGGAAGAAGAATAGAGTTTTATGAATTTCCTCTTCATCGAGCATACTTGCGAGAGTTTTTTCCCTTTCCATCGTAATAAATTCTACAAGGTGCTCTAGCATGTAATATTCTACTTCCTCTGTTGATCAGGAGCTCAAGTCCGAGCTATGGAAAAATCTCAAAATTGAAATTATTCAAAATCACTTGCAACCTGAATGACTGGATAGGCATCGTCGATATGATCCTGATGCCGTGGACAACACTCAAATTCGACACTGTATGTGAAAGTTATTAAAGTTTGAAATTCACAATTTCATGCAAAAGACAAGTCTGACTAGGTTTGACTTCCAATTTTTGAAAAATTAAAAAAAGCAATATTCCTACAATATTCCTTGGAGTTTTCCATAGAATATTCATTGGAATATTCCACCTGGTCCAATCCGATAATCACAAGTGCCATACATTTATTTAATGGTTGGTTGACTTTTGTGGTTCTGGCCAATCACGGATTGCCACGTGGTAGGCCCAGAGGCTGCCACGTGGCCCCAGGCCGGTGGTTTAATAGTCATTGCAAAATTTTTATGACTCCATGGGAGTCGAACTGCAGACCTCTCACGGACTAATCGAACGCGCTTACCGTTGAGCCACATGTTGGTTCTTAACATATATCGTTTGGAGGTTATATTTAAATTTTGAAATAGTTTTGGACGGGCAGGAATGGGGGCCAGCTCCCGCATATATATGACCATACGCTAAAGTCATAGGCATATAATTCCAACGGTTATGGTGTGGAATGACAACCACCACATGTGGCCATGTTATAAATGATTAATGCCACACTATGTGTTATGGTTTGATAACCAACATTTTCTCTGGCGGTTTTAGAGAGTTCTCTACATGTGACCACTTCTTACAAACATTAAATGCCAGTGCACTGACTGTCGACAGTTTCGGGGGTGGAGTCCGCCCTTTTAGTCAAGTCCGCCATTTTTTGAGCGGATATCTGCAGTCCTCCAACATTTAGTGGGATTTTTAATTAACATTGGAAAAAATACTGTTGGGACGACAACTTCTCCAAGAAAAAACCTTTCTGGATGAATTTTTTTTATTTTGGGTATTCAAAGGATTCTAGATCCATTGGAATAGGTTGCAGAGCCATTGGATTTTATCTTCAACCTCTTTTTCTTCAGGGAAGCAATGAGATCCATGAGGGCCAAGAGGGAGTTGGAGCTGTTTTGGGCTATGCTTAACCATTTAAGGTCAACCAAAAGTCAATTTCGACTATTTTCAGCATTATAGAGCCCTTGGGACATGTTATATAGGAATTAGAGGTGTTATAAAACCATTTTAGCTTCAGGTAAGCTTGGAGAGCCATCAAGGCCATTAGGGAAATGGAGTTGTATTAGGTTGTACCTCTCTGTTTGAGGTGAACCAAATACTATTTTCAGCTATTTTCCACCTTATGAACCTAATGGAGGAGGTTCCATAATTTTTTGAAGACTTTCAGAGCCTGAAAAGCTTCAGGAGAGTTTTGAGGGCCACGAGGGCCATTTTGGGGTTGGCGTTGTTTTGAGTTGTACCTCTCTTTTTGAGGTGAATCAAAAACCATTTTCAGTTATTTTCAACCTTTTGAACCTAATTGAAGAGGTTTCAAAGCTATTTGAGGAATTATACAGCCCGAAAAAGCTTCAAAGGAGTTCAAAGAGCCGTCAGGGCCTTATTGAAGAAATCATTGTTTATGGTAATTCTTCACTGTTTAGTAAATTTCGAAAGGCGTTCTTAGCTTTTTCATGTCTTCTGAATCAATATTTTAATTGAAATTTATCTATTGAGACACTTTTAAACTTGTATTAGCATTTTGGAGCATTTTAATGCAAAGGGACAAGCTCATTTTGGGAGGCTTGATCCAGCAGATGTAGCCCAAGAGGGGTGAACTGCTCATCAAACATTTATGTCATGTTATGCTGAAGTTATCTTGTTGTACATTTCTGATTTAATATGTTAAGAAGAAAAGTAAATTAACTTTCCTTCACACATAAACTCATATACAGTTACGAAAAAACACTTTGTTTAAAGAACAAGACAGGGAGAATTTTGCACACATTTAATTAAATGGAAATGGATACTTTGCACACATTTTCAAGTACTTCCATTTTCAGATCATATGGTATCATAGCTTGGTTGAAATTAGGTTGAGTATTTGTTTTTTTGCAAAAGGTTTTAAAACAGTGTAAAAGATTGACTGTTTTATTGGTTGCAAAATGGTTTATTGTATGAGTTTGTTTGAGTTGAAAAGATAGTTGTTGTTAGCTAAATCTTGGAAAGGAAAAAATAGTTGTAGGCTATTTCCTTAGCCCAAAGTACCTCAATATTATCTTTGGAAAAAAAACCCACTTGATTAGGGATTGCTACAAAATTTATCGGAGTTTGTGTTCTATGGCTGCTTGAATAAGAAGGGGTCTTTACTGACATTTGGTTAAAAGCTTGTCATTTGTTTGAAAGCTTTGAGAACTTTTCTTTGGAAGTCCCTTTTGTTAATTTGACCATTTACATAGTGTCAAATTCTTCTACAAGTGAAGCTTCCTCCTTCAAAATATTCTTCAATGATGACATGAAGAATGAGTTCATTAAGGTGAACGTCATGGTGCAGATTGTCATCAAGGACCAAAGATAAAGTGTTAAGCTTCATGCAAAATTTTTGGCTATAAAGGATGAGAAGGAAGAAATTTTCCAAATATTACATGACATGAAGAAACAACTCCTTCAAGCTCAAGAAGTTTTTTCCAAGAACAAGCGCGAGGAAGAGGTAAATAATTCAAACTTGTCTTCAATTTCCTCCATTGAAAAGTGTGTTTGTTATTCTGAAAAACATACAAGGGGCATCAGGTCCAAATTGATGTTTAAGATGGGCTATCAACAAGGAAAAGGTTTGGGCAAGCATGTACAAGGCAGGGTTGACCCTATTTCAGTTGGAGCAACCCAAGAATGTTGGTCTTGGTTATATGTAGTTTAATGGTGAAGAATCCAAATCCCTGAATGCATGTGATGCAAATTTAAAGAGAGCCTTTATTCCAAGTTCTAAAATGCATGTATGTCAAATTTCATCTAAGGATGATTGCCATTTTTTTAAGCCATCATTGCATCAAGTAGAGGGTAAACATGTTGCTTATGGCAAGCCTTCAAGTTCAAACAGTTTTGAAGACAAGAATTGTGATGAAAGTTTGAAAAGGAAAGTTGTCTCCTCTACTAGTTCATCGTCTTTCGAAGACAAAAAGGATAGACATTCCATGCAACAAAAGAGGTATAATTATTCACATGATCAATTTGATAATGTTTCAGCAAAGAATGATAATATTTCTTGTTCAAATGAAAGAAATTTTTGTTGCACATTTTGTGGTGGATCTAACCATGTTGCTTCAAGATGCTCATTGAAAAAGAAAGCACACAGGAAGCAGAAGATGCAAAGAAAAATTTCTCAGAAAGTGCTTAAGAGTTGCACATTTTATCAAAGGAAGGGACATGATGTCTCTCATTTTTGGACTTTTCATCCAACAAGTCGTCCAAAGAACATGCAGCTAGATGACAAAAAGCTTGGCGTAAGTGGATCTATGGATTCCATTATCGATTTGGAAATGCAAGATTCACATGTAGGAATGTTGTAGCAGAAAAAGACACCATGGAGTTGGCTTGGTAGGAAGTGGATTAACTTCTTAATGTAGTAATTCATTACTCATTTTTTACGTGCAAATTTCAGATTTGGTATGCATTTATGTCAGTTGAAAATTTGACGCAAGATTGCATGTAAAAGCAGTTTCAGTTGAAGGAATTTCTTTGTTGTTGTAAAATTTCTCCATGGAGGTGTAAAAGCTGAGTATGATACTCACTTATATTGCAACAATGTCTTTTAGTTCAGTTCTTAGTCACCCACATGTTTTTGGGATGATGTACTTGTTGGTATTTGAAAAGAAGAGTTTTAGTTGCACATGTACATAGAGGATGTATGTGTAATTAGCAAACTGTATATAGTTCATTGTACATGATACATACACATGTGTTTTTCAAGATGAATCTTGTTGCTAGTCAACTTTTGTCGATTATGTCACACCTGTTTATCGACTTGTGTCGATTGTGTTACACATTATTGTTGACTTGTGTCAATTGTGGGCACACTTTTTATATTGATGGTTGTGTCAATTGTATAGCACATTTCATTATCAACTTTTTGTTGATGTCATATGTTGCACAAGGTGCCTTTGGTGTCAATTGGTGCAAAGAACGAAGTATTAGTGCAATGCAGTACAAGATTCCATGAGTTCGAAAGGTATGCAAGCAAAGAGGGCACAAAGTTCAGCAAAGGTCATTGCTAGTTTCAGAATGGTAGATTGGTATGGCGAGAAAACTTGGTCAAGATTCAGCACAAGTACATGGCTCATTCAACAAATATTCACCATGAGGATAGTTGACAAGTCAGGAACATTTTTGGAGGCTGAAGAGAAGAGCATGTTGATTTTCTCTCATTTTCTGTACTACAGTTTAGTTTCAGAATTTCAGTGAGCTTTCGAGATCCAAAATCTTCTCATTTGGGAGGTGTGATTAGGAGCTCAAGTCCGAGCTATGGAAAAAGCTCAAAATTGAAAGTGTTCAAAATCACTTACAATCTGAATGACTAGATAGGCCTCATCGATACGATCCTGATGCCATGAATGGCACTCAAATCTGACATTGTATGTGAAAGTTATTCAAGTTTGAAAATTCACAATTTGATGCAAAAGACCAGTTTGACCACGTTTGACTTTCAATTTTTGAAAAATTAACAAAGGAATATTCCAAGGAATATTCCTAGAATATTCCTTTAAATATTCCACCTGGTCCAATCTGGTAATGACAAGTGGCATATGTTTATTTGATGGTTGGTTGACTTTTGTGGTTTTTGGCCAATCACGGGCTGCTACCTGGTAGGCCCGGAGGCTGCCACGTGGCCCTACACCAATGGTTTAATAGTCGTTGCAAAATTTTTATGACTCCATGGGGGTCTAACCGTAGACCTCCTGCATACTAACCGGACACGCTTAGTGTTGAGCCACAGGTTAGTTCTTAACATATATCGTTTGGAGGTTATATTTAAATTTTGAAATAGTTTTGGACGGGTGGCAAAGGGGGCGAGCCCCTAGGGACCAACCCCCGCATATATATGAACAAATTTTGGAGTCCTAGGGCTATAAGCCCGACGGTTGTGGTGCGGAATGATAACCACCACATGTTTCCATGTTATAAATGTTTAATGCCACGGTATATGTTATAGTTTGATAACCCATGTTTTCTCCAGCGGTTCCTGAGAGTTCTTCGCATGTGACAACTTATTACAAAAATTAAATGCCAGTGCATTGACCGCTGACAGTTTGGGGGGTGGAATCTGCCTTTTTAGTCAATTCCGCCATTTTTGGAGTGGCTATCTGTAGTCCTCCCACATTTAGTGGGATTTTTAACTAACATTGGAAAAAATATTGTTGGGAGGATAAATTCTCCAAGAAAGAACCCTTTTGGACAATTTTGTTACTATTTCAAGTATTCAGAGGATTCTGGATCCATTGGAATAGGTTTCAAAGCCATTGGAGTTGATCTTCAGCCCCTTTCACTTCAGAGAAGCAATGAGAACCACGAGGACCAAGAGGGAGTTGGAGCTGTTTTTGGCTATGCTTAAACATTTGAGGTGAACCAAAAGTCAATTTCGACTATTTTCAGTATTCTAGATCCATTGGAATAGGTTATAGAGGTAGTAGAAGTGTTCTACAACCATTTTATCTTTAGGGAAGCTTGGAGAGCCCATAAGGGCCATTGGTTAAATGGAGCTATATTGGGTTGTACCTCTCTGTTTGAGGTGAACCAAAGACTATTTCCAGGTATTTTCAACCTTCTAAAACTAATGGAAGAGGTTTTAGAACTTTTTTAATACCTTCAGAGCCTGAAAATCTTTAGGAGAGTTTTCAGGGCCACTAGGGCCATTTTGGGGTTGGAGCTGTTTTGAGTTGTACCTCTCTGTTTGAGGTGAACCAAAGATCATTTTCAGCTATTTTCGACCTTATGAAACTAATTGAAGAGGTTTCATACCTATTTTAGGACTTCTACAGTCTAAAATGCTTCATATGAGTTCAAAGAGCCGTTAGGGCCTTATTGAAGAAATCACTGTTCATGGTAATTCTTCATTGTTTAGTGCATTTGGAAAGTTATTCTTAGATTTTTCATGTCTTTAGAATCAGTATTTGCATTCATTTTTGTCTATTGAGACACTTTTAAACTTGTATTGGTATTTTTGAGAATTTTAATACAAGAGGACAAGCTCATTTTGGGAGGCTTGATCCAGTAGATGTAGCCCAGGAGGGGTGAACTGCTCATCAAGCATTTTTGTCATGTTATGTTGAAGATATCTTGTTGTACATTTCTAATTTAATATGTTAAAAAACAAAGTAAATTAACTTGCCTTAACACATAAACTCATATGCAATTACCAAAAAACACTTTGTTTAAAGAACAAGACATGGAGAATTTTGCACACATTTAATTAAATCGAATTGGATACCTTGCAGACATATTCAAGTACTTTGATTTTCAGATAAAATGGTAGCAGAGCTTGGTTGAGCTTAGTTTGAGCATTTTTTTTTGTGCAATAGGTGTTAAAATAGTGTAAAATATTGAATGTTTTATTTGTTGAAAAATGGTTGATTGTATGAGTTTGCTTGAGTTGAAAACATAGTTGTTGTTAGCTAAATATTGGAAAGGAAAAAAGAGTTGTAGGCTATTTCCTTACCCCAAAGTACCTCAATATTATCTTTGGAAAACAAACCCACTTGATTAGTGATCGCTACAAAAGTTATCGAAGTTTGTGTTTTATGGATGCTTGAATAAGAAGGGGTCTTTACTGACATTTGGTTAAAATATTGCCATTTGTTTGAAAGCTTTGAGAACTTTTCTTTGGAATTTCCTTTTGTTAATTTTACCATTTACATAATTTCAACTTCTTCTACAAGTGAATTTTCCTCCTTCACGAGATTCTTCAATGATGACATGAATAATGAGTTCATTAAGGTGAAGGACATGGTGTAGATTCTCATTGAGGATCAAAGAGAAAGTGTTAAGCTTCATGCACAATTGTTGGATATGAAGGATGAGAAGGAAGAAATTCTCCAAATATTGCATGACATGAATAAAAACTCCTTCAAGCTCAAGAATCTTTGACCAAGAACAAGAGTGAGGAAGAGGTAAACCAATCAAACTTGTCTTCAATTTCCTCTATTGAAAAGTGTGTTGGTTATTTTGAAAAACATACAAGGGGCAACAGGTCCAAATTAATGTTTAATATGGGATATCAAGAAGGCAAAGGTTTGGGAAAGCATGCACAAGGCATGGTTGACCCTATTTTAGTTGGAGTGACCCAAGAATGTTGGTCTTGGTTAAGTGTAGTTTAATTGAAAAGAATCCAAATCCTTGAATGCATGTGATGCAAATTTAAAGAGAACCTTTATTCCAAGTTCTAAAATTCATGTATATCAAATTTTTTCTAAGTATGATTGCCATTTTTTAAAGCCATCATTGCAGTAAGTAGAGGGTAAACATGTTGCTTATGGTGAGCCTTCAAGTTCAAATAGTTTTCAAGACAAGAACTGTGATGAAAGTCTGAAAAGGAAATCTGTCTCCTCTACTCATTCATTGTCTTTAGAAGAAAAAAACATTAGACATTCCATGAAGCAAAAGAGGTATAATTACTCACATGATCAATTTGATAATGTTTCAGAAAAGAATGATAATTTTTCTTGTTCAACTGAAAGAACTTTTTGTTGCAGATTTTGTGGTGGATTTAACCATGTTGCTTCAAGATGCTGGTTGAAAAAGAAAGCACACAGGAAGAAGAAGATGCAAAGAAAACTTTCTCAGAAACTTCTTAAGGGTTTCACATTTTCTCAAAGGAAGGGACATGATGTCTCTCATTGTTTGACTTTTCATCCAACAAATCGTCCAAAGAACATGCAGCTAGATGACAAAAAACTTGGCGTAACTGGATCTATGGATTCCATTATCGATGTGGAAATGGAAGTTTCACATGTAGGAATGTTGAAGCAGAAAAATATGCCATGGAGTTGGCTTGGTAGGAAGTGGATTAACTTCTTAATGCAGTAAGTCATTACTCATTTTGTACATGCAAATTTTAGATTTGGTATGAATGTATTTCAGTTGAAAAGTTGATGCAAGATCGCATGTAAAAGCAGTTTTAATTGAAGGAATTTCTTTGTTGTTGCAAAATTTCGCCATGGAGGTGTAAAAGATGATTATGATACTCACTTATATTGCAACAATGTCATTTAGTTCAGAACTTAGTCACCCACATGTTTTTGGGATGACGTACTTATTGGTATTTGAAAAGAAGAGTTGAAGTTGCACATGTACATAGAGGATGTATGTTTAATTAACGAAATGTATATAGTTCATTATACATGATACATACAAATTTATTTTTCAAGATGTATCTTGTTGTTAGTCAACTTGTGTCGATTATGTCACACCTGTCTATCAACTTGTGTCAATTGTGTTACACATGATTGTCGATTTGTGACGATTTTTACACATGATGTTTGACTTGTTTCAATTATGGGCACACTTTTTACATTGATGGTTGTGTCAATTGTATATCACATTTCATTTTCAACTTGTTTTTGATGTCGTATGTTGCACAAGGTGCCTTTGGTGTCAATTGGTGCAGAGAACGAAGTGTTAGTGCAATGCAGTACAAGATTTCATGACTTGGTAAGGTATGCAAGCAAAGAGGGCACAAAGTTCAGGAAAGGTCATTGCTGGTTTCAGAATGGCAGATTGGTATGGCGAGAAAACTTGGTCAGGATTCAACACAAGTACATGGCTCATTCAGCAAAGATTTTCCATGAGGACAGTTGACAAGTTAGGAACATTTTTGGAGGCTGAAGAGAAGAGGATGTTTATTTTCTCTTGTTTTCTGTACTACAGTTTAGTTTCAGAATTTCAATGAGATTATAAGGTCCAAAAGATTCTCATTTGAGAGGTGTGATCAAGAGCTCAAGTCTAAGCTATGAAAAAAGCTCAAAATTGAAAGTGTTCAAAATGACTTGCAACCTAGATGACTAGATAGGCCTTGTCGATATGATCCTGATGCCGCAAACAACACTCAAATCTGACAATGTATGTGAAAGTTATTCAAGTTTGAAAATTCACAATTTCATTCAAAAGACCAGTTTGACTAGGTTTGACTTTCAATTTTTGAAAAATTAAAAAAGGAATATTCCTTGGAATATTCCACCTGGTCCAATATGGTAATGACAAATGGCATATGTTTATTTGATGGTTGGTTGACTTTTGTGGTCTCTGGCCAATCACGCGCTGCCACGTGGTAGGCCTAGAGGCCACCACGTGGCCCCAGGCCAGTGGTTTAATAGTCGTTGCAAAATTTTTATGACTCGACGAGAGTCAAACCGTGGACCTCCCGTAGACTAACTGAACGTGCTTATTGTTGATCCACAGGTTGGTTCTTAACATATATCGTTTGGAGTTTATATTTAAATTTTGAAATAGTTTTGGACGGGAAAAAATGGGGGCCAACCCCCACATATATATGACCATATGTCGTAATCCTAGGGATATAAGCCCAACAGTTATGGTGTGGAATGACAACCACCACATGTGGCCATGTTATAAATTATTAATGCCATGATATATGTTATGGTTTGATAACCAATGTTTTCTCCAACGGTTCTAGAGAGTTCTCCAGATATGACCAATTCTTACAAACATTAAATGCTAGTGCACTGAATGTTGATATTTTGGGGGAAGAGTCTACCTTTTTAGTCAAGTCCGCCATTTTTGGACCAGCTATCTGTAGTCCTCCCACATTTAGTGGGATTTTTAATTAACATTTGAAAAAATACTGTTGGGAGGATAAATTCTCCAAGACAGAACCTTTTTGGATGAAATATTTTTTGATTTTGGGTACTCAAAGGATTATCGATCCATTGGAATAGGGTTCAGAGCCATTGGATTTTATCTTCAGCCCCTTTTGCTTCAGGGAAGCAATGAGAGCCATGAGGGCCAAGAGGGAGTTGGAGTTGTTTTGAGCTATGCTTAACCATTTGATGTGAACCAAAAGTAAATTTTGACTATTTTCAGCATTCTAGAGCCATTGGGATAGGTTCTATAGGTATTAGAGGTGTTCTACCACCATTTTAGCTTCAAGGAAGCTTGGAGAGCCATGACGACCATTGGGGAAATGGAGCCGTATTGGGTTGTACCTCTCTGTTTGAGGTGAAAAAAAGACTATTTTCAGCTATCTTCCACCTTCTAAACCTAATGGAAGAGGTTTTATAACTGTTTGAGGACTTTCAGAGCCAAAAAAGCTTCAGGAGAGTTTTCAGGGCAACTAGGGCCATTTATGGGTTGGAGTTGTTTTGAGTTGTACCTCTCTGTTTGAGGTGAACCAAAGAACATTTTCATCTATTTTAAACCTTATGAACCTAATGGAAGAGGTTTAAAACCTGTTTGAGGAATTATACAGCCCAAAAAGCTTTATAGGAGTTCAAAGAGCCATTAGGGTCTTATTGAAGAAATCACTGTTTATGGTAATTATTCACTATTTGGTGAATTTGGAAAGACATTATTAGCTTTTTCATGTTTTCTGAATCACTGTTTGCATTTATATTTGTCTATTGAGACACGTTTGAACTTTTATTAGCATTTTGGAGAATTTTAATACAAGAGGACAAGCTCATTTTGGGAGGCTTGATCCAGCAGACATAGCCCAGGAGGGGTGAACTGCTTATCAAACATTTATGTCATGTTATGCTGAAGTTATTTTGCGGCACATTTCTTATTTAATATGTTAAAAAACAAAGTAAATTAACTTTCCTTCACACATAAACTCATATACAGTTACCAAAAAACACTTTCTTTAAATAACAAGACATGGAGAATTTTGCACACATTTATTTAAATGGAATTGGATACTTTGCACACATTTTCAAGTACTTCCATTTTCAGATCAGTTGTTGGAGGATCTTACTTACAGTAGGTATCTTGGAAATGAGCCACGACTGCTTCTTCTATAAGGTGAAAATCCATAATATTTGTTTCATTTTCTGAGATTTCCTTTAATGTGTTCCTTATTTCTCGATTTTTCCACTAATGGTGGAAGAATTTAGTATTTATGTCACTTTCTTGTAGCCAAATACTGCAAGATTTTCACCTCCATTATTCTTCCTCTACTCTAAGAAGAGTTTGATATTCCTGGAATTTTTTTTGCTTCAAGCAAAAAATCATTAGTGACCGATTCATAATCCAAAAATGATTGTATCCAAGTAATTTCTTGCCCGAAGTTTTGGATGGTGCTATCATTCATGTCAACCCATGGAGTTGATTGGGTTTTATTTTGACCAAAAATACCAATCATTGATTTCAAATGGATAACGAAGACTTCTCAGTAATTGTTAGATTACATCTAGAAAACAGCTAAACTATTGGATGGTTGAAAACACAAGTCCTCAGGTATGGGTTCGATGGACTAAGTGTTCACCCAAAATTTGCAAAGGTATTTTGAAGGGTCAAATAATTGAGTTTTGTTGGAGGTCTATGTCGTTATATTCTCCTAGAAGAGATATTTCTGGTGATACGTGGTACACCACGTGGTTCCTCGTGGTTAGAGAGATAAGTGAGTTTGAAGGTAAAAACCCTATTTGGTGCGCTAAAATCCCAAATTAATGTGACCTCACACATTTCCATTAGTTTTAGGCACCTAAAATTAATATTAAGGGTTTATTTCCATACTTTTTTGAGATGATATCCTAATGAAGGGATTCAAGCCACTGTGCACCCACATAACTCCTACATCTCATTAAAAGTACTGAACTATTTAGGCAGTGCATGCTCCTTAGGGCATAAGAAAACAAACTACACAATATTTATCCACTGTAATTAAGAATTAATAATGTGTCGAAATACTAAATGTCTCCTTCAACGTTCACTATAGAAGCCCCTCTCGACTCTATAAAAAGAAAGCTCATATATCCTCCAAAGCAAGTCATCATGGAATTTTAGCTATAAATTTGTTTCTAGAAAGGTTTAGAAGTTGAAAAATAAACCCATTTGTGTCAGAATATGCATGAAACTTGTGACCTAATTTCACATCTTCGTTCACTATATTTTCATATATATGATCTAAGGAAGTTAGGTTTTTTACAGGCTCTTGAATTCCATGTTAAACATGTAACCTTGGGAAAATCGTCATAAATTTATCTCTAAGCATTGGATTCAAATTTAGTAAAAATTGAAAGAAAGAGGATAGGCTGTAGTTTTATGGGTATATTTCTCATGGCCGAAGGTTGATAATGTTACATGTGGTAATTCGTACAATTTCTTTCTACTAAACCTGTCTATAATCATGTCATCGTGGAAGATTGAGAATAATGATTCCTTGAACAATCCAATATCAATATCAAATGTGGGGTTGGAAAGAGGACTCAAAAGGATAACATAGGATGAAATTTTAGATCTTGGAGATCTGGAATTACATAGATACAATATATTCACTCTTGAGCTCCTAGAAGGAAAAAAAAGGTAGCAATTATTGAAGGGGACATCCTCCAGTTATACAACCTATTGGAGAAGGATGGATTAGAGGGTTTGAATAGTCCAATAACATGCTTAAATATATTTTTGTAGCTATTTGGGAACAAATTTTTAGAGCGTTGATTGCAAGGCATTGGGATGAGCTAAGAAACCTTGGGTTATGTCATCATTTGATAAGAGTGCCAGATAGTTGTTAAGCTGTAAAATGTTGTGAAACCAGCTCCAAAAATAGAAGAAAATATATATCAAAGCCTTATAAATAAGCCACTTCAAGGGGGAAACCTCCAATACATTGCATGAATGAAAAATTCTTCAAGGCAAAGTTATGTCCAATCTCCCACAATGACCTAATTATGGACTGGTTCAGTAGAGAAAACTTGTACGACTTGCCATGTGTCACTGTTTTCTCCTTTGGGTCTAACATTTATAGACAGAAAACTACAGTCTATGTAATTCCAGTCAGTTTTTATAGAATTCCAATCCGTTGCTCAGAGAGAGAGTTATGAAGATTTTCCCACGATCACCTCTTTGAGATGAAATTCGAGAGCCTCAAAAAGACGTAAATTCCACAGATCATATCTCTAAAAATATTACGAACCAAGCTCTAAATTTTTTCAATGATTTTCCTCAGGATTTTAGATGCACACTCTAAAAATTTCAGCTTCGGAACCTTCATAAAAACAAATTTATAGCGAAAATTCCACGATGACCGTTTTAAGTGAAATTCAGGATCCTGCAAAACGCCCTACCTTCCACAGATCACATCTCTGAAAATATTGCGAACCAAGCTCTGAAATTTTACGACGCTATTCCTCAGTATTTCAGCTTCATAATCTAAAAATTTCAGTTTCTGATCCTTTGTAGAAAAAACTTTATAGCGAAAAATCCACGATGACTGGTTTGGAGCAGCGAAAACCCTAGAATCCAAATCTCTGATACCAAAATTTGTGAAACTAGCTCCAAAAATAGAATAGAAGAGATATCAACGCCTTAGAAAGAAGCCACTTCAAGGGGGAAACCTCCAATACATTACATGAATGAAAAATTCTTCGATGATACAAATGACAAAACCTCCTTTCTTTATATAGGATTCCATGGGGCCACAACGTAATCCTATTGGGCCACAATGTAATTCTACCCGACCTAAAAATAACAATGTAAGGCACAATAATAACTATATTGGGGTTAGAGGGGGCTAAAATAATAACAATAAGGGGGCTACACTAATAACAATAAGGGGCTAAACTAGTAATATAGGGACCTAACATGTCTATTGTTTTATCTTTCTACATTGTTGTACGGTGTTGTTTAAAATTGATTATTGTTTACAATTGCTGAAGAAAAACATTGATAATAACTAGAGAGTAAATAATGATTTGAAAATAATTAAAAAGTGCTAATTTCTAAGAAATATTGTTTCACACCCTCTCAATATTTCTAACAATTTGTATTAGATCTTGGTTCCTCCAGTAACATCTTAACCACTGGAAGGGTAGATTTCAGAGCACAGAGATGGGAAAGCCAAAGAAGTGAGTTCCAAGGATTTTTAAGGAAGGTACAAGTGCAACAAAATCTGAAAAAAGAGAGTATTGTGTACCAATCCCTGATTTTGATGCACATAAATACTGGATGTGCGAATCCAAGATGGAAGTACATTTTCAAGCGTGTGAATTATGGGAATTAGTTTTTTCTGCGAACACATATACCAAGGAATCTAAAAGGTACAATTTGAAGGCCTTGAATATAATTTTGAATGTTTTTTCAAATTATGTGAAAACAAAAGTTGGTCAATTTTTAACAACTAAAGCTCTCCAGGAAAATCTTCATAATAAATATTCAACAATTCAATCAGGTAAATATGTTATTGAACATTCAAATTCTTGTCATCATGATGAACAAATCAAAGAAATGACTCAAACAGTGTTTCGAAATGAAGTGATCAAAGTGATAAAGGAACACAAAAGTCAAAAGGAAAGGAAAATACTTTTGGAAGAAGAATTTAAGGCAACAAAAGAACTCAGAAAGGAAAGTCAAGAGTCTAAGAATATGATTAGCATTCTTAGAGATCAATTGGAAGAAGTCAAGAATACAGAGACAAAAGACTTCAAGAGATAATTCCAACAAAAGCAGCAAGAGCTTAACACAACCTTTTGTTACATTAGGAGGATCAAACAAGAAATGCAGGAAATAAAAACTGAAAGAAAATAAATTGATCAAAGTTACATATCCGCAGTTAACTAGAGGCAAAAGGAACTCGAAATCTCTTCAATTGAACTAAGAAAGCTCGAGATTAAGATCGAGAAGTAGAAGGAATAGACACATGTTATCAACATAGAAGTAGAGAATATCACTCTTCTCAAGCTACAGGTTGAGGAGGCAAAAAAAATAAAGGAGACCTTAAAAATATGGTCTTAAGAATATCTTTCTCAAAAGCAGGAAGAACTTGATGCAATTCTTGATGAGATCAACAAAATCAAGGGATCACAAAAAGAATACTTACAAGATAAGATAAATGAAGGCAACTAAAGCTAGTAAAGCTCCAGTTTATGAAGTTCTAGGCTCCACATCTTCACAGGATGATCCTAATTAGAAGGAATTTGATCATAATGATAAGCCAAATAATAATTTTGTGATTCCAGAAACCAAGACCAAAGTAGTTAATAAGAAAGGACAACAACAGACTACATCACTGCCTCCAAATAATATTGATAAATCTTCAAGGTATGTTTGTTTATTTAATGGCTATTGTTTTTCATGTGTTAACTATGGACATATGGCCATGGACTGTAAATTTGTTGACAGGTATAACTATCATGGATCGTCAAATTCGAACGAATCATTCAGGTATGCACATTTATTTAATGGTTTTTTATTTTTATGTGGTAACTATGGAGATATGTCTAGGGATTGTGAAGTTTTTGACAAGTAAAATCATTATCCAAAAAATCCTAGAAGCAATTTTACGGCATCATGAGACACGTTCCATGAAGATTTTGTCAGCAAATAATATATGTGAGATGGGACAAACTTTAAATGTTTCAAATGACATAATTATGTCCACAAAGCTCATGATTGCAGATATCATATGGAATCACCGATGGACAACAATGAATGCTTCAACTTTCATAATAATGGACACAGATCAAGAATGCAGGAACAATCCTAAAAAGGAATGTTACAAATATCATAATCATGGACACATATTTCACCACTATAGGAGAAAAATGGAATAAATCATGAATATTGATGACGATAATAAAAAGGTTTGGAATAAGAGACATGTACAATTAGAGGAAGAACGACTAAAGGAAGAACAAGAATTCCATAAAGACAAGAAAGTTTGAGAATTTGTGCTCTTAACGTTTGTAACAGGTAATGATGAATCAATAGTTTCTTTAGATAATGACTCCAGTAAATATGGTTCATTAAATGATAAATTATTTTGAACAACTCGGCTCCTCGAATCCTTGAATTTTGAAGAGGGGGAGTTTATATAATAGTATGTGGCATAGGTTTACTATTGACAAATAGAAAACATGGACATAATGGCAGCTTCAAGAAAAATGTTTCAAATCAGTTACGAGTTTAGGGGGAGAAGAACAGTTAAAGGCTTACATGTATTCAGATATTTCTAGAGGAAGATTTCTTATCAATAGGAGGACATGCATGTTATAGGTCCACAAGGGTCACCATGGATAAATTATTACAAGAAGGCTCCTCATCATGGGGAGCACAGGAAGATAATAAGTCCACGTGAACCAAGAATATTCTCAGGGGGAGTAACCCTTTACCATTAATGTCAAAGGAGGAGAGAAAACCTAAGAAGGACATTGAAATATATAGAAGGAGGTAAATCATGAAGTCAAGGAGAGTTGTACTCACATGAGGGTTACGTATGTTGCCATCAATGACAAAGGGGGGTATTTTTGGATGGCGTTGTCATTGATTTCAATCCATGGAGTTGACTAGATTTGAATTTGACCAAAAACACTAGTCATTGATGTCGAATGGATACTGAACATTTCTAAGTAATTTTCAGATTACATCTCCATAAAAGCTACACTATTGGATGGTTGAAAACAAAATTCCTAGGGTTCGGGTTCCTTGAACTGAGGATGTACCCTAACTTTGTTGAGGTTTTCTAAGGATCAAATAATTGATTTTTTCCTAGAGATCAATGTGATTGGATTCTCCTCTAAGAGTTATTTCTAGTGATATGTGGCACACCACGTCATTCCTAATGGTTAGAGAGATAAGTGAATTTGAAGGTAAACACCCCAGTTGATGGGCTAAAACCCCAAAAGAAGGTGACTTTGGGTTTTATTCCATTATGAACCCACATAAATCCTACATCTTGTTAAAAAGCCTAATATATTTAGGTAGCACATATTCCTTAGGGCATAAGAAAAAAAATTGCAATATCTTTATCAAATATAATTAAAAATTAATAATGTGTTAAAATCCTAAATTTCTCCAACAACATTCACTATAGAAGCCCCTCTCAAATTTATAAAAATAAAGCTCATATATCCGCAAAAACTATTCATCATGGAATTTTCACTATAAATTTGTTTATACAACACTTCAGAAGAAAAAAAACATGTTCGAAACGAAATCATGATTAACCTTGTGAGTGGATTTCAGATCTTGGTTCGCTATATTTTTGGAGGAAGTTAAGTTTTTTGCATACTCCCGAATTCCATGTCAAACAAGTGACCTTGGGAAAATAATCATAACATCCTCTCTGAGCATTGGATTCAAAATTCGTAAAAAATGATAGAAATAGGACACACTTTAGCTTTTTGGGCATCGTTTTGAAAGTGGATGGTTGATATAGTGACACGTGGCACTTTGTAAAAATTCACTCTAATAAACTAGTCTATAATCTGGTCATCATGGGAGATTGGGCATAATTATTTTTTTAAGAATACAATCTGATCAGACCTATGGGGTTGGAAAGAGGAATCATAAGGATACCACTAGATGAAATTTAAGACCTTGGCGATCTAAAATTTCATAGATACAATAGATTCAATATCGATCTCCTAGAAACCAACAAATAGGGTATAAATTAGTGAAGGGAACATCCTACAGTTATACAACCTATTGGAGAGGAGGGATTGTAGGGTTTGAAAATTCAAAATATGTGCTTAAATATATGTTGGTAGCGCTCTAAGGACAAATTTTGAGATCATTAATTGCATGGCATCAGGATGACCTGAGACACCTCGGGTTATGCCATCATTTGATAGTAGTGCGAGATAGTTGATGGATTTTGTGTAGCCTGATACGATGATGAAAGTGATACAAAATTGATGAATATTCATTCATGAGTGCTTATGGGTAAAATTCATAGGTGGTAGCTATAATAAGATCCCTCTCGGGCCTTCCTGAGACCAAAGACAGATAGTTAGATTAGCTGCAACATTTATAGAGACAATATATGCATGTTCATACAAGTATTTGATTGACAAGATGAAATAGAGAAGGATTACCTTGATGCGTAGTGTCTATATGTCGGAGAGACAAATGTAGTGTAGTGGAATTCGGCCTCACCAGGTCCATGTCTAAATCCTGCAAGTAAACAATGAAACTAGTAATCTTCACAGTGTTATCAGAATACAAATAAAAGGAAAGCATATAATCAAACATGAAATAATATGAGTCCAAGCCACTTATAACATGTATCTCTAAAAAATAACTTAATATATGCAATAACAAGACACCAAGTGGAAAAAATAGAGGCCATTATATTATATTGAATGAAGGAAGATTACAACCATCAGTTTGGTCAAGCCTCCCTTAGTCCTCTAAATCCAAGCTCTCTCTCCTCAATATCCTAATGTGACGATGCTTAGGCAAAAAAATTTCAATGAACCAAGCCAACCATGAAACCTCACACTAGTAGAAGTTTTCTCCTCACACAATCAACCTTATGACCCTTCATAATGAGCCCTTGTCTACAATTTATACAAGTTTGTGAGGATCAAGCTTGCCATTATTCTCCATTAATTTGATTAGGGAAAAATCCATGATATTTCCATGCTTTTCTATCTTTTCCCTCTTTGTATGCTTAGTTATGTTTAGAAATATCCAATTAGAGGCTTGCACTGTAAGTCTCCATATTTTTGGACTACGTCTTTCAGAAAAAACTAGAAATGTTAGTTAATTAACTCAGAATTTTCCCCTCATTCTTCATGAAACATGCGTAATGCCACCCTTAGGAAAAAAAATGTGTTAACATAGGCACTAACACACCCTACATGAAGCATAGTAGCATTATAACTAGGGCTAGCAGTTTTTGGGGTACGTTACCATGGAAAAATAGGTCTTTGTCTAGGTCAATTTATTCCATCCATGTGTCCTTCTCCTCTGAGATGATGAGGAGGTCATTTGTAGTATAACAGATTCCCCTTAAAGTGTGAGTTCAAAGATGAAGACGATGGTCAAATTACTTTTTATATGTGTAGTAGAGTGACAGGATTTGGAGGACTGAGGGAAGCCTAAAAGAAACAACATATGTCAAAAATATAAATATATGTCCTCATTCGGGCATTCCCATGCTTAGGATATGTATCAAAGTGATTTCTATAGGACAAGATATGACCAATATTTCCACCGATAAGCACAATGTGGAAAATTCCGTCATGACATGATCAATCTGATAATCTATCTTCGAAAACAATATACGCAGCTTGGGAGAGGAAAAAAAGTTGAATGATGTAAACCTCTACCAAAGGTATTGGTCATTGCTTTTGTAAACTGCATATTTCTACACATGTGAATAAAGGAGTTGTAGTCGAACATGTGAGAAATTTTCTAATTACCAGCTAATGATGAAAAATTTTAATAGACGCGAGGGTGGCCACCAATAAGGATGATCATCTCCAAGATGCCCTATACGATCTAGTGAGTGTGAATAAATGGAGTTGATATCGAAAACTCATAGAATTATTTTACTGGGAGCCAATAATGAAAACCCCCAATCAAACGAAAGGTAACCTGCCACTGAGGTCTTCAATATCCAAGGTATTAATATGTTTCTGGATCACCTTCCTAGATAATATGTTGATGTCGATAGGAAGAGTATGTCAAAAGGTAGACAATAAGGTGTCCTACATCAGTTGACATGAAATGGGACAAACATGATTTTTTTTTAAGATAGTATAGAGCAATGGTGCAAACATATGATGGGAAAATAATTTTGGCATATGATGGCTTGGTCGATACAACAAAAAATAGATATCACGATCTCTTGAACAATATAAGGCATGACATACAGGGTACCAGTAATATTAGACTCATGAACACCAAAGAGTGTTAAGATTCAAATATTCAGGAACATCAGGATAAGAATTCTAAACTCATAGAATGGTAGGGCTCACTGAGAGGCTGGTGAAAGGAATTTTTCTTAGGAGTTCCATGTTCAAGGTGTTGCTACCAAATCATCCTTCAAATTATAAAGAATGAGTCTCTACTTTGTCCAAATTTTTTCTCCATTTGATTAGGTTTAACGAGTCCATAAGGGTAAACTCGGTGATCTTTTCATGTTTAGGGAGTCTCAAAGAGATCATAAAGGACAACTCCAAAGGGGTACGTTTTTCATGGTTGATGACCAGGTGCTACAAAGGGGTAATATTATGGTTGACACAGTTTATTTTCCATAACTTAGCCCATTGAGTCTGGACAATGTGATAAACATGTGTTCAATGGACGTCTACCTCATTTTTTTATGAGTACAACGAGATGAAGTAAACTCAATATTATTCATGAAGTCTTAACGAGTCACCCTGTAATATTCCCAATTAGCCCAAGTTAATGGAAATATACAATTTTGTCTCAATATTTTGTTTCATGAATAAAAATGAAAAGGAGGAGCAATAAAACTCCTAATCAACAAAATAAATCAATGCCACATGTGAACATGGACAAATTTGGGCTATTTACATAAGCACACTTAGGTGTGAAAGAGACTGGAGCACTTGACCAGTTCAACCAGGACCAAATCAACAACGTTGTCTAGATACAGTGAATCTCCTAGTGGCACAACACAATTTTAGTTGGAGGCTTCTCATGTGAATGCAGCTAAATCATTGATATGGTTTAGGGTTTGGCAAGACTTTCATCCTACAAGAGGAAGAGGAGTAGAACAGAAGAAGGTTTTTGATTTTGTATATTTCTAAATATATTGTTTTTTTAGACATATATCATTCTCTATTGTTTCGCTGAGAATAGTTCTGTTTAGAACTAGGGTGTTCATGTTTGGGAATCCCACCTCTTCCATTGAGGAGATCTTGGAAGAGTCTTGCTGATCTCATCCACTATTAGGCATTTGGCCAAGCTCATATTCCAACTACAATGAAGATCCTGTTGAGGGTTTGGTTGTCCTTGAAAGCTGTAGCAAGTGGAGGCTAGATCTGCTTAGATGTAGGCCATTACAGGGCCTCTTTTCACTAGGAAAGTCTTCTATCCCATTGGAAAGAGAGTTCTGAACCTTTGGAGCTGATATTCAGATCTTGGCATTAGGCCAACCCAATGATTCAACCTACAACACATTTTTCCTTCTAGGACTGCGTTATTTGCAAGAAGGAAGTTGCAGGATGTTTTGACACACTTTTTGAGGAGAGATCTGTGGTGCTGGGGTTCTACCCTTCACTATGGTGATCCATGGATTATATTTCTGATCCATGTTCTGTAGAGATCTGATATGCTTCTATTGTATTCATCTTTAGAAATTTCTAAATATTATTGCAGATCTGCTACTTTAGATCTCAAATCTACTCCTTGTGTTGCATGTTTTGATCAAAACCCCAAGGAGATCTTGTAATAGATCCTTTCTAATGTAAAAACATGGAATAGATCTAATATTTTATACACATATATGCTCTAGATCTGGAGTGTAATATAAAACTGCTACAGCTCTTATAAATAACGTTGTCAAGCTATTTTGCAGTCAATAGATGTATTGCAGCCCTCTTTCTTGAGAAATTTCTTCTATTCTTATCTTCTACATTTTGTTGTATACTGTAAGGGACTCATTATGGATCTGATTTATTGTTGTATAAATTAAATTTAATCCCTCTTTTTAATCTTCTTCTCATTCTCTCAAAAACTGCATTATTTTCCTGCAGTATTGTTGCATATTGTTGCAACCCCATTCTTGGGTGTTTTTCAGCGGTACTAGGTGTGGGAGGTCTGTTTACCTCAGCTAATTTCATTTTTTTTTTCTCCCCTTTTGTATTTATATGCTCGATCACCAGATATAAGGGATCCAAGGGCTAAAAAATTATTTCAGTGCACATACTTCTGAAAAATGGGTTATTCCAGCAAGTATTGTTGATTGTTCCCATTTGGGGATATTATAGTGGTATCGAAGCAACCATATTGGGATAGCCTGTGCTTTGCTTTCTTGAAGAGCCAAGATGTCTTCAGAAGAAGAGGGGCACCTCACTGAAAGAGAGAAGAGGTACCTGAGAAGAAGAGAAAAGTAGTTTGACTACACCAATGATGATAAAGGCAAGGTAAAAGCCCCTGAATCTGGAAGTGATGAATATGGGAAGGAGTTTGCAAAAAACCTTCTGAAAACCATGCAAGATCTTGCTAGAGATATCAAAGAGATGAGAATGGATAGGATCAAGAAATCTCCTAGGATATTTCTTCCTGGAGATGTCTCACCACTGGAATGATCAACCAATGAACCAGTCACAAGCTCCACAATGCTCTACTATGCATACTTTCTTGGCTATGGAGAATGAAGGGCCTCAAGAGCAAGCATCCCTTGAAGACTACTTTGAAGAGTATGAGTCTCAAAATCATAGATTCAAGGACCATTTTATTTTTCAAGATTTTTGTCACCTCAAGGACAAGAGAAGACCAAGGCATTAGTATAGAGATGGTGGATTCATATAGAATCATGATCGACATCACTCTATGGGAAAATTATTTTTACCCAAGTTTGATGGGTCATCCACTAGTTCTGCCAAAGCATGGGTAGAAAATATGGATCTCTATTTTCAGTTGAATAAAGTCCCTAGGATGGAAGCTATCAAGGTTGCAACACTGCACTTTGAAGGTGAAGCACACAACTAGTGGTTCCATTGGTTGTCTACATTGGGCCATCCCAATGTGACTACCTATTCTGAGTTTACTAGAAGATTGGTGGAGAGGTTTGACAGAAACTATCTAGAAGCACCTTTCATGAGCCTTGAAAAATTGAAGTAGTCACGTAATCTAGAGTCTTATATCTCTGAATTTTTGAGATTATCTATTGTGGTTCCTGATCTTTGTGTAGCAAGGAGGGTGTCCATGTTCATCAATGGCTTGGATGAACCTCTGCATGGGTTAGTTAAATATACCAAGCCCATTACCTTGCATGATGCCATTGAAAGGGCTAGAGACCTTCAATATTCCTTACCAAAAGCAAAGGAAAACTTTTAGAATAAGCCCTCTTTCCCTTCTAAAGGAAAGGAAGAGAAAGCTACTCCTTCTAAGGAGAGCTCATACAAGAGGCCTCTTGATGATGAAGTCCAGAAATATTGAAAAAGGAGGAAGTTGTGCTTCACTTTCCAAGAACCATGGGTACCTCGACATAGATGTGTTGTTGGTAAAGCACATTGCATAGAGGTCTTCTCAGATCTTGAAGAAGATGAAGATGATGAGCCAAGGAGGGCTCACATCACTGACAAAGTTGGCGGAGATCCAACACCCTCAAGAGATGATAATGGAGCATTTTATCCTATTGGAGGAACTCTTACATCCTTGAGGGGAGTACCTAAGTACATGACCTTAAGATTTCAAGGGTCAATCATGAATCAGATGATTTCTGTATTGATTGATAGTGGGGCTACCCACAATTTAATCGATGCCCATATTTTGCAAAGGAGGGAAATACCCACTTATTCTTTTGAGGGATTCTCTGTTTTGGTCCCAGGAGATAGAATAATGCAATTCATGCATTATTTTCCATCACTTTCAGTCACCATGGGATCCTACACTTTGGTCAATCACTTCTTTGTGGTTGACATACCACACATCAATTTCATTTTGTGTGTCCAATGGTTTATTACATTGGGGAAAGTCACCATGGATTGGGAGGCTTTAAAAATGCAATGCGTGGACAAGAAGAGTGGTGCACTTTAAATAATCAAAGGAATGCATACTTACCCCTCACACAACACTTCCACACAAAAAATAGATATGGATTTGAGGAGTGGAAGCAAGGACCTCACTGTCCCTTCTCTCATGTTCATGAGATTTCTGCAAGGGCCACTCTTATCTAGTGGAAAACCACCTGAAAGGCCACTTGATTCAGTTTTGGTGAGATATCTCTCACTACTTGATGCTTCAAAATCAGATTCAGGTGGGATGGGAGAATTGGAAAACAGAACTACAGCGTTGAAAGGCTTGGGAAAACACAAGAAAGAGGGAGATTTTCCTCTTTCATCATCCTCACCCCCTTCATTTCTGATTCTGTGCGGTTGGAGGAGAAGAAGGGAAGGTATGTCCTTCATACTTTTACCTTTGGAATAAGAAATTTCAAAGAAGAGATCAACAACATGACAAGAATTCCTATTGATGCATCACCAGCACTGTCTTTTTTGGGGAGTGTAGATCTATATTGGAAATCCCAGCTGTTGGTGGATTATTCCAAAGAACTCTACACTTGTATGATGCTTGATGATCAGCTACATGAGAAGGGCTATCTAGTATATGAGGGAGTCATCTATCATCATGATAGGATCTTCTTACCTAGGCCCTCCAAGCTCAAGGAGAGGATGCTACAAAGGGCCTTCAAAGAGTTTTGTTTCAGCCCTACCTATTCTACGAAGATCTACAACACTATCATGAGATGCCTTGAATGGGAAGGCTTTGGAGGAGAGATACAACAATATTTTTTAGAATGCAAGAGCTATGTGGAGTTCGGGTAGTCAAAGAACTCTATGCAAGAGTCATTTCAGACATTTCTTCCTTCTCTTGCAAAGGGAGAAAAATTTGTGCACAATTCCATGTATAGAAGAAACATTAATGGTGAAAAATCTGATCTTGTAATGCAAGCTTTATTTTTTGATTTGACACATTCTTTCACTATGTTTTTGTATGCCATGACTCCCAAGAAGAGTGTTGTATCATGTAAATCTCATGGCAAACATTGGGCCACTGAATTTTCTGAAATTGGCCACTCCCTTGTTGTGCAAAGGGAGATTATTTTTCATGATGGGTGCTTCCCAAACGCACCAAACATATCTCACATTTTCAACCATGGTGAGGTAACTTTTGCAGCAAGTAAGTTGTGGGGAAACCACTTACCATATCCTGATCTCATGTAGGTAGGAGATGCACTGTGCTGGCACCATATGTGGGACTATGACCCACCTCCTCATGCTCAAATTTTTGTTTGTGTATATGTAATAATGATTCCATACTTGGATGATATAGTTGTACTTTTCATGGGATTGTATGGAGGGAGGATGGGAATTTTGTATGTACCAAATGGGATGGAAACTCTCTATGTACCTTATAATACATGCTTTAGAGAGAGTATTGGACCTACCATGTTTTTTTTTCTATTGATTTCTTGACTCCTTGTGGGATGTATTTTATACATCTCATGATGACTTTGGAGGAATAGTTCATGGAGGCTTGGATTGGTGAACACTTAGCTTATGAGGAGAGCTTGATCTTTGATGGTATCTACAATGAAGAAGGAAAAGTGTTGCAACACTCACCCTATCAGTTTCTTAAGGACAAGCAACATTTTGTAGGGGAGGACTGTGATATTCCCAATTAGACCAAGCTAATGGGAATATACAATTTTGTCTCAATATTTTGTTTCATGAATAAAAATGTAAAGGAGGATCAATAAAACTCCTAATCATAAAAAGAAATCAATGCCACATTTGAACATGTACAAATCTGGGCTATTTACATAAGAAAACTTAGGTGTGAAAAGGGACTGGAGAACTTGACCAAGTCAACTAGGACCAAATCAACAGTGTTGTCTAGATACAGTGAATCTCCTAGAGGCACAGTGCAGTTTTAGGTTGAGGCTTCTCATTTGAATGCAGCTAAATCATTGAGATGGTTTAGGGTTTGACAAGACTTTCATCCTATAAGAGGAAGAGGAGGAAAAAAAAATAAGCTTGTTGATTTTGTATATTTCTGAATATATTGTTTGTTTAGAGATATACCATTCTCTGCTGTTTAACTGAGGATAGTGTTGTTTAGCACTAGGGTGTTCCTTTTCGGGAATCCCACCTCTTCCATGGAGGAGCTCTTGGAAGAGTCTTGCTAATCTCATCCAATATCAAGAATTTTTCGAATCTCATCTTCCAACTACAATGCAGATCATGTTGAGGGTTTGGTTTTCCTTGCAAGCTGTAGCAAGTGGAGGCTAGATCTGCTTTGATCTAGGCCATTCCAGGGCTTATTTTCACTAGGAAAGTCTTCTATCCCATTGGCAAGAGAGTTTTGAACCTTTGGAGCTAATATTTTAGATCTTGGCATCAAGTCAACCCAGTGCTTCAACCTACAACGCAGTTTTTCTTCCGAGATTGCGTCATTTGCAAGAAGGAAGTTGCAGGATGTTTTGACACACTTTTTGAGTAGATATCTCTAGTGCTGGGGTTATGCCCTTCCCTATGGTGATCCATGGATTAGATTTCTGATCCATGTTATATATAGATTTGATCTAATTCTATTTATTCATCTTCAAAAGATTTTGAATACTACTGTAGATCTGCTACTTTAGATCTCAGATCTACTCTCTGTGTTGCATGTTTTGATGAAAACCCCAAGGGGATATTGTAAAAGAGCCTTTCTAGTGTACAGATCTGAAATAGATATGATATTTTATACACATATCTGCTCTAGATCTAGAGTGTAATATACAGCTACTACAGCTCTTATAAATAACATTTTCAAGCTATTTTACAGTCAATACATGTGTTGCAGCCCTCTTTCTTGAAAAATTTCTTCTATTCTTGTCTTCTACATTCTGTTGTATACTGTAGGGGCCTCATTATGGATCTGATTTATTGTTGTATAAATTCAATTTGATCCCTCTTATTTATCTCCTTCTCATTCTCTCAAAAACTATGTTATTTTCGTGCAGTATTGTTGCATATTGCTGCAGCTCCATTCTTGGGTGTTTTCCAGCTATACTAGGTGTGGGAGGTCTGTTTACCTCACCTAGTTTGATTTGTTTTTGCTCCCCTTTTGGATTTAGATGCTAGATCACCAGATATAAGGGATCCAAGGGCTAAAAACTCATTTCAGTGGACATACTTCTAAATACTGCGTTATTCCAGCAGGTATTGCTGAGTGTTCCCATTTGGGGATATTTGACAGACAAAGAAAAACTTGATCCTCTTATTGAAATTTTAACGATTCCAATGAAGAAAAAATCAATGTATTTTTCAGTTTTTAAAGAGCTAGAAAAGGATAGAAAAGAATGTCTCACCTTCTCCATGGAATTTTAGCGAGGCCGAAGAAGGAAAATTGAGGTTTTCTTAGTTTTACAAGCTAGAAAAACTGCCTAAAAAGAAGGATTGATGTAGGTCAAGCATGGTATATTCTACAGAAAAACACTGGAAACTTGTCAGAGAATATGTAAGATAAAAAAATAATGAAACAATTGCATCAAAAGATAGTGGAAATTTATAGAGTAGGAATTTCGATAACTATCAGAGTGAGTCATACCTCCAGAATGTTCATAAGGACATGAAAGCTTCATTTTCATTGTTTGTGTTTAGTGAAAGAGCTATGCGGTGTGAAAGAGGGTGAAATTTCCGTGCTTGATTGTGGATGATCCGAGAAACTATTTTTGATTCCATATATTCTAGGTATGAGCTTAGACCTTTATCTTGGTTTATATTAATGTTTTCAGGTGGTTTTATGGTCAAAATTTGGTTTTTTGGCAAGCCCTAGAAGCTTTATGCGGCTAACGTGGTTACCCACAGGATGGGCTACATTAAACACACTGACCATTAACGTATAGTGCATTAGCACACCCTGTTTGGCACATGGGGTGACGTTAGCTGAACCAAACAATTTTTAAACATTGATTGCTTATTTTTCCAATGATTGAGCGAGTTTATGATCCATGACAAACTTGTATTCTGTAGGTACTAAGCTTCCACCATGAGTATCTATCATGAAAAAGAGCACGAGAGAGGGGAACGAGAAATGATTACTAATCCAACATGCTTGTTAGTTCTGCGAAGATGTATATTATTGAAGTATCCCATACTTGAGTTGATGAAAGGGCAGGAGGACCTTCTGAGCTGGATCATCCAATAGTAGGATTAGCATCATCATGTGTACTGTATCATGGGTCACGATCTCTCGATAGAGAAAGAGGACGTCTATTTTCTTACTGGCCTATCATGTAGAGGGCCGATGCCCAACTTGACAATATCTAGAGTTGTTATGAAACCAACTCCAAAAATAGAATAAAAGAGAGATCAACACCTTATAAATCAACCACTTCGAGGGGGAAACCTCCAATACAATACATAAATGAAAAATTATTCGATGATACAAATGAAAAAACCTCTCCCCTATATATAGGAGTCCATGGGGCCACAATCTAATCCTAGTAGGGCCAGAATGTAATCCTAGCCAACCTAACAATAATAATGTAAGGGCACAATAATAACAATATGGGGGTTACATGGGTACAACAATAACAATAAGGGGGTTACAATAATAGCAATAAGGGACTATACTAGTAATATAAGGACCTAACATGATGCTGTCCTTCAAAAAAAAAATTTCCTCAATGCTTGAGTAGCTCCGGATGCTTCTGTATAAAATTCTCATCCTCCCATGTAGAATCTTCAGTCGGTAAGTTCTTCCATTTGATGAGATACTTTGAAATTGATCGATTTGGTAGCTGTCGAGTTCCTGTTTTTGTCATTGCTTCAAGTTCCAATATGGGATTTCGTTCCTCATCAAGTTCTGGCAATATTGTTTGAACTGGAAGTTTGTCCGCTATAACCATTTTTAAGCATGAAACATGGAAAACTAGATGCACTCGCGAAGAAGTAGGAAGCTCCAATTTGTATGCCATAGTACCAATATTTTGCAACACCTTGTAAGGACCATAGTACTTTGGCGATAAATTATTATCCTTCTTATCTTGCTGGAGGGACATTTTTTTGTATGGTTGTAGCCGTAAAAGTCTCTCACATCAAAATTTCTCTCACTGTGATGTTGATCTTCCTGTTGTTTCATTCAATTTTGTGCCAAATTTAGGTTATCCTTTAAGATTTTGGAGAAATTCTTGTTCATTCTCGATGTGATCCTCCACTGCTTGAAGCCTATAATTTTCCCTTAAAGAAGATGTGATGGGTGGTGGATGATATCCATAAAGTGCCATATATGGGTCATTTTTGCTGCAGTATGGAAGGAAGTGTTACACAACCATTCAGCGAGAGGTAACCACTTGACCCATTTTTCTTGCTTATCATATACAAAACAACGAAGATATCCTTCCAAACATTTATTCACTATTTCTGTTTGACCATCATATTGAGGATTATAAGATGAGTTATGAGCTAGTTGAGTACCCAAAAAATAAAACAATTCCATCCAAAAATTTCCTATAAAAATGGGATCTCTGCCACTTACAATAATCTTTGGGTTTCCATGTAGCTTTTGAATTGTTTCCATAAATGAAGTAGCAACTGTACTTGCTTTAAATGGATGAGATAATGCACAAAAGTGTGCATACTTGGTAAGTCTATCAACTACCACCATGATGACACTCCTTCCTTCGGACTTAGGTAAATCTATGATAAAATCCATTGAAATCTTCTCCCAATGTTGACTTCGAATGGATAAAGGTTATAGAATACCTGGGGTCTTAATTGTCTAAAATTTATTATGCTAGCAAACCAAACATTCCACCACAAAATTTTGAATATCAAATTTAAGGCTATCCCAAAAAAATGATTTCTTCACCCTGTGGTAAGTTTTTAAAAATCCAGAGTGTCCTCCTAAAGGAGAAGTGTGAAATTCAAAAAGAATCTTTTGTTTTAGTTGGGAATTGTTGAAAATATATAAGTGATGTTTGTACCATAAGGAATCATTTTTCCAATTAAATGTATCAGATGTACTAGGATCTCTCTGCAACTTTTGAATGAGTCTCCAAACTTCTTCGTCCTTCTTCCATTCATCCCTTTCTTTGGTTATCCAATCTGGTTGGATAATATAGATGGCATAAAGCAATGCTTCCACCTCTTCATACTTTCTTGAGAGTGCATCTACAACAACATTTAGCTTCCCTTTTTTGCAGATGATTTCAAAGTCATAACCCAAACTCTTTGTGACCCATTTCTGCTACCCTTCTGAAGATAGTCTTTGTTCCAAAAAGTGTTTAAGACTATCATGTCCAAACTTCTTCATCCTTCTTCCATTCATCCCTTTCTTTGGTTATCCAATCTGGTTTGATAATATAAATGGCATAAAGCAATGCTTCCACCTTTTCATCCTTTCTTGAGAGTGCATCTGCAACAACATTAAGCTTCCCTTTTTTGTAGATGATTTCAAAGTCATAACCCAAACTCTTTGTGACCCATTTCTGCTACCCTTCTGAAGATAGTATTTGTTCCAAAAAGTGTTTAAGACTATCATGATCAGTTTTTACCTTGAAGTGTCTTCCCATTAGGGAAGGTCTCCATTTATTTAGTGCATGTAGTATTGCCAAAATTTCCTTCTCATAAATAGCCTTTTGTAAATACCTTCCTTTGATTGAACGACTTTCAAAAGAAATGGGTCTTCCTTCTTGCATTAAAACATCACCAATTCCATTAACTAAGGCATTGCATTCCATAATAATTTTTTTTGTGAAGTCTGGCATAGCTAATACTGGTGCTAGGCACATTGCCTCTTTAAGATGTTCAAATGCCTTAGTTGCGTCAGGAGTCCATGAAAATGCATATTTCTTCAGTAATGTTGTTAGAGGTGCTGCTATTCTCCCATAATTCTTAACAAACTTGTGATAATACCTTGTTAACCCGAGAAATCCACACAAGTGCTTTATGGTTGTGGGGACTTTCCATTCCTTAATGGCTTTAATATTGTTAGGGTCTACCTTAACACCCTTGTGAGATACAATATGACCCGGATATTCCACCTATTGTACTCCAAAGAAACATTTGGATGTTTTTGCATATGATTGTTTCTCCTCCAATAGTTTGAGCACCCTGTCAACATGTTGAACATGCTCCTTCCAAGAACTATAGATTAGTATATCATCAAAAAATACTAGCACAAATTTGCTAAGGAAGGGTTTGAAAATGGAATTCATCAACCCTTGAAATGTAGAAGGTGCATTGGTAAGGCCAAAAGGCATGACCAAAAATTCATAATGACCCTCATGAGTTCGAAATGTTTTTTTCAAAATATCTCCATTCTTCATTCTAATTTGATGTTATCCTGAACGAAGATCCAACTTGGTAAAATAAATTTCTCCATGTAATTCAGCCAATAATTCATCAATCACAGGAATGGGAAATTTATCTTTAATAGTGAGGTTATTGAGCTCCCTATAATCCGAACACATGCACCATGATTCATCCTTCTTGTGGACCAATACTACCAGAGCAGAGAAAGAGTTTTGGCTAGGTTGAATTATACTAGCCTCTAACATTTCTGCAATCATACATTCAATTTCACTCTTTTGGACATAAGGATATCTGTAAGGACGGATGCTTGGAGGGACACTTCCTAGAATCAAATGAATGGCATGATCATGATCACGAATATGTGGGAGTCCTTTGGGATTATCAAACACCTTGGAATGATTGTCCAAGACTCTTTGGAGATCTGGAGAAATAGATGATTTTGATGTTGGAACTTCTAGTGAGCATAATTGTGCAATTACGCCTTGTTTTTCTTTCTTCAGAAGATTTTTCATGAAATTAGAGCTTATTATCTTTCCTGGCTTCCCTGTGATACCCCGTAATTCGATTTCATTTCCTTCTGAAAAGAATTTCAGGAATATTTCTTGAAAATTAAAAGCTACCGTCCCCAAACATTGTAACCATTTTACTCCTAGTACAACATCAGCACCTCCCATTGGGATGGAAATCATTGGACTATTCAATACATATTACCCCATGGATAGCTTGATATTATGAAATTTTCCAGAGAAATTTATAGTTGCTCCATTTGCAACCATCACTTGACATTCTTGTGTTGGGTATAAGAAACAATTCAATTCCTTGGCTACCTCACAATGAATAAAATTATGGGTACTACCCAAATCAATCAACACTATTACCTTTTTCTTCTTCATATGTCCTTCTATCTTGACAGTTTGAGGAGTGGTAATTCCTCCCAATGCATTACATGATATGGTCAAACTCATTTCTTCTTCTTCTATGGTTGCTTCTTGGTGTATATCCTCTTCTTGTGAAATTTCTTGTTCATTTTCTTCCTCCTCTTCACCATCTATGTAAAATAATTTCTTCTCAGCACACTTATGACCTTTAGAGTATTTGCTATCACAACTGTAGCAAATCCCTTTTACAATTTTTTCTTCCAATTGTTGTGGTATCAACCTTGTAGGTTGTGGAAATCTAGGAGTAGCTACACTTCCATATTTATAGATGTGAGTGATAGGCTTCCTTGTTGCCATAATTTTACATTCAATTTTTCTTGCCAACCTGAATGCCTTCTTTAATGAATCCGGTTCCCAAAAATGAGCTTAATTTTGGATGTTATCCTTTAAAGTCCCTATGAAGACATCAATCCTCTATTCCTCTGAAATATCAGTTATCCTTATATTCAATTTTTGGAGGTCCTCAATGTGCTCTGCCATTGAACCCTTTTGTTTGAGATTTATGAATTGGCTAAAGAAGGTGTTGTTGTTTGTATACTCATAATGTGCTATCATTTCCTCCGTAAAAATTGACCAAGTGACAATTTTTTTATGGGAGAAAAGCCATTGATACCATGCAAATGTATTTTGTTCTAAATGTAAAGTTACAATGCATACCTTTTATGTTTTTTTCACATTATTGAGATCAAAATATTTCTCCATCTGTAGTATCCATGCTACGGGATCCTTGCCATCAAACTTCCTCATATCCACCTTTGGAATATGGTGGTTCTTTAATCCAATATGAGAGTTTATGAAATCACAATTAACATTTATTTTGTTCTCATCATGAGTTTCCTCTACTATATTTTTGCCATTATGAAACTTTTCTTGTATCAACTTTTCCAAACCTTTGATGTCTACTTTTAGATCATTCTTCATGTTTTCCAATTTTTCATCGATATTAGCTTCCATCTCATCCATATTAGCTTTCATGTCAACTTACATGCCATCCATCTTAGATTCTAGACCATTCATCTTAGCTTCCACACATTTCTTCAAAACATCCATCTTATTTTCCATGCCTTTCTTTAAAATTTCCATTTCATTTTTTGTTTCTCTTTGCGATAGCAAAATTTGGTGCACTTGCTCTTGGAATTTTGATATCTCATGTTGCATTTCTTCATCTTCATGAGTCATAGTAGAGCCTTATGAAGGATTAATGGGTTTTGAACTCTTTTTAGGGATAATTTTAGAACCCAATACTAATATATATGCTCAATAAGCCTTTTGAATCACCTAGAACTGATTTTTCAAACAAGACTTATGCAATTTGAAAAAACAATACACACCTTTTTCTTGATTTTTAGGAGCTCGATATTGAAACTGAATTATCTATGTGATTTCGAATCTTCAATATCTGAAATTTAGCCCTAAATTATCCCTCTGAATATTCCATCAAATTCCACATGTCTGACTTGATTTGGATTCTTGAAGACAAATTTATTTCATATCTCCTATGATAACCTAATTATGGACTGGCTCAGTAGAGAGAAATTGTACGATTTTCCATGTGTCATTGTTTCCTCCTTCAGCTTTAAAATTGATATAGAAAAAAATACAGTCTGTTTTCTTGTGGCAACTTTTTATAGAATCCTAATCTGATACTTAGAGAGAGAGTTATGATGTTTTTCTCACGGTGACCTCTTTGAGATGAAATTTGGGAGCCTGAAACAATCCTAACTTCCATAGATCATATCTCCAAAAATATTCTGAGCCAAGATTTGAAATTTTTATAGTAGGTTACACTATCCTTCAACTCCAATCTATGAAAATGTCAGCTTCTGAATCCTCAAAGAAAAACAATTATAGTGAAAATTTCGCGATGACGTGTTTAGGCTAAATTGAGGAGCCTGCAAAAAGCCCTAACTTCCATAGATCATATCTTCGACAATATTGTGAAACAAGCTCTAGAATTTTGTGACGATGTTCCTCAGAATTTTGGATTCGCACTCTAAATATTTTCGCTTCCGAACCTTCGTAGAATAAACATTATAGCGAAAATTCTATGATGACCTATTTGGAGTAGAGAAACCCTAGAATCCAAAGCTCCGATTCCAAATGTTATGAAACCAGCTCCAAAAAAAGAAGAAAAGAGAGATCAACGCCTTAGAAATCATCCACTTTGAGGGGGAAACCTCCAATACATTACATAAATGAATAATTCTTGGATGATACAAATGAAAAAACCTCCTCTCTATATATAGGCGTCCATGGTGCCACAATGTAATCCTAGCCGACCTAACAATAATAATGTAAGGGCACAATAATAACAATATAGGGGTTATAGGGGTACAAAAATAACAATAAGGGGATTACACTAACAAAAATAAGGGACTATACTAGTAATATAAGGACCTAACAAGGGCTGATCCCCGTACCACCATGGGATTGATAGAGGCTCACTGCATAAACAACAACGTGCTAGTGAGCAACATGATACCTATATCATGGATAGCCTATAGAATCATGAGGTCCTTTCCTTGGATGATTGTATGCTTGGCAGGAGCCAAGAGTTAGCATGTGGCCACCAAGGCCTGATTTCTACTAATGCTGGATTATCAGTAGCCACATGTATTAAACTGGTGTGAAGGTGTTTTCTACCATGTTAGAGAGGAGCTGACAACTTGAAATACTTTGGCCAAAGAGAATTTGGGTATGGTACATTGATTGTCTCTTTCATACTAGAAATAGTTCCCTTAATGATGCCTCAAATGATCATGGACATTTTTGGACCAAGGGATCCTAGACAGGGTCAATGGTCTGCCCTGATGGCTTGAACTGGAGAGGATACACTCTGACACTTATTTGATGATGCATTCTTTGAGTGGCATATCAGCCAGATTCTTGTGCTTGAGTATTATCCCTATGCTGGGATGAAACTTATAGGAGATCCAAAGCCGAGTTTTCAATTTAAAACTAAGTGAGGGCCAATAGGTAAGATGAGAAATCAATGCACAAGTATTCTTGTGTCTTTTGAATTCATTTTTTTTGTTTAATGTGTCAAAACGTTTTTCGGCATGAAGCACTTGCTTGACACAGATGTGGCATGAGTGTGACATATAGGAGCCCCTTGCTATGAAAGGCGAGGTATGGAGCTACCTATGGTTGCGGCATCAGTAGAGGTTGTGACGTTTGTCGATGAGGGAGATGACAATCAAAATTTGTGCGAGGTTGCTAGGAACTTTGAAGGTTTGAGCATGGGTGTGCCACTTGTTCCCATGAGGGAGATCCCAATCCATATACAATGAAATACAGTGTGTGTGCCAGAGAGATTTTCGGTTCGACTTAGGAGGTTAGCTAGGGTAGTTATCTTCTATCATGAATAGTAGGATTAGTGGGAGTGGGCATAGATGTGTATTCGTCATAGTGAGGCTTAGCAGAGCCATTTTTTGTATAAAAAACCCAAGTTTTGAAGATTTTTTTAATGTAAAATACTATAAACGATATATATATACATATTTTGGCGATTTTGATGATGTATTTTTTAAATTTTATGTAATTTTTTATGATGAAAAAAAGTACACTCATGTGTGACTCATTCTATAGTGAATCTGATAGATTCCAATCCAATACATAGTTTTCTAATGAATCAGCCAATGTGTTAGATTCTCTAGGAATGTATTCAAAACGGATAAATTTGAATTAATGCTCTAGAAGTCATACCCTTAAGTAATAATGTAATAAAAAAGGATGTCAGATGCGATAAAAATTTTTGAAATGCATAACAATTATCTGGGAATCCAACCACACCACTAGATTGGAGTTATCGCGAGGCACAACTTCAGTGAGGATTTTAATAACCGACATATAATCAGTAATATTTTTGGTGGAATCTCTAAGGAAGATACCCTCATAACCGACTAGTTATGACTAAAGTGTATAGAGGACCCAAGCAACAATGCAATGTGACATTTACGACAATTAGTACCATCCATGTATCCAACGTATGGTAAGGGTGATGAATTCATCTGTGCAAAAGAAGAGAGTTTGTATGAGAAAAATAATCAAAAACCCAAAATGTTCTAGACACAAAAAAAACAAAAAAGCTATATACATAAAATTACAAAGCCAATTCCCAATAAATTACTATGTGAAATACTTCTTCAGATAGAGTGCATTATGGGGCTCAACGAGTGGGATTACATTAAATTCCTAATGTTCATAGGTTCCTTTAGAAAGAACCTTGGTGAGAACATATGGACCAAGCCATAATGGTTGAAGTGTTCCTGCCCCCAACAGGTCGTGTTTCTGATCGTAGAGTAGAACTAGATCACCCCCTTGGAAAGAAAGAGGATTGACAATTTTTTCGTATTTAGCTTTAACGTGGCTCTTGTGGGCTTCAAGGTCCAGTGTCGAATCTCGACAAGTTTCATCCAACTGATTGGGTGAGAGCAAGCACTCTTCTTTGAAAGTAGTGTCAGGTAGGAGTTCAATGGCCAACTTAAGCGATGGAATCTCATACTTGATTGGAATAACTTCTTCTAGGTCATATACTAATTGGAATGACATAAATCCTATAGGATTTTTCACTGATGTTGGGTATGCCCATAATGCAGAGTATATTTTTTGATGCCACACAGTTTTGTGGTTTCCAACTAACCGACAAATCATGGTATTGAGGACGCCATTAACGACTTCGACTTGACAGTTAGCTTACAGATACTAGGATGAAGAATGATATTGTTAAAAAAACTAGCAAGGAAGTTAACTCCATCATCATGTGGTTTTGAAAATGAGAACCATGATCTTCGACAATCGAGTGGGGTACACCGAATTGAAAAATAACATTGCGGAACTCCTTAAAAATGGATCTAAACCGTGCAATTTCCTTCGAACTGCAATCTGCTCCAATCTATATATTTTCTACGATGCCCATTTTGACTGAGATATGTATAAGCATAGTATTAGAAATATTTCCCATGTTACCTTTCACATCGATAGTTTGAATAGTCGTGTACACAGATGTAATGATATCAGGTGGGTCAAAAGGGGGGATTTGCATAGTAGCCACATCCAAATCAGACATTGAAGGACGATGGTGAAACTCATGCTAGGGTCATTATAATTGAGATATGATCTCTCAAATAGCTTCATCAAGGAGATCCTTATAAGGAACTGTGTTGGGTGAGAGTGGGCTACCATTGGTCTAAACCAAAGTAGTGGAGGGTTCAGATGCTAATTGGATGGCTTGATAAGCCAACTTAGCTGGTGAAAGCAACATCTGATCCTTGTAGGAATCAATTTCTGAAGGGGTTGGTAAGATCTATGGGTCAACAGAGCCATCCGAGATAGTGGATATCTTTGAAACTAATTGTGGAACCTCAGGTGGTGGTAGAGGAAAACAAATCATAAGGAAATATGCCTTTAGAAGACCATTACCAGTAGTGACGTAAGAGTTAGGGACTCCTCCTACTAAGAGTATAGTACTACTAGACAAAAAGGAATAATCCAAGGTGTAGAAGGATATTTGGTCCACTGTAATTGTCTTCCTATCCAAAGGAAAGAGAATGAGTTGGAAAACTGAAGAGACAATTGTGGTCATGGCATAAGACCAACTGCGGCCCAAAAGGGGATTATAGTATAGATTACAATCTATGACTTCAATTTCCATGATTATCATTTCCCCACTAAGAGTAATGGGGTAGCTAGCAAGGTAGCCTTTTGGGAGGAAGGTGTGGCTGTCGAATGCTTTGAGGGAATTTTATGGTGGAGAGAGAGTGGGAGACCCCAAAGCAAGCCAACACACAACTGACATTACGCAGGTCGAAGCACCTTCTTTAATGATAGAGCGATGCCTTGGCCTGCATTTTGACACAGCTTGAAATTGGAAAGTGAGTTGATGAGAAAGGTGAGATTTGTAGTTTTCCATGTCAGATATGGGAAGCATAGAATCCTTGGGGTAAATTAAGCCAGTGAAAAAAAGGGGAGCTTTCCTTTCACTGGGCGAGTTTGAAACACTTTGAAATAAGTCATAGGTGATGGTTCTTGTTCCAATTATGCTACAATGTTTTAGTTTTGGGAAGCACCTGAATAGGTGTCATGATTTGTGTGTCGAAGGGTTCCTTTTGGGGGACGAATGAAAGGGTGAGTAGCATGCCTTTCGATATGAAGTTCATTGGGCAGCGGTGGATTTGAACTCAAAGCAGGCTCATGGGCATCAAATGGTTGGATTTCCATAGGTTTTGGCTCTATTTTGGATTTCAAGAGTCTCCACGTGATAAATGGCAGATGGTCCTCCACTAGAAGGATGAGAAGAGTCGTTTCCTCCTTGCAAGGGTTGTGTTGGGTTTCCAACAAGATGTTGTTTCTGCTGTATATTAAGGAAATGGTTATGTAGGATAGTAGGGGTCCTCCTAGTATCCTTGTGTCTAATAAAATTTGTGCATTCCTGAATTTGAGGACATTTATATGTCAAGTGTTCCTCCGCACAAATTTTGCAAGGGAATCTGGTAGTTCTATCTTTCCCTCTATAATTTTTAGCATCATTTCTCTGATTCGGATTATTCCAAGAGTTTGGGCACTTTTTCAAAGGAGAATACTTTTTCTTATTCTTCTTGTTCTTACTGTTAGGTTTTTGTGTAGACTGCACAGATTTTACCTTAGCGGTTGGAAGAGTAGCTGATTGGGTAGAGGTGGTGGCAGATGAAGATGGCTAGCAAGTCTGACCTCAGAGTTGTTTTATAGCAACACCGAAGGTTGTGCCAACAAGGCCATCGACATGTGCTAGTGGGAGCATTAGAGTTTTTAGGGGCATGGGGGAGTAATTCATACAACTTTTCAGATTGTGAATATATTAGAACTATATGCTGCGCACGATGGATGGATTGGTCCTATTTCACTACACCTACTAATGCAACGTCCTTAGCAATGGGAGGAAGGAGTGACTTGCAAAACTAGTCTGATAGTATATGATCTGGAATTGGGTCTTTTAAAATCATCCACCTAAGTCTCCATTCATGGATGTAATTGGAGATGTGGGTGGCAGTGTCTTGGTGCAAGATGGCTAGAAGTTTCGTTATGATTTTTTAGCAGATACAGAGCTTAAATTGTTTCATAAATTACATTTCTAACACACCGAAAGTGTTTACTGCATCTCATGGTAACTCAGTGTACCATTTGGCAGTGTTTTCTGTGAGGGTGTAGGGAAAGAGCCTGAGATGGATACTATCATCCACCATGGAATTAGAAACATACCATAGATGATAGGTGCTGACAAATGTGGTCAGGTTATTCCCTTGCTTCCCTTCAAACTTGACGATATCAAAAGGAATATTATGCGGTATGGGAGGTGAAAGTGGGTTGTGATTGATGGGATCATTGGTAAAATTATACAAATAAGGGATATCGAAAGTTGCCAAAAAATGTAAATTGTGTTCTTGTCCCCGAGCCTGACCAAGTAGGTGTTGGTTGACCAATCGGACCGTAGGGTCCTCCAATAAAAATTTTCCAAAAGGGATATGCAGGACATGTCTGATAATAGTTTCTAGGTAGTGGATGTGTATGGAAGTATGGTTGTTGTCCATAAGGCTTATTAAACTATGGGAAAAAATATTGGTTTCCCTCAGGGCAATAGTTTCCCCCTTTCCCCAATTGAGTTTGGAGAAGGGGTGCCCAGATAGATGTGACAAAGTTTTCATGTGGCATACTACTAGCCGCATAATTTACATTTCACATAAACCCTACACCAAAATGGTGACAACTAAGAGGAATCAGATTAATAATGGATGGAGCTGCCTGTCCCATAGATTGGAGGGGTACCGAAGTGCCCCCTGACACATATGTGTTGGTAACACTACCCTTGGAATAGAGGCCAATGGTTTTTAACTCAACAAGGGATTCCAACCAAAAGGGTTACTAAAGGGAACCGTGGTAGCCCCACTAGTAGAAGCAGTAGTTGGAAGTCCAGGAGTAGACACAAGAGGAGTGGAGACCGGAAAGTTCAGAATTCCACTCACAAATGACATGAAAAAGTTGTTGGGACTGGGCATACTCTATTTATTAGTGTTAACAGTCAGTTTTGAAGAACTAATAACTCGCGAGGGAGGTGGTGGTGGAACCAAGTTGGCCACATGCGCCAACGACCCATTTTTTGTCAGTTTTGCATTTGATGTGAATGCATCTGAATATATTGCATGTAATGATGCTACCTTAATCACCATAGACATCAACGAGTCAGTGAGAGGAGGATTATAAGGAGGCACAACTCCCTCCATGAAAGGGTCCTCAAGAAATGCAGTATCTTGGCAAGAAATGTGTGAAAGAGGGGTCAACATTGGAGACTGTTCTTCCGAAGAAGACTCTTAGTCACCGAAAATAGACAAATCATCTAGGTTCAATGGAGGAATGCCTCTTTTCCATCTAGATAGATGATGAGAGTCGAAGGATGCCATGATTTCCAATAAATTGTTTCAATATTTAATGTGATATATTATTAAGTCTTAGTGATATTTAAACCAACACCTAAAAAATAAAATAACTCTAAAAGTTAATCAATCAAGCAGAGACAGGGGTAGGATGTTATTGGAGAACTAGCATTCGTTGGAGATGAAAGCCAATATCACAATAGAAAATAGAGTGAGACGTTCATATGTATAGTTACAGTTACTCTTGAGCTTCGCTCGAACCTCAAATAATAGGGCCAAGCACTTTCACGCAGATGAGTGCCTTCCCAAAAACCAAAGAGAGAGTAGGTCCATCTTTGTCAGGTACTAGGGAAGCCCACTCCAATCACTTTGTATAAGTCCCTAAAGTATGGAAACTATGGATTCCTCAAATTGCAGACATTTTGACGGGGGTGAGAATCATAGTCAACACCCTGTATGGGAAGAACACCTAGATCCATGATCCAATTTCAACATCACTGAGGGGAACCCAAATACACAAAATTCCCACTGTATATGAAATCATAGTCAGGCTACCTTTCGACACACACCAATTTTTTCTTGCACTTAATATTTATGAGTGGAGTGGTCTCAATAGTATGCGTGTGAGTACAAGTGCAACATGATTTTCACTCTTTAATGACACTAGTCTCAACTTTTGTGATCTTGGGAAATTTTCTCACTCTGGCTATCCCAAGATCCTAGTCTCGAATAATCTTTGTTTAATATCAGAAAATATTTATTGATTTATTTTATTAATAAATTAATTTTAGCGTGCTTGAATTGAAGTCCCCGGAGGGGGGGGACTGGACGTATGAATCTTATGCCACTCTGATACAAACCATGAATAAAATGCTTTTTAATTCAGTTCGATGAAAGAGGTACTTCTACAAGGAGAAAATTTTCATACATCCACGAAACAACACATATCCAATAATTTAATTCAGCCTATGAAAGATACATATACCAATGCTCACTAAAAATTATTTAACCCAATATTTTACAGAATGTAAAAAACTGTATCAAAAAAACTAAAAAAACTTTTAGAAAGTAAATGCAACTAGGCTAAATTTTCCAAAGAAAAAGTTATATGCCAACAAGAAACCAAGCAAAAGGATCCAGTTACAGGAACCAGACTAGCAACCAGAAACTCAACAGCTAAGGAAGTCACAGCACGGTTGATATAGCTAGGTTTTGGCTGAGTAACCCTTCTTAGCAAAGGGTACAATGTGTTAATAGCTTCACTAATGCATTGTTATCAAGAAGGGGTTTCATTATAACAGTATGAAATGCACACAGGGGGAACATTACATAAGATAAATTGAAAAATATGGTCAAGGCATGTTCTAAAAAATGTGAGAAGATGATATGGTTGTAGAGCACACCAAATGGTGAGAAACGGATGTGAGAATAACAAGAAGTGATAGAGGGAAACAACCAAGAGTTTGGAACACAAAAATGGGAACTAAAGATTGATCCATAGTGGAGTCTCCAATTCCATTTAGGGTAAAATACACAGGTAGTAGTTGGATTAAGATCCCTCTCGGGCCTTCCCAGGACTCAAGGCAGACAGTTAGATTAGCTGCAACATTCACAAAGACACTATATTCATTTTCATACAAGTATTTGATTGACAAGGTGAGATAAAGAAGGATTACCCCTATGTGTAGTGTCGATATGTTGGAGAGCTCAATGCAGCATGGTGGAAGTCTTTCCCACTAGCTCCAAGTCTGAATCGTGCAATCAAACATAGAAACTAGTAATATTCACATTGTTATCACAATAAACAATCAAATATAAGAATATAATCAAACATGAAATAATATAAGTCCAAGCCACTTATAACGTGTATCTCTAAAAAATAACTTAATAGATGCAATAACAATACACCAAGTGGAAAACATAGGGGCAATTATATTATATTGAATGAAGGAATACTACAACCATCAGTTTGGTCAAGCCTCCCTCAATCCTGCAACTGCAAGCTCTCTCTCCCCAATATCCTACTTGGACAATGCTTAGAAAAATAGTTCTCAATGAACCAAGCCAACCATGAAACCTCAGAATAAAAAAAGTTCTCTCCTCACACAATCAACCTGTCGACCCTTGACAATGAGCCTTTTCCTCCAATTTATAAGAGTTTTGGAGGATCAAAATTTCCATTCTTCTCCATTATTTTGATTAGGGAAAAATCCATGATTTTCTAGCTTTTTCCCTCTTTGGTTGCTTATTTAGGTTTAGAAATGTCCAATCAGAGGCCTACACCATAGGTTGCCAGCTTTTTGGACTAACACTTTGAGAAAAAACCAAAAATGTTAGTTAGTTAACTTGGAATTTTCCCCTCATTCTTCATGAAACATGGGTAATTGTTTAGTCAATTTAATGTCTTACACTTCTATCATTAATTATCTACCGAATTTAGTAATGTTATGAAGTGCAGGTGGACTATATATTCTAGAAGCCTTTTCTTACTTAATTCATTGTATTGGTTTTATATGTTGTTTTTAGGATTTTGTATTTATCTTGAGTGTCTAAATGAAATTTAGAAACTAAGACATGATTTGTAAAATGGAATCTAGTTTTAACTATCAAAAATTTAATGAGAATTCTATTTTTAGCTTATCTAAAGATGAATGATAACTTAAAAAAAACTAGAAACAAGAAGAGATTTAATATTTTTGTATGTTTTGTAATTTTTTTATGACAAAGCAAGAAAGTAGATACACCTAAAGAAGAATTTTATTCCTGAAAAATAAAACTAAGAACAAAGAAAAATAAATGTTTAGTATTAATCTAAGAAAGGAATTTAATATATAAATTACTCTTAAATAAGATATTCTAATCATTGTGATCCGGATTTATGCAGGAACGCAACAGAATAAACACATAACCATAAATACAGATATGCAGCGGAAATAACACTTCATTTCATTAATATCAAAGAACTGAAATTTGCTTACAGACAATGGAAATAAAACTAGCTAGGGTACTGGTTGCTATCTCTGAGAAGAGATGTGGTGGCTACAGACCTCTGAACTGCTTTACAATGAGGCGCGAGGGCCTATTTATTATTGAGAAACAATGGAGAACCCTAAACATCCCAAAACCTAACCCTAGGAGATGAAGCGCCAAAACTATGGGCCCCGTTTGGGTAAATTGGTGTTTCAACTTCCCAGGGACGTAACTTTGGCATACTATCTCCGTTTGACGCACATGATACATCATTAGAAAGATCTATCCGAGGACTAAAACTTTTGTGATGATTTGATGATCAAATCGCAACAAATCTCATACCCAAAAAAAAACGGCTCCGGAAGTTCAGGACCCGAAAACTGCTAAAAATAGTAAGTTATGCCAAAACTGAAAAACGGAAAGGGACAATGGTGGGGGCCCAAGTGGAATAGGCGGGTGGCCACCAATATCCACCTGGATCATTCCTCCCCCCTTAGGAATCAATGGTCCCCATTGCATTAAGTTCCTCCATGAGATGAGGAAATTTCTGCTGAACTTGGTCCCTGGTGAACCACTTTCCTTGGTGCAGGAGTTGGCCAGCTTTGACAACCCGATACAGTTGGATCTGCTGCTGACGAGTGTTCTTGATTTGCATGTCCATGATACAATCTATGGTGGCCTGTTCCATGCAGTCTGGGTTTAACTCTGTTGGTGTGAGTTGTTCTGCAATGTCCGAGGTGTCCAATAGAGGTGGAAAGTAAGGACGAAGGCGATCCACATTGAAGACTGGGTGCAGACCAAGGAATGGTGGAATACTAAGCTCGAAGGCATTGTTACCTACATCCTTGGTGATGGTGTACGGCCCGTATCGGAGCGGGCGAAGCTTGCGGTGGGGTCCAGTGAGGCGCTCCTTCTGCAAATGTAGCCATACTTTGTCACCCACCTGGAAGTTGTGTGGCACCCCGTGTTGATCATGGCGTTGCTTGTACTTGGCATTGGCTCTGTCCAATATATCATGAACCTGTTGGTGGATGTGTTGAATGCGCTCGATGAAGCTACTGGCTTTGTCAACTTTAGACTGGACATGAGCTGAATTGGCCTGAGCAGCTGCAAATGGCATGGCTACGTCAATGGGACATAGTGGCTGGAATCCCAAGCCCACCTGAAAGGGGCTATGGCCGATTGAACTGTGGAGAGCCCGATTATAACTATGTTGTACATAGAGGAGGCTCTCGTCCCATGTGCGTGGATGCTTTGAATTGTACATGCGCAGAATGTGTACAATCATTCTGTTGACGACCTCTGTCTGGCCATCTGTTTGGGGATGGAAAGCTGTGGACTTGGTGAGCTTTGTGTCCAACATTGACCAGAGGCTGGACCAAAATGTGCTGAGGAACCTGCTATCTCGATCCGATATGATAGACTGTGGGATCCCAAAGTGCACCCACACTCGTTCAAAGAAGAGTTTAGCAGTGGCTTCTGCTATGATATTCTTCTTACAGGCCGCCATGATGGCCATCTTCGAGAATCTGTCAACGACCACGAAAACACAGTCATTTCCATTCTTAGTAGAAGGTAGGCCCAACATGTAATCCATGGAGATGGATTCCCATGGTCGACTAGGGGTAGGTAGTGGAGTATATAGGCCTTGCTTCTTGATGGTCGGTTTGGCAATGGCACAAGCAGTGCAGGATCTGATGTGCTTCTCGACATCCTTTCGAAGGTTCGGCCAATAGAAATACTTTTGTAGTATTGCTACTATTTTCTCGACCCCGAAATGCCCAGCGACTCGACTGTAGTGTGCTTCCCATATCATCATGGCACGCTCGCTTGAAGGAACACAAAGGTGTCCCAGGTGACATAAAAGTGCATCTTGGAGGTGAAAATTTGGAACTTGTGTGCCCCCCAAGAGTGCCTTGTAAGTGTGGCCGAATTCTGGGTCACTCTCATAGAGGAGCGGCCAATCAGAAGTCTCGTGCCCACAAGAGTTGAGCACGGTGGTGAGCGCCACGATCGGTGGTCGGCTGAGGCAGTCTGCAACATTATTGGTGCTACCCTTCTTGTACTTGATGTTCAAATGAAACTGTTGCAGATATGTGGACCACTTCTGATGGCGATCATTCTGCAACTTCCCTTGTGTCTGTATGAACTGCAGGGGCCGGTGGTCTGTGTGGATGATTGTTTCCTTCCCCAAAATGTAATGCTTCCATTGTCGACAGGCTTGCACAATGGAATACATCTCTTTGTCATAGGTGGGATACTTGCGAACTATCTCAGAAAATGTCTCACTGTGATATGCCACTGGATGTCCCCATGGAGGAAGAACTGCCTCAATAGCATAGCTGTGAGGCATCTCATTTGGATTCCTCAAATGGCTCGCCAGCAAGCTGTAAGGTGAGAACTGCAGAAATCGTAGGCGATTTTTCACCTCAACGCCTTCGTTGAGGTTCCGACTCAAAAGAAAAAAAGAATTTTCTCTCGCTCCCCCTTTGGTGACTTGACTCAAGGGCCAAGTGATATGAGAGAATCCCAACACGAATCTACGGTAGAAATTAGCAAGACCCAGAAAGCTGCGAAGCTCTGTTATAGTAGTCGGGGCTGGCCAATCCCGAATGACTTGGATCTTGGCTGGATCCACATGCACCACCCTTTCATCAATAATGTATCCCAGATATTGAACCTGGGTCATGCCAAACGTGCACTTCTCCAAATTGGCACACAACTTGTGTTGCCGCAGTGTTTGGAGGACTTGTCGGATGTGTTGAAGGTGCTCTTCCCAAGTCTTGCTGAAGATCAGAATGTCATCCAAGTACACCACTACGAATGAGTTGGTGAATGGCCGCAAGATGTCGTCCATCATCCTCATGAAGGTTGCGGGAGCATTCGTCAATCCGAAAGGCATGACCAGCCATTCAAAAAGGCCTTCCTTAGCTTTGAAGGCAGTCTTCCACACATCATAGGGTTCAATTGGTACCTGGTGATACCCAGACTTCAGGTCGATCTTACTGAAATATTTTGCACCTTGGAGTTGGTCCAGAAGGTCATCAATCCGTGGGATTGGGTACCTATTCCAGAGAGTGATCTTGTTCAGCGCCCGATAGTCAATACAGAGTCTCCACGTCCCATCCTTCTTCTGTACCAACACGATCGGGCTCCCACAGGGCGATGAACTTGGTCTGATGTGACCTTTCTGCAACAGCTCCTGAATCTGCCTTTTGATTTCATCATTTTCCAGAACAGAGCGTCGATAGATCGGTCCATTGGGTAGTGGCGCACCTGGGGTCAGATCAATCGGGTGCTTGACCTGGCAGTGCAGAGGAACCCCTGTGGGTGAGGTGAAGATGTCCCAGTACTCCTCCATGACCATATCCATTTGTTGTTGTCGTGCAGAGGGGCCCTGTCTGGAGGTCGTGGCCACAGTCTTCTTCTTTCCCTGGGGGCGGATCATCAGGAAAACGAATTTCCTGGTTTGGGAAATGAGCTTACTACATTGTTTTGCAGTAACCAAAGAGATAGCGGCAGGAGGTGGTACCTCTGGTATCCCGTACAACTTATTTCCCAAAGTAACAATAACAGCACGAGGTCGAGACTCATACACAGCATGACGCTTCCACAAGTATGGTTGTCCTAATAATACATCAGAAACATCAATAGGAGCAACATCACATAATACCTCATCCCTGAAGGGCTTGATGCTATAGGGAAGGCGACACTGCTGGCTGACGCGGAGATCTCGTCCTTGGTGAAGCCACCCGATGGTGTATGGATGTGGGTGAGCTGTGGTCGGCAAGCCCAACCGCTTCACGGCGTCTGCCGAAATGAGGTTCTTTTGGCTCCCATTGTCGACAATGAACTGTACAGGGGAGCCCTTTACCCACATCTGGGAGTGGAAGAGACGTTCCTCCTCCTCTGGATCTTCCGGTTCCTCCTTCTGGACCTTTGTAGTGGCAACAGTGGCATTGGGCTCCGCATCAATAATCAGTTTCCCTTTTTCATTCCCCTTTTCAGGTTCTGATTCGGAGTCAGAGCATGCATCTGACTCAGAAGCCCTCATCTCGGCCACTAGCGACTGCTTGGCCCGACACTCACTTGCGTTGTGAGTGGAGCTCTTATGGAACTCACACCACTTTCCCGTGTCCTTCTTTGGCTTTGCGGTGTTGTTCTTTTCTTGTGGCTTCGATGAGTTGTCTTTAGGGCCGCTATATGCTCTGTCATTCTTTTGTTCTCAAGGGTTTGGAAGCACTGCAGGTTCTTGCTTTTGATTCGCAGATCCAAAGTCTCGCTTCTTCTGTTTGAATTTCTGCTCAATCTTGGCAGCATACCGGTATGCCGTACCAAGCGAGGAGATGTCGAGGAACTCCATTTCCTCCCGAATGTATCTGTGCAGACAACTGCGATACTTTAGCACCAAATGTTTCTCTGAATCTTTGATACCCAACTTTGTGCGCAGGGTATGGAACAGATTTGTCAGCTCGTGCACATCTTGATCCCTTTGTTGTCGCAGCGTGGTCCATTGGATGTACTTGTCCTCATAGCTCCCCACAGGATAGTACTGTTCCTTGACGGCGTCTCGGAAAGAATTCCAAGTTGGTACGGCCAAGAACAGAGAGGGTTCTGTCTGGTCCTTGTTCTCACAGTAGGTTTCCCACCAGTCCTTAACATGGGGGGTAGCTTTGAGGAGTGCAAAAATAATCTTCTCCCGGTCTGAAAAGTCATGAACAGAGAAATATCCTTGTAATAGATTCAACCATCTATCTACGGCATCTGCGTCTATTTGAACCTCAAATATGGGAATGTCAAAATTTACTTGTACCTTAAAGGGAGTCGCAACTCCAGAGTGGCTACTGGATGCAGATGCGCCGCCGGTGGGCAGCCGTTGAAGGATCTGAGCAAAGCTATCCATCATCGCTTTCCTTTGTTTTTCGAGGGCCTCCTCGAGCAATATTTTGATAGGATCTCCTGCTCCCTCATCTTTCTTTTCGTCCCCCATGGGTGTTCGTCGAGGTTTGCGATCTTGCAAAGGTTCCACCAGATCAAGCCCTAGCTCCTTATACCCCGACCTCGTTGGGGACATGCAAAGAAGGATCGAGAAAAAGCAGACCGCTCTAATACCACTGATCCGGATTTATGCAGGAACGCAACAGAATAAACACATAACCATAAATACAGATATGCAGCGGAAATAACACTTCATTTCATTAATATCAAAGAACTGAAATTTGCTTACAGACAATGGAAATAAAACTAGCTAGGGCACTGATAGCTATCTCTGAGAAGAGATGTGGTGGCTACAGACCTCTGAACTGAGTTACAATGAGGCTCGAGGGCCTATTTATTATTGAGAAACAATGGAGAACCCTCAACATCCCAAAAACCTAACCCTAGGAGATGAAGCGCCAAAACTATGTGTTGTGCCTCAATCTAGTCTCCTAAACTGAGTTCATTTAATTGTCAACCAGGATTTGTAAACTGCTGAAGTGAAATGTACCATATGTACCTAGGTGCTTGTTTCCTAGTGCGTTGTATGTAGTGTTTTGTGATGTTTTGGTCTTTTATGTTGATTTATGATGTTTTTGGTCTTTTGGAGTTTTATGTTTACAATGAAAATGCCTAGAAAACTAATGAAAAGAGAGTGGTAGTCAAAAACACAGTTGAGCCTAATGTATGGAATGTCAAAATGTAATCAAAAACACTGAAACAACATCTAAACTAGGACTGAATAGAAACAAGAGCTTGATGATGACTTTTTAAACAAATGACACAAACTAGACTTTGAGAAATGATCACTTAAATATGCAAGTTTTCTAACTAGACAATCAGACACTAATCATGATGCAACATTCTATTCTAAACTCATCTATTCATGACTAATTTCTAGTTCTATTCTGCAATTTCAATTGAAGGTCAGAGTCTATTCTTTAAGAGTTATTGGTTTCTTTTCAGGGTAGTTCTGTTGAGGAAAAACTCTGTTTATAGTGAGGAATTTGCAGAGATATTTCAGACCTTGTAATGATGTTATCTTCTGTTCCTAAAGTTATGGATCAATGATAGTTTTCAGAACAAAAAGATATTTGTAAATAATGAAGGCTGTCTTAGGAATCCTATCAACTAAAATGATCTACTGTGCAAAGGGTGACAGTGTGACTATGAGATATGAATGCAATGAATTGATTTAAACATGAGCTTAAGATGCTTCTAAACTAGAACAATGTTAAACCATAAGCCATCATCAAACTGTGAAATGAAGTAGCTGGACATGAATTAAATGCAAAATGAAACTCCGGAGCATTCTAATTAACATGCACTATCCTAAGAAGTTACACAATCAGTTTGTTCATCATGAGGGATATTTTGGAAGAGTTCCTTCTTGTGGAAGAGGTAGAACAATTTTGACTGTGGACTTGTATGCAATTGAAAGCAAATGAACTAAAAGCAAATGAAACTAAGTTGTCACATCACAGTCATATCTTGAACTTCTTAAGGATGTCTTGGAAGAATTTCTTCTTGTGGAAGAGTGATTAGGACAAGTGCAACTATGATAGTGAAGACTAAAAACTACAACTAATTCCTATGACACTATAGCTATTCATCATTCATTGTTAAGATTTATTGGAAAAATGTCTTCTTGTGAAAGAACTATGATGAATATAACTACAGTCTCTATTTAAAAACAGATACAACTCCTATCCTACAGTACCATAGTCATTAAACATTCATTGTTTTGATTTATTGGCAAAGTGTCTTCTTGTGGAAGAACTGGAACGAATTATGGCTACAGTAGCTAGCTAAAACAAATACAAATCCTATCCTACAGTACCATAGTCATTAAACATTCATCGTTTTGATTTATTGGCAGAGTGTCTTCTTGTGGAAGAACTGGAACAAATTATGGCTACAGTAGCTAGCTAAAACAAATACAAATCTAACTGATATCCTACAATACCATAGTCATCAATCATTCATCATTTTGGTCTGTTGGAAGAATGTCTTCTTATGGAAGAACTGGAAAGAATACGACCACAGTATATAAAACACAGCAACTACTAATTCAATATGCAAAACGTAAAGACAGCTAGGAAAAACTTATCTAGTTTACGCTAAGGAAATTTGTTCAAGGGGCAGGGGCCCTCTACCACTTGACGGCATTCGACTTCACAATTAAATCACGCCTTCAAGATAATTTTGTCTGCTCCATTAACAATGCAATAGTCTGAACATAATGCTCTATGTCTTAAAAGACGTAACACAGAGTTTACACCAAAATCTAGCAGCAAATCTACACAAAATTTCTAACTAAGCTCTCGGCCTACTCAAGAGTTTATAAAGTAAATGCAAGTAACAATATTTACAAAAATTTAGGAATGATGTCTTCCTAATCCAAATCATTTTAGGAGTCTTTGAGGTGGCTGCGTAAAAGAGAAAAGACACCCGGACTGTAACAGTCCTAGTAGGAGTCTTCTTTCACAAATGTGTTCCCACGTGCATAACCGTATCCAGAATTCATTTCCTCTGCCATGACGAGCAACACACCATGTAGGCACGACGTGGATCATGCCCATATGTGTTTTTCCTCAAGAGGCCACCTGGAACATGCTCAAACATAAAGGTAGCTGCAGAATCGCCGGTTAGCTACAGAATGCCTGCATTCTGCAGCTAGTTCCGGTCAAAATGCTTAACAATGGCAACAATCACAAAATTCAACAACTCAGCTATGTAAACCATTCTAGAAGTAATTTTAACTATGTTTATTGATCAATTGGGTTTAAAATGGAAATGGACAAGGGAAAAATGAGGTAAAATGAGGTGAAGGAAAGCACAAATTTGAGGCTCAACATACCCCCACTGCTGTCTCTTTGCATGTCCTCATGCAAATTATCCTATGAATTCTGAGGCTTCTGCAAGGACATCTAATCCCCTTCTTTTCCTTTGTCTGCATGCTAAAGGCCTTCTGGGTTTTTTGATCACAAGTTTGAACCTGAGGTTTGTGAGTGCTCTGATCAACTTTCTGTTCCTTGTCTTCATCTTCTCATTGGTTCTCTCCACTTTGTCTATATGCAGGGATAAGGTTGAGTTCATGTTAGTCTTGAGCTTGATTTGATCTTTGAGAATTTCATTCTCATTTCTGATGTGTCTATTCAACACTTCCAACTCATACCTATCCCTCCTCAATATATCAATTTCAGTTAGTGGAGGACTGGGGGTTATCTCTTCTCTTTCTGAAGCTGTTCTCTCTAGAGTTTCCACATAATCATAGATTTCCTGTTGAGCAGGATCAATCTCAGGGGTGCCTTCATAAAAATCTTCATCATCATACTCTTCCATAGATGTTTATTCATCTTCAATATTGATTACCCCTGTTTGTTTGATTGATGTTTTCTTCAGTTTTCCTTTTAATCTGTGGCTTCTCCTAAGTTGAGAAGAACCCTCCCCTTTTTCTATAACAGATTCTTTGATTACCTTCTCTGCCTTGAGTTGACTCTTGATTCTAGTCAATTTCTCCAGAATGACTTCTTCACTGCTTTCTTGAACCGGTTTGTCAATTTTACTTGTTGGAGTCCTCCATCTCCTACTTCTCTTTGTGGCTTGTGGTTCAGGTGATAGTTCTTTTGCTTCCTCAAAATGATTTCTTATTAAGAAATCATCCCATGTATCATTTGATTTGGATAGATGATGCTCAACTAAAATTTTTACTAACCCATGATGATACAGGGTTGTTTCCAAAAACTGAACTCTTCTCTGAACACAAGAAGCCATTTTCTTCAAACTTTGATACAAGAAATATGGTAAATTCAAATCTTCTCCTAGAAAATGCAACATTAATCTCATATGGTAGACATAAAATGTCCCATATCTACCTTCACATGTAACAAATTTTTGTAAAAGAAGTAGTATATTCCTCCATTTGCTCTTCAATGCTGTACTGGGAATTCCCTTCTTGAACACACTAACATCCATGTTTGGTGATTTTAAGATTTGTTTCCATGAGTCATTATGGAATTCCCTATTTTTAAACCATCTTTCCCCAGCTCTGGATAATCCTGTAGCCTCTGCTATAAAAACTTCATTAACAGTGAACTTAACATCTCCTATTTCAACCTCAGTGCCTTGGAATGATCTAGCAAATGTTTTGGTAACTTCCTTATGGCAACCATTAAACTTTTCCAAGAATTGGAGCCATCCTATTTGTTGTAGCATCTCCTTGCATTGTGGATAACCTTCTAAATATTTTGATCCTATAGGCTCAATCCTTACGATGAAACCCATGATTTTTCACTATCAATTAACACTCTTCTCTATCCACAAAACAATGGCTTTTACTTTCGGATTAAAATGACTTCAATCTCTAAAAAAATGGTTTCAATTTTGGAAGAACATACCTTTGAAATAGCTACAGTCTTAAAAATCTCTGGTTTGTATGCCTCTGTTTGAAAAATGCCTTCGAATCCTTGGACTGATGTACTTCTGTTGAACCTTGGAATGATATGGAAGCAATTTCAATATTCGGGCTAATGTGTCTCTGATAGACAGTGGTAGATAATTTCAAATTTCTTTTTGTGCAATACCTCCGTCTTTGGTAACAGAAAACTTCAAACTCAATCACTGAAAAATGCTTCTGTTTCTAGTAACACCAGACTTCAAACTCAACCTCTGTCTCTAATAACAAATGGTATGTTTCAAATTCAACACTACAGCCTCTCTGTCCCGGGAATCAATAACTTCAAAACCAGTCACTACCACACCTCTATCTTTGGTAATAACAGACTTCAAACTTCAATTACTACCATACCTCTGTCTTTGGTAGCAAAGTCTTCAATTTTAGCACCTCTGTCTTCTGGTAGCAACAGGCTTTAAACTCTTCACGGCCACAATTCTGTGTTGACAGTGCAATGCTCCGAACTTTGTTCTCAGTGATATGCTCTCTGTTTAGTGAGTTCTCACACCGTTATGCTTGCAATGTACCTCTTTTGTTCTGTCCCTGATGATAATAATGCTTCTGCCTTCGGAATGTAATACTGGCTACGGAATGACGTTATGGCAAATGGTCACGGCATAGAGTGGTGAAGTGAGGTGGAGGATTGCATTAATGATTTGAGGAGACAGCGGAGGATTTACGACGGCAGGAAAAATCTTCATCATTAAAGAACTTGGTTAAGAGTCGTGGGAATTTCAAATGATTTGGCCGTTCCACCGCTCAAATGTTATTGGACAGAAAATTTGAATTGGAAGTTTTAACACAAAGTCTATAGAGGGTTTTGTTTGGTGTTTGATCAATAAAATAATTAAAACAACTCTTTGAATAATTTCACAACTAAACTATGCTAAATTTTCATGAATTGCCATCGTAATCTAAATTTGTTACCTCTGCCCTTGATGTTTGTGTAGCCTTTGTCTTCTCTGCTCATCTTTGGAGGAATCTTTCACAATTTTCTTGATGTCTTTGATTCATGAATTCATTGGATCACTTTGTTGTAACTCTGATGTCTGTTGGTTGATGCCTTCAGGACTTGTAGCTGTAAAAAAAAACTATCGGGCTGCAGAAAGGCCGATCAGCTACAGAATGTACACTGAGCTGCAGAATGTCCCTGTAGAACACTTTTATTATGAAAATGAAATGTTTCTGGGAAATGGGTGAAATGTTTATGAAAATGGATGAAATGGATGATGGATTATGAAGTGGATAATGAAATAAGAATGGATTCAGTTCATGGAATGAAGGAACATAAGGGCTGTACTACAATTCATGGCATATTTTTATTCACTTGCAACAAGATATCAAATTTTATGTTTTGACATGAAAATGAAGTGAATGGAAGATGGAGTGAAATGAATGAAATGGAATGGAGTGAAATATGAATGAAATGGAATGGAGTGAAATGAAATGGAATGGAGTGAAATGTGAATGATGGATGAGATGAAGTGAATCATAAGTACTATGGCACTGAACTTATGATTTTTATAACAACTGCTTAGAAACAAAAATGGGAAAAGTTAGAGTGTCAGAGAAACTCTGATTTTCACCCTATCTTTTCTGTATAAACATGCCAATCAGTGATTGGTTTTCATGTTTATACCTTTATTTTTATTTATATATATATATATATATATATATATATATATATTTTTTTTTTTAAAAGAGAAATGCTTCAGAAAATTTAATCAAGTTGATGAAGAAGAGAGACTCTTCTTCATTAACTTCACATCATTGTCTCCTTGGAACTTCTTGACAAACTCTTCTCTTGAGAGTGGCTTGTGGTATAGCTTCAGTCTATGGCCATTCACAAGAAAAGTGACCTCTTCTTCATCTATACTTCTGATTTTTACTGCCCCATTATCAAAAATTCGAACAATTTCATATGGCCCAAGCCAATGTGTCTAAAATTTCCCTTGAAAATCCTTGAATTTTGAATCAAACAAGAGAGCCCAATCACCCTCCTTAAATTTCTTCTCTTTGATGTACTTGTCATGCCATCTAGCCCTTTGCTGTTGGACTAGACTTGTTTTCTGAACTGCATCTTGTCTGATCTCATCCAATTCATTAATTTGCTCCAGTCTATGCTTTTGTGCCTCCGTTAGATCAAGTCCTAGCTGAACTGCCATCTTGAATGTTTGGATTTGAAACTCTATAGGAAACAAAACTTGCTTTCCATAAACAAGCTCATAAGGAGTATGGTCTGTTGTGTTTCTCCATGTAGTTCTATAGGCCCACAAGGCTTCAGGAAGCCTATCTACCCAATCTCTTCTATGTAGATGAACAGTCTTTGTTAGGATACCTTCAATGACTTTGTTAGTGGATTCCACTTGACCATTTGCTTGTGGATGATAAGGAGTAGATGTTCTATGTCTGATTTTGTACTTCTCCATCATTTGCCCCACTAGCCTTGATGTAAATTGAGCTCCTTGATCTGTAACAATTTCCCTTGGGACACCAAAACGAGTAAAAATATCCTCAAAAAGAAAAGTAACTACAGATGCTTCATTAGCAACAAGTAATGGTTTAGTTTCTACCCACTTAGTAACATAATCAGTGCAAACTAATATATATTTCTTTTGTCTTGATGGAGGACTAATAGGTCCTACAAAATCCAAAGCCCATTTTTCAAAAGGTTCAATATGTACCTGAGGTTGCAATGGCATCTCACCTAAAGGAGAAGGTTTCCCTACCCTTTGGCAACTGTCACACCTTTTGACATACTCTTTAGCATCTTTAAACAAGGATGGCCAATAATATCCTAAATTAAGGATCTTATAGGCCGTCCTCTTATCTGCAAAGTGTCCGCCACAAGGTTCATCATGACATGCCTTGAGAATCTCAGGCATCTCATCTTCACGAACACACCTTCTAATGATCAAATCAGGACCTGTCTTGTACAACTCATTAGCGACCCATGAATATCTTGCACTATCATTAATGATTTTTCTTTTATCCCTTGCATTCATAATTGAGGGAAATTTTCCTGAAACTAAATAATTAGCAATATCAGCAAACCATGGAGTTTGAGTAGAAACTGCAAAAAGATATTCATCAGGAAATTGATCTTCAACCTGAGTGTCATCTTTGATATTTTGAATTCTAGACAGGAAGTCAGCCACAGTGTTTTGTTTTCCAGGCCTATCTAGAATAGTAATGTTGAATTCTTGCAATAATAACAACCATCTTATAACTCTACCATTAGTGATTGATTTATTCATTAAATATCTAATGGCAGAATGATCAGTGTGAATAAAAGTTTCATAGCCGGTTATATAGTGTCTAAATTTGTTAATGGCATGAAAAACAGCTAAAAACTCTTTTTCAGTTACAGTATAGTTTAACTCTGCAGGAGTCAAATTTCTACTGATATAATAGATGGCATAGGGAATTAAATCTTTCTGTCCCAATACTGCTCCCAGAGCTGTATCGGAAGCATCTGTCGAGATATGAAAAGGTAACTTCCAGTTAGGTCCCCTTAATATAGGTGCTTCAGAAATTTTGGTTTTCAGGGTTTCAAAAGCTAACTGGCAATCAGAAGTCCACTTAAATTCACAATCTTTTGTGAGTAATTTGAAGAGAGGAGATGCTATTTTGGTGAAGTTTTCTATAAATCTCCGATAGTACCCCGTAAATCCTAGAAAACTTCTTACATCTCTTTGACAACTTGGAATGGATAGGTTAGAAATAACTTCAACTTTCGCTTCATCAACTCTAATCCCATCCCCCGAAATGTGGTGCCCTAAAACAATACCTTCAGTGAACATCATAAAACATTTTTCATGACTAAGAGAAAGGTTTGCTTCTTGACATCTTTTTAAGACCTTTTCCAAGTTTTCTAAAGCCTCTTCAAATGTATCCCCATAAACTGTAAAATCATCCATGTACACCTCTACACAGTCATGTATCAGATCAGAAAAAATTCCTAATACTGCAGGTGCATTGCACAATCCAAATGGCAATACTCGGTAGGCATAGGTACCCCAAGGACAAGTAAATGTGGTTTTATCTTGGTCTTCAAGTGCTACTTGGATTTGATTGTAACCACTAAATCCATCCAGGAATGAAAAGTACTTTTTACCTCCTTATGTATCTAATACTTGATCTATGAAAGGTAAATGAAAATGGTCTTTAAGAGTAGCTTTATTCAGTTCTCGGTAGTCAACACACACCCTCCATTTTCCATTTTTCTTAGGTACAATTACTAAAGGGGAAACCCACTGACTATCTGAAATAGGATAGATGAAGTTAACATTTAACAATTTTTGTAATTCTTCCTTGACAATTTCCTTAAGATTTGGATTCATCCGTCTTTGAGGCTGTCTGATTGGTTTGCAATTTGCCTCTATATAGATGTGATGAGTACAAGTCTTGGGACTTATCCCTTTCATGTCAGTGTATTCCCATGCATATGCAGAAGAATGTCTCTGTAATACTTTGACTAGTTCTTCTTGTTGAGATTTTTCCAGATTTTTGTTTATGTTCAAGGTTTTACCTGGAAAATTTTCACTTGTAGAACTGCCAAATTTGTCCATAGAATGAAGAGACATCTGTCTAGATGACAAGAACTCAATATTGGATTTCTCTTGAAATGATTCTTGTTTGTGTTCTAGAGAAGATTCAAAATTTTCTAGAGTATTCAGAATTTGATTATCTTCACTAATTTCTGAAATTGTGAAGAGTGGTTGCAAATATTCTTCATCCTCTATCCATTGAGTGTCATCTAGATCTGTAATTGTCCTAGCTGGAGGATATAAAGTGAATTTCTTTGTTGAACTACCATCAGAAATATACATATCACCAGACCTACAACTAATGAAAGCATCAGCTGTAGCCAACCAAGGTCTTCCTAGTATAACAGGATGGCCTCCTAGATTATTCTTGGGTGTCAGGATCATGAAATCCACAGGGTACTCCCAAGAGTCTAGGGACACTGGAATGTCTTCTATTACCCCATCTGGTCTGATCACAGATCTATCTGCTAGTTGTAATAGTGTGGGTGTAAAGAGAAGATTAGGAAGTTTCAGCTTGTCCATGATTTGTCTACTCATGATATTTATTGCTGCTCCTAAGTCAATGAGTGTGTTTTGAATTTCAATTCCATTGATGTGAATTTTGACAACTGGATTTCCTGGGTCAAGGTACTTTGGAATAGTAGTCTTACCCATCATAATATCTGCTATTTATCCTACCAGTTGAATTTTCTTGGTTTCTCTTATTCTTTTCTTTGTTGTCTTCATACTCAACTCCTTTATTGTTTTGGCTAAAATTGGGATTTCCTTGATGTCTTGCAATAATGGAATTTTAATGCAAACATTTCTCAATTCATCCAAGAAATCATAATTAGGCACCATTATTTGTTTTTCTACACCTTTGTCAATTTGTAATCTTTCCGGAAAGGGAGGTATAGAAGTAGATATGGATGGTTGCTCTAATACTGGAGTTGGGCTTATTGGATCTTTTTGTTTCAGTTTTTCAATGTTTTGGCCTTGAAAGGATGTTTCTTCCTCAAGACTTTATTAACCCGTAGGGAGTCTTCCTCAGAATTATCTTATTCTTGTATGATCACAGAAGGTTTCCTCTTCTCAAGTATCCTTCCAGACCTAAGTTGAACATCACTAAGGTCTAGAGGAGTAATTAAATAAGTTGGAAATTGTTGTCCTTCTAACATGTATGTATTCTGAGGATTCTTATTATTGGGATTTGGTATGAGCTGAGCTGGTAATTGATTGGATTTTTGAGGGAATGGTAATGGAAGTGGTTGATTTTGATGAGGTTGGTTCTGATGATGTTGTTGAGAATTTTGTTGAAAATTTTGTTGAAGATTTTGAGGAAAATTTTGTGGGTATGGTGGATAGGATGGTGGATACTGATAATATGGAGAGTATCTTCCATAAGGACCTTGTGATCCTTGTGCCCAAGCTTAAGATTGATTTTGAAATTGGGGCCAAGGTTGCTGCCAAGAATTCCAAGGTGGAGGTATTTGATCATGAAATCCCTGTGTTTGAGGTCCCTGCCAAGGTCTTCTAGATACAAAGTTAAGAGATTCTGTGGAATCTGTAGGAGTTTCTTCTTGAAAAACAGCCTTGAGACCAGGAAGAGAAGGACAATTCTTGGTCTCATGTTTCTCGGAACAAATAACACAGGTTTCTACAACTTTACATCCAAAGGGCACTCTCTTAAGGCATGTTTCTTCCTACATTTGGGACAAAAGATTGCCAAGGCATCAGATTCAGCCTTTTGCTTGTTTTGTATCTTGAGGGTGTCTATTTGTTCACTAAGACTCCCTAAGATGTCGGATTTAAAATCATCAAGCATGTGTCCTATTTCTGATCTACTTACTGTCCCAGAAGCAGATTTACTTGCCCTTGCAAGAGCAGGATCTCTTGGACCTTTGACAGTTTTGGATTTCCCTCTAGAAAGGTTGATACATAACTCAGATATTTCAGGTAATGTGAGTTGTGATATATCCCCTTTTCCCATCATGTTAAGGATATCCAACCATTCATCCCTAATTGTTTTCAACAAAAGAGATTTTAAAGTGTCTTGATCTAGGTTTTCCATTTGTGCCCTTTTTATGTTGTATTTAAATATTTCCAACAAATCTTCTAAGTTTTCATCTTCTTTTTGTAACATCTTGAACACTTCTTCCTTATGATTAACCGGCATACAATAATCCAAGTATCTTTCTAGAAATGCTTGTTTCATGTCTTCCCATGTCCTAATGGAACTACTGTTTAAGCTCATAAACCACTTCAATGCTGCTCCTTTCAGAGTTGAAGGAAATAATTTCAATTTTTGAGCATCTTGAAGGTATTCATAAGTCCTACACAGCACTTCAAATTCGAATAAGAAAGTTTCAGGATCCTCAGTTTTAAGTCCATAGAAGTTCGGAAGGACAGAAGGTGAAATGTTTTTCATGGTTGTATTGTTTTCTCCATCAAGTATAGGGAACCCAAAAGAGCTTCCTATTCTACCTCTTCCTCCATCTGCACCTCTACCTCCTCTTCCTCCTTCTCCTCTACCTCTTCCTCTACCTCCTCCAAATAATGTGTTTTCTCCATTAACAACTCCTCCTCCTCCCTCTTCTGCCATGGTTGACTCTCCTGTGGAAGTAGAAAGGTCTGTATCCTCAACAAAGATTTTTGGATCCTCTTCTATGGCAGGTTCAATGGATGAAGTGGAAGGTTTCTCTAATGGAATAGATGACCTTAGACCTTCTAGAAGTCCAGGATCAGTAAAGGATGGAAGATGGGTTTGAGTTGAAGGTGTACTAGTTCTGGATCTGGATGAAACAAGTGGTGTTCTAGATGTCAAACTTCTGCCTCTGCTGCTTATAAATCTTCCTCTTGAATCTCTCTCCCTACGCATAAAATTGTTTTTGGATGCTAAGAAACAAAGGTTACCTAGTTTTCACTTCCCCGGCAGCGGCGCAAAAATGTTGTGCCTCAATCTAGTCTCCTAAACTGAGTTCATTTAATTGTCAACCAGGATTTGTAAACTGCTGAAGTGAAATGTACCATATGTACCTAGGTGCTTGTTTCCTAGTGTGTTGTATGTAGTGTTTTGTGATGTTTTGGTCTTTTATGTTGATTTATGATGTTTTTGGTCTTTTGAAGTTTTATGTTTACAATGAAAATGCCTAGAAAACTAATGAAAAGAGAGTGGAAGTCAAAAACACAGTTGAGCCTAATGTATGGAATAGCAAATGTAATCAAAAACACTGAAACAACATCTAAACTATGACTGAATAGAAACAAGAGCTTGATGATGACTTTTTAAACAAATGACACAAACTAGACTTTGAGAAATGATCACTTAAATATGCAAGTTTTCTAACTAGACAATCAGACACTAATCATGATGCAACATTCTATTATAAACTCATCTATTCATGACTAATTTCTAGTTCTATTCTGCAATTTCAATTGAAGGTCAGAGTCTATTCTTCAAGAGTTATTGGTTTCTTTTCAGGGTAGTTCTGTTGAGGAAAAGCTCTGTTTATAGTGAGGAATTTGCAGAGATATTTCAGACCTTGTAATGATGTTATCTTCTGTTCCTAAAGTTATGGATCACTGATAGTTTTCAGAACAAAAAGATATTTGTAAATAATGAAGGTTGTCTTAGGGAACCTATCAACTACAATTATCTACTGTGCAAAGGGTGACAGTGTGATTATGAGATATGAATGCAATGAATTGATTTAAACATGAGCTTAAGATGCTTCTAAACTAAAACAATGTTAAACCATAAGCCATCATCAAACTTTGAAATGAAGTAGCTAGACATGAATTAAATGCAAAATGAAACTCCGGAGCATTCTAATTGACATGCACTATCCTATGAAGTTACACAATCAGTTGTTCATCATGAGGGATATTTTGGAAGAGTTCCTTCTTGTGGAAGAGGTAGAACAATTTTGACTGTGGACTTGTATGCAATTGAAAGAAAATGAACTGAAAGCAAATGAAACTAAGTTGTCACATCACAGTCATATCTTGAACTTCTTAAGGATGTCTTGGAAGAATTTATTCTTGTGGAAGAGTGATTAGGACAAGTGCAACTATGATAGTGAAGACTAAAAACTACAACTAATTCCTATGACACTATAGCTATTCATCATTCATTGTTAAGATTTATTGGAAGAATGTCTTCTTGTGAAAGAACTATGATGAATATAACTACAGTTTCTAGTTAAAAACAAATACAACTCCTATCCTACAGTACCATAGTCATTAAACATTCATCGTTTTGATTTATTGGCAAAGTGTCTTCTTGTGGAAGGACTGGAACGAATTATGGCTACAGTAGCTTAGCTAAAACAAATACAAATCCTATCCTACAGTACCATAGTCATTAAACATTCATCGCTTTGATTTATTGGCAAAGTGTCTTCTTGTGGAAGAACTGGAACGAATTATGGCTACAGTAGCTAGCTAAAACAAATACAAATCTAACTGATATCCTACAATACCATAGTCATCAATCATTCATCATTTTGGTCTCTTGGAAGAATGTCTTCTTATGGAAGAACTAGAACGAATACGACCACAGTATATAAAACACAACAACTACTAATTCAATATGCAAAACGTAAAGACAGCTAGGAAAAACTTATCTAGTTTACGCTAAGGAAATCCGTTCAAGGGGCAGGGGCCCTCTACCACTTGACGGCATTCGACTTCACAATTAAATCACGTCTTCAAGATAATTTTGTCTGCTCCATTAACAATGCAATAGTCTGAACATAATGCTCTCTGTCTTAAAAGACGTAACACAGAGTTTTACACCAAAATCTAGCAGCAAATCTACACAAAATTTCTAACTAAGCTCTCGGCCTACTCAAGAGTTTTTAAAGTAAATGCAAGTAACAATAATTACAATAATTTAGGAATGATGTCTTCCTAATCCAAATCATTTTAGGAGTCTTTTAAGGTGGCTGCATAAAAGAGAAAAGACACCTGGACTGTAACAGTCCTAGTAGGAGTCTTCTTTCACAAAATGTGTTCCCACGTGCATAACCGTACACAGACTTCATTTCCTCTTCCATGACGAGCAACACACCATGTAGGCACGACGTGGATCATGCCCATATGCTTTTTTCCTCAAGAGGCCACCTGGAACATGCTCAAACATAAAGGTAGCTGCAGAATCGCCGGTTAGCTACAGAATGCCTGCATTCTGCAGCTAATTCCGGTCAAAATGCTTAACAATGGCAACAATCACAAAATTCAACAAGTCAGTCATATAAACCATTCTAGAAGTAATTTTAACTATGTTTATTGATCAATTGGGTTTAAAATGGAAATGGACAAGGGAAAAATGAGGTAAAATGAGGTGAAGGAAAGCACAAATTTGAGGCTCAACACTAATGGGCCCCGTTTGGGAAAATTGGTGTTTCAACTTCCCAGGGACGTAACTTTGGCATACTATCTCCGTTTGACGCACATGATACATCATTAGAAAGCTCTATCCGAGGACTAAAACTTTTGTGATGATTTGATGATCAAATCGCAATAAATCTCATACCCAAAAAAAAAACGGCTCCGGAAGTTCAGGACCCGAAAACTGCTAAAAATAGTAAGTTATGCCAAAACTGAAAAACGGAAAGGGACAATGGTGGGGGCCCAAGTGGAATAGGCGGGTGGCCACCAATATCCACCTGGATCACATTGAGAGATAAAACTTTCAATAAGGAAGAAAATGAAATGTTTAACTAAGAATTAAAATTGATCTATGATGAATTTATATTGCATCAAAAGAAATCAATCTAAGTGATAAATCTTAAGCTATGTGAAATCAATCTATGTCGGAAACTATGATAAGTTTATCTCTAAAAAATCTATCTAAATTACTTCTAAATATATTTAATTAAATAACAAATATTATAATTAAATCATTTCTGTATTTAAACAAAACATTAATCCAAACTGTGTCTAAGTATAGTAAAATATATACCAAAACTAAAATCTACAAAATAAAACATCTATCTGAATTGTTTCTATAAAACAGAGTATCTATTTGAATTAAATTTATGCTTGTTCGATGATCAAGAAAATAATTTGTCTTAATATTACCTAAGTTCTGCAAATGGAAATATCAAACAAACAATATTAAATCTGAGTAACTATGCTAAGGAAATTCAGTAACTAATTGTAATGAGAAAAGAAAACAGAGGATGTATCTACTGTGCAAAACTAGAATGCATGTCTAATCTATGAAATGAAAAACAAATTATGTATCTACTATGGAAGAGAATATAAGAATAGTTTTAATCTATGAAATGAAAATGCTCACATAGTTATTCTATTAGTACGTTAAGGAAAGAATAGAAAATATAATATTTAACTATGTAGAAAACACAACAATTAATTATGCGGAAGGCATGAAGAATTAAACTACGAAATAAGAAAAGACTAAAATACTAAACCTCTTATGTGCATGGGCCCTTCATAACATAATCATTCTAAATTTGCTTATAAATAATTATGTATCAATGATTTTGAAAAATCCTTTTCCTTGGATTGATAAATACAAAGTTTTAATGTATAATAGTATTACAAGAAAAGTCAAGCTTATTTCTGGTTTACACAGCCCGGTATCTATAAAATTGTCTAATTAACTATTTGAAGTGATCTCGCCTAAAAATACTAATTAAAATAGGAATATAAATCTAAACAGAAATTCAATCTTCATAGCTTTCACGATTTTCTACGCGGAGAGAAAATCGTGAAGCTTTCACTTCCTCACTCGCTTGTCTAGTTTCTCTGTTTTGGCTGACCCTTTGACTTTTATTCTAGGCACTATCCTTCTTGATTTTTGCAGGTAAGTAGGATATAATCCATGAATGGATCATTTCCAAACTACCCATGTACTTCTCTTCTCTTTTCCTTCTTCTGAACCTCTTAAACAATGTCCGTAGCTGCAGAAACGGAGATTAGATATATAATTTCATGAATTATGTAGCTAAATACAAATTTTATTCAAATAATAAGAAACATTTAAAATATAAAAATACATCATTTAAATAACTTTCCAGAGTTATATGTGCAAACCAACACTGATTGAGCTTATGGATTTTCTCAAAAGGAAGGAAAAGTAGTGAAATGGATGTCAAAATAGGGATAGTCTTGAGGCCCAACATAGCCCCAGTAAGAGACCATTGCATGTCCTCATGCAACTTCAAAATTGAGAACCTTCACCTTATCACTACATATACTCTGATACTTCTACCAGTACATCTAAATTTATCTTCTTTCCCTTCTTTGAGGTCACTGGTATCCTTGGTTTCCATATTAGAAGTTTATACTTCAAGTTTAGGACCTGTATGTGTAGATATCTATTCTTCTTTTTCAACGTCTTATTCTTCTTTAATCATAATGCAAAATGCAGAAGAGTATTATCATTGATGGTCTTCTCAATTTGATTTTGCATGTTCATGGCTTCATTTTCCTGCTTAATATGCTTTTTTAGTGTCTCTAGTTCAAAAATTTCTTGTTTTAGAGTATTTACTAGAAGCTATTGTGGACTAGAAGTTTGTTCTTCCGGATTTGATGTCTTTCATGTATTTATTTTTTCTAAAGACTCAATTTATCATAAATTTCTTGCTAAAATGGATCTATTTCTAGAGTCCTTCTGCTTGTATCCTATGTGGGAGAAACAATAATAGATGATGGCACCTCAGATCTTTCTTCTAAATCAACAAGTTCTATTACTTATGGAGGTGTATTTTTGGTTGCTTTTCTAAGTCTGGAACTTCTTCTTACTAGTTGTGGGGGACTTTGAGTTTTTTATTTCTCTGTATTTATGAATTTTCCTTTTCCCTTCATGTCGCCTTCTTTATTTTTATCAATTTGATTCTTGAATTTTACAAATAGTTTTTCAATTGGAATTTTGTCTTCTGACTAAGCTTGAGATTGTTATTCATCTATAATGAGGCTCTCAAGTTTTCTCTTTCTGCCTCTTTTTCCTTTGTTTTCACTAGGTTTCTCTTGTTCTATTTCTTGGAAATGATTTCGGATTAAGAAATATTCCCAAGTATCTTCTAGGATTTTTAAATGAAATTCAATAAGAATTTTTATCAATCCATGATGATACATTGTATTATTTTTGAATTGAATCATCTCTTGAATTGTCCCTGCCATCTTCCTTAATATATTCAGTACAAATTATGGAGGGTTTATCTCTTTATCTTCTATAAAATTCATTAATAACCTAGCATGATAGAAAAACATACATCCAAACCTTCCTTCATAGGTAACACATTTTTTAATTATCAACAACATGTTTCTCCATTTACCCTTAAGAGTTGTTCTAGGAATTTTCTTTTTGAAAATACTATTTTCCATACCTGGGTTCTTCAAGAAGGTTTTCCATTATTCTCCACTAATTCCTCTATTCTTAAACCATCTCTCTCCTGTCTTGGGAAATCTGGTAGCTTCTACCATGAAGGATTTTTTGACTGCAAATTTGATGTCACCGATTTCAACTTCTACTCTGTCAAAGGCCGTAGCAAAAGATTTAGTGACTTCTTTTTGAAACACGTCAAATTTCTCCATGAAGTTAAGCCATTGACATTTCTACAATTTTTACTTTAATTTTGGATATCTGTCCATGAATTTCCTCCCCACGAGCTATGTTCTCACAATCAGACCCATATCTTTCTGCGAGTTTTACCTGCAGGACTATCTCTTTTGACTTGGTGAATTGAAGGTTTTAGTTCGAAATTGGAAACATGGATGATTTATGTCGTGAAATGGTACAGATGTGCAAGTAAAAAAATGAATGAGCGAGGTTTGAGGGGTATAAGTGAGGTTTTAGAATGGGAAATAACTATTTAAATCATTAATGAATGAAATCATATTTGATCTTTTGGTAGATCATGATGAGGGTTTAATGGAGAACCATGAGATTAGATCTCGATTTGGCATAACCAATATTTTTAATAATGACATTTGAGTTGGAGGTATATGATCATCTAATTAATATATATAAATGTATGTAATCTTATTATTTAAATAAAAATTTATATTTGCATACCTCGGATATATCTAACCTTTATTGTTTCTTCCTTGTGTTAGCTCCCCATGTGTCCTTTAGTACATTCTTCAGTATGATCTTCAATATAGTCTTCAGTTTCTTCTGTCAAAAATTCTTGTTACAGCTGGGATGAAGAGGTTTATAAGAGATGCAAAATTTTATGAGAGCTACAGAAATTCAAAAATTTTGTAGCTAATTTTTTTTTTTTTTGAAAAATAAATGGAAATGCAAAGAATTTGTGATTTTTAGAATTGGAATGAAGAAAATGTAAGACATGAGAAATAAATTTTGATTTTCACCTTATATTTTTCATATAAGAATTCCAATCAATGATTCGTTTTCATACTTATACAATTTATTATTATTATCTTATATATATATATATATATATATATATATGAAAAAAAAAAGAAGGCTAAGTTGGTGAAGAAGAAAGATTCTTTTTCTCCAACTTCATATCAGCATTACCTTGAAAAATCTCGACAAACATCTCTTTTGTGAATGGCTTGTGATAAACCTTTAGTTGATCTCCATTTACAAGGAGAGGAACCTTTTCTTCATTAATAGTTCTAATATTGACTATTGCATTATCAAAAGATCTCTAAATCTCATAAGCCCCAAGCCAATGAGCTTGAAATTTCCCTTAGAAGTCTTTGAAATTTGAGTCAAAAAGAAGTGCCCAATCTCCTGCTTGGAATTTTATTTCTTTAATGTATTTATCATGCCATCTCGATCTATTTTTCTCAACTAGGCCGATATTTTGAACTACATCTTGTCTTATTTCATCAAGCTCATTGAGTTGTTCCATTCTATGCTTTTGTGCTTTCACAAGTCAAGTTCCAATTTGATTTTTGTTTTGAAGTTTCTGATTTGGGACTCTACTGGAAGAGAGACTTGCTTCCCATAAACAATCTCACAGGGAGTATGTCTGGTTGTATTTCTCCATGTAGTATAGTAGGCCCATAAAGCTTCAAGAAGCCTTTCTGCACAATCCCTTTTAGGTAAATGTACAGTCTTTGTAAGGATTGATTCAATCACTTTATTAGTAGACTCCATTTGTCCATTTTCCTTTGGATGGTATGGAGTGGACTTCCTATTCATTATTTTGTACTATTCCACGATATTTTGCAACATTATGGATATAAAAGGAGTTCCCTAATATCCCACAATTTCATTTGGGACACCAAAATGAGTACAAATATCCTCAAAAGGAAATGAAACTACAAAATTTTCATTAGAATGGAAAGTACGTTAGCTTCTACCCATTTAGTGACATAATCAGTGCATACAATAATATACCTATTTTCTCTTGATGGTGGATTGATTGGTCCAACAAAGCCTAGAGCCCATTTTTCAAAGGGTTTGATGAGTACCTATGGTTGTAAGGGCATTTCATCTGAAGGAACATGTTTCCCAATTCTCTGACAACTATCACATCTTTTAACATATTCCTTGGCATCCTTGAAAAGGGAAGGCCAATAATATCCTAAAAGAAGTATTTTTTAGGTGGACCTCTTATCTTCAAAGTGTCCTTGACAGGGCTCATCATGGCATTCTTTTAGTATTTTAGGTATTTCATCTTCTCGTACATATATTCTAATGATGAGATCTAGACATTTCTTGTAGAATTACTCATTTATCCATGAACAAGATGCACTCATTTGAATTATATTTCTATTCTCTCTATGAAACAAATATGATGGTAGTTTTCCTATGGCTAAGTAATTGGAAATGTCTACAAAACATGGATATTTAGTATATATTACAATAAGATTTTCATTAGGAAAACTAACTTCTACTGGTGTATTATTATTATCATTTTCATCTCTATAAAAAAAGTCAACAACTATATTTTGTTTTCTAGGTTGATCTAAAATTAGGATAGTAAATTCTTGCAATAGTAGCAACCATCTTGTGATTCTACATTAGTGGTAGATTTCTTCATTACATATATAATTTTAGAATGATCTATGTCAACAAATTTTTCATAGCTAGTGATGTAATTTCTAGACTTGTTAATAGTAATGGATAACAACTAGAAACTCTTTTTCAGTAAAAGTATAATTTAACTCAATAGGAGTCAAATTATTAGTTGTATAGTAGATGGCATAGGGGGTCAAGTACTTTTTTCCTAATACCGCTCTCAGAGCTGTATTTTAAGCATTATTTGAGATAGGAAAATTTAATTTCCAGTTTCGTTCTCTTAAAATGGGTGCTTCAGATATCTTTTCTTTCAAGTTTTCAAATGATTTTTGACACTCGAGGTTATGGCTAAATTAGAAATCCTTTGTGATTAATTTGAAGAGTGGAGATGTAATTTTTGTGGATTTTTTTTATAAATATTCTATAGTGTCCTGTAAAACCAAGAAAAATCCTAACATCTTTTTTACAATTTAGGATTGCTAATTTGGAAATAACTTCCACTTTAGATCAGACAGCCTTAATTCTATTCCCTGAAATATGGTTTCCTAAAAAAATTCCTTTAGTAAACATCATAAAACATTTTTCATTACTGAATGAGAGTTTTTTTCCTTATATCTTGTGAGAAAATTTTCCAAATTTTCACGGGCTTCTTCAAAATAATTTCCATAGAATGTAAATTCATCCATATACAATTCCACACAGTCATCAATTAAATTAGATAAAACACCTAATACTTCTCTTTGGAATGTTGTAAGAGCATTTCTTAATCCAAAAGGAAGTACTTGGTAAGCATAAGTTCCCCATGGAAAGGTAAATGTGGTTTTGTCTTGATCTTCACGCACTACCTGAATTTGATTATACCCACTAAAACCATCCAAAAATGAAAAATATTTCTTCCCTATTAATGCATCTAAAACAAGATCTATCGAAGGTAATGGAGAATTATATATTAAAGTAGCTTTATTCAACTCCCTATAATCAATACAACACCTTCATTTACAATTATTTTTAGGGAGAATTAATAAAGGTGAAACCCACTAACTATTTGATATTGGATAAATAAAGTTTACATTCAATAGTTTTTGTAGTTCTTCTTTTACAATTTCCATAAGATTTGGATTCATCCTTCTTTGAGGTTGTCTGATTGGTCTAGAATTTTCCTCAATATAGGGATAATGTATGAAAATTTCAAGATTGATTTCTTTCATGTCAGTGTATTCCTATGCATATGCAGAAGAATGTTTTTGCAATTTTTTTATTAACTCCTCTTTTTGAAATTCTTCTAGGTTTTTGTTTATGTTTAATGTTTTACCTTGAACAATTTCAATTGAAGAATTGCCAAATTATTTCATAGTATATAAATAAATTTGTCTAGATGATAATTAATCAATATTACACTATTCTTGTTAATTTTGACTATTCTCACACTGTGAAGATGATTCATGATTTTCTATTGAATTTATAATTTGACTTTATTCACTAATGTGTGAGATAGTAAAAATAGGTTGTATTCCATTGCCATCATCCATCCATTCTACATTTTCTAATTCTATCATTGCTTTTGCTAGAGGATATAAAGTAAATTTATTTTTTGAACTTCCATTATAGATAAACATATCACCACATCTACAACTGATGAAATATTCGGTTGTAGCTAACCGAGTCCTTCCTTATATCAATGAATATCCTCCTAAGTTATTCTTGGGAGTTAAGACCATAAAGTCAATTTCATATTACCAAGAATCTGATACATAAATGTCTTCTAATACACAATTAGGTTTTATTACTAATCTATCTTCTAGTTTTAGTAATGTTGGTGTATATTGAAGATTTGGAAGTTTTAGTTGTTCCATGGTTTGTTTACTCATGTTGTTTATGGTCGCTCCTGAGTTGATAAATTTGTTTGGGATCTCAATACCATTGATGTGTGTTTTTACAATGGGACTTTTTGGATCCAAATATTTCTGTGTGGTTGTTTTTCCCATCATGATATCTACAATTTTTCCCATCAACTGTATTCTTTTTACTTCCTTTATTTTTCTTTCAGATTTCTTTGTACTCAACTCTCTTATTGTTTTTTCAAGTATTTTAATTTCATTAATGGCATGTAACAAATGAATTTTGATACAAAAAATATTCAATTCATATAATATATCATAGTTAGGAAACATGATTTTGTTTCTACTCCCCTGTCAACTTTTAATCTTTCAAGACAAGGAGGTTTAGATACTAAAGGTTTCTCTATGATAGGAGTCGAGCTTATTGGATTTTCTTATGTTTGATTTTGAAAAATTTGATTCCGATGAAGAGATGTCCCTTCTCCATAATGAATATTTTTATTTTGATGAAGAGAAATTCCCTCATGAAGTTGGTCAGCGTTTTCTTGAATAACAACATACGTCTTTTTCTTTTCTAATATTCTACTAGATCTAAGTTGAAAATTGTCAAGGTCCAGTGGGGTTATCATATAAGTCTAAAAATTTTGTCCCTCCATGTTATAAATAGGTTGTGATTTTTATGGTTTGGTTTTTTGAGTGGCTGAGTTGGTAGTTGGTTTGGCCTTTATGGAAATGGAAATGAAAGTTGTGGATTATGATTTGGAAATTGAGGTTGTTGAATAGTTTGAGGAAAATGTTGTGGTGGATATTTAAGATAATATTGTGGATATTGGTGATATTGATAATATCTACAATAATAAGTATGCATTCCTTCTATCCCATGTTGAGGTTGAGACCAGGGTTTCTGTCATGGATTTGATGAATTTCTGTTATTTTTTGGGGTCCGAGTATACATATGAGTGTTAAAACCTTGTGTTTCTAGCCCTTTCCATGGTCTTTTATAGAAAAGAAAAATAGGATCTACATGGTGTGGGGATATTTCCTCTTGGAAAAAAACTTTAAGACCTCGCATAGAAGGAAATTTCTTTGTTTCATGATTTTCCGTATATATGAGATAGGTGTCTATGATTTTTAAATTAAGAGTAAATTTTCTTAAGGTTTGTTTCTTTCTACATCTAGGAAAGAAGATAGATAAGGTGTCACTTTATGCTCTTTGATTTTTTTTCAATTTTAAGGTGTCTTTTTGTTCACAGAGACTCCCAAAAATATTGTTTTTTAAATTCATCAGGAAAATTTCCTATTTCTACCCTAATTACTGTTCCAACGGTAGATTTATTCACTCCAGAGAGAATAGGATCTCTTCGACTTCTCCCAATTCTTGCCTTTCCTCTTGAAATATGTTTTCATAATTCAGAGATATGAGGTAATGATAGTTGAAATATGCCACCCTTTCCGATCATATTAAGAATATATATACGTTCATCTCTAATGGCTTCCAATAGGAGAGATTTTAAAGTATCTTCATCCATATTCCATCCTAGCCCTTTTTATATTGTAACGGAATCTTTCAGTTAGGTCCTCTAAGTTTTCTTCTTCTCTTTGCATAATTTCAAAAAAATCATCTCTCTAATTATGAGGTGTGTAGTAATCCTTCTATTTTTGTAAGAATGAGATTTTCATTTATTCCCATCTCCTAATAGAATGTGTTATTAAGCCCATGAACCATTTTAACGTTGCATCCTTAAGAGCTGCAGGAAAAAATTTCAACTTTTGAGAATCGAGTAAGTAGTCAGATGATCTCATAAAACCTCAAATTCAAACATAAATGTTTCAGGATCTTGACTCCTTAATCCATGAAAATTGGGAAAGATGGAGGGTGAGATATTATTCATTGTGGAAATTTTATCCTCATCTAATATAGGGAATCCAATAGGGTCTACTTCTTCTCTATTTTGTCCATCTCTTCCTCTTCCTCTTCCATGTCCTCCATCTCGTCCACTTCCTCATCCTCCAACTCTTCCACCTCCTCCAATCCTAGCTATACCTCCTCCTAGTATTAATGGTTCACCATTCATATTGTGTACTTCTCCTTCCCCTTCTCTGGGAATTGTAGATTCTTTAGAACTAATATAGGTTTCTATATTTGGAGTGATTTGTTCCTCTTTTGATTCTTCTGGTTCCTCTATCAATTGAATATTTAAGAATACTTATTCCTCTTCTCCACTAGGTTTTTCTAGCTCTTTGGCTAAGATTTTTTCTCCAATAGGGTTAAAAAAAATACTTCTTTTGTTGGTGATCTATGGTTTTCTTCTTCTAGAACTGCTTCAGTTCATGAAGTTGGAGAGTCTCTAGGTTGAATTTCTAATCTTAAGACTTCAAGAAGTGTATGTATTATTGTTAATAATTAAATACGATTTTGACTTGATGGTGTGGCACTAAGAGGCCTTGATGGAGTGAGTGGTGTTGTTGGGATAAAAATTCTACCTCTAGCTACAAATATAGCCCTAGAATCTCTTTCTCTCTGCATGCCATGTTTTTTTAGATTTAAGAGATAAGGCTCCTAATTACACTTCCCCGGCAACGATACCAAAATTTTTAGTCAATTTAATGTCTTAAATTTCTATCATAAATTATTGACTGGAGTTAGTAATCTTATGAAGTGGAGGTGAGCTATATATGCTAGAAGCCTTTTCTTACTTGATTTGTTGTATTGGTTTTATATGTTGTTTTTAGGATTTGTATTTACCTTGAGTGTCTAAATGAAATTGAGAAACTAAGAAATGATTTGTAAAATGGAATCTAAATTTAATTATCAAAACTTTAATGATAATTCTATTTTTAGCTTATCTAAAGATGAATGATTAACTTCAAGGAAACTAGAAACAAGAAGCTATTTTAATATTTTTATATGATTTGTAATTTTTTATGAGAAATAAAGAAAGTAACTACACCTAAAGAATAATTTTAATGCTTGAAAAATAGGACTAAGAAGGAAGAAAAAGAAATGTTTAATATTAATCTAAGAAAGGAATTTAATCTATAAAATACTCTTAAAGAAGATATTCTAATGACTGAAATATAAAACTTACAATAAGGAAGAAAATAAAATTTTTATCGAAGAAATAAAATTGATCTATGATAAATTTATATTGCATCAAAAGAAATCAATCTAAGTGATAAATCTTAAGCTATGTCAAATCAATCTATGTCAGAAACTATGATAAGGTTATGTCTAAAACATCTATCAAAACTACTTCCAAATATATTTAATTAAATAGTAAAACATCTAATTAAATCATTTCTATATTTAAACAAAACATTAATCCAAACTATGTCTAAGTCTAGAAAAATATATACCAAACTATCTTTAATCTGTAAAATAAAAATATATCTGAATTGTTTCTATAAAACATAGTATCTATTTGAATTAACTCTTATCTTGTTCAATGATAAAGAAAAGCATCTATATTAATCTTAACTAAGTTCTGGAAATGGAAATATCAAATCAGCAATATTAAATCTAAGTAACTACGATAAAGAAATTCAAAAACTAATTGTAATGAGAAAATAAAACAGAGCATGTATCTACTATGAAAAACTAGAATGCATGTCTAATCTATGAAACAAAAAATGAAGTATGTATCTAATATGCAAGAGAATACAGTAAAGGTTTTAATTTATGAAATGAAAACTCTAACAGAGTTATGCTATTAAAACATTAAGGAAAGAAAATCAAACAGAATATTTAACTATGCAGAAAACACAACAATTAACTATGCAGAAAACATGATGAATTAAACTACGAAATACCAGAAGACTAAAATATTAAAACTCTTATGTGTAGGGGCCCTCCACAACAGAATGGTTCTAAATTCACTTGGAACTAATTATGCATCGATGATTATGAAAAATCCTTATCCTTGAATTGATAAAAATAGAGTTTTAATGTACAATAGTATTACAATAAAAATCAAGTGTGTTTCCGATTTACACAACCGGTATTTATAACAGAGTCGAATTAACTGTTTGAGGTGATCTCACCTAAAAAGACTAATTAAAATAGGAACAGAACTCCAAACAAAAATGCGATCTTCATAGCTTTGACGATTTGTTACGTGGAGAGAAAATCGTGAAGCTTTCCCTTCCTCGCTTGCTTGTATTCGTTGTCTTCTTTGACTGACCCTTTGACCATGATTTTAGGTGCTATCCTTCTCGATTATGGACAGGTAAGTATGATAGAATCCATGAATGGATCATTTCCAAACTTCCCATGTACATCCCTCTTCTATTCCTTCTTTGGAATATGTTAAGCAATGTCAGTAGCTTAAAAAACCGAAGATTAGCTACAAAATTGCATGAATTTTGTAGTTAAATAAAATTTTTATTCAAATAATAAGAAATATTTAAAATATAAAAAACAGATCATTTAAATACCTTTCCAGACTAATAATGTGAAAACCAACACTGATTGAGCTGATGTATTTTGTGAAAAATGAAGGAAAAGTAGTGAAAGGGATGTCAAAATAAAGACCGTCTTGGGGCTTAATAGTAACGCTGCCCTTTAGGGAAAATAATGTGTTAGCCTAGGCACTAACACTCCCTAAAGGAGGAAGAGAAGTGTTATAACTCAAGCTCACAATTTCTAGGGTGTGTTACCATTGAAAAATAGGTCTCTATATGTCAATTTACTCCATCCATGTATCCTTCTCCTCTGAGATGATGATGAGGTGATTTGTAGTATAACAATGAGCAATGTGATGATACTGTTTGGATGAATATTGATTTGTGAAGTGATTATGTGGTAGCTGACAGTTATACAATTATTTGCAGTGAGAGTGATATAATGATATCTTGATGTGAAACTTTGTGCAGTGATTAGTTTGTGGGAACAATGATTAGTGGCTACCAGGATTTGATATTCATTCTACATCTTACTTACAAGTATTCTACATTGGTTGAGAGTGTAGTGGGTCTAGTGTGAAAATTGTGAAACGTGATCTATCAACTCTTCTAGGTGATCGAACTCAACTTCAGATTATGGCCTGAGAACACTTCAGGGTGGTAGGATGGTGGTAGAGCAAATTGTGGCTTGCACAGCGTGTTGTGGAATCCATTCAGTTGTGGCTGATAAACTGATAGGGATGTGAAGCATCCTTTTTTACAACAGTTGGTAAATAGAGTGTTGTGGCACTCATAAGGTTGTGGCATAATCAACATGGTATTGTGGCATCCTTCTGGTTACAGCACAATATTAGATTTAAGTAGTGTCCTGGAGGTTTTTGCCTGTGAATTAGGGGGTTCACACATCCCTCAATTGTAGCTAAAATATTGATGTAACTAATATTTATTTTAAAGAGCAAAGAATATAATTACTAGAGAAGCATTCGGTTATTTGTTGATTATTTTTCATAATTTTTGAAGAAGGATATTGATAAGAACTAAATAATATCTAATTCTCTAAAAAGCATTAAAAAGTGCAAATTGCTAAGAAATATTAATTCATCCCCCTCTTTGTATTTACAACACCAAGGCTTGGATGGATTGTTTCCAAGTAGTCAAAGTTGTTGTGTCCCAAAGTTTGATACAAGCGTTCAATGTTATAAGCTTCTTTTCCCAAATATTTATGGGACTTCCTTCCAGGTTGGCCTTTATTCTATTTGTGGAATGGAAAGCATATGATGAGAGTTCATGTTTCCTAGAGGAGTATTGTTTTTCAAGCAGATAGGGGATTTTGGGTTCCTAATATGGGATTTCCCCTTCTTCCACCTTGGCCGCTAAAAATTTGAATCCATTGTTGGCATTGCCACATTTTATCTAGGGATTTCACCGTAGTACTTTTTCCTTCCCCGTTTACCTGAGATTTCCACTTCAGAGAGAGGGATTGGAAGTTGACTAGAATCTCCCCTTGTATGAATATTTTTGTGAGTTTGTTTCTTTTTATTTCTTGTTATTTTTTTGGTTATTTTCCATTATTCACCTTCTTGTCCTATATTAGCTTGCTCCTCATTTATTTTGGGGTATTTCCTAGAAAAATTTCCATAATCATGACAAATTTTGTACTTCAACACAATTTGGTTGTAATATACTTCTTGAGTGTGCATCTAGTTGTCCATTTATTGATCTATGGTTAAAGGAAAAGCTTTCTCCAGGTCAAATTCAGCACAAATCCGGGAGCATGAGAAGAGGTCCTCTTGAGGTTCAGCACTATCACTAAATTTCCCCCAAGAGTTCCCAATGTCTTTTAGGTTTTTTTTCATTCCAGTAGAACAAAAGGAGGAATGGGAGCTTGACCCAAACTAGAACTCGGGAAGGGAAATCATAGTTCGAGTTAAAATTTTGGCTCCATTTATCTCAGCTTATCCCTCAGGAAAAAATAAAATATGGGCCACTCTGAAAAATCAAGTCTTGATCTATCTTTTGTTCAAAGAAAAAAATATAGAATCCTTTAGCACAAAAAGAGGTGGAAAGCTCACCCTTTATGAGTGGTTTCTAGTTCTTCTCAACCCATTACTTCAAAGTCTTGGGAGATGGCCAGAAGCCCCTAAACTAGCTGATTAGTCCATGATTTGTAATATGGAGGGCTCACACCCTAGCCTAAGGAGCCGATATCTCAACTTTAGGAATTTCTTCAAGTCATTTCGAAAACTTGGATACCAAAGCCTTTTGAAAGGCAGGTCCATTGGTGACCAATGCATTGAAGGTTGTTTTCTATAGATCTAGATTAGAGGGAGAGGTCAGATTGGGCATGAAAACCCTCCTATTAGAGTGATGAGGAGTAGTGGATCAATTATGGAAGGGGGGAGGCCAAACCCAAGTTGAGAGAAAGAATGAAATCAAGAAAAGACGCCTCGCGTGCATGCAAAGAAGACCTAGGGACAAATGGGAAGCCTATGCGTGCAGAGAGCAAGATAGATTACTCGTTAATTATTACAAGTAAAATATAAGATATATGGAAAATAAATCAATGCTAACCTCAATAAAATGAAGCTTCCACGCTTGTGGGATGAAATCAGGATGATTATTTTCAATGACCAGTTACCAGATGCTTTTGAGTGTAGTTATGCGTGAATAATATTAGGAACTTATTACACGTCATTCTGTCACCATGAAATTTTACAATTGAAATGGATATTTTTCCATATATACCTATGTTTCAATTCACTATATCACAATTGAAAGAATTATATTCCTTGAAAACATCACAAATTTTGGGTAAAATGGTCCTTTAACTTGTTTAGCATGACTTGCACCATTTTCATTGTCAGTTTCTATGCATGTGCAGTTTCTTCCATTTAAACCCATGTAGAACTATGCTCCATTATCCATTACAAACTACACACATGAATCATTTTAAAGTAAAAATAAAAGGTAAGTTCTAGAAGCCTTGTTGAGAAAATATGTCTGTAATATCCCAAAAGCGTAGAAGACAGTAATACAAAAACACAATGAATGGAAACTAAAACAATGAAAAATTAATATAAATACACCATACAAATGTACATAATAGCTGAGCAACATAATTATTATTAGGAGGCGAAAATAGAAGTACAACAATGCTCAAAATATGAAGCACTCAAGCCAAAAAATAAGGCTAAAGTGACCTTGAAGTCCTCCCACAAGAGGCACTGTGTAACTGATGGACTGTTGGATGTAATATTGCGTTGTCCCTACTGCAAATGTTGAGACTCCAACTACCGGCTAAAAATAGAAGTGTATATATGGCAGTTTCAGAGCTTATGTGATGCTAGGATTTCAGATTCAGGCTCTATGATGAACACCCAAGATAACCTAGAAAATATTTCCAGATCTGACAATATTGGAAAATAACCCTCTTAGTGTGTTACATAGTATTTTGTCACCATCCCTGCAATCCCCATCTGAGACATTGGAGGACCATTTTAGTGAATTATGTGTATTGACATACCTTGATATAAGTGTCATTGCATCCCTTGGCATGTCAAGAATGTTTCCTCTGTTGATCACTCCTCAAGGAAACCCTCAAAAACATGTGTTTTTGGGTCGGCGTTGGTAGGCAGTTATGGCCTCATGCCCATAGATAAATCAATGCTGGCCTCATTCCCATTGGCTCTTTGTCTCAGTGTCTCACCTGCACTAAGCTATTTTTGGAATTTTTTTAAAAATAGAAACAAATTTTTCATGCCTAACCACTTCGTGAGAAGAGTCATCATGGTTTGTTCAATAGAATAACATTCAAGTTATCCCTTTGGCTTCTTGTTTCCTAAAATCATGCAACCTCCCAAAGGGATAAGACCTCTCTTCCATCTTATGAGGGATCCCAAGCCACCTCCTCCTCTCCTACAAATACTTCCTTTTGACATTTTTTCAGTTAGTGGAATAGTCTTTACTATAGTTAGTGTGAAGAATAAGGTAGAGAAGAACCCATTGTCGAGAGAGCGTTTAGGCCCATTGCGTCACCAAGTCCAATCCCTGATGAATGCTTGAGACGCACCTGACTAGACCTATCGAAGGAGGCTGCAATGTCAAGAAATTAAGGTTGTAAACTCCTTTTCTCTACTTATTAATACATTGTTGGTTTTTTGGTTCCAATTTTGCATTTAATATGTTTAATTTTATGCAGAATGTTTGATTCTCCTTGACGATTCAAATAGCTATAGATGAAAGTATGTTCTCATATACTGTCAATTTTCACTTGATATTTGCACAGGAAGATCAGCGGATCACTACTGCAAGCTACAAAAAAAATGTTGGGCCAAGGTAGGTCATCTATCCCAACTCATTTTTCATTTATAAGCTAGGATTCTGAAAGTCCAGCATGATACCTTGTTGCTAGACCCACCCTAGGGCTAGAGGGATCACCTATGTTTGTAGAGGGGATTTACCTACACAACAAGTTGGTGACCATACTAGGGATCAGTGTGTTTATCTTCCATTGTTGTTCTTCTAATAATTTTCTTGTTTGCCTGACTTTGGTCCTTCCATCATTTTTCCACTTTGTTTTGTCTATTTGATTGTTTCCATCCATCATATTTAGCCTCAAAGTGTTAGTTCTTGCCCTTTTTTAGTGGTTATTTATCCTTTCTATAGCTTTTTGTCCTGGCACTACTGTTTCTTGAACAGTCGCACTGATTGGCACATTTTTCTGGTTTTACGCATGTACCATCCCCTGTTTAGCACAGATTACAGTTGAACATTCGCGGAAATTTCTGTATATTTCAATTTGTGCCTCTTCCCTGAAATTTTGCCAGTGTGTCTTGCCTCTGGTTTTATTTTTTCTTTTCAATTATTCCACTGAAGTTTCTTTGACTCTCTTGTCTCATTCTTCTCAACCGTTTTCCCCTCATCTCATCAGTGTGGATCATCATCCTAGGGTTTCTAGGTGAATTTTGTAGCTTTCTCGCCTACCTCCTTATTGAACCTTCTGAGTTGAGTCTGAGAAAATCTAGTTTTGTATCTATTTAGTTTTTTGATTGAGTTTTTACTTTTTCTTTTGATTTTATGTGTCATTGGGTCGTTAAATTGTCATCTTTTTGTCTGTTCGATCTTCCTTCTATCACCTTCAGCATAGATCACATTTCTCACTGAATCGATTAAAAACTCCCCCTTTTGCTTGAAGGAATGTGTCTTGGTTTTGAGTGTATTTTACATTTTCTTTGGATTGGTCTCTTTGTTTTAGATCATTTGGGTCAAGTGACTCAAAACTAGTGTTCGTTTTGTCTTTTAGTGTAACAATGCATATTACTTCTCATTCATCTAAAATAACGCATTTTCATTCCCTTTTTTTTTGTTTTGGCAATGAAAAGAGTTATTTCGCAATAGTAGCCTGTAGTGAACAACGAAAGATATTTTTCTCTGTTTTGGTTATCTTAGATGCATTAAGAAAACTTCTCCCTGTAATTGATCTATTGTTGCTTCATTGTGAACTACTATCTCTCTTTTAGCTAGCTATTCATCGAATTGGAATGATTTTCTTTCGCATATAGTTGTGCATTAAGGATTCCAGATTACATTCGGTAAGACCTTGAAACTATAAAATTAATTCAAGATCAACTTTAAAAAACACTTAATTATCCTAAGGAAGCATTGAAACTTAACGCTCACATTTAGAGGTCTAGGCTAGTGACGTGTTCTGACGCCATAAAACCTGGGAGCCATCATTCACCATCTGGCAGTAGACAATGCTAGCACGGACTTGTGCTCCCTATATTTTCAAGTCCATAAAGGGAGACCCTCATAGGTTGCAATCCTTTATCCATAGGAAGCTGATTTTGTTGCCCTCTAACCGTGATACACCGAACACAACATTCGAGGAGACTGCCTACACGTACATTAAGTCCTTGGTCATTTATCTTTCATTTTATCACCAAGGTGTATATTGTAGTTCACGGAAGCTTGGTGCACCCTCTTGCTTACATTATGCAAGTAGTCATTTTGGTCTTTTCGTGACTATCTAAAATTTAAAAGATCATCAAGCACTTGTCCTTTCATGCTCATTCAACCTAAAAGTAGCTAGATTCACCTTTTGTCCTTTTCTTGAATCTTAAAATATGAAAAGGAAAATTTTTGTTTCAATGCCATAAAATGAATTACCTACGATCACAAGCCCTACAAATACATTTTCTTGGCTTATTCTTAAGTAAGTCCTTGGTTTTTGGTCTTGAAGCCTCAAATTTTTTATCTCTTTTCTCTCTTGCTTTTAAGACAAAGTCATGGTGGTGGAACCACCTATTTCATCATCCCATTCATTATGTCGTAATGGAGACCCTTATCCTCCAATTTTTTTGGGTATACCTAAATCTTAGAGGACTCTAGGTTACTAGCTTTCTATTTTTCTAAGCATCCAATCTCTTTACACTCAATCTCCTCCCAAAGAACCATTTTATATGAATTGGAAACCTCAAGACTTTTGGACGAAGGTTACAGAAGAATAGAATCCCCCTAAATATTTTGAATCGCATGCTTTGAAACCACTTGAATCACCATTAACATGAGCTTTACTTGCTACTGCTCGTAGCCTTTTTTCCGACAACATGTATTCATCCGTCGTGGATGTTACAAGTCCCATCAGTAGTGATGAGATTTATGTTTCCACAGGAGACTATCAATTTCCTTCGGAGAATTTTCCTTATGTATCCTCACAACCCTTATCTCTTCTAGCAAATTACCACTCATAGGGTTAGATGATTTTTGGTGCTACGTCTTTGTATCAGAATCCAATATGATCAGGTACATCGACTCCTTTAGAAGGATCATTCATAACGAGATCGGGGGCATCACCCTTGACTCCCATTTCAACAAAGATTGTTACATCTGTCCCAACCCAACCCATTGTCTGTGTTGCTTCATTTGCATCATACATTAGTGGGATTCTATCATTACCACCATCCTCTTTTTTTCATGGGAAAACCCCTATAGCTTCCACGATACTCATTGGGCCTGCCGTGAATGGATCACAACCTCACGTATCGGGAGTCCAACCTATTGGTAGTGCACCCATCTCTTCTAATCCAACTCCTGAAGGTTTGACATACCATGAGTACATGTTGGCCATTCAACAACAGAATTAGATCCCTTATTGTTCTCAGCAGCCACAAGCTCCCATTAATCCTTTACATCATTATGATGAGTACGGAAATCTCGTCTATTTGCATGATCCTAACTTGTATGTTCAAAGACCTCAAATTCCATTTTACCCCAGCCAATTCACATAGCTATAGGGAAAAACCCTATCGTCCAAAAGGGAAACCTTTTAGGGAAAACCCTATGGTCCACAGGGACAACCCCATGGTCCATAAGGACATCCCCTTCAGAGAAAACCTTCAGTCCAACAGCGACAACCCTATGGTCCCGTTGGTCAACCTTATGTTCAGTAGGGAGTATATTGTGTTCTACAGGGGAAAACCTATCGAACTCTGGGACAACCTCCTCTGCAATATATTCAACCTTACATTCAGCAAGGCCCAAATTTTGTATAGCAAGGTCAACCTTCCACTACTTGGCTTGGTCAACCTGTTCCTCAAGGGAAACCTGGCTCATCCTAACCATCAGGCCAAATTGTTTCTCAGGGACGGCATGGTTGCGCTCAGCATCCAGGCCAACATGCACCGCAATGACAAACTATCCAACCCAAACCACCTCCCCAACCTGTACTCTAGGGGAAACCTATTCAATCGCAGCATCCAGTTCAACTTGTACCCCAGGGGCAACCCACACAGCCTTAGGGCCCACCTTATATTCCTTGAGGTCAATTTGAGGTGGTATATAGTTGCCTCGAGGCCCTGCTTACATTCCACAAAAAAATCCATACATTGTTCAAACATGACCTTAGTGGTTCTCTTAGAATCAATATCCTCGTCCTCAACCAATATATGGGTAGAATTATCAGAATTATAACCCGTATGGACAAAATCCTCGGGGAAAAAACATATGGGGCCAGAAATTCTCCCAACCTCGTTGGAATCACAATGATGGTCGTTATCAAAGGCCAGCAATTCCTTTCAATCCAAAATTTCCTTTTCTTGCTACATTGGAATTGCCCAATTTGTCAAGGCTAACGAATGATCCTATGCTTCATAATCCATATTGGCCTCCAGTTTCAACTAAAATTCCTGGCGATTGTCCCAAAGTCGAAGGCATGTCCGAAGAAGACCCCCAAGCACATGTTATGACATACCATCTTTGGGTTTCCTCCAATTCTTGTGTTGATGATTCAATTCAACTCTGTCTTTTCCATAGGACTCTCACTGGTGCCACTGCGAAGTGGTACATCGAGTTGTCTCACTGCATATTTCAAGATTTGAACTCTGTGGCCATGGAATTTCTCTCTCACTTCCAGTTACCATTTTGTTATGAAACTGGGACACACCTCCTTACATCCTTGAAGCAGGATCATGCTACTTGTATTTCTGATCATATTCACAAATGGAGACGACACCATCATTTGATCAAGTTTGAGATTCCTAATCAAATTCTGAATGATTGTTTCACTACCTCTTTCATCAGTCCAATTTCTAAGGAAATTGATATGGGGTCATGTGTCACTAAGGAGAAAGCCATCGCTTGTGCCTATTACCTTGATCTCGTGTACTCGAAATTTGGCACGTTATATGATATCTTTCCTAATTCTTTGTGACATGGAACTACCAAGGCTTTGGCGATGCCATATGTCGACAATATCATTGGTTATATGTCTCAGAATTCTCGAAATTCTTCCCCCAACCCTGCAAAGAAAAAATCCACTCCTTCCATGGACACTGCTTCCCAACCACCTTCGAATCCTGGTAGGATTGCGGAAGTGAATGTTGTCCAATCCAATCCAGTAGATAAAGCTTCAAAGGGAAAGAAAAAGGGTAAATTTAAGGTGAAATATAATACCTCAAAACAGGATTCTTTGAAACCTAATGCTGACGATTGTTCAAAATGTAAGTCGAAGTACCGTTGTCTGATTTGTGACAATGAGCACTACACCAAGGACTATCTGTGATGGGCCGAGGTGACTTGACTTCTAAAATACACTCAAGGCACTCTGGATATTCTTAAAGAACCATTCCCATCATAGAAAACTCAGTTGGTGGAGAAACCTCAGTCCTCCTCCCCATTTGGCTGTCAAGTTTTCATGATGAACGGTCCTGCACCCATATTTATCGCTACCCGATCGAAAAATTATACCGAACCACGTCAGGCAGCAAGGAAGTAAATCACTAATGGTCCCCCTGCCCCACCTACTTCTGGCCCTCTCAATATCATAAGGCCCAGTACTCAACCCATTGTGCGGCCACCATCTAAAGTGTACTCCGAAAGTCTTCCTACAACCCAAATGCCTGTGCCACTCAACATTACAATATTGTTGAGGATTTGGTTGAGACGCCATCTGCTATTTCCACATTGGAAGTCCTTCAGAGTTGTCTATCAAAATGAAAGGCTTTGTTATTTACCATTGGAGGGATTTACCCCACCGATTCTAGCCTTACGACTTTCGATTTGGAAAATTTCATCCCATGTCTCCCTCACCAGCTTGCAGTGATCATTCAATTTGGGATTAATGGAAAGAATATCCATCGAGCGATTGTGGATGAGGGTGCATCTACGTGCATCATGTATTTTGCATGCTAGAAGGCCATTGGTTCTCCAATCCTCAATCAATCTCCAAACACTTTAGAAGCTTTTGACGGAAGTAAATCTTGCACTCTTGGTGTTCTCGCTAGTTTACCTTTTACATTAGAAGGAAAAATCATTAACATTGAGGTTGAGGTTCTTGACTCCAAACTCAATTATAATATTCTCCTCAATCACAGTTGTACTCATGCCATGCTATGCAAATTTTCCACACTCTTTCGTGTTCTTCGATTCCCGCACGAACGCAAGATCATTACTATGGATTAGCTGACCTTTTTTAATTCTATGTCTTCCAAGAGAAACGTTTTGTATGTAGGTCGTATTCCTACACCTTATGAGGGCATCGGACTGGGTATTTTTAAAGATCGTTCCCTCAGGGGTATTTTTTCTCTTCCTCCTCTTAATACTGCTCAGGTCAACATGATCTCCACATCTTCTGATCCATGGATCATCCCTTCACCCGAGCATATTGATTATTTTGGTGATGCAATGTTGTTAAGGCTAATAGAAAATGATTATTGTGAACTTATTCTAGCTTCGACTCCTCCTCCCTCAGATAATGCTCCTTTTAGTGTGTATCTTTACATGTATTCTAAATCCCCTTGGCTCAACACTTAATATTCTCTGTAATATTCCAAAAATTTAGACTTCATATAAATGGAATATTATAGTTTGTTTTATCACTAGGTAGGTGAATAAGTGGGTGGGGAGACTCATAAAACCCATTTTGAAGGAATAATAACACTCCTAATGTGAAAGGAGGAAGAATAAGTAGCTATATTAAGCATCTTTGGGTGTGAACAGGGATTGAATCATGTTGATTCAGTCAACTTTGACCAAATCAATAATGTTGTCATGTAGTAGTGGTCTCTATGATAAGACAACGCAATTTTGGTGGAGGACAACTTGCATGAGCTTGGTGGAAATTATGGATGGGACCCAATGTGAGGAGGCTCTCATGATATATATGGAGGGGATAGCTACAATTTTTATTCATGTTTTATATTATCATTTTGATATTGGTCTATTTAGACTTTGCTTCCTCTTGCTATTTAGCAGTGTTGCTATGTTGTTTAGCACAAGGGTGTTCCTAATCGGGAATCCCTAACTCATATTTAGGGAAGGAGAGGTTCTTTGGGCTTCATTTCCTCATTCTGGAATTTTGGCCAAGCTACCCTCTTTAGCTACAACACCATTTCTATTTAGAGCCAGGTTGTATTGTAGGGTGCAACAAAGGAGGAACACATTGAGTTTTTTCTGGGCTTATTTTTCAGTGCAGAGGTAGCCTATCCATTGGAGTATCAGCAAGGAGAGCTCCTAGGCATATTTCCACATCTTTGGCATTAGGCCAACCATCTTCCATCCCTCACAGCACAGTCACAATTCTGAACTATGTTATTTTTGGAGGCAGTTGTTGGGAGGGTTAATTGAGCTCATGAGGAGGGTCTATATCTAAGTAGAGGGATCAACCTTCTATTTAGAAATACCATTGGAGGAGGAAATCATAATTTCAGATCTGTCATAGCCTCATTGTATTCAGATCTAGTTTGCAGTGACATCTCAACCCCAGGGTTATTTGTCACATTGTACATTTCTCAGTATTTCTAGCAATCTTTTCTTGGTTGGCTAGAAATCATGTATTAGAGCCCACATCTTCCTCTCTAGAATTTTTTTTTTTTTCTATCAGCCACATTTCATCTATGTATGTTTACAGCAGCAGATACACTGATATATACAGTTTTGTCACTACTCTCTGACATTCTATACAGTTGCAGCAACTCACGTGTTGATTGTTCTATTCATTGGAGGATTGTTTTATTTTCTTGAGTGGCTTGTCCCTCAAGATATTTTTGTATATGGTTGTTGATATTATAGTAAAATGATGCATGTATATTGATCCCTCTTATGTAATGTTCAGATTTGTTGTGCTTTACATTTTTATGAGCTATATTTCTTTTATTTCCAATTTGGAATATTACATTCTCCTAACCCCTTAAATGAGATATTTCCCATTGATGAAGCCATCATGGAAACCATGTCTCCAGAGGATCCTTCATGGGATGATAATCATCATCATTCCTCTTTTATGCCTAACCTATGTCTACTTGTCTTGAGAAATTCGCTTCCCAAGCTCCTTCCCATCCTCTTCAAATGCCCATCTTGACACATGAAGTCTTTGCGGATGGTAACTTGGGAAACATTATGCAAAAGATGCCTATTGAAATCTCCATTAAGCCTGGGATCATCAAGAACATCCACATTGGGGTGACATGTTCCCGTGATGAGATCAAGATTTTTACTAGTGTCTTCTTAGAGCTTAGAGATGCTTTTCCTTGGTCTTACGAGGAAATGCCTGGCATTGATCCAAGTATAGTTGTGCACTAAAACCATACTTATCCTGGTGCGAAGCTTGTTCGCCAGTGCCTTCATCCCGTGCACATTAGAAAGATCGCCACCATCAAGGGAGAAGTTGAAAAACTTATTAACATTGGCTTTATCGATATGATTCCCCTAACAAAATGGGTTTCTAATATTGCTCCTATGGATAAGAAGTAGGGTACTATTCATGTCTATGTAGATTACCATGATATGAATCACGCTTTTCCTAAGGATAGCTATCCCACTCCTTTTATTGACCAGATCATTGAAGAATGTGCTAGGAATGAGATCTTTTCCCTTATGGATGGGTTTTCTGGATATAACCAGATCAATATCTTTCCGACCGATCAACACAAAACTACCTTTATCTATCCGTCGGGTACCATTGCATACAAGGAGCTCCATTTTTTCCTTAATAATGTTGGGGCCACGTTTCAATGAGAAATGTCATACACTTCTCATGATATCAAGTGCATTGTTCAACCTTACCTAGATGAAATTCTGTCTCATTCCGCTAAGCTTAAGGACCACCCAGATTATATCTGTCAAATATTTCTTCACTGTAGATGCTATAACATTTGGCTCAATCCGCATAAGTTTGTCTTCTGCGTTGATTCCGCTAAACAAAAATCAGCTTGATCCCCTCAATCTCAAAGCTATTATCAATCTCCCATCGCCTTCCTCTTTACATCAGTTACAAATTCTACAAGGGAAATTTAATTTCCTACGCTGTTTCATACCAAACTATGTTGAAGTAGCCAAAATATCCACGCGATTACTTAAACATGATGTCTCCTTCCTTTGGGATGAGATTTCACAATAAGTGTTCGATGCACTGAAGACATTTCTTATCGATGCTCCTTTGTTGCGTCCTCCCAATTATCATCGCGACTACTCCCTCTATTTGGTTGCGGCATTTAGCACTATTTCCATGGTGTTGGTGTAAGACAACGATGATGGTGATGAGCACATCATTTATTATCTAAGCTGCAATATTCTTAATACTGAAACGCATTACGCACATGTTGAGAAATTGGTTTTGGCTGTTGTTCAAGCCATTCAACATTTTTGCCATTATATTTTATTACGCATAGTGATTGTGATTTTTGAATGGAACCCCATGACTCACATATTGACTCGACAATTGCTGGGGGGGGAATACTCAAAGTGGATTTTTATCCTCCAAGAGTTTTATTTGGAGTTTACTACTGCCAAATCAAAGAAATCATTGGGTTTTCCAATTTGATTTGCTCCTTTCCCTCTGACGCTGCCCCATCTGGCGCTGACACTAGTACATTTGGTGGAAATTCTGACACTTTGGTTTCGACACTTTTGACCAAATGTCGGAAATTTCCCCAAAATTTATCAATTTTTCAAATCCTGCCCTCAACTGTCGCTATACCGACGTTTGGAGACAAGTGTCAGTATTGCGACACATAGAAGTTAGTGTCAGTCTTGCGACGTTTGTAGCAAAGCATTGGAATTGTGACAGTTTGGGAAACATCGTCAGAATTGCGACCGATTAGAGCTATGTGTCGCTATTGCGACGTTTGAAGGAAAACATCACTATTGTGACAGTTTGGGAAAAAGCATCACTATTGCGACAATTTCGGTGCAATCATCACTATTGCGACAGTTTGGGCTAACTGTCACTCTTGCGATGGTTTGGGCTAAGTGTCACTCTTGCGATAGTTTTGGCTAAGTGTCACTATAGCGATGGTTTATAAATTAATTTCTTTTGCCTTTCCTTTAATAAATAGTAATCTAACTTGGGTCCCATTTTTGAATGGTTGGAGCAACATAATAAGATATCTTTAGTTGACATATCACATTGTGATGAAGATGGAAGGTGGTTATAATGGGACTTCTAAGGACTTTTATAGAATGTTAAAGACATGATGCACTCACTCCTTGGTTCACTTTTAATGTGTGCCCTCAACCATGGTCGGGCACGCCGTGTCGCGCAGTGTGAGGTCGCCTGACTGGGCACGTTCAGGTCAGGCCATTTCATTCAAGGGCACCCATATCAGTTTTGCTAAGTTGTGACTAGCCGGGTGCCTTGTGCATGTTCAGGTGGCCCGTTTTCCGTTTTCTCCCTTGTGGCATTGTTCATTCGAGGGTGCCATGTCGCGCCATGTGAGGTCACCCGACCAGGCGAGTTCGAGTCAGGTCGTTTCGTTCGAGAGTGCCCGTAATAGTTTTGCTAATTTGTGATTGCCCAGGTCCCTTGTGCATGTTCGGGCAGCTCGTATTTCGTTTGCTCCATTGTGGCATCGTTCAGTCGGGTGCGCCATGTGAGGTCGCCAGACCGGGCATGTTCGGGTCGTGTCAGGTTGTTTCGTTCGAGGGTGCATGTATTAGTTTTGGTAAGTTGTGACCACCTCGGTGCCTTGTGCATGTTGGGCAGCCTATTTGCAATTTTTTCCCTTGTGGCATCATTCGATCGAGCGCGCCATGTCACGCCGTGTAAGGTCGCTCGACCGGGCGCGTTCAGGTTGGGCCATTTCGTTTGAGTGTGCACGTATCAGTTTTGCTAAATTGTGACCACTTGGGTGCCTTGTGCACATTTGGGTGTTCGGTTTACTATTTTCTCCCTTGTGGCATCGTTCGGTCAGGTGCACCGTGTCGCGCCGCGTGAGGTCGCCTGACTGGGCACGTTCGGGTCGGGTCAAGCTATTTTGTTCGAGGGTGACCGTATCAGTTTTGCTAAGTTGTGACCGCCCAGGTGCCTTGTGCACATTCAAGTGGCCCGTTTTTCATTTTCTCCCTTGCGGAATCATTCTTTCGAGCGCGCCGTGTGAGGTTGCCCAACTAGGCGCATTTGGGTCAGGCCATTTCGTTCGAGGGTGCCTGTATTAGTTTTGCTAAGTTGTGACAGCCCAGGTTCCTTGTGCACATTTGGGCAGCCCGTTTTCCATTTTTTCACTTCTGGCATCATTCGGTCAGGTGCGTCGTGTCGCGCCGTGTGAGGTTGCCCGACTCGGTGCGTTCAGGTCGTGTTGGGCCATTTCGTTCGAGGGCTCACATATTAGTTTTGCTAAGTTGTGACTACCCGAGTGCCTTGTGCACGTTTTGGTGGCTCATTTTCCATTTTTTCCCTTTTGGCATCGTTCGGTCGGGCGCGCCATGTCACACCTTTTGAGGTCACCCAATCGAGCGTGTTTAGGATGGGTTGTTTCGTTCGAGGGTGGCCGTATCAGTTTTGCTAAGTTGTGACCTCTCGAGTGCCTTGCGTACGTTCGGGTGGCCCATTTGTCATTTTCTCCCTTGTGGCATCATTCGGTTAGGCGCGCCATGTCACACCGTGTGAGGTCGGGTGCGTTCGGGTCAGGTCGAGCTATTTCGTTCAAGGGCGCCTGTATCAGTTTTGCTAAGTTGTGACCACCCGGGTGCCTTGTGCATGTTTGGGTGTCCCGTTTGCCATTTTCTCCCTTGTGGCATCATTCGTCGGGTGCGCCATGTCACTCCGTGTGAGGTCGCCCGACCGGGCATGTTCGGGTCTGGGCGTTTCATTCGAGGGCGCCCATATCAGTTTCTCTAAGTTGTGACCACCCAGGTGCCTTGTACACGTTCAGGTGGCCCATTTTCTATTTGATCCCTTGTGGCATCATTCATTCATGTGCGTTGTGTCGCGCTGTCTGAGGTCACCCGACTGGGCACGTACAGGTCCAGCCGTTTCGTTCGAGGGTGCACGTATCATTTTTGCTAAGTTGTGACCGCTCGAGTTCCTTGTGCACATGCGGGTGGCCCGTTCTCCATTTTCTCCCTTTTCGCATCATTCGGTCGAGCACACTATGTCACGCCGTGTGAGGTCGCCCGACTAAGCGCGTTCGAGTGAGGTCAGGTCATTTCGTTCGAGGATGCTCATATCGGTTTTGCTAATTTATGACTGCTCGAGTGAGTTGTGCATGTTTGGGTGGCTCATTTTCTGTTTGCTCCCTTGTGGCATCGATGTTCATTTGGGCATGTCGTGTCGCGCTATGTGAGGTCGGCGCCCGACTGGACGACGCATTCCAGTCGGGCCATTTCGTTCAAGGGTGCCCGTATCTATTTTTCTAAGTTCTGAATTCCTGGGTCCCTTATGCATGTTCAGGAGGGGCCCATTTGCTATTTTCTCCCTTCTGGCATCATTCGGTCGGGCGTGCCGTTTCGCGCCACATGAGGTCGCTTGACCAGGCGCGTTCGAGTCGTGTCAGGTTGTTTCTTTCCAGGGCACCTGTATTAGTTTTGCTAAGTTGTGACAACCTAGGTGCCTTGTACATGTTTGGGAAGCTCATTTGCTGTTTTCTTTCTTGTGGCATCAACGTTCATTCGAGCACGTCATGTTGTTCCCTGCGAGGTCGGCGCCCGATAGGGCGCGTTCCGGTCGGGCCGTTTCGTTTGAGGGCACCCGTATCAGTTTTGCTAAGTTGTGACCACTCGGGTGCCTTGTCTACGTTTGGGTGGCCTGTTTTTCATTCGCTCCCTTGTGGCATCGTTCATTCGGGCATGCCATGTCGCACCATGTGAGGTCGCCTGACAGGGTGCATTCGTGTCAGGCCGATTCGTGCGAGGGTGCCCGTATTAGTTTTGCTAAGTTGTGACCGCTCGGGTGCCTTATGCACATTCGAGTGGCCCGTTTGTCATTTTATCTCTTGTGGCATCGTTCGTTCAAGCGCATTGTGTCGTGCCGCATGAGGTCACCCAACCGGGTGCGTCAGGGTCAGGTTGGGCCATTTCGTGCAAGAACACCCGTAACAGTTTTGCTAAGTTGTGACTGCCCGGGTCCCCTGTGCATGTTCGGGTAGCCCGTTTGCCCTTTTCTCCCTTGTGGCGTCGTTCGATCGGGCACACCGTGTCACAGCATGTGAGGTCGCCCAACTGGGCGCATTCAGGTCTGGGGCCATTTTGATCGAGGGCGCTCGTATCAGTTTTGCTAAGTTGTGACTGCCCGAGTGCCTTTTGCACGTTCAGCCGGTTCATTTTCCATTTTCTCCCTTGTGGCATCACTCGGTTGAGAGCATCATGTCGTGCCATGTGAGGTCGCCCAACTGGGCGCGTTCAAGTCGTGTCATTTCGTTCGAGGGAGCCTGTATTAGTTTTGCTAAGTTATGACCGCCCATGTGGCTTATGCACATTTGAGTGGCCCATTTTCCATTTTCTCCCTTGTGGCATCATTCAGTTGGGCGTGCCATTTCGCACCATACTGTGAGGTCGGCCGACCAGGCTCGTTCGGGTCGGGTCGAGCCGTTTCGTTCAAGGGCACTTGTATTAGTTTTTCCATGTTGGGACTACTCGGGTGCCTTGTGCACATTCAGGTAGCTCATTTGCCATTTTCTCCCTTGTGGCATCGTTCAGTCGAGCACGTTGTGTCGCACCGTGTGAGGTCGCCTGACCGGGTGGGTTTAGGTCAAGCTATTTCGTTCGAGGGTGCCCATATCAGTTTTGCTAAGTTGTGACCACCCAGGTCCCTTGTGCACATTCGGGTGGCCTGTTTTCCATTTTATCCCTTGTGGCATCATTCGGTCGGGCGCATCATGTCGTGCTGTGCAAGGTCACCCGACCAGGCGCGTTTTGTTTGGGTCATTTTGTTCGAGGGCGCCGATATTAGTTTTGCTAAGTTGTGACTGCCCAAGTGCCTTGTGCACGTTCAGGCAGCCCATTTTCCATTTTCTCCCTTGTGGCATCATTCGGTCGGGTGCGCACATGCATTAACCCTAACCCATGATTTAGCCCCCTAAAACCCAAACATCTAACCCCTAAACCCCTTAACCACTTGATGTACTAGGGGTCAATTACCTTGATATTAACGATGGTGTATTCATACTCCTTCTGAATAACCGATAAAGGGTGAAGGAAATTGACCAATATGTTGTCAAGTTTTATCTTATCCATCTCTGGGGTTATAAGCTTCTTATGTTGTCACTATCTCCCTTTCTTACCCTTCCCTACCTCTCTCACTCCTCTCCCTCTCTCTCTCTCAGATCATCCATTCCTTCTCTCCCCTCTCCTTCACTTTATCTCTATCTCTCCCTTGTGACTCCCCTTGTCTCGCCACCTCTATCAATCTATGTCTTTATAATTATTCCTTCTCATATATATCTAGAGTTAATAAATATCATGACATATTGGGACCTACGATTGGGTTAATTCTGCCTTTTCGGAAAGGTTAAAATGGTTAATCTTCGATAGACAAAATGTAAATCAAATATTTCATCAAAAAGAGGGAACCATACCCTATATTCCTCAAGGCTATGCCTATCAGTCACTTGGCCTCTTCCTTCTCCCACATGAATGTAGTCTTGCTTGACTGGTACAGAAGAAGGTTTTGCATTATCAACTATTTGTTTGGGACAAATTTTAGTTGTTTCAACACTGCTACATTCTATTTCAAGCTTATCCTTTAAACCATATTATTCTTTTTTACTCTCTTCAACTTTGTAGTGCTTTCCATTCCTCTCAATCACATATGTTTCCTTGGTCTATTAAGGGACAAGGTCGAGAACATTAGGATGTTTTTTCAATAAACAAGGGTATTTCCAAGACACAGTGTTCAGGTGGAGCAAGAGTATAAGCGCCAAATTTCTCATGATTGTGGGACACTCGAACTTAATATTTTCTGGAGTAGTCATGAGGTGCAGTCTGGTTATTGAAACTTCATCAGATGGCCATTCTCTGGACTTAAATTTTGTGACAAAATTATGGCTGAGTTTGAAACTGGAGATTGAACATACATTTGGTTTGATTGCAATAGACATTTTCATCATTAATAAATGTAAAGCAATGGCTAAAAAATACTATAAATTAATAAATAAAGAAGACATGGCAACAAGAAACATTAATACTTACAAAATTGTTACACTAAACCCCAAACCCCTAACCCCTAACCCCTAACTCCTTAAACCTTAAACCATTAAACCCTTAACCCTAACCCGTTAAACCCCAAACCTATAAACCCTTAACTTTCCATTTCATTTTTTTCTGTTAGGCTTTCCATTTCATTCTTAAATTGTTGCACAATTTCCATTAACATGGCATTCGTATCACAAGATTCATTCCCCAATTAGATATACAATAATGGATGCACCATTTCCTTTCCTCATAATGCTTTCTTTGTGAATGATACAATAAAATTTATTATTTGTCATTCTACAAAGTTTATCATATATTTATACTATATTATTTCCTTTCCAGTTGTAATACACATTTAAAAAGTTTTGGGATTGTAATTCACTCTCTAACTGACTTTGGACATATGTCAATGATGATTTGATATTATTTTAATTAATTATGGTTCCTCCCTAGGTTCCACCTTAGCTATAAAACATTTCACATGCCCATATTGAAGAATACATGACTTAGGTGTCATTGTCTTCCATCTAGTGGCTCATGACCTAGAGATTGCATAAGGATCTATGGTGCTCATCACTTGGCTGTTTCAGATTAGCGATGTAGGGAGGTTGAAATAAGTTAGAGGGTAGCTACCCCTCCTCTCCCCAACCTTGTTCCAGGCTAATTTTCCTTTTTCACTAATTATTAAGACCATTGTGAAATTGATTATGGTTTTTAGTCACAGGAAAAGATTGAAGCTATTGATAGTCACGACCTCCTGGGCTTCAACTTGGGACTCATTATTTTTGTTTTGGGGATAAGATTTTATAGAATTCTCGCTTGACTTCAATGGTGAGGATTCAACGACTCTTGCTTTACCCATTTATATGTACATATATATATTTTCCCTATAAATAAAAGGCTATTTACATTTGTTAATTTTTGTAGGGGTCTTTGGCATCATTCCATCATAATCCCTCAAGATCAGGATTGATCCCTTCCACAGGTGAGCTATTACACTATTTTTTTAACCCCCCTTCATGTTATAAACTAAATTTCCTTATTCTAGTTGGCTTAGTAGAAAATTAGCATTTTATTTTCTTGTTTCTTTTCGTTATGGTGTCCTGGAGCTTGTTCGACCACTAACAAACTTGTTCAGGTAAATTTTTCTAATTCTCCCTATGGAAATTACTCCCCTCTAGGTTCCATTTGATCTCTCTTAAGTCCTATCTCTTGTCCTTCTTCTCTCTCCCTTTCTCACCTTATACCTCCCTCTCTCTTCCCCAATATCCCTCTCTCTCTCTCTCTCTCTACCCTCCAATCCTGTCACTATATCCTTGTTACATTGAAATGCAAAGAATAAGCAACTAATGTACACAAATGGAGACCAATGAAACTATCATCCTAACCCCTAACCCCTTAAACACTAATTCCCAACCCTAACCCATTTAACCACCTAAACCTCTAAACCCCTAAACTATAAAACTCTAAACACTTAACCCATAAACCCTTAACCCCTAACCCATTTAACCCCCTAAACCCATATTAAACCCCTAACCCATTTAACCCCCTAAACCTATAAACCCGATTTGTTCGAGGGCGCTCGTATCAGTTTTCTTAAGTTGTGACTGCCTGGGTGGCTTGTGCATGTTCGGGTGGCCCATTTTATGTTTTCTCCCTTGTGGCATCATTCATTCGGGCACATCATGTCATGCCCTGTGAGGTCACTCGACTGGGCATGTTCGGGTTGAACCATTTCATTCGAGGGTGCCTGTATTAGTTTTGATAAGTTGTGACCGCCAGGGTGCCTTGTGCATGTTTGGGTGGCCCGTTTGCCATTTTCTCTCTTGTGGAATCGTTCATTCGGGCATGTCGTGATGTGTTGCGTGAGGTCACCCAACCAGGCGCGTTCAAGTCAGGTCATTTAGTTCAAGGGTGCTCGTATCACTTTTTCTAAGTTGTGACCGCTTGGGTGCCTTATGCACGTTCGGGTGGCCCGTTTCCTATTTTCTCCATTGTGGCATCACTCGTTCGGGTGCGTCATGTCATGCTGTTTGAGGTCACTTGACCAGGCACGTTTGGGTTGGGCCATTTCGTTCGAGGGAGCCTGCATTATCTTTGCTAATTTGTGACCACCTGGGTGCCTTGTGCATGTTCGGGTGGCCCATTTTCCATTTTCTCCCTTGTGGCATCATTCGGTCGGGTGCTCCATCTGAGGTCGCCCAACCGGACACGTTTGATTCGAACCGTTTCGTTCGAGGGTTCCCATATCAGTTTTACTAAGTTGTGACTGCCTGGGTGCCTTGTGCACATTCAGGCGGCCCGTTTTCCATTTTCTCCCTTGTGGAATCATTTGGCCGGGTGCGCTCTGTCACGTCGTGTGAGGTCACCCGACCGGGCACGTTCAGGTTGGGCCGTTTCGTTTAAGGGCGCCCATATCAGTTTTTCTAAGTTGTGACTGCTCAAGTGCCTTGTGCATGTTCGGGCGGCCCGTTTTCTATTTTCTCCCTTATGGCATCATTTGATCGGGCACACCGTGTGAGGTTGCCTGACCAGGCACGTTCAGGTTGGGCCATTTTGTTTGAGGGTGCCTGTATCAGTTTTGCTAAGTTGTGACTACCCAAGTTCCTTGTGCATGTTTGGGTGGCTCATTTGTTGTTTTCTCCCTTGTGGCATCGTAATTCATTGGGCACGCCGTCATGTCACTCCATGTGAGGTCGCCCGACCGGGCACATTCGAATCAGGTTGTTTCATTCGAGGGTGCCTGTATCAAGTTTTCTAAGTTGTGACTGCCCAAGTGCTAGCTTGTGCACATTCGGGAGGCTCATTTTTCATTTTCTCCCTTGTGGCATTGTTCATTCGGACACACTGTGTCGCGCCATGTGAGGGCGCTCGACCAAGGGCGTTCGGGTTGGGTCGATTCGTTCGAGGGCGCCTGTATTAGTTTTGCTAAGTTGTGACCACCCAAGTGCCTTGTGCACGTTCGGGTGGCACATTTGTTGTTTTATCCCTTGTGGCATCATTCGTTTAGGCGCGTCGTGTCATGCCATGTGAGGTTGCTCGACCGGGCGTGTTTGGGTCGGGCCGTCTTTGCTCAGTGGCTCCAACAGCAAGTGCAGATCATCCTTCGAGAGTTGCAGAGTGGCACCATTGGCTTCCTCATCCATATTTCTCATCTTACCATTGCCCTTTATCCTCCATGATTTTTTCTTCGGTTTGAGAAGAGGGGGGTTCATACTAGCTTGAATTCCCCAAATTGACTCATGCCAAGTCTTTTGAAGATTGAATGATTACAAAAGCTTCCCTATTAGACATGTAGTTTGGTCAGTCACATATAGGAGGATAATTTAAATTTTAAACCACATTTTGATTTCTAGATTCCAAAGCTCAGGCATAAGCCTGAACTATAGCAAGGCTTAATGCCATTATTCATGGGGTACATAGCCTGTGACATACAAGCTTCCATAATTTCCATTATGTGAACTGTAAAATGAGCCAATTTTGGAATCATTTGAGTCTTTAAATTCCAAGAATTTTAGTGTAACCACCAAACAGGCTTATAGATCTGTTACCAATAGGGATGCCCCTGTTTTGGAGTGTATGGAGCAGAATCAATTTGAATTTTGTCCTTGAATTTTAAGGAGCGTAACTAGGCTTCTCATAGAACAAAATCAAAGGAATTGACATTACTAAGGACTGTGTGTATAATCCATATAATGGCCCTATTAAGTGATCCCTGTCTGTCATTGCAATTTCTGAACCTAATCTGGAGTCTTGAAACATGATAAAAAATTAAAATAGTATTGATAATTACAATGGAAGCTACCAAATCTGAAATAATATTTGCATTCAATTACTGGTAAATATCCAAGGAAAAAATAATACATAATTATAAAGAAAAAAAAGAGAGATTAAAACTCCAAATATTTAAAATACAACATAATTTAATAGTGTAAAGTTTAAAACTTGTTTTAATAAAGCATGATGATTTAATAGGGTAGAAGGATTACTATATGCAAAAATCAGTCCTTATTTACTCATATAATTTTAATTTCTCTTCAAAAAAATATGTTTTATTTTTTTATTGTAAATATATTTAAACAATCAAAATAAACAAACATTTAATTATTTAGAAAATATTTTAGTTATTTAAAAAATATTATAATTATTAAAAAATATATATTTTTAAATTAATTTGAGTGGCATTAAAAAAAAACGTGTTTCATTTCAAAATGTAAAAAATTTTCAAATATCAAAATTTTTAATTTCCCTCCTTTATTTCCCTCCGGTTGCATGGTTTATCGAGGGAAGGAGGGAGGATGCGGCCATACTGTCGCCAGTTTTGAGGAAGGATGCAGCCATACTATTGGAGGTTTGGAGGAAGGATGTGGGAGATTTATGTCCCAAGACATGCTCATGGATCTGGCACCATGGATAGTGTGAGGATCTCTACATTGCTCTCAACTCCACAACTTCAAAAATAGGTACTCTTATTCTTCAATACAACAATAATTTTCCTTGGCATTTTAAATTTTTTTTTAGGATCTTGTCTCATGGGTCTTCTTGTAATTTTTTCTATTAAGACTGCAACCCATTACCAACCCGATCTGATGAAACAAATTCATAGTGGCCTTTGTGGGAGTTTATAAGCACGATTAGACCTTACCACAGAAGCTACACTGTTATCACTCGTTGCAGGCGTTACACTAGCTAAGCTTCAATTTTCTTCATCACAATTTCCCCCTTGTTGGAACCCTACTATATGGCACATTTTATTGTCTAGATGAATAATATTATTTGTGTATGCACATAGCCGCTAATATGACTAAATTATGGGTTTGGGTTTTGATCTCTAGCTGGAACTTGTATTACCTACACTATTTGATCATTGTTCTATTTTGATCATTGTTCTGTTACATAAGTTAAGTGTCCAGCTACTGAGAGCAATGGCTTACTGTCACCTCAACAGCTATCACAATGTCTTCCAAAAAAATTTCCTAAACTGACTGAGGTTTGGATCAATGAAGAAATATTGAAGTAAACTTTGAGATTGCTTAGGGTTGTAAACTATCACAATATTTCTTTTACCTAATTATCTTATTATTTTGGTTTAGTAATCTAATTATTTTTCATGGACATTATAGGTTTTAACAGAGACACACCCTAAGGTTCAATCTGCTACTCAGATGGATTTACAGTAGGTAACAGGCCTTGTATCCAAGTGTCAATTCCAATTCTCTCTATTTTGTTCAATATTTATTGCTTATTCTTCTATTTAAATAATTGTTATTTGACTGGTGCTAACTTCATCAACACGTTGGCTGTGTAATCAATAACCCTGAAATATTTGCACTAGTTTCAAAATTACTCTTGAGTATCTCAGATCCCATTGAATACACAAAATGTTCCCTTGACATTCTTCTGCAGGTATTTCTTAAAGTTTCGTGTCAGGCCTTCTATACCATTTTTTGTGAAATTTGATGTTGTTTATTTATTACCAACATCTTGTATTCCTTTATCTCTTACCATCATTGCAGACAACTTTTTTCAATACTATTGATGCTCCATCACTAGCATTGTTGGTGCCTATAGTCCACCATGGTATTAGGTAAAGAAGTGCAGATACTAAAAAGAAAGCGGCCTAGATTGTTGGAAACATGTGTTCTTTGGTAACAGAGCGAAAGGATATGCTACTATATATAAGCTTGATGCTTCCTGAAGTGAAGAAGGTATTGGCAGAATATTTTTCCTTGTATGTGTCTCCACCTCTTGCATACATCCTGATCTCTGAAAACAACCCAGAAGACTTTGAATGATTTTGTGCAGGCTGAGAAATGTTTGAAAGGAATGCTTGTAGTGTTAATATTTAATTTTTCCTAGCCTCTATGGCAGAAAGAATGTATTTTCTTTAGGTGTAAAAACTTCTAGAATCTTAAGTGACTGCTTGAACACCAAAAGTTGTCATTATATTTTTTCCCTTTGAATGAGAATACAAATTGTTAGCCTTAAAGGAGATTGGATTCCAACCACTTATGTATTTTAGAAGCTTATATACAATTTTTTTAATACAAATATAATGCAATATTTTTCCTTTAATAATATTGGAACTAAGGCATCTGGATAACAAGTTGAGCAAGCACATTTGATAAAAATGAATTTTTTTAGTCCAACTCCTTCAAAAAGCAATACCCTTGGGAAATGGAATAAATGTGTTAGGGTGTTCTCATCAATGCCAAGCCATCACAGCTTATTACATTTCGATATAACATTCTAGTGATTATTGGGTTACCCTTGTACAAGACGAGCATTCTTGCTTGCTATGTTGCATTATGTGGGTTCTTTTTTGAGATGTGTGGCTTGCGCTGCTATTTTCCATAAAATTGCATTTTCCTAATAGGTCTATGTGAGATGGCCTATCAACGTGCCTTTGTTTCTCATCTTACAGGTCCAAGCTAGGCATTGAGTCCAGTTTTTCTTCCTTTATTTCTCATCTATTCTTTTTTACTACTGTTTATATGTACCAAAAGTTCCATTGCCAATGAAGGTAGGTGTTACTGAGAATTTTAGGTGCAATTTATTTAAATTTCTCAAGTTTTTGTTCTGAAAGTTGAACTCTTGAGCATGCATTTCATCCTTGCCTCAGGTCTGTCTAGTAGAGCAGACTAAAAATGTAATGGCAGACATGTTTGTTCAAGTGAAGCCTGGCCATATAGAGCTACCACCTTTTTAGACTCTACAAGAGGATTGCCTTTTTTTTTGTTGCAATTAAAGTTGCATTTTTTTCATCAGGTAATACAAAATCTTATCAAATTGCAAGGTGTAATTCCAATATAACTAATATGGGGCAGACAACATGCCATGAAAATCCAATTCAAAAGTTCTTGTTAGGGTTTAAGTAGCTTACAGTTCTTGTTCTTGACATTAGTTTTTGAAATATCAATTTTCTAAACTCTTTTAACCCAATTTTCCCTTGATTTTATGGAAATTGGGTGTTTGGATCTACAAAATTTAATCTCTATTATTTTGGCTTCTCTTAGTATGAATACAATTTTAATATGTAAAACCCATTACAGTAAGTAATCAAGTGTTCACTGGAGAAGCAATACCCAGTTTCAATACTCATGCTATCCTCCTTAGTATGGTAGTTCACTCAAGTCCTCCGCCTCCTGCATACATCCTGACCTCTGAAAAAAACCCAAGAGACTTTGAATGATTTTGTGTAGGCCAAGAAATTTTTTAAAGGCTTGCTTGTAGTGTTAATATTTTAATTTTTCCTAGGCTCTATGGCAGAAAGAATGTATTTTCTTTAGTACTAAAAACTTCTAGAATCTTAAGTGACTGCTTGAACACCAAAATTTGTCATTATATTTTTTCCCTTCGAATGAGAATAAAAATTGTTAGCCTTAAAGGAGATTGGATTCCAACCACTTCTGTATTTTGGAAGCTTATATACATTTTTTTTAATACAAATATATTGCAGGATTTTTCCTTTACCAATATTGGAACTATGGCATCTGGATAACAATTTGAGCAAGCACATTTGATAAAAACAAATTTTGTTAGTCCAAATCCTTCAAAAATAAATACCCTTGGGAAATGGAATAAATGTGTTAGGGTGTTTTGGTTCATACCTCTTGGAAACTGTCTTGTATCATAACTTGGAAAGTGTGAGGTCATGTCACTTAGTTCCAATAAGGTTACACAGGGAAAATTGCAAACTCCAGGAGCTCAAGAAATATTGTGTTGCCTTCTACTTCTTTAAAGCTAAACCCATGTATTCATTGTTTTTGATTTCCATTGCACTAATTTAGTTTAGTCAAGGAAAATCTCTTTAGAAATTGTCACTGTACATCTATTCTAATACCCAAAGAATGGACATTTTATTACCAATTTCTTCCAGTATCCAAAGAATGGAAATTTTATTACCAATTGCTTCTTGTATATGCACAACTTGAGTGGGCCTATTGTTAAGAATGTGTTTCCTCCTTGGAGACCTTAGGTCTGTGTATGTTTGAATGATTAATATTGGTTTGTTGTGATATGAGGCTTGAAATTTGGGCACACTCCATGGAGTGTAACCACTGTATGTGAGTGTCTGTATATCTTAGCCCTTGCCAAGTCACAAGTTCCTGCAATTACTGGCTTGCAAGTTGTTGGTACTAGATACACAATTTTTTGTGATTATAATGTTTCTTTTATAGGTACAACTTGCAGTGTTTTTTTTATTGGGTGGTTTTAGTGTATCATTGTTGCCTCTTGCTGTCAAAAATTTTGGTACTAGATACACAATTTTTTGTTATTATAATGTTTCTTTTATAGGTACAACTTGCAGTGTTTTTTTTGTTGGGTGGTTTTAGTGTATCATCATTGACTCTTGCTGTCAAAAATGTATTGTGTATTTTCATCATACTCTATGGAATTTAAGTTATCCATCCCTCCTTTCCATATTCATATATTTATTTTATTATTTTTAACATCTTTCCCATTTTTCTCATCAATGCCAAGCCATCACAACTTATTACACATTGATATAACATTCTATTGATTATTGGGTTACCCTTGTACAAGAAGAGAATTCTTGCTTGCTATGTTGCATTGTGTGGGTTTTGTTTTGAGATGTGTGGCTTGCACTGCTGTTTGCCATAAAATTGCATTTTCTTGACAAGTCTATGTGAGATGGCCTGTCAACGTGCCTTTATTTCTCATCTTGTAGGTCCAAGCCAGGCATTGAGTCTAGTTTTTCTTCCTTTATTTCTCATATATTCATTTTTACTACTATTTATATGTATCAAAATTGACATTGCAAATGAAGGTAGGTGTTACTGAGAATTTTAGGTGCAAATTCTTTAAATTTCTCAAGTTTTTGCCCTGAAATTTGAACTCTTGATCTTGCATTTCATCCTTACCCCAACTCTGTCTGGCAGAGAAAACTAAAAATGTAATGGAAAACATTCTTGTTCAAGTGAAGCCTGGCCATATAGAACTACCACCTTTATGGACTCTGCAAGAGGATTGCCTTTTTTTTGTTGCAATTAAAGTTGCATTTTTTTCATTCGGAAATAAAAAATCTTATCAAATTGCAAGGTGTAATTCCAATCTAAATAAGACCAATAACTCCACTACTACTAGGAATGGATCAAATACTAAGACTTGATCAGATCAAGGTAGCTGTATATGAGAGCTTCGCCTCCTTCATACATCCAAAAAAACAATAAAGCTATCTTTAGCCAATGTAATCTCTGAACAATGGATGTTTTCATAATGCTTGGACTTATAAACTAAACCATAAAAAACAATAACCCAACAATTTACAGCCTTAAACCCTGTAAGATTTAGGATTGTAGACACCATTTTCATTGTTGAGAAAATAAGAGAATCTAAAATGAGGGTTGAAGAAAGGGTCGAAGCTACTAACCAAATTGTAGAAGCTACAGCTGCTGCTACTCTATACATCAGTTTTCATTGTTGAACATTTGGTAAAATTAAATTGGGTGTCAAAATAAATATACCTGTAGCCTAAAGGCATTGTTTGGTAAGTATTTTTCTGATTTGGACTGAATGTGTTGGCCCGTAAACCCTGTTGTGATTTTTCCAGAAGGCATTGGCTCATAATCTCTATTATGGTTGTATATTGGCTTGGAGATGTAAGATCTGGTATAATTTTCCAAGCTCTGTTATGACTTGGATCATAATTTCTATTATGATTTGGGTCAAAGGTGTTGGCTTTAATATGGTTGTGCATTGGACCAAAGGCTTTGAATCGGAAGATCTGGTCATGTAATGGCCTAAACTCGTTTTCCTATTATCTCGGGTCATGTATTTTCCCAAAGGCGTTGGCTCTATTATGGTGGTGTATTGTCCTAAATTCATTGGATTAAGCTGAAGTCATTAGATTAAGACCCACTCACATTACCAACTAACCACACCCACAAGACATAGGTCGGTAACAGAAGAAAATGTAATACCAACTTCAATAACAATATTTCGAACACGTAGATATTCAATTGATACATATAAAATATACGGTATTTTCTCAAATTTGTGTTTGAAGAAGTTTTTCGGATTGACACCATCCCACAATACTAGCTGCTGCACGGGTCATTATATTTATCGTAGGTTTTACCTACTCTGATTTTTTTTTAAATTTTTATAATGTGCCGTCAGAGGACCGACACCTTAGACATCGAAAGAGCAACGTTATTTTTTTTAATATTTTGACATTTTCATTAGAAGACTGACGCCTCTATCGTCGGAAGAGCGACTTATTTTTTCTAATATTTTGACATTTTCGTCGGAAGACCAACGCCTCGATCATCAGAAGAGCGACGTTATGTTTTTTAATATTTTTACTTTTTCGTCGGAAGACCGATGCCTTGATCGTCGGAAGAGTGATGTTTTTCTTAAATATTTTTAACTTTTTCGTCGGTAAAGTGACGTTACATAAGCGTCGAACGCACAGCGTTCTAAACGTTGGATGATATTTTGTCGAAATTGTGATAGTTTGTAAAACGTTGGAAGCCATAACATTGGAATTGCAGCGTTTTTTTGAAAACATGAAAAGTGTCAGAAGAATGATAGTTGGCGATCGTCGGAAGACCAATAGTTTTGGTTTTTTGGAAGACTACCGCTTATAAAACGTCAAACTAGGGACATTGTGCAACATGTTGGAAAAAGTGTCGGTATTGTGACACTTTGGCAAAGAATTGGAATTGCGACGTAATGGCTAAGCACGTTTTGTCTGGCCTCAAACTGCTCCTCTTGTGATGAATATGTGTTGGAATAGCGACAAAGTGGCCGTCAGAAATTGGGCCAAATATTCTAGTGTGAGGAACACATTCTAATTGACACTCTTTTTCTTGTTAGCACCATCGACCTATGGTACAGTGAGATTATAATTTATCTCCATACTTCCACCTTTTAATCCTAGTTGACAAATGATTCTTGTTGTTTCATCTGCCATCATTCCTAACCTTATCGCATAGTCAAAGATACCCTATACCACATCAGAGCCAACTCTAGTATCTGCCAGTGTTTAACCCTTGAGGAAGCTGAAAAATTCCTCAATGACAGCCATTCTAGCGCATGTGGCGGTCACATGTCTGGATATGCTACTGCACAAAATATTCTTCGTGCTAGATATTTCTAGCCTACCATTTTTAATGACTTCATTGTTTATTTCCATAAGTTTCATGATTGTCATATTTAGCAACACAATATGTGCACACCACCCACTCACCTCCATCTTGTTGTTACCATTTGTCCCTTTGCAAAGTGGGAAATCAATTTCATTCGTGTAACCCTCACTCAGCTGAGGGGCATGCTTATATTATCGTATTCATTGACTAATTCACTAAATGGGCCGAAGCAATGCCTACACTCATAGCTAACGGTAAGACAACTGCTCAATTCCTATTCAATCGTGTCATTACCAGGTTTGGTGTCCCTCAAGCCATTGCTACTAATCATGCTTCTTATTTTTTCCATTACATGATGGCTGAGTTTACTTCTAAGTTGGTTCTGTGTCATGACAGCTCAACGTCGTACTACCCTCAAGCTAATGGCCAGGTTGAAGCCGAGAATAAAATTCCAGTCACTATGCTTCAATGTATGATTGGGATGCATGAGTCTAACAGGCATCTCATGTTGTTTTCAGCTCTTTGGGCTTATCGAACCTCGGTGAAGGATGCAACCGAATTCACTCCATTCCATATCATTTATGGTCTGGAAGCTACCCTTCCGATTGAATGTGAAATCCCTTCTCTCAAGTTAGATGTTGAATTACTACCTAATACGTCGCCAAAAGAATATTTTCTTCTATATTTAGAGAGGCTTGATGAAACTCACTACTTTACTGCTCTTGTCATAGAAGCACAGAAAAAGAAGTTAAAAGCTCATTTTGATCAGAAAGTTTCCCTTCATACCTTTGTAGAAGGAGACCTTGTCCTATTGTATGACAAAGCTCATTATAAGTTAGGGACCAGAAAATTCGAACCAATGTGGCATAGACCCTATATCGTTAAGTTCATTTTGCAGAACGAGGCTTATGAGCTAATTGATTATGAAGGTTGTTCTTTGAATCAACCGAGAAATGGGTTGTATCTCAAAAATTACTATGCATGATTTTCTCGTGTGTGTTCTAGTGTACATAATTGTGTTTTTCATTTTTGTACATTTTCAGGCTTGGTGTGCTTTGCGAGCAATTTTTCCTGCTTATTATGTCGTTTCTTACTGTGGATATGTCTATTACTCCTTATGTTGGTTTCGCGAATGGTGCCTTCCGTAGTACCCGAAATATATCTTTTGTACCCTCGGTGATTTATAATCCTAATGGTGAGTTGATAGACCTTCAAGGTATCTATTTGGGACAAACAACAAATAATGTCATTGAATATAGTGTCGTCATGGAACTCTTAACTGAGGCCATTTCTCTCGACATTCATGCATTAATTTTTAACCTATACTCTCATCTTGTGGTTATTGAACTTAATGGGCATTATTCTATTAGAAATCCTCAAATCTTAAGGATGTATTTGCGTGTTCGTTTATTAGAAAGGAAGTTTGATTACATAAAATATCAGATATTCCTAGAAGAATGAATGCATTAACTGATGTAGTAGCCAATATTGTATTAGATATAAATTTGTGTAATTTATAACAAGCATCATAATCACATAATAAGATTTATACAGGAAAATAGGCATATGTGTGTGTGTGTGTGTGTGTGTGTGTGTGTGTATCTAGTGTTTGCATCCACGTGAATCATAAGTTCAAAAAATATATGTGCATTCTAGTTACATCCTCAGACACCATGTTTCTCAAAAAACATGTAGAAATAAGAGCCTAGGCGTCTCCTCAGCATGATGCTCATGGTAGCATGTAACTGCATGCATGATTCACCTCAATAAGCGGTGAACATGGCTAGACACCCTCGCGGTGTACCTTTGGTATGCTCGAGGAACATCATCGAACCTCACATAATATTAGATTCAGCTAGTGAATCATTCTAGGTTGCATACGATCTCCGCGTCCTCGCTTCCCTCACCATGAGGGGCCGCCTCAAAATCATGTGGAATTCTCCGTGCTATTGGAGACATCCCTGCAAGTCTTTCTGGGCCAACATCTGCAAAACATGGATAAATATCAGAGCATATATAATACAAAAAAAAATCATAATACTCATCAAAATTAAAAAAAATGAGTCTTACCCAATGCTTCATCCCAATCCTCTCCCTCCAAGAGTGGAAGGTCTGGATCTCTTATGAAGCCAGTGCCAGTATAAGGCTAGTACTCTATGACAATAATTTTGATGAAGCTATTCAAATAATTATGGCCTCCATGACATATGTTGACCGCCTCCCCATATAGGCGTCAGAGCTACCCAACGGATCATCCACGACTCATGTGTTGGCAGCACCGGTACTATTACCTCTTGAATCTGGAATATTGGTAACCGTTCCAGGATGAACGATACCGGGATGGACCCATAGCCGAATTGCTTAAAATTCCTATTCTTGCATTTTTTTAATTGTTGTTTCAAGTTGATTTTGACAACCTCTACCTAGTTGAAAATGGTTGGGGCCATGTAGTCCACAAAAAGTAGAAGCTGAGTTTTGGGAGCTTCATGCGGGGCTTGAGATCTGGTAGCCCCTGTTATGGTATATAGCACTACCTTTAGTGCCAATCAGGAATGGCTTGGACATTTATCTTCCCATTCTTTGATCCTTTTCGTGCCCCTGGACACACTATGTCTATAAGCATGGTCATTTTTTCCATCGTAGGACGGGTCCCTGTCAAGATCAGAGCTACTCCCCTCTGTGATAATAGTGTGATAAAGTATACGTAAGAGACCTCAATCTCTGACTCTTGGTCGTGAATCATCAATATTTGCTGGTTAGTGTCCCATACACTGATCAAATACTGTAATAACCATGTTTGAGTTTAGAGACATGGTGACATAAAGAATTTTAAGAGGCCACAGTTTTGTAGAGCACCATGTATCTCACATTGCCATGGAAAGCTCATATTCTTCCTAGTGTTCTCTTTCCTTCCATTCGATAACAATTTTTCTTTCACACACCTGCAAAAAAATCATAGGGGCTTTCATTAGTCACATTATACACTTTTGAATGGTTTAAATGGGCTAGTTAGTAGAATTTTAAAGCAAGGATGACTAGTCGCAGTTGGCACGATTTTCTTAAAAACAGTGACACCAAGTGGCATGCCCGCGTTGAAGTTCAAGGCGCGTTAGAGTGAGTCCATGCATGAATCCCCCAAGGAATGTGAGAAATTGAAATTGAGGCAATGAAAATTAATTCAAAATGTAGGCAAGGATAAGAGCTCTCACCTGATGGAAACATATTCATGATTGGTCTCATGAATTTTCCACTGCCAGATCCCCAAGATCATAGTGAAAGAAGGTAAAAATGCTAAAAAAAGGTAAAAGTGAAAAGTAATTTATTTTGTACTATTTCTGTCATTTTATACATTTTTTGAAACCCTAATGATGTTTTGAGCTTATTTTTCGATTATTTTTAAACTTTTATCTTGAAAAATGGGTTTCACATGCGTTTCTTGTGTAGCATCAGGTTTTAAAGGTATTGATGATTAATTGATGAGTTATATTTTATTAATTTTTTGGACTTGGTAAAAACACAAAAAATTCACCCCCTGGAGTCATCTTTCAGCTCTTTTCTGACTCTCCAAAGTTGAAAAGATTGTCGAGAATCTTGTCATTTTTAACTCGTTAAAGGCTCTGAAATGTCATATTCCTAGTATACGTTACCCCTTTTCAGGCTGGGACATATTATTTACAAAATAATAATACCTTAGCCTATCGTGACTAAAAGGTTCTCTCAGATATTGTTTTCCACCTTTTCAGATCTATGAAACTACCTACAAAAAGGGACACATTTTATTTTCTTTTTTTGTTTCTTTTCAAACTCTATAAACATGAAAATATGTTGAGTTCTTCCTTTTTTGGACTCGTTCAAACCCAAATGACATCAGAAATTGTCACCCTGACGTAACCGAGTTCCTCCTTCCTAGGTCTCGTAAAATGTACTAGGATGGATTTTTCCGAAGGAAAAACTTATATGACAAGCATATGATATCCCCTTCAATCTTGCTTCCAAAAATAATCAGGGTAATCACCATAAATGGTGGGGGAAAATGGAACCTGTTCTCAGTCATGTTGGCAGTATGTCACTATTGAACATGACGCTTATCTGCAATTGGTGTTGGGTTGAGGATATCCAATTTCATAATTTTTTCCTCCATGGGTTTGGGTAATCTATTTTGACCTCTCATATGCTCTTTACCACGTCATCATGACCTTAGATCCCTTCATGTCAAGTACTGCCAAATCCTGGAGTCATGTCACCAATATGTTCAAGAGAAGTTTCCCTCTATGGTTTTCAACCCTGATCCTCAGTTTACTCCTAATTCACTATCATATTATTCCTCTGTCTCATGTCGATGATGCGGGAAACATTATGGCCCTCCTTCGACCGGTCATTTCCCATCGACTTTAGCTCATTATCTAGGAATTTGATCTAGAGACTCCTTTCTGATACCTTGAAGCTTGCATGCCTCAATGGCAATTTCTTCACATTCAACGATAGGTCCTTGTCATTTTCCTTCGATCAAATTATTTCGTGGGTGTTCGACTCCATATCACTGTTCATATTCCATGGATTGTACTAGTACCTTGAGAGCCATTATCATTATTGGTGGTCTCTCTCGCATCCATTAACAAATTTCATCATTGGCTAGTAATCAGGTGAATTTCTCGCATGTTTGACCTCAGCTCACTTACTCGCATGCTTGAATTTATACTTGTCAGGGTCAAAATGGAGCAGAAGACCTTAGATTTTATTTGATAAAATATACGACATGAGACATGTTTGGTTTATCTTGATTATATGCATGACTCTTCTAATTGGATGGTTGCAACCATACCTAAGTCTATTTGATGATTCTTCTTGCTAGATGGTTGCATCCATACCTCAGGATCTTATTATTTTTTGTACTCTATTATCAATGATTGCACCCATATCACATATTCATGTCTCAGAGATATCATTTGTACCTTTTATTGCAGATCTCCTAACGATGGCATTTGTTTTGGGAATCTTCTCATAAATCATTATACCCCTCCCTCTCTCTTAGAATTCATGCTTTAGGGGGAATTTGTTACACTGTATTTTTTCACCGTCCCTACAATCCCCATCCTAGAAATTGGAGGACCATTTCAGTGAATTATGTGTATTTTCATACCTTGCTATAAGTGTCATTACATCCCCTGGCATGTCAAGAACATTTCCTCTACTGATCACTCCTTATGAAGACTCTCAAAAGCATGTGTTTCTATGTCGGTGTTGGTAGGTAGTTATGGCCTCACTTCCATAGAGAAATTGACATTGGTCCCTATGCCCATTGGTGCTCTCTCTTAGTGTCTCAGCTGTGCTGAGTTGTTTTTGGAATGTTTTTTAAAATAGAAAATAAGTTTCCACGCCTAACCACTTTGTGAGCGGAATCATCATGCTTTGTTAGACTAAATAACATCGAAGTTTTCCCTTTGGATTCTTGTTTCCTACAATCATGCAACCTCCAAAAGGGATAGGACCTCTCTTCCATCCTATGAGAGATCCTAATCCACCTCCTCCTCTCCTACAAATACTTCCTTCTCGCATTGTTTCAGCTAGTGTAAAAGTCCTTACTATAGTTGGTGTGAAGAATAAGGCAGAGAGGAACCCATTTTCGAGAGAGATTTTAGGCCCATTTCATCACCAATTCCAATCCTCGATGAACGCTTCAGACAAGCCCGACTGAACCCGTCAAAGGAGGCTGCAATGTCAACGCATTAAGGTTGTAAACTCATTTTCTCTACTTATTAATAGATGACTGGTTTTTGGTTCTAATTTTATGTTTAATATGTTTAATTTTTTGTGAAATGTTTTATTCTCCTTGACCAATAAAATAGCTATAAATGGAATTATGTTCTCATAAGCTGTCATTTTTCACTTGCTATTCGCACAGGAACATTGAATTTATCACTGAAGGATCACGGCATGAGAAGATGAATATCAACGAATCATTGCTACAAGCTACGACGAAAAAAGTTGGACCAAGTTAGGTCATCTATCCCAACTAATTTTTTGTTTATAAGCTAGGATTTTGAAAGTCCAACATGCTCCCTTGTTTCTATACCCACCCTAGGGCTACAGGGATTGCCTATGTTCGCAGAGGGGATTTACTCGCACAACATAGGGCCTGCAACATATAACTATTAGGTATGCGGATATGAAGCTAGAACTAAAGATATGATGGCTGAAATAATGTACCATCATCTCAATGGTTGAAGGGATGATCCCTTCACTAGATTCTTAAGCTAGAAACTCAAGTTCTAGCTCCTCTTTCCTCCTCCACTAGACGCTGATGCTGAATACACAACAACTAAATAAAACTGCACTGTCAAGGATGTAATAGATAAATATTGATTTGGGGTGTTGAAATTTATCTCAATAATGATGGAAACAATGTGCCCAAAGTGATGAGATGGCCCCTCACGGAATTTCCACCTAAAGTACTTGAAACTTCCTTCATCCAATATATCTACAAGACTAGACTCCGCAATTCCTTGGGGAACTACTATTGCATGGAGGCATAAACTGATGGCCTGAATGTCAGATATCAATATGCTTCTCCTAGAAGACTAATCTTGAAGAACAAGGTGAAAGGATGAATCCTTCACTGGTTTCCTAGCTCAAATGCTAGAAACAACATCCTCCACTCGAACCCTCAAGTAAGAATGCGTAATTCCTAAGACTGAATGTTTTATAGAGAGGGGATAAATGTCACACCAATTTATGATGATGTATTGCAGCTCAAATAAAACTTCACATAGTAGGTGCTCGAAGTCCCTCATGGATAAGGATGGTATTTCCGCTCGGAAACACCCGTGTGCTAAAAAATAATGCAGACTTAGCTAAATAACTGAAGCATGCATAGAAATTTTAACTAAAAAATATGGATCTAAATTCATATTTTGAAATTATTCTTTTATTGATGCCTTCATCTTCCTTTGATGCTTTGTGAGCCTTCCCTAGCCTTGGCCCACCTCAACGCTGCGCTGTACATGTGGCAACTAGCCTGCATGAAGAATGTGTTGTATCTCCATGATCCCCATGATATCTGCATTTAATTTCCACACTCTCCATCATGTGTGAATTAGATGCACCACTTCCTCCACTATTTCATCATTAGTGCTCTATGATCTTACTTTGATTGCACCATGATCTCATTTGACTTCCTCTATGATCTTATCATTAATGATTCATGATATCCACTCTTCCTTCATTAAGAAGCTGCTCCGCTACCCCATAATGTACATCTACTATATAATTATCCACATACACACATTAAAAGTGGATTTTATTTATCTATGGGATTTATGGGTCCCTCCACCCTCTTATTTACTTAATTAATTAGAAAAAGTAAGAAACCTAGTATTCCAGTTAACTGATGGAAAATTGGGAATATTACATTCCTCCCTGCCAAAATGTTTCTTGTCCTCAATCAAATGCAAAATTGGATGCTATATCAATCCATATCCCTCCCAATGGGATCCTCATATTGAAGGCCTCCCCATTTTCTCCAATGTGTTATGCATGCCCAACTCCATATTTTCCTCTCTAGAATGTCTAGAATGCCCTCCAACTGAAAATTTGGATACCTCTCCTCATCAATGAGTCTCCAAGTGGAAATAATATGTTGTCCAAGGATCTCCTATATGCATGAGATACATGAAATAAAGTGGTTTCTTCCCAAAGTGGAATGTCCCAACTCATGAACTATCTCTCCATCCCATGCTACATGAAGTAGATTATATCTCCCCATGCTTCCATCCTTGGCCCTTTTGGCCTTGTTGGCTCCAAGAATCATCTAAACACTGTGCAAAATAAGAACTAGAGACATATGGATGAACATGTATAACTCAAACCATACTCTCCCAATAGCAACCACCGTACCAAAGCCTCCTGTCTCCATGTCAAATCATCATCAACCCAAGTATTACAGCGATACTCTCTCACAAGAATCTACCGCAGCAATTCCTGTTGCTGCCACATCACATTATCATCATACCAAGTATAATGACCATACTCCCCCAACAGAAGCCAACATAGTAAGGCCTCCTATCTCCATCATCATCATGAAATGTATGGGAGAAAGCTAGACCATACTCTCCCAAGAGTAACCAAAGAAACAAGGATTATTGTTGCCACTCTACATCATCATGATGCAAGTCATGCATCAATAACATGCGGATTGACATGTAGAATGTCATATCAACCCAATACATCAAAGCTCCCTACTGCCACATCATGTGATTTTTATGCCATGTCCCAAACAAAAGCACATACATGGACATAGGATATGTCATGTGATGGCTAAAATCTCTAAACAATAATCAGTGCCACCATGTTTCTTGCTTCTTTGTATCGTATATATGTGAGTGGGTTGCCAACCGCTTCCTCATCCTCCTCAGCCATCCATCCCATTTTTTATGATGAATCATGTAATGCTCGGACTTTGTATCCACCAAGGTAGAATAAAATCCTCCTCCATTTGATAATATTTACACTTCATGATATGTTGATCTACACCTCCCTTGAGGTCTCTCCATGAGATCCTCTCATCAATGGCCCAATAGAACCCATAAGGGTCCATACATGTTGGAGGTAGAAATTTCTCTTTGAGATGTGAGAAGCTCACTAAGAAAACTCCATCCTAAAAATGGAAAGTGCTATCAACCATAGTATGTCTACCATGGATCATTTGTCCCTCTAGTGCTTCATGATGGAAGATGTCCTCAAAATTCTCCAAGAATAGTGGGTCCCTCATCTCATCACTGTTGCTCAGTGACAACACTGTAGATCTACATGGTGATACATATGTTGTCTAATGGCCATACACAATGCTCAACTCATAGCCAAAAATTATACTAATTAGGAATATGGTCATCCCATCCTATGAAACTCCACACTTAAACATAAAGTGGTGTGTGTAGCTACATACTAAACAACTGGGATGGATATACGTCTCCACCTTGAGCAAGTTAAGGGTCCAATGTGCAGTGTTAGTTTTCTGCTCCAAATCAGCAAGGTGCTCTAATACCTCATTATCAAATTACCCTAATGGCATGTCCCCATAAATCTCAAGTTGAGGCACTGAAATAAGATGGGATGGAAATGTTTTCAAACCTTGGAAAAGTTGATACTTGGGAACATCTTGTTCAGCTACAAGATTTTCTCTAACTTGTGCAATGGCTTCTCCAACTGCTAGTAATGATGATGGTTGCTCTTCTTCTACTCTACCAGAGCTGGTATATATCTCCTATTCCTCATGCATCTCCTGAATCATGCATGGGGATCCTAATGTAAAGAGCTCAAGAGCATCTTGCAAAGATGCAAGTGCTCTTTCTCCTGATGCAAGTACTTCTATAGCTAGTGGTGGTGGTAGGGTCTCCCCTTCTGAAGTGATAATACTGACATCTTCTTTGGCTCCTCATCTACTATCTCATCAATGATGGGAAGTGTATTTATCGTAAGTGTCTTTGGTTGTCTGATACGAAACTTTATCTTCAATATTTGAGTGAATTTTGCATAAGCAATCACTCCTTCATGTTTCAAATGACTAGACCACCAATTATTTGCTTCACCCTCAAGGTGCAGCACTGTAATATCAAAAACCTCTATTTTTTCTACTAGGTATATCTGAAATAATGCATCCAAGTCCTTCCTCTAAGCTCTTAATATTCTTGCGGATGATCCATAAAATATAGAAAATAAGAATATATGCCTCTTTCTTTTATTGTTGTTGTGGGATCTCCTTTCTTCTTTGAGTTGCAAAAACTATTAGAGTTAGATTCTCCTTGAGTGCTCTAGACTCTGATTTGTACTCAAATAGATATTTAACTAGGGTTTCATACCCCAAGTATCCTCCATATTCATACCATTCACCTCCCATATCAAAGAAAGTGGATCTAGTATATTTTTGTGGAGCTCTATGCATTGTCGCCTTCTTATACCGCTGATAAGAAGTGCTTCGACCTTCCTCATCCTAAAACCTCCTTGAGGTCTCCTGTTTCCTTTCTCCCTGCATTTTTTTGACCTCCTTCGAGAGACCTTGCATAGATCTAAAGAGAAGTGTGGAAAAATTAATCCCTAGAACATGATAGATCTCTTCTTTCTGCTTCCTCTTCTTATGTCATAATATGTAGTGCCCACAAGCTGAGTCAAAGATCATGCTCTAATACCACCTTGGCATCGCAAAAGGGGAGAAGAAAGTAATACAAAAACATAATGAATGGAAACTAAAACAATGAAAAATTAATCTAAATACATCATACAAATGTATAGAATAGTTGAGTCATATTATTATTAGGAGGTGAAAATATAAGTACAACATTGCTCAAGATATGAATCAATCAAGCCAAACAAGAAGGCTAAAGTGACCTTGAAGTCCTCCCACAAGAGGCACTATGTAACTGCTGGAATACAGGAGGTAATACTATGTTTTCCCTATTGTATATGGTAGGAGTGCAACTACAAGATCAAAATAGAAGTTTATATCTAGCAGTTCCATGGCTCATATGATGTCAGGATTTCAGATCCAAGCTCTATGATGAACACCCAAGATAACCTAGAGATTTCTAGATCTAAAAATATTGAAAAATCACCCTCTTAGGGCCTACAACATATAACTACTATGTATGAAGATCTAAAGCATGAACTGAAGGTATTATTGTTGCAATAATGTACCATCAACTCAATGCTTGAAGGGCTGATCCCTTCACTATTTTCTTAAGCTAGAAGCTCAATATCTAGCTCCTCCTTCCTCCTCGACTAGATGCAGCTACTGAATACACAACAACTGAATAAAAACATGCTATCAAGGAGGCCATATCTAAAGCCTGATGGGGGATTCCTCAATGTAGTTCAATAATGATGGAAACAATGTGCCCAAAGTGAGGAGATGGTCCCTCATAGGATTTCCAACTCAAATACTGGAAACTTTCTTCCTCCAATAGATCTACAGTAATGGACTACGCAATTCCTAGGGGAGCTACTGCTGCATGGAGGTATAAACTAATGGCCTGAGTTTTGGATATCAATATGCTAATCCTAAAAGAATTATCTTGAAGCACAAGGTGGAAGGATGAATCCTCCACTGGCTTCTTAGCTAAAATGCTAGAAACAACCTCCTCCTCTGAAACCCTCAAGAAAGAATGTGTAATTACTAACACTGAATGTGTTGTAGAGTGGGGCTGAATGTGGCACCAATTTCTCGTGATGTATTGCATCTCAAAGGAACATTCCAAGAGTAGGCACTCAAATTCCTTCGTGGGTAAGGGTGGGATCTCTGGTCGAAAACACCCATGTGCTAAACAACACTGTAGACTTAGCTAAACAGCTGAAGCATGCACATAAATGTCAAATGAAAAATATAGATCTGAAATCAGATTCTAAAATCCCCCTTCTATTTTTTCCTTCATATTCCTTTTATGCTTTGTTAGCCTTCCCTAGCCTTGGCCCACATCATAATTACGTTGCACATGTGGCCACTAGACTTCATGAAGACTACGTTGTCTTTCCGTGATATCCATCATCTCTACATTTAATTTCCACTCTCTCCATCATGTGTGCATTAGATGCACCACTTCCTCAAATATTTAATCATTAGTGCTCTATGATCTTACTTTTATTGCACCATGATCTCATTTTACTTCCTCCATGATCTCCATGATCTTATCATTAATGTTGCACGATCTCCACTCTTCCTTCATTAAGAAGTTGCTCCACTACTCCATAATGTATATCTACTATCTAATTATCCACATACACACATAAAAACTAGATTTTACTCATCTATGGGGTTTATGGGTCCCTCCACCCTCTTATTTACTTAATCAATTCAAAAAAAGTAAGAACTCTAATGTTCCAATTAACTCATGGAAAATTGGGAATATTACAATATCCCAATGAGAATATTCTTGGTCATATCTATTCAAGCCAAACCCCTTTGAGCATCTAGCTAATTCCTTTGGATCAAGGAACCCTAATCCCATTATTAATGGATCACATCCCTCTATTGAGGATCCGAAACCTCCTCCATTTTTCCTATGAATTGAGTAGAGGATAGACGGTTAGGGGTCTTCACAAAAGGTATTCATATGATCGTAATTTTGGATTTGGATGCTTATCATCCAAGGAGAATCATTAGAGCAATTTTAGAGGAAGATTCATTACATCAAAGAAAGGTTGTAATGATATTATTTTATCCCTAAATTAATACATTTGAATATTTTTTCTCATTGTGTTATCTTATTGAAATGATGAATCGTTTATACTCTTTATGTGTTCAATAAGGTAATATCAATTTCTAATACCATTTATTATTATATTGAGCTAGTTTTAGATCATTATATTACATATTCCTTTGATATCTTGTATGTTTATGTTTGTAGGTTTCATCAAATCATTGAGGAAATACAATGGGAGAGATCAGGGATCTTCATCAAGAATTTCGCAAAGAGGTAAGACCACTACTCCACTTCTCCAGCTTTAATGATTTAAACGAATTTAGCTCTGTGAAAGATCTATTCTTATGTTGGTTTGTTTCTAGTTTTCCTTTAGGATTATAGGGAGGTCACTTTTTTCCACATAAGGGATATATTTGTATAAAGAATTTGCGATTGCACTAGGGAACATCATAGTTCTCTAGCTTTTCCTTTGGTTTGATTTCCAATTTTTATGGTTCGACTGGATCTGAATTTTGGTACAAACATCACATTTTAGATCCTCTGGTTGATAAGCATTTATTTTTATTTTTTTTAAAATTATTTTATCTACACACTTATTTTTCAACAATCAAGCATATATTTGCACAATTTTCTCTCAAAAATAATGCGCATGGGCGCTGGTTTGAACTGACTACCTGTGTGCCCCATTGAAATTTTTGAAAAAATAATATTTCTTCTGATTAAAGTTTTATTTTTAATTATTTAATGGTTATTTTTTCTTGTTTTAATCTTCAAAACATTTTTTTCGATGTATTTGAGTGCCATAGTGAATCCTTTTTGAGAATTTACCCTATTCACATTTCCGAGTAGGGTTTGATCTAGTTTGTTTGTTGATTCATTTGAAAGGATAGGTTGTTGTTTGAACTCACTATTTTCCTTTGTTTTCTTGAAAATACACTACATTTGTTATCAATATTGTTTAACGAAAACATTTTTCTTATTTGTGAAGGACCTTGTAGATTAGAGAAGTAAGGGTTTGATCAAAGAAATATTTTTTTTTTGTTAAAGTGCTTCTATTTGTTGAATTCAACAGACTTCGTCTAACGAAAGAGATTTTGCGAAGAGGCACTACCTGTTCGGTTTCATATACTACGAGTTGATTGATTTTATGGAGGGTAATCACAAGTTTCCACGTGCTAGATCCAAGGGCTACCACATGGCAGCTTCAGGACCACTAAAATTGGTCCAAGGTCTGAGTGGAGGGGGCGGGGGTCGAACATGAAGCCTCCAAGCATCCAACACAAAGCCTTTTATACCACTCCTTACCATTGATACTTAACATAGACTATATTTGACCTATAGTTAAATTGTAATGGTTTTGGAGTTGGGTGTGGGGGTCAAGGTCTACCCCAGCCCTTGTCACCACCTTAGGGGCAGGACCATGAGTGGGAGGCCAGCACCACTCCCCCCAACTACACCAACCATTAACACCAAATTATCGCTGCAAGCATATGACACACTGAGAGCACTTGGAGTAATTTATAGAGTTAGTCGCCTCATGTGGCCACTGATGGCACTAACCATCGGTGATTACTTAACCAACCGATGGAGTTTTAAACTACACACACACACACACACACACACACACACACACACATATGTATATATATATATATATCTCGAAAAACCATAGTTTGGATTTCCAAATTTAAGGCATCATTGTGCGTTTTAACTGTCCAAAATTTCTTCCTTGAATTCCAGGAAATGGTCACCCAGTTAGCTGAAAAAGGGGTAAAATTGTCGGATGGTGCCAGATTTGGATGAATTTGTGGAGAGATTAGTGCCAAAACTTGGGAAAGTCATAAATTAATCAGTATTTGAAAAAAATTGAAGTTGAAAGAGGCTACATAGGAATTTTTGGGCATTATGGAGCCATTGGAATAGGTTTTGGAGCTAATTGAGCAATTCAAATATATGTAATCAAACATTTGAGAATAATTTTGAGCACCTAATCATGCCTCCCCACTAGAAACTTTTGGACCCCAAAAATTATTTAATTATTGAATATGTGGATGAGGATACATCATCCTCACCATTTCAATCTCAATCCATTAGAATTTTCTTGAATTCAACAATTTGAGCTTTTCATGAAAACCAATGCCAAAAAAGGGGTGAAATTGTAGGATGGTGTCGTATTTGGAGGAATTTGTGGAGCGATTAGTGCCAAAAATTGAGGAAGTCATAACTTACTTAGTTTTTGACCAAATGCGAAGCAGAAAGAGGCTACACAGGAATTTTTTGGCGCTTTGGAGCCATTGGAACAAGTTTATGAGTTGTTTGAGCATTACAAATGTATGTAATCACATCTTTGAGCATAATTCTGGGCACCTAATCATGCCTCCACACTAAAATATTTTGGACCCCAAAATTTCTTTCATTACTGAACATGTGGATGAGGGTAAAAGCCATTTACCCTTCCATTTCCAATCCAATGGAATTTTCTAAATTCAATAGTTTGAGCTTTGCTTGGGTATGTTTTCATTCAATGTTTTTTTTTATGATAATTTTCTCAATAAATTCACATAAAACCTATGGTTAACATGAAATTTACCTCATAATCCTCAAGAAATATGTTTATAATCTAAAGATAAAATTCACACAACAAAACTAATTTTCTCATTCAGATCAAATTGGTATCAAAGCATACCAAAATAGACACACTATTTTATAGTGGTTCTGAAGCCAATTTGATTTCTAAGGACCTAGGTAAGAGGTTACATATAAAAACTATTTCACATCGAATACCTTATCCTGTAGGCTACATATACAAGAATGAAACCTTGGAGGTAACAAGGAAATGCATCCTAAGGTTTATAATCAATTCAAAATTTCTTAACGAAGCTGAACTTCATGTAAATCCATTGTTGGCAATATGATGCAATGTGTTGTCCTTGATGGCAAGCCACTTGATGAAGATGATGGCAACACTTGATGAATATGATGACAACCCACTTGATGAAGTTATTCTTGACTTGATGGACTTGGTAATGATGTGAATCTGATGTGATCTGATGTGTCTACAGAGCAACTCAGTTGTAATGATGAAAGGAATTTCAGTATGTGCTAGAACAATGATGAAAAGTGTGTGTCTCAAGGAATACGTGGGTTTGTCTAGGAGAAGTAGCGTATGCACGTGGAAAAGTACGTGCCAAGTCGCGTATGCTAAAATGTGTTCTAAATATGAAAAACCAGGGGTTACTACCATGGTATTGACCCATTGTATTGAGCACTAGTATGTCTATGAGATCCCATCCAGGAATACCATTGGAAGTAATGTGGTTTTGGCTCATGGTATTGAAAAAGGATAAACCTATATAAGGAGAAGAAAATCATTGTGCAAGGGTGTGCATGAGTCTGGGTTTGAATGAATACTCCACTTTGAAGTATGTCTGTATGGAAAGGGTAACAGTTTGATGATAGATCTGAATCTATGATGCACCTATGAAGAAATGGATGAAGAAGGTTATCTAGATCTGAAATGTATTTGTATCCTCTAAATATGTTTGTGGAATGTTTAAATCTGAGATGAGGCGAACATCTATTTGAAGTGAAGAGTCAAATTTGAACTGAATATCTGATCTGAAGAAGTATGCTGCCCTGTAATGTCTGAAGTTCTATATGCAAGTTTGTCGCAGAGGAAACACGTATATATGCGGGTTTGATGAAGAAAAAGCGCGTATGGATTGTTTTGTAATATGAAGATGTATACGTTGGTTGATGTGAATGGAAGCGCGTATGTATGCGGTATCAGTGAAAGGAAAGTGCGTATGAAATCTAGGGTTAGCTGAAGAATGAAGTATGAAATCTCTGCTCTATTCTGCTGTGTTGCTGCTATCTGTTAATGATGTATTATACAGTTCTGGGTTGTCTGAATTGATAAGTTTGAGTTTATGATTGAGCTTAAATGTGTGGAGTGGGTTCAGTCTAAAAATATGATGAAAAGTGGCCTGCAAGTTGTACTCTAAAGAAATCTTTTGGATCAAGTGTGAAAATTGATGAAACGTGGTCCATGGTGGTGCTGAGGGTTGTAGCCTTCAGTCAGGGGGTTGTAGCTCCCTTCCAGGTGAGGCTGGTAAATGAGATCGGAGATTATTTCCTCCCTTCGTCAGTAGAAATTCCTAAGGTGGGTCTTTTTGCATATTGAGCTCGTCTGTACATTTATAGTTGTAAGATGTTTTTTCTTTTCATCAAATATTGAAATTTGAACCATGACAACGGTGGTTTCTCGACTTGAGTTTTCCACCTAAATCCTGGTGTTCATGTCTTGATGCTTATGTGTGGTGGTTTATTTTGTTATTACTGCACTTCTTACTGTTAACTAAACATCATATGAATGAATGATCCAAAGATCTAAGTTAAGATTTAATGGCATAACAAGATCTCTACATATACGCGAGTTTTGTGAAGGGTATCCGCGTATATACGCAAGTATGGTTTAGTAAAGTAGTGTATAGGTTTTAGAGCATGAAAAAGTAAAATTTTTGAGTATGCCCTAAATACTGATTCAACCCCCCCCCCCCCCCCTCCCCCCCACTCTCAGTATTTTTCCCAACAATTGGTATCAGAGCAGGTCCTTCTGCAGAAGCTTGATCGCTTGAAGGAGATCCGTCGCAATGGGAAGTCATGAAGGGACAATGTCTATAAGGCTACCTCTGTTCAATGGAAATGATCTTTTATTCTGGAAGATACGAACAAAAGCATATCTGCAAAGTCTTGGTGTAGAAGTATGGGCAATCGTGGAAGAAGGGTATCAGTATCCGAAAAGTATTCCTACTGATGCAGCAGAAAGGAAGAAATATGAAGTCAATGCCAAAGTATCAATGTTCTATTAGGAAGCATGTCTGAACCAGAATTTGCTAAAGTGATGCAGCTAAATTCAACAAAAGAAATATGGGACAAAATCATTCTGAGCTATGAAGGAGATACAAAGGTAAAAGGTGCAAAACTCCAAACTCTCAGAATTGAATATGAAAATTTAAGGATGCATAGTGATGAGAGTATTGCCAATTTCTTTTTACGTCTAGATGATATTGTAAATCGTATGAGAAGTTTGGGTGAAACCATAACCAATACTACTCTGGTGGAAAAAGTCTTATGTTAAGTCCCTATATTACTAGTGTAGCCCCTTATTATGTTAGTGTAGCCCCCCTTATTGTTATTATTGTACCCCTGTAACCCCCATATTGTTATTATTGTGCCCTTACATTATTATTGTTAGCTCGGCTAGGATTACATTGTGGCCCCACTAGGATTATATTGTGGCCCCATGGACTCCTACATATAGAAGGAGGTTTGTTCATTTGTATCATCCAAGAATTGTTCATTTATGTAATGTATTGGAGGATTTTCTCAGTGGCTTATTTCTAAAGGCTGAATATCTGCTCTTCTCTTTTGGGCTAGTTTTATTTTAGTGCTCAGGCTTTGGATTCTAGAGGTTTCGCTGCTCCAAGGTTTCGCTGCTCAAACAGGTCATCGTGGCATTTCTTTAAATAGAATTTTTCTCTGAGAGTTTCAGAGCTATTTGAAATATTTAGGGTGGGAAGCCGAAATTTTGAGGAAGCTTGCATAAAAATTTCAGAGCTTAGTTCGCAATATTTTCGGAGATATCATCTGTGGAAGTAAGGTCTGTTTTCAAGCTCCTAAACAGGTCATCGTGGTATTTTCGCTATAAATTGTTTTCTACGAAGGTTCAGAATCTGAAATTCACATGGTGCGAAGCTGAAATCCTGAGGAAATTCGTCAAAAAATTTCAGAGCTTGGTTCGCAATATTTTTGGAGATATGATCTGTGGAAGGTAGTGCTTTTTCAGGCTCCTGAATTGCATCTCAAAGAGGTGATCGTGGGAAAAGTTCAATAGCTCTCTCTATCGAAGATTGGATTGGAGTTCCGTCAAAGTGGTGGTAAGTACGACGCATTGGATTTCTTCGCTATCAATTTGAGAGGGATAAACTGATGACGCATCCTTAGGATTGTACAAGTTCGCTCTACTGAACTAGTCCATAATTAGGTCATTGCGGGAGATTGGACACAACTTTGTCTTAGAGAATCCAAATTAGGTCAGACCTGTGGCATTCAAAAGAGAATTCAGAGGGCTACTACAGTACTAAATTTCAGATATTGAAGATCTGCAATCACAGAGATAATACAATTTCAATATCGAGCTCCTAAAATCAAGTAAAAAGTGTGTATTGTTTTTCCCGAATTGCATAAATCTTGTTTGAAAAATCAGTTTGAAGTGATTCCAAAGGACTATTGAGCATATATTTCAGTATTTAATTCTGAAATGCCTCCTAAAAATAATTCAACACCCATTAAGCCCTCAGAAATCTATACTATGATGCATGAAGTGGAAGAATTGCAGTATGAGATATCAAAATTACGGTACCAAGTGCAACAAATTTCGATCTTACGAAGAGAAACCGAAGCTGACATAGATGGTTTAAAAGAAGAAATGGAGGCTAATTTGGATGGTTTGAAGGATAAAATAATAGCTAATATGGATGATAAATTAGTGGAATATGACATCGAGCATCAACAACAAGTTCTCCAACTCTCAAAGGATAACCTAACTTTGGTACAGAATCAGGGTATAATCTAATGGCTAACGAGAATGGAACCGCTAACGGGGTCAAGCAGAAAGAAGATTCTGAAGTAGTCTACAAAACAGAAATAGAGCAAGTACGATCCAATTTCCAGAGTATCTCGAAGAGTGGAAGAACTGCTATAAAAAGATTCACATGGGAGGATGAGAATTTTATACATAAGCATCAGGAAATAATCGAGCGTTGAGGACAACACTTGTTTGAAGGAGAGGGCATGTTAAGTCACTTGTTAATAGTGTAGTCCCTTATTATGTTAGTGTAGCCCCCACTTATTGTTATTATTTGTGCCCACAGCAACCCCATATTGTTATTATTGTGCCTTACATTATTGTTATTGGGTCGGCTAGGATGCATTATGGCCCCACTAGGATTATATTGTGACTTATGGACTTATGGACTCCTATATATAGAAGGAGGTTTTGTTCATTTGTATCATCCAAGAATTGTTCATTCATGTAATGTATTGGAGGTTGCCCCCTCGAAGTGGCTTATTTCTAAGGCGTGAATATCTCTTTTCTTCTCTTTTTGGAGCTGGTTACACAACACCTAAGATCTCTGGCTTCAAAATTTGAGTCAAAAGTATCAGCTATTGAAGAAAGGCAAGATCTGCAAACTCTTACTATTGTTCAACTACATGGTATTCTAACTGCTTATGAAATGAGACAAGGAGGTCCCTCTCAAATCGAAGAAGCTTCTTTTAAGGTATGTGCAAAAGGAAAAGAAAAGGTAGATGTCAAGGAATCAAATTATATATCAGAAGAAGAAGAAGCAAATTTTGTGAGAAAACTCCAACTAGGAACTAGAAGATTCAAAGGTAAGCTTCCCTTCAAATGTTTTGCTTGTGGAAAAGTTGGTCATTATGCTGCTAAATGTCCTTATGAAGATAACCATGGTAAAGGGAAACAATTTGAAAAGAGAAAGAGTTATTATGCAAATGAAGTGTCAAGTGAAGATGAAGAAGATTTTGACCAAGAACTACAAGTGCTCATGGCAAAGAAGCAAAAGAAGAAGGCCACTGAAAAGGAGACATCTCAGAAAACATGTGCAGCAAAAAATGAAGAAGATAAAACAGGTATTGATAATTGTTCTTGTGATTCACTTTCTTGTGTATGCAATGATGAAGATAGTGAAAGGAATATAATGGATCCAGAGGAAGCTCTCAAGATTAAATTTGAAGAACTACAAATATCATCTAATAAGAAAGAATCTATCTACAAAGAGATGATCTCTCAAATGAAAGAACAAATAGAAATGCTGAATGGACAGGTAGACAAGCATCAAAGGTTTCATACTTATGCATCCAATCGAATTAAAAGACTAGACATAGAAATCAACGATCTCAATGCAGATCTCGAAAAATAAAACAAGAAGAATGCAAGACTTGAAGCTGAAATCATTTCTCTCAAAGAAGATCCGTAAAAACTTGAAGTAGAAAACATCTCTCTGAAAGCATATTTGGAAAAATCAAACAAGAAGAATGAAGAACTTGAAGCAGAAATCATCTCTCTGAAAGCAAATCTCGAATCTTCAAATAAGAAGAAGGAAGAACTCTTACAAACTTTTCAAGATCAAGAAAATGGGTTGAAAGAAGAGATTCTAAATCTGAATGATCAAGTAGAAGAAGGAAAAAGGGTCGACGAAAGTATGAAGAAGCAATGCCAAATATTGGAAGTTGAGGTAAACATTCTCAAAGGTAAATTAGAAGAAAAGGATAAACTTTTGAGGTTTCAAGATAGTACTAAGATTCTGGATAATATTCTTAGTAGTCAAAGGTCTCCTTCTATCAAACTTGGTTTGGGTTTTCATGAAACGGTTAAAGGAGAATCTAGCTCACAAGGAAGTGCTAAAGATTCAAAGGATGTCAAAAGGGCAACAAAAGGGACAACCTGGAGTAGTGAAAGAGACAAAAGGGCAACCAACAAATATGAATTCTCAAAGGAAATCTTTCTCTCCTAACTATAGAAGTATGAATAATGTTGAATGCTTTAAATTTCATAATTATGGGCATGTTGCAGCAAATTGCAGAAGAAGATCATTTCAGTCACAATCAAACAGATTCTATTCAAAAAGGTACTCTTGTTTCTTCAAGGGATATTGTTTTTCATGCAACAAGTATGGTCATAAAGCAACTGATTGCAATAGAAGGAAGAACAGAGAAACATACTATGATCCTTATGCTTACTTCTCTGGTCATATAAGACGTTATGCTTGTAACAAGTATGGACATGTGGAAAAAGAATGCAGGATGAACAGATCTAAGAAGTTGGATAATCTTCAGCACACAATTAGAAATTTCAAGCAAAGCTGGAATAGGAAGGAGGACAGGTCAGAAACGTAGGGAATAATGACCCTACAGTAGTCATCCGCTTCTAAAGCTTACTTCTCTAAATGACTGTAGGACAGATGTGAGATACATTATAGGGATTAATAATGTATCGTCATAGGGGGAGTGATGTATGATGATTCTCATTATTCTAGTTTTTCTGGTTATAATTATTTCTGACAGAGCATCTGATATGCAGAAGACAGGTACAAGTGGTACAAACTCAGGGGGAGATGAAGGAATGTGAAATTTTCAATGTGTCACTTTCCATACATGGGTTCTGTGAACTAAATACGCATATACACACAAGTTACAATGGAGACAGTCGCGTATGCACTTATGACAAGGAAATTTGTATGACAGCTGAAGATCAGGAGCATAGGTTCAGGGGGAGCATCAGTCTGATTGTTAATGATTGTATTATTGGCACTGTTTCTGTTTATTTCTCAGTTCTAAATGATGATGACATGTTACATGGTTTCTTGTGATGAGCCCAGTTTGCTTTTTGCTGAAGAGTATTCTTTTCTTTCACACATGGATGAGATGGTAGTCTTATGATTCAGAGATAAGGACAGATCATGCAGAGATTGTTGCTGATAACTTGCTGTTGAAAGTATTCAGGTTGCAAAAACTAAGGAGGAGCCTTGGTCATATGGAAAGGATGCTTGGATGCACATTTTCAGGGGGAGCATTAGCCTTGCTGAGTATAATGCATTGTTGGCATTATGATGGTTCTATAATATGATCTCTCTCTTGAGGTCTTTCTGGTATTGGTCATAAAAAGTCATATTTGTAATTTGATGAAAAGGTCATGTTGAGACTTATGATGTAAAATTGTAATATTCAATCATGTAAGGACTTGTTCAATGTGTAAACCCACTTGGTTGGGTAGTTGGATCAAAATGTGTAAGCCCACTTGGTTGGGTAATTGGATTAAATTGTGTAAACCCACTTGGTTGGGTACTTGAGTCTCATCTGTAAATACACTTGGTTGGATCTTTGATATAAGTATGAATCCTTGGTGATAGGAAGGTCATAGAGTCATGTACTTCATTGAAAAAACATGTTTGAAGATCCGGCATGAACTCAGGGGGAGCATGGTAACTTCAGTGCACATCAGATCTACAACGCTCTTCTTGCTACATAAGGAGAAAAAACCTTCTGTTGGTTTTGATCCGCCCTTTGCCCTTGATGTCAAAGGGGGAGAGTGACATGGTGTTTGAATAGGGGGAGAATATCTTTATGCTTAATGTATTTATCTGTTGTGATCAAACACCATCGTGGTTGCCATCAAGTCCAAAGGGGGAGATTGTTGGCAATATGATACAATGTGTTGTCCTTGATGGCAACCCACTTGATGAAGATGATGGCAACACTTGATGAATATGATGGCAACCTACTTGACGAAGTTATTCTTGACTTGATGGACTTGGTAATGATGTAAATATGATGTGATATGATGTGTCTACAGAGAAACTCAGTTGTAATGATGAAAGGAATTTCAGTATGTGCTAGAACAATGATGAAAAGTGTGTGTCTCAAGGAATACATAGGTTTGTCTAGGAGAAGTAGCGTATGCATGCGGAAAAGTACGTGCCAAGTCACGTATGCTAAAATGCGCTCTAAATATGAAAAACCAGGGGTTACTACCATGGTATTGACCCATTGTATTGAGCGCTGGTATGTCTATGAGATCCCATCCAGGAATACCATTGGAAGTAATGTGGTTTTGGCTCATGGTATTGAAAAAGGATAAACCTATATAAGGAGAAGAAAATCATTGTGCAAGGGTGTGCATGAGTCTGAGTTTGAATGAATACTTCACTCTGAAGTATGTCTGTATGGAAAGGGTAATGGTTTGATGATAGATCTGAATCTGTGATGCACCTATGAAGAAATGGATGAAGAAGGTTATCTAGATCTGAAATGTATTTGTACCCTCTAAATATGTTTGTGGAATGTTTAAATCTGAGATGAGGCGAACATCTGTCTGAAGTGAAGAGTCAAATATGAACTGAATATCTAATCTGAAGAAGTATGTTGCCATGTAATGTCTGAAGTTCTATACGCAAGTTTGTCGCAGAGGAAACGGGTATATACGCGGGTTTGATGAAGAAAAAGTGCGTATGGGTTGTTCTGTAATATGTAGATGTGTACGTTGGTTTATGTGAGTGGAAGCGCGTATGTACGCGGTATCAGTGAAAGGAAAGCGCATATGAAATCTAGGGTTAGCTGAAGAATGAATTCTGAAATCTATGATCTGTTCTGCTGTGTTGCTGCTATCTGTTAATGATGTATTCTACAGTTCTGGGTTGTCTGAATTGATAAGTTTCAGTTTATGATTGAGCTTAAATGTGTGGAGTGGGTCCAGTCTAAAAATATGATGAAAAGTGGCCTGCAAGTTGTACTCTAAAGAAATATTTTGGATCCAGTGTGAAATTTGATGAAACGTGGTCCATGGTGGTGCTGAGGGTTGTAGTCTTCAGTCAGGGGGTTGTAGCTCCCTTCCAGGTGAGGCTGGTAAATGAGAGCAGGGGGTCGTAGCTCCCTTCCAAGGGAGGCTGGTAAACGAGAGCAGGTGGGTGCCTGCGTACTGGTATGAGTGTGCGCCAGTACATAATTGTAAGATGTTTTCTTTATAATAAAATATTGAAGGCTGAGACAACGGCAGCGGTGGTTTTCTCCCGACTTGGGTTTCCACCTAAAATCCTGGTGTTCATGTGTGATTCTTATGTGTGATGGTTTATTCTGTTATTACTGCACTGCTTATTGTTAACTAAACATCAGATGAATGAATGATCCAAAGATCTAAGTTAATATTTAATGGCATAACAAGATCTCTGCATATACGCGAGTTTTGTGAAGGGTATCCGCGTATATATGCGAGTATGGTTCAGTAAAGTAGCGTATGGGTTTTAGAGCATGAAAAATTAAAAGTTTTGAGTATGCCCTAAATACTGATTCACCCCCCCCCCCCCTCTCAGTATATTTCCCAACATCCGCTTGAGATTTCAGGTACTATTTTGGGAAGTCCTTATATTTATAATATGAGGGAAACATTTCATTTCCATGAGAATAAGTACCACTTGTTCAAGAATGGAATTAAGTACATAGTTAGAGTGCATATGAAGAAATGATTTTTTATCCTATGCATTCAGGAAAAATGAAGAGGATAGTGAATGCAAGTCAAAATTTTGTTTTGTTAATGTTCAAGCATAATGATGTTTTGAATGAGACCATTAAAGAAGATGCATCAAATGAAAAATATTATTTCATTGATGTTTCTAATGGTTGTAATAAGATGTTTTAGGGTTCTAACATGTTTCCTTTCAAAAGAGGTAAACAAGATGTGAAATATTTGCAACAATCCACATCATTGTTGTATAGTGATGGGAACAAGAGGATGCTGCTGATGGTGCAAAAATCAAAGAAAGATGAAAAAAAGGGAATATGTTCCAAAATTAATTATTTTTGGTTTCAAAATGGTACATGGAAATGGTGAAAAAACTCGGTCAATAGTCGACACAAGTACAAGGAAAGAGTATCTAAAAATCGCCATGTCGATAGTGTTCGAGGTGGGAAAGTTTTCAAGTTCTTTAAGTTTACATTCACTGACAATCGAGAAGGGAACATGTTTATTTCTTAAAGGATAGTTTCTTGTTCTACAAATTCTAGGAAACTGATGCAAGATGATATCTACAACATCAAGATAGGGTCTCTAGAATCAAGGAAAAAGATTAGTTTTCATGAAAAACTCAAATTGTTGAATTCAGGAAAATTATAGTGGATTTAGAATAGAAGGGTGAAGGGTTGTACCCTCATCCACATTTATATTAATGAAAGATATTTTGGGGTCCAAAATCTTCTAGTGTGGAGGTGTGATTAGGTTCTCAAAATTATGTTCAAAAATGAAATTTTTCGGAATGGTGTGAAACTCGAACGACTGTGTTGATCTCATCATTATGAATTTAGCACAACTAGTTTCAAGGAAAACCAACACTGTATGCTCCCAGAAACAAATTATGTATGCTATATCAAATACGCAATTTTCTAGAAAAACAATTGCAAGGAAATCCCAGTCAGTAGTCCATACTGGTGACTGGGCATGCACATGTGGTAGGTTGACTTGGTCAAAGGATTTCCTTCGATGAATGAGATTGTTCCAAGTGGAACTGCCTGGTTGGTTTTTTATGGTGCGATTTGATTGGTTTTATGGAGGCCAATCAGAGGTTGCCACATAGCCCAGCGAGGGTAACTGGTGGGTGGGGGTAAAACAAGTGACCTATAGGAATCCAACACAAATATTTTTCCACCACGCCATACCATTGATACTTAACATATATTGGATTCAACCTATAGTTAAATTTTAATGGTTTTGGAGTTGGGGGCGGGGGTCGAGGTCTAGCCCCAGCCCTAGTAACCATGCCACGGGAAAGACCATGGGTAGGAGGCTAGCCCCGTGCCCCCACCCTCTACACTAATTATAACACCAAACCATCGCCGCAAACATGTGACACACCGAGATAGCTTGCAAAAAGATGTATAGTTATTCGCTTGCACAAAACTTGACCATGTAGTTAGCTGCTTGGACAAACCTTGAACACAGAGTTAGTTGCCTCATGTGGCAACTAATGGCACTAACCTTTAGTGGTTAGTTAACTAGACAATTGAGATTTTAATAAAAAAATATATTGCGCCAAAAACCATAGTTTGGTTTATGGATTTAAGGCATCATTGGGTGTTTTAACTGTCTGACAATTTCACTCGAAATTTTGGGAAACTGTCGCCCAATTAGAAGAAAGAGGAGAGAAAATGTAGGATGGTGCTAGATTTGGAGGAATTTGTGGAGTGGTTAATGCCAAATATTGGGGAATTCATAACTTATTTTTTGACCAAATTTTAAATAGAAAGAGGCTACATAGGCATTTTTGGGCATTCTGGAGCCATTGGAAAAGGTTTAGAGTTTTTTGAGCATTGAAAATGTATGTAGTCATACGTTTGAGCATAATATAAGAGGGCCAACTCATTGGAAGATGGACCAAGGAGACATAGCCCAAGCGGGGTCAACTCCTTTATCATGTGTTGTTGTGTTACTATTTATGGTGATGTCAATGTCTATTATATGCTATTGTTTAGTGTTTTGTTTATGTTAATTCACTAGTAGAAAATGATGAAATTAGTGACAAGGTGACTAAAAAAGTAAGTCACTGCAATTATTTCAAGCGATTTACTACTAAATTTGAGCAATTTTAAGTGATTGAACTAAAAATGACTAACTTAAATGACTAATTTAGTATAGGAATAAAATATATGACTAGCTAATAAGTGACTAAACTAAAAATGACTAATTTAGTCTAGGAATAAAATATATGACTAGATAATAGGTGACTCAACTAAAAATGACTAACTTAAATGACTAGTTTAGTCTAGGATTAAAATATATGACTAGATAATAAGTAACAAAATTAATAATGATTAACGTAAATAACTATTATAGTCCAAGAATAAAAATAGGACCAAATAATAAGTACAACAAGTATATGAATTATTCATATATGTTAGTAGTTTTTAATTCTGGACAAAATATTTGTTATGGGTTTTTTGTGGCATTTTTACTCTTGAGTAGGTAAATCCCCTATGCGGACAGAGGTGATCCCTCTATCCCTAGGGTGGTTCTAGTAGCAAGAGGACATGCTAATGTGTCAATCCCTGGTTAATGAATGAAATGAGTCGTGATATATTATCCTACCCATGATCCAATGCAGTTTTCGTAGTTGTAGCAGCAGTCTCCCGATCCTTGTCCCGATATGTCAAAATCCTTCAGAAATGGTACTTGGATGCCTGGACAAAGATCAAAGGACAAAAGAAATGTACAAGACAATATTTTTACTCATAACTAGATAATTAGTCAAGGATAATTAAACATATTGCGTAAGATAAATCACATCAACAAAAAATGGGAACCAAAACATCAATCATGTATTCAACTAAGAGAAATAAAGAGATTACAACTGGAGCCTTGACGTCACAGCCTCCTTCAGTGGGTCCAGTCAAAACAAATCTCAAAAATTACTTGGGGAATTTGGATATTGTGAGGAAATAAGCCTAATCTCTATCTCAACAGGGGTCTCTCTTTGCACTATCTCACACCAAATATATCAGATTGTTTCAAAAAAATGTTCAGCAGTTCCTCTTCAACTAGCTGCATATATGTGAGAGAGATGTATTTATAGAAGGAGAGGAGGAGTTTGGGATCCCTCTAATGGTGGAAGGGGGGCCTTATCCTTTGGGAGGTTTCCTGAAAAGGAGTAAATAAGAAGCCAAAGGAAGGTGCTCGACGTTATTTAGTTGAGCAACCCAAGCTAACTCACCCACGAAGTAGTTAGCATGGAAACTTTGCTTCTATATTAAAAAAAAAATCCAAAAATAGCTCAGCATGGGAAGCTCACTAAGACATAGCACCAATGGGCGTAGGGCTTAGTGTTAATTTCCTTTATGGGCGCGAGGCCATAATTGCCTGCCATTCGCCAACCCAAAATCATGTGTTTTTTATGGTCTGTTCCAAGAGAGGTTAGTAGAGGAAATGTTATTCTCATGGAAAGGGATGCAATGAAACTTTTTTCAAGGCATGAAACTTCATATAAGTTAGAAATGGTCCTCCAATGTGTGGGATGGGGATTGCAAAGACAGTGAAAAAATATTATGTAACAGATGCCCCCTAAAGCACGAGGTCCGAGAGAGAGGGAGGAGTGAAATGCTTTACAAGAATTTGTTCGAACCAAATACCATTGTCAAAAGACATGCAAGTACAAATACAATTTATATATCTGATACATGAACATGTGGCATGGGTGCAACCATCCATAATAGAGTACATAAAAACTAAGATCTCAGGTATGGATGCAACCATCCAGAAATAAGGATCAACAAATAGACTCAGGTATGGTCACAACCATCCAATCAAAAGAGTCATGCATATAGTTATGATAAGCCAAAATATAATGCAGCCTAGATCTTATCAGAAAAAACCTAAGGTCTTGCGCTCCATATCGACCTGAGCAAGTAAAAATTCAAGCATGCGAATATGTGAGCTGAAGTCAAACATGTAAGAAAGTCACCTAATTACTAGCCAATGATGAAAGTTGTTAAAAGGCATGAGAGAAACCAACAATAATGAAAATGCCTCTCAAGGTACAACTAGTACAATCAATATAATCTAAACAGTGATATTTCATCGAACACTCGCAAAATCACTCAATTGAAGGCCATTGATGTGGACTTGTCGTCAAATGCGAAGAAATTGTCATTAAGGCATGCAAGCTCCAAGGTGCTGGAAGGGAGTCTGTACATCAACTTCCTGGATAATGAGTTGAAGACGACAGGAAGTGACATGGTCTAAGGAGGGCCATAATGTTTCCCACATCATCGACATAAGACATAAGAACATCATGATAGTGAATCACGACCAAAAAAGAGAATCAAAGGGAGCTTAAAAATTGCAATCGAAAACTTCTCTGCAACATATCAATGACACAACTCCGGATTTGCCAATATTTGAAATCAATGGATCTGAGGTCATGATGACATGGAAAAGAGTAGATGTGAGGCAAAAACAGATTACCCATATCCATGGAGGAAAAAATGACGAAATTAGATGTCCCCAACCCCAGATGAATGCAAATGAGTGTCATGTTCAGGAGTGACATACTCTCGAAACAACTGAGAATTGGTTCCATTTTCCCCCACCATTGCTAGAAAGTACCCCAATTATTTTTGGAAAACAAGATTGAAGGGGATAGCATGTGCTTTTCATGTAAGTTTTTCCTTTGTACAAATCCATCATAGTACCTTTTACGAGCCCTATGAAGGAGGAACACAATGAAGTCATGGTGACAGTTTCTGATGACATTTCGGGTTTAAAGAGTTTGACAAAGGAAGAACTCAACATGTTTTCATGTTTAGAGAGTTTGAAAAGAATAAAAAAAGAAAACTCCAGTAGTCCCTTTTCGTAGGTACTCTCACATATCCGAAAAGGTAGAAAACTGTGTCTTGGAGATCCTCTTAGCCGCGATATGGTAAGATATTATTTTTTCTTAAATAATCTATCCCAGCCTGAAAAAGGGGTAAACGTATACTGGGTAGATATCATTTCACAGCCATTTAATGAGTTCAAAATGACAATAGTCTCGACAATCTTTACAATTTTAGAGAGTCAGAAAAGAGCTGAAAGATGACTCCAACAGTGACTTTTTCATGTTTTTACTGAGTCTGAAAAGAGCATAAAATACAACTCATTACTTTATCGTCATCACATTGAGGACTTGTCATTGCACAAGAGACACACGTAAAACCCATTTCTTGAAATAACATAGCGAAATAGTCAAAAAATATGCTTTAAAACCTAATCAATGTTATGAAAAGTTATAAAATTCCAAATATGGTAGAAAATAAACTACCTTTCACTTTTACCTCTTGTGAGAAATTTGTTACACTTTTTCACTGCAATTTTGCGGCGTAGACAACGGGCAACCCAGAAGACCAATCTCAAATCCGTCAATTCCAGGTAAGAGCTTACATCCTTCCCTTCATTTTGATTGTACTTTCATTACCTGCAACCCCAATTTTGTAGATATGTGGGTGATTTTGCAAACATTATGGTGCGGTGGTTGGCACGGGTCTCGAACATGGACTCATGCCAACCAAGCTAAAATTTTAACAAGGGCATGCCAATTGGCGCGACTGTTTCTAAAACAGTCGAGCCAACTACAACAGACATGTTTAGCATGTAAATACAAATAAGCAGGCCCAAATTAACTATTCAAAAGATTTGGATTTTGCTACTGACAACCATATGGATGTTTTTGCAGGTGTGAAAAGGAAAAATGATGATCGAATGGAAAGAATGAGAACCTAGCAAAGAAGATGAGGAAGCCATGGGAAATTGAAGATGCATGGAAGCTCTTAGAGATTGCGGACTTAAGAAATTATTTATGGCACCATCTCTCAGAATTCAACCGGAGTTTTTGCAGTACTTGCTCAATGTTTGGGACGTTGATCAAGAAAAATTCATTATTCACAACCATGAACTTGAGATTGAAGTCTCATATTTTTATTTCATAACCAGACTGTCATAGTTGGGGGTAGTACCAATCCTAATTGGCACCCGGCTCTCAAGGGAGAACATGAGTATGGTTATTGACAGGGTATGCGTGGGGGCAAGGAAAGGATCGGGAAGCAGAAACATTGGCATCCAAACTATTCCGGATTTGGCACTAAAGGTAGTGTTACACACCATCACATGAACTGATGGATCACAAGTGCTGCACGAGGCCAGAAAAACACAACTACTTATTTTTGTAGATTGCATGGCACCGACCTTCTACAACTGGGCAGAGGCGGTAACAATCAACATGAAGCATCAACTGAAAAGATTCTAGAAATCAAAACTGAAGAAGTTCTGCTACGGGTCCATATTGGTATCATTCATCTTGGAATGACTACCAATCTTCCAACGTCACAAGGTAATAGTTCCGACACCACCAACCTAGGAGCCACAGATGGCATGTTGGCTCTCATTTTTTATCTCTTTTTGTTTAGGAAATACACCTTATTCTTCCATATTATCCATCTACTCACCATCATATCCACCTTATATTGACCTAAATATGCATATACATGTATTTAATTTATGTTTTTCAATTATTAGATTTTTTTGTAAAAAATGAAATTTAAGTGCATTTTTTGATAGTAACAAAAATTCCTGTAATAGCATTATGGTTTGGATAAGTGCAAGAAACTTGGGTGTCAGCTACATATGTTTCTAGAAAGCTTGAGAACTATTAATAAGAGTATACCTATTGGCACAGTCAAATTGAGCTTTAATAGGCCGAGTCAAAGGCGCTCAAACATGACCAGTCTTTATAGAGGATCCCTAGAAACTAGGTCAAAACTCTTATTTTGTGGCATTTGCTAGATTATGATGGATATGATAGATGAATTCGACTTGATATGATAGGATAAGAATATTTATGATTACTTGAACTATTTTAGATGAGTTTATTATTTCTGGGACTTGGCGACATAATTGAAGATATGTTCTATCATATTTTGATGTTGTTACATTTTGGTTGATTGATTGAAGTCTTAAATAGCTAAACTTACCTTCAGTGTGTGAGGCAAGGGTGGAGGGCCCCCACATCGAGCTAATTTCACTTCTTATTTTATTTCGTAGCTACAATTTTTGAATTAGTTTGCTTATGTTTAATTTGTTTATGCTGATTATTTTCAAGTATTGATGAATCTCATGGTCATCCTTAACCTGCTTATGAAAGGAAAAACAAGTGTTTAAATTTAAGCACTCTTTGTATATAATCAATATTTTTAGCTATAATTCATCTTTACATGCCTTTACATGCTTTTATTGCTGATGGATCTTAATCTTGTTTCTATTCTGCATACGAAGAGACAAACTAGTATTTAAAGTTAAATACTTCTTCTATCTGATTAAGAGATTATAACTAAAATTCGTCTTTCCTGCTTTTCTGAATTCCTGTTTTAACAATAGCATTACTGATAAATGAATATATGATGAAGGAAAACTAGGAACTCTTCTGTGAATAGCCTCTTCAATTATTTCATGTATCTTAATATATTGTTTAGTTAAGTAGTTTTATTTCTAATTCACACGGTACTCTTGTTAAGAGAAGGAAAAAAAAATCTCCTAAGTTAGGAGATTCTTCTGCTTCTAATTACACATCTGAATTTAGAAATTTTTTAAGTTGGATTTATATTTGTAATATGCATTTCCATAATAATCAATAAACCATTTTCTAAATTTATCGCAACTAAAACTCATATACTTTGGGGACGCTTCTAAGTTCCACTAACCCATATTGATAATAAATACTTGCATTATTTTACAACAGTAAATTGACCCAACATTTTGGCATTGTTGCTAGGGAAGCATATTTTAAAACGGTCAAAATAGGAAAATAAAAAGATTAAAAGACAAAAACAATATAAAATCACCAAAAACAACAAAAACATAGTTTTTCTTTCAAGCAATGTTTTCTTATGCCTAGAGATAGAGATAAAAAGGTATATTTGTGAAACAACACCCCCCAAAAGCTCATTCATCCATAGGATTAACAACACCGGTTGCTGGAAAACTTACTATAAAAGAGTTAGAGGAAAAGCAGATATCGGGAAAAAGATTAACTTTAGTTCAAAGACAAATCTATTTTTCCTTAGAGGTAAAGAAAAAGCAATCACCTAAAGAACCTCTTTCCACTTGGAAGCAAAAAGACACAAGAAAACCAACTGTTTAACAGCTAGAGCAACCTATCCTTGAGGAAATCAAAGTAGTTAAAGAAATAAAAAGCCAACCTTCTATTGAAACACTACAAATCTCTAAACAAGAAATGCCTAAAGAAGGATAAGGATCAAATAGATTAAACATGACTCTTGAACAAATATTATAATATGAAAGAGAGAAAATGGAATGGCAAAGACAAAGAGAATAAGAAAGAAGAATTGAAGTGGAAAGAAAGGAAGAAGGAGTTAGAAGAATAGAAGCACCTCGAAGAATAGAGGAAGAAGAAAAAATGTTAGATGATCCAAATATAATAATGTAAAGTTAGGATAAAAATATTTATTAGATTAGGATATTTAATAAATATTAGAGACACTTAGAAATAGAATATTGTTAGAAAAGATAAGACTCTAGAATAGAGTCGTATCTTATGCTCTAAAATAGGAATAAATTTAGTAGATTGGATAGAGGATCATTTATTGTAAATGGACACTTGTTTTTTTTTCAGGTGGTCCATAACTAAATTAAGTTAGGACATATAGATTATAAATAGGTTAGTCTCCTAATTGCAAATTAGTGGAAGTTTACGTTCGTAAACTCCTACATTTTTTTATGTAATTTATTTTCCATTTTTAATAAAATTATGTCTGAGGAAACTTCTGTGTTAATGTGGTATCAGAGCCACTAGTAATGCAGATGTCGTGAAGGTGGAGATTTCAGCTATGCAGGATTTTGGAAAATTCTACCAATCAAGTTAATTGGTATGCAATCTATTCAGCGTTTATTAAGGTAAAGAAATTTGATTTTTTTATGAGTATTTATCCATAGATTGTTTAACCTGTGATTTTATGTGAGCATCTCAAATTCATTTATAATTTTTGGTTCTTCCTCTATCTTCATAAAATCACTGTCATTTGTCCCTTCATTGTCTCCTTTTCGCCAATGTTTCTTTGAAATCAAGAGCCTTTTACTGTTTCTATCCCATTTTTTCCTGGCTTGGATACTTGAGATTAACTCCTTGTATGTATACCCTCTGTTGTCACAAATTTTCTTAAAAAAAATTTAAAATATGAAATCATAATCTGCAAAATCTTTATGGGTCTCGGGTATTTATAATTCACAATGTACCATTTTCAAATTCCAAGTCTGAGCTTTTAAAAGCAACCAAATCATTATCAACAATTTACTTCACATGAAACTTCAATGCATAAACATGATTCTCCAAGTATTTTATGTTGTCAAAATCCTAGCTATCTGGTCTTCAGTTGCTTGTGGATGATTCACAATTTACTTCACATGAGACTTCAATGCATAAACATGATTATCCAAGTATTTTATGTTGTCAACAGCCTAGCTATCTGGTCTTCAGTCGCTTGTGGACAAATCTCCAGTCCTTGAACGAGAACCTGAAGGTGACCTGGAACGCGATTGAGAGCCTTAGTGCCAATGTCTTCTTGGGGCAACATGAGATTGAGATTCCTTCTGAACTAATGGAGATTTAGGTACTAGATCACTATTCCCAATGCCAGCAGATACCTTCTTCCCATCTGGAGAGCATTGTGATGAGTAAGACCTCTGAATAGGTGAATGACCATGATCACTATCATGGGAGTTGGTTGGGGACCTGTGGTGTCTATCTCAAGGTGAAACAGAGTAATCATGTCCTAGCCTAGGTGCTAGAGAGTATGATCGTGAATGATTTCCACCTCTATAAGATTTTGGAATATTACTTAAGAGACCGTGACCTTGATCGAGAGCGAGCATAATGAGGTGATCGGTGTTGTCATTGACATTTCACTTTTCTAAGAACACACTATCCATGTGTTGCTGCTGAGTTGAGATTGTGTAGAGAAATTGAATTTTAGAGGTGAAAATTCAAATTGACTATATTATATTTGTTGGTGTCTGCATCCACAGCAAAATCCCCAAATCTGGAATCAACAAATACGAAGAGTGTTGTAACTAATTCTGTACCTCCCAATGCAGAGACAAATATAGAAGAATGTAGATAAAAAGGAAGCGCGCAACAAGGATCATTGGATCATTTTGTACATGATTGAGACATCAACTTTGGCCATTTAAAAAAAATAAAAAAAATTGTACTGTAAGTGGGATCATTTTTTTTTGGGAGTTGTAAGTTTTGTAATTGGAGTTATAGGGGAAAAAATTGAAATCTATTTTTTTTTATGGAGCAGTAAGGTGAAGTAGAAAATGTTGTCATTATGGAGGAATAAGGGTCATTAGTTGTAATTTTTACTTTTGAAAAACAAGGGTTATTATTTTTAACTCAAAGTATTTTTTACTTTGAGAGGGGGGGTAAATTTCTTTTTTAAGAAATTTGTAAGGGCATTGTCAAGTGGTCAAAGTTTGCAAAGATTTGATTGTAAACACTCAACGAGAATTTTACTAGAGCCAAGTGCAAAGCTTATTCATTTTTCTCCTTTTTTCAACGACTATACGAGGGTCAAGGCCAAGCCCTGATAGATCGCTTTTTCTTTGCATGCCATGTGTTATTTTTGGCGTGGCGTGTTTCGTGTGGCGAGTTGCTCATTTTTTCTTATGCTTGATTCTTTTGGTGCACTGCTTCAACACTACCATGTCAAAGTTAATTAATCTGTTATCTGAATATGATAAGCTAGAAGGGGTGAAATATTATAAGACATGGAAACGTCTAATTGAAAGCACTCTCATTTATAATGAATTGTGGCATGAAATATGTGATGGCAACATTAAGCCTAATAAAGCAACAGATGCAAATTCACTTGCAAAATTGGAAGTAAAAAATGCCAAGGCATTAACTCTTATAAAGGATTCAGTTAATAATGAAATGTACATACATATTGAAAATTCCTCAAATGCATGGACTAATTTACATACATTCAAAGATCTCTTTGATATACAACCTGAATCAAAGAAGGTTGATCTTTAATTAAAATTGCTTCAACAGAAATTAACTGAAGGTGGTGATGTCCTTGAGTATATTTCACGGCTTAAATACATCAAGCAAGAAATAATAAATGCTAGATTTCAAGCTGTCGATGAAAGTTTCTTGACTACGATTTTAATTGCTGCATTTACATCATCATATACACATTTTTTGGAAACTTTGCAAGTAACTGGAAAGTTAGAGAAGATAAATTTTGATGAATTGAGTGACATGTTAGCCCAAGATGATAAAATTTTTGGGAAGAAGAAGTAGATTGGAGAAGATGTCTTCTTCATCGAAGCCAGCTCAAGTAACTCCTCAGTTGATAGTTCAATAAATCAAGGAAGAGGAAATTTCAATCAAAGTCAAGCAACCCAAGTTCATGGTTTCATTCAAAGAAGAGGAAACAATTTCTACATAGGCTACAATTTAGGCAAGAGAAATTTTCAAGGAAGAGGCAACAATCAAAGCAGAGGATATAATCAATGCAAAGGAAAAATTCAAGGCAGAGGACAAAGTCTAGGTAGAGGAAAAACTCAAAATAGAGGCCAAAGTAGAGGCAGAGGACAGTATCAATGCAGAGGAAGAGATTTAAGACAAATTGTTTGCAGGAGATGTAACAAAGTTGGTCATTATGCAAAAGGTTGTCAAAATTCTATTGAGAAAATTCCCAACTTTCATCCAAACTCTACACAGTTTACAAATGATGAAGATGATCCTGATGGTTCCGAATATGTCTTCACCAACACAGAACCAATAGCTTTACAGGTTTTAACCTTTCTTAGAAGTGATTATGAAGATGCATGGATTATGGATACATCCGCAACTCAACACATGACTTTTCGATGTGACTCCTTTTGGAGTTTCAAACAATGCCATCTGAATTCAATATATCTTGCTGATAAAAGGAAACATACTCCTTCAGGAAAAGGTGTAGTTAAAGGTTCTTTTACCAGGCATTGGAGAAATAATGATTTCAAATGTATGGTATGTCCCAACATTTAAGAAAAAATTGTTATCTTTAGTCACGATTCGACAAGTAGGACATATGGTGACTATGGAAGATGGATTAGTTAAAATTAACTCAGTCAAATAGAACATGAAAAAAGTAATGATAGGTTATGAAGATGGAAAATTGTTAAGGATGAAAGGAACAATTATTTCAAGAAATTTTGACTTTGCAGGAGAAGAAAGTACAAACATTTCACTGATCATATTGTGGCATGTAAGATATGGCCATCTCAACTTTGACAGTCTCTCTCAGTTACAAAAACATGGAATGGTTAAGGGACTCCCAACCTTCAAAAGGGAAAATGAAAAATGTGAATCTTGCATTTTTGGAAAACAACATCGAGAGACTTTTCCTACAAGTTCATGGCATGCAAACAGGCATTTGCAGTTGGTTCACAGTGATATTTGTGGACCCTTACCAAATTCGCTCGGAGGATGCAGTTATTTATTACTCCTTTTTAATGATTTTAGCAGGATGAATTGGGTATATTGTTTGAAGAAAAAGTTAGAAGCATTTGAAAAGTTCAAAACTTTTTGTTAGCTTATTGAAAATGAAGTAAAGGAGAAGATTGGCACTCTTAGAACTGACAATGGAAGAGAATTCACTTTAAATGAATTAAAAATGTATTGAATGGATAGTGGCATAAAACGACATCTTACCAATGTCTAAACTCCACAGGAAAATGGAGTAGTAGAAAGAAAGAACCATACCTTGTTAGGAATGGCGCGATCTATGTTAACTTTCAAAAAGTTAAGTCCTTTATATTGGGCTGAAGAAATTCATACCACTGTCTACTTAAGAAATGGATTTGCCACTACATCTTTAGACATAATCATAACTTATGAAGCATGGTTGGGCTTCAAACCTCGGGTTAAAACATTTCAGAGTTTTTGGATCTGTATTTTATGCCTTAGTTCTGAAGGAAAAAGGAACTGAGATTGACGCACGAAGCTTGAAATGCACAATGATTGGGTATTCTGATGAGAAGAAAGGGTATTGATTTTTGTCGAATGGGAAATTTATTGTAAGAAGAGATGTGATTTTTGATGAAAATGAGAGTAAGAGTGTTGAAGAAGTTGAAAGTCTTCTTCAAACGTTAGAAACAAAATGTGATAAAAGAAACAGAAATTTACAAAGTTAACCAAATTCACAAAATTGGTATGAACTTGAGTTTCCTTCATCTGAAAATGATTCATCCAGTCTGCCTTCTTCACTAGAACCATCTAGGTCTTCTAGCAGTTCATCCAACTCTCCTAGTAGCAATAGTTCTTCTAATAATGACTCTCTACTCCTGAAACCTGCGGTTGATCAACAAACATCAGTTTACATCAACCCTCTTTTCAATGATGGTGATTTTTCACAATCTCAAACAAGTGAACATCAAATTCCAAAATGGGCAATTCAACTTTTGAAATATTTAAGGCCTAATGAATAGAATAAAATAGGAACAAGGGGATTACAAAGAAATGAAGGAAATTTTGCCTTGATAGAAAATGATTTTACTGAACATTCTACTTATCGAGAGGCAGTAAAACATATATATTGGCAACAGGCTATGGTTGATGAATACCAGGCAGTTCTCAACAAAAAAACTTGGAAACTTGTTGATTTTCCCAAGAATGTTAAACCCATCAGATGCAAATGGGTTTACAGAATTAAGTACAAGAAAAATGGCAATATCGACAAGTATAAAGCAAGACTTGTTGCTAAGGGTTTTGCACAGTAGGAAGGGATTTATTATGAGGAAACGTTTGCTCCTATAGCTAAATGGAACACCATCCGACTCACACGTGTCTTAGCAGCTCAACAACGATGTAAAGTTCATCAGATGGATGTAAAAATTTCTTTCCTCAACTGAGATTTACAGGAAGAGTTATACATGACACAACCACCAGGTTTTGAAATTGAAGGACATGAACATAAATTCTGCAAATTGATAATGGCTTTATATGGGTTAAAACAAGCTCCCTAAGCTTGGTATGCCAAACTAGATGAATACCTTCTGAAACTTGGGTTTTAGCAAAGTTAATATGATGATACCTTGTATGTACACCAAAAAGGTAAAAATTTGGTGATTCTGGCTATGTATGTAGATGATTTTATTATCACTGGAAACAATGATGATCAAATTGCATAGGTGAAAAAGGAGTTACATGTAGGTTTTAAGATGACATATTTGGGACTACTTCACTACTATCTTGGAGTTGAAGTATTCCAACGTCCACATAATAACTTCATTTCTCAAAGTAAGTATGCCGCAGAAATTCTTCAGTGATTTAGAATGTAGGATTGCAAGCCTATTCTTACCCCTATGGAACAAAACTTGAAACTTTCAAAATTTTAAGGGGGGAAAATGGTGGTTAGAACTACTTATCGATAGTTGATTGGTAGCCTAATTTATCTAACAACTACTCGACCAGATATTTCTTATGCCATCAGTATTCTTTACCGCTTTATGTAGTAACCATGAGACAACCACCTGAATGCAGCTAAAAGAGTTCTTCGTTATATCCAAGGAACAAAATATTTTGGTCTTCTTTTCAAAAAGACTAAAATTTTTGTATTTGGTGGATTTTCAGATGTCGACTTTCCTAGAAGTATTGATGATAGGGCATTAACCTCAGGTTATTTAATTCACATTAGGTCAACTAAAATATCCTCGAGTTGCAAGAATCAAGCTACAGTGGCAACTTCTTCAACAGAAGAATAATACATATCAGCATGGGAAGCAACATGTGAGATTCTTTGGTTGCGTAGAGATTTACAGGACTTGGGAATTCCTCCAGCAGAAGCTACTTTGTTATTCATCGACAACCAGTCAACAATAAAGCTTGCCAAGAATACAGTTTTTTATTCACATACAAAGCATGTGGACACCAAGTATCATCATATCAGATCACTCATTTCAAAGAATGTCATCAAGCCAATTTATTGTCCTTCAGAAGATCAGACCTCCAATATCTTCACCAAACCTCTTGGAAGAATAAAATTTACTAAGTTCAGAGATGAACTTGGTATATGTTGTAATGTATCTTTGGATCATAGGGGGAATTTTAGATGATCCAAATATAATAATGTAAAGTTAGGATACAAATATCTATTAAATTATAATATTTAATAATATTAGAGACACCTAGAACTAGAATATTGTTAGAAAAGATAGGACTTTAGAATAGAGTCATATCTTAGGTTCTAAAATAGGAATAAATTTAGCAGATTGGATAGAAGATCAATTTTTGTAAATGGACACTTGTTTTTTTTTTAGGTGGTCCATAAATAAATTAAATTAGGACATATAGCTTATAAATAAGTTAGTATCCTAATTGCAAATTAGTGGAAGTTTATGTTTGTAAACTCTTGCAATTTTTTATGTAATTTCATTTCCATTATCAATAAAATTATGTGTTTGAGAAAAACTATATATTAAAGAATAGAAAACCAAAATTGAATAAGACAAGAAAATGAGAAAGAAGTTAAAAATGATCAAGAAAATACTTTTGGCTTTCATATTTTAGATGCAAGAGCAATAATAGGAGAAGAAATAAAAATGAAAAATATTCCACCTTCTATATTGCCTAATTTCTATGGAATGTCAACAGAAGATCCTGATGCATTCATGTTTGAGTTTGACATCTTTTGTAGAACATATGGCTATACTGATGATACACATAAAATTCAACTTTTTCTTGCTACTTTAAAAGTTACAACCTTGAAATGGTTCATGGGATTAGGAGAACACACGATAGCTTCCTGGGAAGATATGAAGAAAATATTTATTAAAAAGTATCAAGTTAACTATAGGGCTAGAGACTCAAAAGAATACATTTTTAGAATGTCCCAACAAGAAGATGAAAGTTTGGAGGAATATTTGGAAATATTCCTTTAGAATTTACAGAAATCTAAACACCATTCTCTTAGTTCTGATACCATCCGCACTATTTTTCTAAAGGGTATTAGAGATGACTATTTAGACATTCTTAATGTAATGGGAAAACGAGATATTTCTAATTTACCATTTGAATAATTTCTGACTTATGTAAAAAATAATCTAGGGGAAGAGCCAAGAGTGGGAAAAGAGAAATTTCATCAAAAGCTTCCAAATATGTGGCAAGTTCAATAACAAGAGCAGAGATAGGAAGCATGTTAAAAAAATTTAAGACAGATCTCTTGAGCACTTTGGGTACACAAGTAGATGTTTTGAAAGCTAAGAAAAAGAAAGAAGAGAAAGATGAAATCTTAGCAATTTTTTTTCCAAAGTGTAGACAAAAACATCCACTCAGGGAAAGTACTTTGCAATGTATACAAGTATGTGGACTATGCACAGAAAATCATGCAATGGAAAAATGTCCAAAGTTAAAAGAATTGCAAGGAGAAGAAGTGCAAGGAGTAGATTCTCTCTACTATATGGCACCAAGGAGAGCTTGGTAGCCAAGAATGCCTCAACAGTTCCCTCAACAAAATCCCCAAAAATTTTAATATCCTCAAAACACATGGAATACACCAATGCCATGGCAGGCTTGGCCACCACAACAATATCAAAACCAACTTGCACAAGGTTGGAGGGGGTATGGTTATGGAAAATAGCCACCATAGTAAATGTATCCCCAGCAGTATCAATATCAACATCCATACCCTCCACAACCATTTCCTCAATATCAAAAATTCTAGCAACAACGACCAATGCCATATCCATCTCAAAACCCACCAATGCTAACTCAACGACAACAACTTCAGCTGCCTACTAACCAACCACCTCCTAGACCAACACAATTACCATCTTAGCTATTAGCTAATCCAAGTAACAAGGTGGATAGACCAGCATATCATGTGGAGGAGGCAACATATTATCCTACTTATTCAATTCTTCCTATGCAAGATGTCCACCTAAGGTATGGGAAGGTGTTACAGAAAAATTGTCTTACAATAATTCAAGAAAAAATAGAACAAGGAGAACAAAGTTAACAATCTCAACTAGAAAAACAAACTCAGTATGGTAAATCTATTATGACACATACTCCACCATATCTGGAGAGATTTGTACCACAAAATATCCCAATATCTCTCCCTGAATTTAGTATTCTGGATGAGTTGAAAAATAGATATGTTAAAATTCCTTTTTTGCAGGAAATTAAATACATTCTGATATATGCAAAAACAATAAAGGAATTATGCATTAAAAAATCTGGCAGAGGAAAGAAGGATCCACCAAGAATCCATGTAATTAGCAGTTTGGCTAGTCTCATTCCTACAAACACAACCATTGAAAAGTATGTTGATCCAGGAATTCCTATGGTTACTATTTCGATTGACAAATTTTCAGTGCCAAATAATTTAATAGACTTGGGAGAAACTATCAATGTTATGACAACGAAGACTATGAAACATTTGAATTTGAACAACATTAGACCTACTACTATAATCCTAGAACTTGTAGACAGATCTAAAGTTGTTCCAGAAGGTATATTAGAAGATATCATTGTCTCACTAGATTCATGGGTGTATCCCATAGACTTCTTGATTTTGCAATCAAAAACAAAGTTGCGAGGGCATCCCTTAATGTTAGGCCAACCATGGTTAGCCACTGCAGATGTTTACATTGGATGCAGGTCAGGAAGCCTGATTGTTGCAGATGGAGATGAAAGAAAGCATGTTACATTATATCCTCATGCTCAATCTACTTCTTTAGTATCATGGCTTGATAAAAAATAACTACAAGAACTTCAACCCGTTCTTAGTATTAATCAAGTTTACAATTTTAGAGAGGAAGAAGAAAATGAGGACTTATTATATCTATTCATCTCAGAACCAAATCTTTCAGAGCGGCTTAGGATAACTCAATATGAAGCTACTAGTTATATTTTGAATGAATGTTTTCAAGAAAATTGCACAATACAGTCACTGCAAAATACATTTGAAAGCATTTTTCCTGTAAATTCAATTACCAATTCAAATAGAAAATTCATTGAAATCTGTCTGGAGAGACATTTGAATATTAGTAACAACTTAGCTCTATTGTCGAAGATTTCTTTAGTATCATATGGCCCAAGCCAATGAGTTGTAATTTTTTCTTTGAAATATTTGAACTTGGAGTCGAAAAAAAGTACCCAATCTCCTTTCTGAAACACTTTATTCTTTATAAATCGATCATGACATTTGATCCTTTGTTCTTGGACAAGAGATGTATCTTCAACTTCTTGTTGTTGTATCTCATCCAATTTCTTTAACTTCATAATCCTCTCTTATTGTGCTTGAGACAATTCCATCTGTAATTCTACTGCTAGCTTGTATGTATGTATTTGAAACTCAATGTCTAATAGGACTTCTTTTCCATAGACTAATTGATATGAACTAAATCCAATATTTTTTTTCCAAGTTATTCTATATGCCCATAGTGCATCCCTTAACTTTTATGACCAGTCTTTTCTGTTTATTTTTATAGTCTTTGTCATAATGTTCTCTATGAATTTTTTTATTGATTCCACTTTTCCATTGGCTTGAGGATGATAAGGAGTTGATTTCCTATGTTTGATCTTAGATTTCCCCGTAAGATCTCGAACAAGTTTTGATGTGAATTGTGCTCCTTGGTTAGTTACTATTTGTCTCAGAACTCCATATCTTATAAATATCTCTTCAAATAGAAAACACACAACAATTTCTTCTATTTCCCGTGCTACTGCCTTGGCATCCACCCATTTAGTTACATAATGTGTACATATAAGGATGTATTTCTTTCCATTGGATGGAGGGTTGATTGGTCCCACGAAATCTAAAGCCCACTATTCAAATTGTTCAATAAGTACTTATGGCTTTAATGGCATTTCATCTGATGACACTGGTCTACCAATTCTTTGGTAGCTGTCACATCTTTGACATAAGTTCTGGAGTCTTTGAATATGGATGGCTAGTAGTACCCAAGTTTCAGCACCATGTATGTTGTCCTTTTATCTGAAAAATGACCACCACATGGTTCATCATGACAAGCTTTTCAAATCTCAATTATTTCATATTCTCTTACACATTTTCTAATCATTAAATCAGCACCAACATAAATTATATCTCCATTGACCCAGCTATACCTAACACTTTCTCTAATTATTCTTCATTTCTGCTTATTTCTGTAGTGATATGGTTGGATGCCAGATGATAAATAATTAGCTATATCTACAAACCAAGGAGTTTTGACATTTATAGCTAATAGATGTTCATTTGGGAAATTGTTTGATACTGGATTTGGATCACTAGGTGAATTTAATCTTCATAGATAGTTGCCACTTGGTTATATTTTCTTGGTCAATCTTGTACCGTAATATTAAACTCTTGCATTAATAAGAACCACCTAGTTATTCTGCCATTTGTGATTGATTTGTTCATTAAATATTTTATAGAAGAATGATATATATGAATATAAAATTGATAACATGTTATATAATGTTGAAATTTATTTACTACATGTACAATAGCTAACATTTCTTTTTCCATAATAGTGTAATTCAATTCTGCTAGTGTTAAATTTCTACTGATGAAATATATAGCATAATTGAATTGATTCTCTTTCTGTCCAAGTGATGCTCCAATAGCTATATTGGAGGCATTTGTTGAAATGTGAAATGGAAAAGACCAATTAGGTCCCCGAAGAATGGGTGCAAATGACAAATTTTGTATTAATTTTTCAAATGAATTTTGACAGTTATTAGTTCATTGGAATTTCACATCTTTCGCAAGTAAATAGAATAATGGCAAGGTTATTTTACTAAAATTTTCAATAAATATTCTATAGTAGTCTGCATTAACCAAGAAAATTCTAACTTCTTTTTGTGATACGGGTGGTGTTAAATTCACAATGAACTGAATTTTTGTTGGATCCACTTTAATCCCTGAAGAAGAGATATGGTGTCCCAACACTATTCCCTCAGTTAACATCATAAAAAAAAATTCATTACTGAGTGATAGGTTTGTCTCAATTCATATTTTTAACACGTTTTCAAGATTTTGTAAAAAATCTTCATATGTTGTACCATACACAGTGAAATCATCAATGTAAACTTCCACACACTCTTGAATCAAATCAACAAAAATAACAGGAACTGCTCTTTCAAAAGTAGCAGGTGCATTCAACAAATAGAAGGGTAATACATTGTATGCATATGTTTTCCAAGGGCATGTGAATGTTGTTTTATCTTGATGTTCTAATGCTATCTTTATCTGATTATATCCACTAAATCCATCTAGAAATTATAAGAAATTATTTCGAGCTAATGAATCTAACACTTGATTGATAAATGGTAAATGAAAGTGATATTTTAATGTAGCTTTGTTGAGTTCTCTGTAATCCACACAAATTTTCCATTTCCCATTTTTCTTATGTACTACAACTAAGGGTGAAACCTATTGACTATCTAAAATAGGATAGATAAATCTAACTTGTAATAATTTCTATAATTATTCTTTCACTATTTCCTTCATCATGGGGTTCATCGGTCTTTGTCGTTTCCTTATAGGTTTTATGATGGATGCATGTTTTTGGATGAATTCATGGCATGTCTTTATAATCCTAAGAAAAATATTTTGAATATTATTTCAATAATTTTATTAGCTTTTCCTCTTGTGATGAGTTAAAAAAATTGATGAAAGCATTTGTTTCATTTGTCGTTAATGGAAATAGGCTTAAAGTCTACAATAAGCTTATAAATAAAGAAGTTTTTATGAGAAAATTTTCAATGGATTCAAATTTGAAATTAATGGGGTAGCATAGAAATATGCCTTCCATCATTGCAGTAGAAGAATAATAATAAAAAATAAAAATAAAAATAAAAACATAAAAAATAAAAAATAAAAAGAGTTTGGTTGTGAAAATCCAGGAAACTGACACAATACAAACTCGAATTCATATCGGAAAACCAAATTTTTTGGCTAATATGAACTCTCTTTTTGTTTTTATCTTACATTACTTCAGATTTCTGCAGATATACCCTCCAAGACATTGCATACTTGAGGAAAAGTAAAAACATCAACTTTGGGGAAGGTGTGAATAAAAAAACTATTAAAATAATTTTCAGCAGCTGAATTGAAGACATAATATGAACCACAACCATAAAGGGACCTGACATATCATTCAAAATTTACAGAAGGGACCTATATTGTTGTTGATAAAAATTATTTAGAAAGGGACCTGAATCATTACGTCAGAAGAAATTTTCAAATATGGAACATCATTGTACATTACACCAGAAGGGACCTGAAAATTAGTGTAGAATTACTTGAGAAGGGACCTGAAAATTAGTGTAGAATTACTTGAGAAGGGACCTGAAGATTTAACATGTCAGAAGGGACCTGAGTTATATCAACTGAAAAGCATATTGGATGGTACCTGAGAATGTCAAAGTTTCACCTGCAGAGGGGACATGAAGAATAATTATTCTAAATCAAATCAGATGCAAGAAGAAATAGAGTCTCTACAAATTTTACAAGAGTCGTTGTAACAATAATCACAATGTCGATCATCATCAACGTCAAAAAAGGAGTACAAGTACAGTGAGTAAAAAAAATCGCTCCTAAAATTTCAATTTCTTTCAAAATACTCTAGAATTGTACAAACTAATTTGATACTAGTTATGCATCTTTAACTAGATATCATTTACATCACCAACATTTCCTACATTTGATTTACATTTCCTATACTTTCATCTAAATTTTATCATTTATGATTTTTAACCATATTCATATTCATACCACCATCCTAACTAGCTCTATTCTATGCACATTTATATCCATATCACTATTCGAAACATAACATAACCTATTCATATCATACCCTATGTATTTTGCTAAACAAAGAGAATTATAAACAAAAAGTCAATGTTGAACCTATGAAAGACTCTTGGAAGACCTACAAAACAATAAAACAAAGGTTAGTATTATCATAAACATTTAATTTTAAAAATTTGACTATTTCATTAGCTCATTTTTAAAAATTAAATGACAAAAGAAAAAACCAAAGTTCAAAAGATATATAGCGCAATTACAAAAGACATATCTTATTGTGGAAAGAAATATGATATAGCTCATTTTTTTTTAATATCAAAACAAAATGAGCACAATCATATAAGAACATGAACTAAGGTAATGGAGAAAATGTAATGCAAACAAATGAATGCAATTACTAACCTAAGGGATGATGCAGAGATAAAATAAGCACACGACTATGATGGTATACAATATGTTATGATGAGATTGAATGCATGCAACAAAGGATGAAAGGAGACTGCAAAGGATAATGAATAATTATGGCATGAATATGCATGGAGACAATGTGAGTTATAGAGACAGTCGGCATGATGATGCATGGAGTTAATATGGATAATGGAAATGAACATAATGATTAAAATAAACCGTGAAGAAGATGCATAAAGAAGGATGAACGTCCACTAGCACGATAGTCAAAGAAGAAAATATGTGCATGAGTTGGTCAAATGAGTTGATGAACGGTTAGAATGTTTTCAAATGTGTTTAGATATCACTATATAAAACATAAGAAACCACTTCTGCCACTGTCAAGACCATTTCTGCCATTACAAAGATCTGAAATGATTATTTCCATTGTGTTTTTACCATCATTGCCATCTAAGAGGCTCAGTGAGAGAAAGGAACATGTAGTCAAAGCATGTCCACATATCTAAAACCCTGTGAAAAAAAAACCCAGAGAGAGGACTGTGAGGAAGAAGAGAGGAAAATAAGAGATAAAATGCAGAAGAAAAAGGCAAAGAATATAGTGAAGAGGAGAAACATAGTCATCAGGAGCTAACTAGAGCTTTCAAAGCCATGAATCCAGAAAACTTATTGATTAGACGAGCTATCAAGAAGCGAAATTATGTGGAAGTGAATGTAATAATTTAATGATGATTTTATTGTTTAAACAATGGTGAATAGATTTTGGGATTGTGCCAACAAACTCTAAGTTATAAAAGGGAGTGATTTCATTTGATTTGCAAGCCTGTCATTATGTTGTGTTTTTTTTTACACCATTCAAAATCATGTTGACGCCTTTCAAAAACTACTTTGCCATCAGTCAAAACAATGGACTATTTTGTTGAGTGAGTTAATAAATGAATATTTTAATGAGATTGCTATGGGTTGAAACTTCAGTTCAACTGAAAGAAGATCATGAAGGTCAGAGAATATTTGTTGCATAAGAGAGGTGAGCTCGACACATCCTCACATACAGTGTTTCATTTCAAATGGAAAACAAAGAGTGAGAGTTTCAATTCGAATTACATAGTGAGATTTATTTTTAATATATTTGTTTTTAGCACACTTAGTTTAAAGATTTAAAACAGAGTTTGTGAAGAAAAATGGAAGACATTTAGACATGTTTTTTTTTATGAGAAGGGACATAGTATGAGGAATGTTGAAAAGAAACAGTGAATCTTTGATGAGATAGTTGAAGTTTTTCTTTTTTATACACAGTGACTCTAAATGCAATGTTTTGGAAATAATTTTTATAGGAAATTGATAAGAGAAAAACATTGTTGTATAAAAAAATTTCAATTTTTTTTTTACACGGTCAAATTTATTTTACAAAATAAAGACAGAGATTATTTTTAAGGAGAACATATAATTAAATAAAGGGTAGAATCTTAGAAACAAGAATTTATGTTTTCTTAAAGACCTCTCTATCAATTCTTTTCTTTAATTTTAGTAAGCTCACATTCTTCAGAAGAGAAAAAAAGAGGACCGATTGATTGACAAGGGCAGTAAATCAAAAAGGTAAGCCTACCACCATGATTACATCTAGTATTTAAATTTTCATTTACATGATGAAGTTAATGATGGTAGATGGTTATATAAAATGGTTTTCAGACCAAATGGCCTCAATAACATAACCTAAAGACGTCCAAATTGAACATTGGAGTAGGGAAATAGTGGAAAAACTCTATCTATTAGGGTTAATAGGTTTTATCCAAAATTTCAAAGGTCATAATGAAGATGTTACAAGAGAATTTGTAAATAAAATCAGACATAATGAAACCATGGTGGGTAGCCTATATATCCCTTTGAATCCTTAGTATATCTCTGAATCTTTACTTTTTCCACCTTCAGGTGAATTATACCATAAGGGATTACATTATAAAGATAAGGGTTGGAAATTTTTATTGGAAAAAAATAGGAAAGGTTGTTTTGATAGATCAAAAGGGATGCCAAGAGAATGGTTCAATGAACCATGGGCAGAACTAGTATTGATAATTCAGAAGTTCTTCACTAGTGAAAATAGATTTAGTGTAGTACATATTTACCATGTCAGGTTACTACAACACATCAAAGGGGATATAAGGATCAATTTGTCCTATTTATTTTACAAAAACTTGATGAAAATGATTGAAAGCATAAAATTAGAGACTAAACCCAAAGGGGCTCAATTTATTCATCAGGGAATTATCAAAATTCTTGTAGATTACCAGTTAAAAGTCAAAGGGATGGTTTAGGAATATTGCTTGGTTGAAAATAAGTTTTTAGAACAGGTTGTTGATAACAAACTTAAACCCATAGAAGAAAAAAGGAATATTATGCATTCATCTTTTTATCGTAAAACAAGGTCAAAGAAATAGTAGGAGATAGTTATGTTAGAGAAAGAAACATCATTTTTTATTATTTCCAAGAGACAAAAGAAGAAGCATTCAACGCAACTAGAAATACAAGTCATGGAAACATCTGCTATAACAAAATAGGAAAATGAAATCCTTGAGAGACTGTAACAAAAAGTATATGAAAATCCTACAAATAGGTATTCCTTTTTTGAAAATAGTGAGGTGGAAGCTACTTCAGTTTCCAAATATTCAAAGAGGTAGGATCAAAAAATTTCCAGAGTTAGAGAATTGACTAAGAGCTTAGAAATAAGAAAAAATCTTGGAGAGTCACCTAAAGGAGGAAAATGAAACTTATAAAATAAATAATGATAAATTAGTTAAGGAGAATGATAATTTAAGTAAGGAAGTGGAAAATTAAAAAAAAAAAAAATATTCTCTATACACAGGCATTTAGGTGGCTTCAGGAGAAATTCCTGGAATGCCAAGTATGAGAAACAGAAGGTTAACACCTCCATCTATAAGGAAGAGAAAGGAAATGACATGGATTCTCTTTTGTACACAAAACAACATTAGGTTTTAGGATCAGCAATAGGATCATCATCAGGGCTTTGAAGGTCAAAGAGGAAAAAGCAAGCATCAAGACATGCTTGATCATCAGTTTGGGGGAGATGTTGGCCCTCGTTTTTTATCTTTTTTTATTTAGAAAAAATCGGTGAAAATGTGAAGTTGGGAAACACTTTTTGCCCTTTTTTTACGTTGAAAACTGTAATTTTCTATGATTTTCAACTTCAACTCCACTAAACTCATATTTTTATTGCAAACTATGCTTTGACATAAAAACAAGAATTCTAGAGAATTGTCTTACCTCCATACCCATATTTAAAAAAAAAAAAAAAAATTGACATATAGAGGGGTAAATTTGTTGTTTACTAACTGCATATACTTGAAATTTTCAGGCAAACATAAATATTCACTTTATCATCCTTTACTTTTTTTAGGGAAGGTTATTCATTTTTTGGAACAAAACCATAGCATCATAATCTTCATATATTGCGCTAGTGCACAAACTATTTTTCGGTAATTTTCGGATTAAATCACTATTTTTTATTATTTTTTGACATGGACGAAGACAAAAAAATAGTGATGTTTCAGTACATTTTATCATCCTTTGATTTTCTTTTCAATGTGATTGTCAACAAGAAAAATGAGAGTACCATTTTGAAGTAGACAGGGAGAGGAAGTGCAGTATGATTTTTTTGAATTTTTTGGTGTCCTCATTTGAAAGTTATTGAATTTTCATTCGGTGCAATTTTTCGAACAATGAAATTCCACAGTGACACATTTTAGTAAAAAATTAATAAAAAATTGAATTTTTTAATGAAACTCCACAAATCTCATATCATCAGAAACTAGATTCAGAGATGAATCTAATGGTACTTTGTCCGACATATAATTTTTTTTTTTTTTTGTAGGTGTTCTGCCCCTCCAAAGTTGCAGGTTCCTGAAAACTGCAGAATTTTGTGTTTTTCGTTGACCAGAAACTCTCGGACGAGAAATTTCTCAAACTCTCGACCGAGAAATTCAAAACTAGTTTAACCCACCTAGAGTTAGATTTACCGCGCGGGCAAACTCTCGACTGAAAGTTTAAAAACGCTCGGACGAGAGTTTGCACCCCGAGATTTTTCCGAGAGTTTAGAAAACTCTCGGCCGAGAGTCTAGAATGTGATTAGTATTCTCGTTGAAGAGGTAAGAGAGAACAAAACTAAACAAATTATTATGCATGCATGCAACAACCGAAGCATGATAAAATGAAAAAAGTTGACACTTGTCAAATCCAATTATAACGTGATTTGTATCGCTGTTAATGAAACTCGTGTTACCCACTATTGATATGTGTCACGCCCCTACACCACGGGTGTCTTCCAACCATGTCTTGTAGGCAGGTGCGGCACTGCCGTACTTTTTCTTTTTCTAAATACTCAAGTACCCAGACTACGCCTATAGCAACATTCGTTAGTTATATTACAAATGTTCTTTCAATGTGCGGAATAAAACATAAACATCAATATCAATCCACAAGTACGCCCATACATACAAGGGAGGGTCAACTCCCTTTTAAAATGAGTCCGCCCAGATATTATGTTTCATAAAAATATGATTACAATGTCCAATCCAGCAAAAACCACTTTTTCTCCTTGGCAACGCTATTTGACTTTTGGTCAAGCTCTAAGGCTTACCAATCATCAAAATAGCTTACAATAGACTTTTACAACCATTTACAATCATCAAGTTCACCTTCGGAAGTGCTGCCCCAAAACTGCCCAAGTGCTGGTCACTCGGGTCTCTCAGTCGTTGCTCCAAATTAGTGCAGAGCATTTTCTAAGCTGAACTTGTGTCCAATCCATCCCTCACCCATATGGTTGGATGCATTTCAGAAATACGCACCTTCTACAATTTATGGCACCTCAATCCGATACCCGACGCTCCCAAAATCGGGTTTTTAGTGCTGGGCCCCTGTCGTTACTCGACGCCCAGAACCGACCCGACTCGACCCGACCGTCGTGCAGCTGCGCCCGACCCGACCCGACCAGAACTGCAGTGTGGCCTGCGGTGCAATGTGCACGAGCTCAACCTGACTTGACCAACGCTCGTTCGCTGTCATGCCTTCGCCCTTTCTTCCACCAACGAGTTGTTGGCAACTCGTGGTGCAACTCCCTTGATGTTGTTCGTTGATTGATCTTCACTTTTCACTTGATGCCTCCACTCTCCATCATGCCATCATATATATATGCATGTCCAAGTGAAGTATGGTTGCTCGTTTTCCATGAGCCGACTCACCCATTTATTCATCCGCCCACGAAACGTCGCGTCGTGGGGTGTGGGGCGCTCGGCCGACCTGAGCCGACCCCCACGTTTGGTTGCTCACCCACGAAGTGTGGTGTTGGTCGCGCCCAATGCATCGGCCGACCCACTGACTCGTCCGTCGGCTCACTCACCCAAGGGGCGCCCGTTGTGGTATAAATGTCTTGCCAACGCCGTGTTGGTTTAACTCAACGTGCTTCTCCTCCAACTCGCCCTTGTGACTTGCCTCGCTACGTGCATACCCGTGCCTCTCCAACGGTGTGACGTGCTACCCATTGCGTTGCACGGCGCCCGAACTCTTCCAAACGCCCAACCGGCACGCCCGTCCCACTGAACGCACCCATGAAGTCTTGGGGCCTTACATCCTCCTCCACTTCAAATACGACTATCATCCCGATAGTGCTACCATCGTCGCATCATATCGTCGCAAAGTATCATCGCAACCTTCGTCGCAAAGTCTCATCGCACAATATTGTTGCAACATCGTTGCATAAACCAGCAAGGTTCATGTCCATGGGATATCTCCTCCAATCACCGTCGAATCCATGTGAATCTCTGCATCAAGTACTCCAACCAACTCAACACAAAAAAAGTTGCTATGTATCCAGCATAACTCAGTGTACTGCATGCCCCCATAGCTCGAACTAGTTGGGTAGCTAATCTAACCATAACATCCAAAACAATGAGAATACTCCTCCTCATGCCACTATTAGTTGTTCCTTCTGCAAGCTGTCACATCCATCAACTTGATCAAGTCTGAATCTCATCCAAGTGCCATGTTTGGGTCCATGAAGTGTATCCATCTCATCCACAACATGTTGTCCATGATGCTAATCCATGTGCTACTCGTATGCAAGTAGACTCATCCTCCAAGCATCATCAAAAGTAAGAAGTGTGGCTAAGTCAAGTAGACTCAAGCCCATGCCAAAGTGTGTGCCACCAAGGCATCCATCATGAACTCCCATGCCTCATCATATCCAAAGCATTGGTAAGCCTACTTGAATTGGCCATGAGTGCCATCACAAGTTCTCACTCTGCAAACATATGAATGTCTCATAGGCTGCTCATCCAACCAATGTCCAAGTTTCTCATGGTGAACGACGTCCCATCAGTCCATCTATAAAGATCTCCATGTAGTCCATGTCCATGACTTTGGCTACCCATGTGTTCATCTAAGTGAACTCAACTCAACTCTCATCATCATCATGTCTCAACATGTCGAAGTGAAGTGCTCTCGGTCACTCCTACCTCCATCATATATGTGAGTACTTCCTTCAAGCTACTCCTCCACTAAAGGTCTGCCAAGAGGTCCTTCTTAGTTGAAGCCATGAAGAAGTCTACTCCACCAATGTGCCCTACCACCAAGGTAGTGTATGGGTCATGCCGGGCACTTGCCATTCTATGTGGCTAAGCATGACCCTTTCCATCACAAAGGTCATCATGTTCCACCCTTGTCCTGGGCATTTGAACCATCAAGTGTAAGGTCACAAATTGCCCCAACAAGGTTTGCATCATTCCATGTTCCTTGTTCCATTAATGTACAAGGTCTCATCGTAGACATCCAAGGAGTAGTCATCAATGGTGTTGGCAAAGAAGTCACCTTCTTCCTCATCTCCATATGCGGTTCATCCTCCTTATGCTTCTATGAAACACAAGTCATATCTCCATGAAGACTCCTCAAGTGAGTGTCCTCCATCCTCATCAATGCCTTTGATGTGTTCGATCCTGGTACCACCTGCTCATCAAGTTCCTCCTTGATCATGGTCACATTTGCAACATCTCCATGTGGTTTGTCCACCAATGCTTGCAATGTGTCTTGTCTTTGTTCAACTTGTGTCACAAGTTCGTCCTTCATCTCTTCCATCTTCATATCATCCCCATGAGAATCATCCATCTTCGATGCTTGCAACGTGCTTGGTCTTGGTCCAACATGGTTATCAAGTTCACCCTTGACATCTTCTACATCTGCAACATCCCTTGGTTCTCCAAGTTCAGCAGTCCACCCATGAAAGTCTTTCAAGGAAGTTCGCATCTCCACTATCTTGTCTTCAATGTGTTCCAAGTGTTCCTCCACTTGCACAAGAGTCTTGTAGTGTTCTTGCCTTCCTTCCTCCAAGAAAGCCATCATGTTTATAAGCCTCTTCCGAGCCTCCAAAACTGCTTCCCTTGTAGCTCCAAGCTCCAATGTTTGTGGTGTCTTTGGTTTAGGTTCAACTTGTTGCAAAAGTTCCTCCTTTACCAAAACAACATCCATAACATTCTGCTTCGATTTTCCCATAGAAGGTTTTAATCTCTTCTTATGGTTCTTCTCTTCAATTCTAACAAGCTCATCTCGGTGAGTTTGTAGCTCATACCATAATGCCATCCATCCATCAAACTGGTCCATCTTGTCTCGAAGTCTTTCAAACTCATCTCGGTTTGAGTCAGAGATCCCCTTCTTGCACAAGGTAGAAGATAGAAATGGCATACCTGCAGCTGGAATACATCAACCAAAATGCAGCCAAAAGGCAATGGGGAAATAGCAACCAAACGGACATTCAAGCCAACCTAGATTTGGATCAATACAAGCCACAAGGACCAGGAAGAAAAAGAGGGCGCAAATCCACAAGACACCAAATACAAGAACCAGGCAGATGCCTAATCAATGAAGGAAAAATCAGGGCCTTGGTCCTATCTGCTCCAAAGGTAGCTCAATGAAAATCACAACCTGGAACATCAGGGGGCTCAACGGCACCACCAAAAGAAGGATCTTTAAAAACCGCTTATTCTCGCTACACCCAGACATCATACTTCTTCAAGAATCAAAATGCTCTCCCAAAGGCACAGAGACACTCAAAAAACTTGTTTCCAACAGTCATCACTGCATAAGCATAGATGCTATCGGGCAAGCAGGAGGGTTACTCACATTCTGGAACAAAAGAAAATTCTTCTTGTAGAATGCTCTGTTCACCAAGCACTCATTATTGAACATTTTCAACATGCCAGACTCAGGGAAATCGATCTGCATCACCAACGTGTATGGACCCCAACGAATTAAGGAAAAGCTGAAGATGCTGCTAGACCTGGACGAAGTCAGATAGAACCATGGGGAAAACCACTGGATTTTAGGCGGAGACTACAACATGATCACCAATCTAACAGAAAAAAAGGGAGGCTTACGAAGATTGGATAAGGACTCGGAAGCATTCAACACCTTTATTGTTGAATCCAAACTCATTGACATCTCCACAGTCAATGGTATGCATACCTGGAATAATAAGCAAGGAGGAAACAGTCATATAGCATCAAGGCTCGATAGGTTCCTCATGTCGGAATCCATTCTGCTGCAAAATATCAACATGGAGGCCAACATTCTGCCTATTAGAGGATCTGATCACTGGCCAGTGCAGATTCACTTCACCAATTTGGATAAGCCCCACAACAGACAATTCAGTTTTGAAGCCTTTTGGACAGAGCACCCATCATTCATGCAAAACATACAATGCTGGTGCACTCAAGCCACCATAAGGAGCGACAATATCATGTACATATTCCAGTAGAAGCTCAAAACAATAAAAATCAACCTCAAACGCTGGAACAAAAACACCTTTGGTGACATATTTCAAGCCAAAAAATAACTCGAGGAAAAAATGGCAAACCTCCAGCAATATTTGATCAAAGAAGGGCCCAATGATGAAAGAATAGCTCAAGAATCAAATCTGCAAAGTCAATGGGAAGAACGGTTAAAACAAGAAGAGTTGCTATGGAGGCAGAAGTTGAGGGTGCAATGGTTAAAACAGGGAGAACACAACACTAGTTTCTTCCATAAGTCAACCATCCAGCATAGAGCACATAATCGCATCCTCTCCCTCAAAAAAGCTCATGGTGATCAAGTTTATAAAGGGAGCATATAGGATCTGAACTCAACTCTTTTTTCACTTCTCTTCTCAGCGATCCCATTCAAGATAGAACCCAAGCCATCAATGAAATTATCGCTGCCATTCCCAACTTAGTTACAGAGGAGAAAAACTCCCTCCTTCTAAGAGAATTCACTAAGCAGGAGATTGAAGAAACAATCTTCAACATGGCCTCGAACAAGGCTCCCAGACCAGACAGCTTTACAATCGAATTCTTTAAAGCTTGCTGGCCCATTATTAAGGCTGACCTTCTCAACCTAGTAAGGAACTTTCGCAGAACCAAGAAAGTTTTGCCTGCCATCAATGCCACATTCCTCACCTTAATTCCCAAATCAGACCAGGCTGACTCCCCCGACAAGTTTCGTCCCATAGCCCTTTGTAATGTCCTTTACAAAATCCTTTCCAAACTGATGGCTAGAAGACTTAAATCTGTCCTCCCCTCAATCATTTCTCAGGAAAAAACTGGCTACGTTGAAGGTAGGCAGATCACTGACAGCATAATCCTCACTCAGGAAGTGTTGCATTCTCTCAAAACAAAAAGGACTCCAGGTATGCTTATCCAGCTTTACCTTTCAAAGTCCTTTGATAAAATCAGCTGGAACTATATGAGAGCAATCCTCCAGGCTTTTGGATTTAGTCAGCAATGGAAAAATTGGATAATGGAACTAGTCTCAGGTGCTTTATTTTCAACGCTACTGAATGGAGGACCCCTTCAACCCTTCATTCCGTCCAGAGGTATAAGGAAAGGAGATCCCCTGTCTCCATTTCTCTTTGTCATTATGGCAGAAGGGATAGTAAGATCCTTAGCCAAGGAAAAACAGCAGAATCAACTCAAAGGAATCAAACTAGTACACCAAGGACCCACAGTAATTCATCAGCAATTCGTAGATGATACAATGCTCATGGGCACCCCCACAGTGCAGGAAGTTTGAACCATCATATTTTGTGGAAAACATGAGGTCACCTATAACAATAGAAGAAGCTTTGGATTTTAAAGATCAAATAGAGGATGATGTCATTAGTAATTTCATTAATAAATCACAAACTACATCTCACTTGCAATGTCACATGATTGAGGCAGCATTCGACAATAAAGAAGAAGAAGATCCTTTTAAAGACATCCATGATCAAGCAATACCTACTACCTCTGTGAATAATACTAAGGTTGTAGAAATTGAACCAGGAAAAACCTTGAACATTAACAATAATCTCACTGTTGAACAAGAAGAGAAATTGGTCCGATTATTACAAAAATACAAAGCAGCCTTTGCATGGGATTACCCCAATATGAAAGGAATTGACCCACAATTATGTACTCACCACATTTACATTGAAAAAGACGCAAGACCCATTCGTCAACCTTAAAGGAGACTGAATCCTCACCTTAAGGATGCTATGAAAGATGAATTACAAAAATTATTGGAGGTCAATTTTATCTATCCAATATCTGGTAGCAAGTGGGTCTCCCCATTAGTGGTGGTACCTAAAAAGAATGGAAAGTGGAGGATATGTGTAGATTACCGTGAACTCAATAAAGCAACACAAAAAGACCACTTTCCTCTTCCTTTCATTGACCAGGTATTAGACACATTGGCAGGAAAGAAGTTCTTTTCATTTCCGGATGGCTTCAGTGGATACAACCAAATTCAAATTGCCCCTGAAGACCAGGAGAAGACTACTTTCACCTGCCCATGGGGTACATTTGCCTACCGAGTCTTACCTTTTGGCCTACGCAACGCTCCTGCTACATTTCAAAGGGAAATTCTCAGCATCTTTGCAGACTTAATAAATGAAGGTCTCGAAGCATATATGGATGATTTCACTCCTTATGGGGATGATTTTGAACATGCATTGCAAAATCTAGAAAAAGTATTGCAAAGATGTATAGACACTAGGCTTTGTTTAAGCAATGAAAAATGTCTTATGATGATGAATGAAGGAGTTATCTTAGGCCATTATATTTCAGCAGAAGGAATTCAAGTAGATCCGGCTAAAATTCAAATACTCTTGTTAATTCCTACACCTACTACACAGACAGAGGTACGTAGCTTTCTTGGATTTTCTGGTTATTATAGAAGATTTAGAGAGCATTATTCTCGAATAGCTGCACCTTTATATGCGCTGACTAGAAATATTGACTTTTTTTGGACAGACAAATGTGACAATGATTTTAATGATTTGAAGAAGCTCGTTGCAACAGCCCCTGTGCTGAGGGGCCCAAATTGGAATTTACCATTCCAAATTTCATCTGACGCCTCAGACACAACAATTGGAGCAGTACTTGGGTAGGAGGAAGACAAAAAGCCATATTGAATTTACTACATTAGCAAAAATATGAACCCTGCCGAATTAAACTATACTGTGACTGAGAAAGAATTTTTGGCTGTAGTTCACGCTATAAATAAATTTAGGCATTACATAACTGGGTATCCTATAGTGCTTTACACAGATCACTCTACCATTAATTTTTTAGCAAATAAACCTATTACGAATGGGAGAGTAACTAGATGGCTGATTTTACTGCAGGAATTTGATATCACGATCAAGGATCGACCGAGCAAAGAGAATCCTGTAGCTAACTTTCTGTCCAGGATGCCAAAGCCAACAGATGTAGAACCAGTTGAAGATCACTTCCCGGATGAGCATCTCTTCACTGTTACCACCAGAACACCATGGTATGCTGATATAGCGAACTATTTGGCAATAGGTAAATTACCCAAACATCTATCCTTTAATGAACGAAAGAAAATAATACATCGTAGCACCCGTTTTTCATGGATAGGAGGTTACTTATTTCATACAAGTGCATATATGCAAATAAGAAGATGTGTTAGGGACGATGAGGTATATGATATTTTGAAAGCGTACCATGACAGACAGTGTGGCGGACACTTTGCAGATCGTAGAACAGCACATAAAGTCCTACGGACTGGCTATTATTGGTCTAATATCTTTAGAGACGCAAAAAAAATTGTGCAGGCCTGTGATAGCTGTCAAAGGGCTGGTCGACCTGGGCAGTCTGATGAAATGCCCTTGAACCCTCAACTAGTGATTGAACCCTTCGAACGTTGGGCCCTTGACTTCGTTGGTCCTATTATCCCTCCATCAAACCAGAAAACATATATCCTAGTTGCTACTGAATACGTTACTAAATGGGTTGAAGCAGAGCCTCTTTCAAAAGCTACAGAGGATTCCGTGATACATTTTCTTTTCCAAATTTTCGTGCGGTATGGCCTCCCACGAGACATAATCACAGATGGGGGACCACAGTTTATAGGTAACAAACTGGCTGAAACATTACTGAATTACCATATTCAGCGTAAAATTACAACTCCCTACCACCCACAGGCCAACGGCCAAGTCGAAAGCACGAATAAGGTAATCGAATCTATACTGACAAAAACGGTTGCTTCACATAGGCGAGATTGGGCCTACAGACTACCAAAGGCATTGTGGGCGTACCGAACAACATGGAGACCTACCACAGGACATTCGCCATACCAGTTGGTATTTGGAAAAGAACCCATCTTTCCTATCGAATTTGAAATTCAGACATTACGAACAGCTCAAACGATAGGTCTGAATTTAGATGAAGCACAGGCAAAAAGACTGCAGCAACTGAATGAATTGGATGAAATCAGACTCTCTCCTCTTCAGCGCACCGCATTAATCCAGCAACAGAGAGAAAATGGCATGACGCCCACATTAAACAAAGGATCTTCCACGAAGGATATTGGGCACTTCTATATGATTCTCGGTTTCAGGATTTCCCTAGAAAACTCCAGACTAGGTGGCTTGGACCCTACGAAATTTAGAAAGTGCATGATAACGACACTCTCACACTAGTCACCATTGACGGATATGGGCATTCCTTTAAGGTTAATGGCCATCGAGTTCGATTATATCGTAAGCCGCTTACTCGTGAATCCTTTTTCCAGCAGTTAAGGGAAGACTCCACCATTGAAATTCTTGCTGAAGGGGAGAATCCCTCTCCCGCGCCAGTTTGATAAATTGGTTTTTTTAATTTTTGTACATAATGCATTCTTTTTTTTCTTTTTTTGGTTTTTGTTTTTGAAATTAATTTCCTTGTTAATACTTCTTTATTTCGTTTGAATTTAGTTTCTTTAAAAACGAAAAATAATAAAAATTCTGTGTTTTTTTTCGCGTTTTTGTTCCTTTCTAACGGAACAACACTTTTGTTGTTCCTTTTGAAAGGAACAGTAGTTTCGCGCAGTTTTTTTGCTGTTCCTTTCAAACGGAACAGCATGTCCGCAGAGCATTTCCTTGTTGTTCCTTTTGAAAGGAACAGCAGTTTCGTAGATTATCTTTGATGTTCCTTTTAAAGGAACAACACTTTCTGAATGATTGTTTTAAGTTTGTATTTAAAGCACGATTGTTTTAAGTTTTCAATACAAAAATACAAAGAAAAAATAAAGCACTTCCTCAAGTATGTATGAAGGACAATGGTTCCATGGGTTACAAAACAACTCTGTCAAGGTTATGGACACCTGTGGGCAGCAGAGCTCTGTTAATGGTATTGAAGTCATACTTATACAAATCAATAGTTATTTAACCCTCTTTCCTATAATTTTTATTGAATATCATACGAAATGCATAAAATTCCTTAAGTTCTATCCCTGAACCATCACACATGAAAAATATTATAAATCGGTCATATTACTTTAATGTGGTAAATAGCGCAATTACATTAATCTTTTGTTGTCCCTTCACCTCATACTTGAATTATTACAATGTGATTCCCTCATTATTACCGATTTATCTTACACATCGATTTCAGTAATTACTTAATTTGATTGACTTTATCATGATTGCGCCTGTTTTTTCACTACCGTCCTATTTTTGTTCCACACATGCCACCTTAATCAACGGTCAAGGTCGACCTTTCATTCATTTGGGGGGCGGAAATATCTGCATGCAGATCAGAGAATTGGAAAAACTCTCGAACGAGAGTTTCTCAAACTCCCGTCCGAGAGTTTGTCTGAGAGTTTTGTGACCACAACTCTCGGACGAGAAAATGCGAAACTCTCATCCGAGAGAATTTTAACTCATGTTAAACCCAACCAAACTCTCGTCTGAAATATTTAAAATTTCTCGGACGAGAATTTTGAAAACTCTCGGCCGGAAAATTTAGTTGACTTTTTTCTCGGCCGAGAAATTAAAAATTTCTCCCGAATTCTAACCATCCGCCAAAAACTGTTTCCCAACTTCGCGATTTGACCCAAATACACTTTATTCTACCATATTACCCATATATTTACCATCATATCCACCTTATATTGACCTAAAGATGCATATACAAGTATTTAATTTATGTTTTTCAATTATTAGATGTTTTTGTAAAAATTGAAATTTTAAGTGCATTTTTGGATAGTAGTAGAAATTCCCCGTAATAGCATTATGGTTTGCATATGTGCATGAAAATTTAGCTTGAGCTTAATATGTTTCTAGAAATCTCAGAAAATAATAATAAAAGTACGCCTGTTGGCACAGTCAGGTTTATAATGCCCAGTCAAAGGCAGTCAAACAGGACCAGTGTTTATGGAGGATCCCTAGAAACTAGGTCAAAACTCTTATTTTGTGGGATTTTCTAGATAATGATGGATATGATAGATGAATTCGACTTGATATGATAGGATAAGGATAGTCATGATTACTTGAACTATTTTAGATGAGTTTGTTAGATACATTATCTATTTAAGCCTGAAATTTTAAAGTCTTTGTTATGGAACTTGTATGACTTATTATTATTATTTCTGAGACTTGGAGACATAATTGAAGATCTGTTCTATCATATTTTGATGTCGTTACACGCTGGTTGATTGATTCAAGTCTTAAGTAGCTGAACTTACCTTCAGTGTGTGAGGCAAGGGTGGAGGGCCCCCACACTGAGATAAATGCACTTCTTAGTTTATTTCGTAGTTGCAATTTCTGAATTAGTTTTCTTATGTTTAATTCTTTTATGATAATTACTTTCAAGTATTGATGAATCTCATGATCATTCTTAACTTTCATACGAAATTACAAAAGAGTGTTTAAAGTTAAGCACTCTTTCTATCTAATCAATATTTTGAGTTAGAATTCATCTTTACATGCCTTTACATGCTTTGATTATTGATGGATCTTACTCTTGTTTCTATTTTGCATACGAAGAGACAAACCAGTATTTAAATTTAAATACTTCTTCTATCTGATTAAGAGATTAAAATGAAGATTCATCTTCTTCTTTTTTGAATTCATGTTTTAATAATAGAATTACTAATAAATGAATATATGATGAAGGACAACCAAGACCTTTTCAGTGAAGAGCCTGTTCAATTATTTCATGTATCTTAATCTATTTTCTAGTTACGTATTTTGATTTCTAATTCACATGTTAAACCTATTAAGAGAAGGACAAACATATCTCTTAAGTTAGGAGATTATTCTGCTTCTAATTATACATTTGAATTTTGAAATTATTTAAGTTAGATTTATATCCATAATATGCATTTCCCTAATCATGAATAAACCATTTTCTAAATTGATCGCAACTGAAACCCATATAATTTGGGGATGCTTCTAAGTTCCACTAACCCAGATTGATACTAAATACTTGTGTTATTTTACAATAGTAAATTGACCCAACAGGGCGATCAACAGATGTCCTGGACACCAGAATTCTTTGAATGGCTCCGCCAACAGCTGATTTTCATGGAGGACTGGCCCTACCCTGTCACATATTTCACTGGTGATGCAGATATCCTCCTCCCAGAAGGAGAGGATTGGGATAAAGTACTGGTTAAGACTCATTTTTTATTTTGATGAGTATTATGATTTTTTTTCTATGCATGTTTTGACATTAATCTATGTAATTACATATGTTGGCCCAAAGAGATGTACAGGTATGTCCCTGATAGTGTGGCGAATTCCTTGTAGCTTTTATGTGGCTCCTCATGGTGAGGAATGCAAGGTGGAGGAAATCATACGTAACTTGGAGGGAATCTCCCATGGGATCCCAAACTATGTGCGATTCGATGATGTTCCTCGTGCATACTAGAGAGACACTGCAGGGGTGTCAAACCATGTTCACCACTTGTTGAGGCAGCTTGTACGAGTAGTGACATATTATTGTGAGCGTCATCCCAGTAGAAACCTATGTTTTATTTCTGCATATTTTTTGAGAGACATGATGTCTCAGGATGTAACCGAAACATACATATTTTGTGAACTTATAATTCACATGGATGCAAACACTCAATATATATATATATATATACATACACACACACACACATTTATTTTCCTATATGGATCTTGTCATGTGATGATGATTTCTTACAAATTATGAAAATGTCTATCTAATACAATGTTAGCTACTGTATCAGTTAATGTCTTCATTCGTCTAGTAATATGTTGATATGTAATGTAATAAAAATGGATTTCCAGTAAACAAACACGCAAATACAACCTTAATCTATGAGGGTTTCTAACAGAATAATGTCCATTAAGTTGAAGAACAAAAAGGTATGAGTCTAGGTTAACAATAAATGCACGAATGTCGAGAGAAATGGCCTCGATTAATAGTTCAATAACAACACTATATTCAACAACATTTTTTGTAGTTCATCCTAGATAGATACCTTGACAGTCTATCAAATCACCAGCAGGATCATAAATCACCCAGGCTACTGAAGACAGGTTCCGGGTACTACGGGAAGCACCATCCACAAAACTGACATAAGGGTTAATAGACATCTGCATAATAAGAAATGATCCAATAAGCATGAAAATGCTCGCAAAGAACACCAAGCCAGAAATGTACAAAAATGAAAAGAACACCTATGTACACAAAACATGCACGAATGACTCATGCATAGTATTTTTTAGGATACAACCCATTTCTGGGCTGATCTAGAGGATGAACTACATAATCAATAAGCTCATAAGCCCCATTCCGAAAAACACATTTAACAATGTAGAGCCCATGCCACATGGGTTGAAATTTTCTTTTCCCTAGCTTATCATGAGCTTGGTCGTATAGGAGGATGAGATCTCCTTCTATGAAGGAACGAGGGGAAAAAGACTGGTCAAAATGAGCTTTTACCCACTTATTCTATGCTTCAATAACCAAAGTAGCAAAGCGGTGAGTTTAACCTAGATTTTCTAAATAGTGAACATGATCTTATTCTGGTGAAGTATTCGGCAACAATTCAACAACTAGTTTGAGAGAAGGTATTTTACATTCAATTGGGAGGATAGCTTCCAGACCGTAGACAAGCTAGAATGGAGTGAATCTCATCGCATCCTTAACTAAGGTTAGGTATTCCAAAAGAGCCAAAAAAAACATGAGATTCCTATTTTATTTGTGGATCCCAATCATATGGATGAGAAGTTTGTTCACGGCTCCAACTTGGCCGTTGGCCTGAGGACAATATGACGTTGAGTTGTCATGACACAAACCCAAATTGGAAGTCAAATCTGCCACCATGTAATGCCAAAAATGGGAACCATGATTGGTAATAATGGTATGAGGGACACCAAATCTAGAAATGACATGATTGAATAGAAACTGTGTTGTCGTCTTACCTTCAACCGTAAGTGTAGGCATTTCTTTGGCCCATTTGGTGAAGAAGTCAATGGCTACGATGATATAAGCATGACCCCCAACCGAGTGAGGGTTACACATCATAAAATCAATGCCCCACTTCACAAAGGGACCAATGGTAATGACAGGGTGGAGATCGGAAGGCAAGATGTGCTGCTTGCACAGATAGATCTGGAAATCATGGCACTTACGGATAACAAAAATTCATTCTTTAAAGATGGTGGGCCAAAAATATCTAGCACGAAGAATTTTATGTGCACTAGCATAACCAGACATGAGACCACCATAGGCACCACCGTGACAATAATTCAAATCTTTTTCAACCTCCTCGAGAGTCAAACACCGACGGAGAATGGAATCAACTCTAATGTGGTAGATTGTATCTCCGACTATGCGACAGGGTTGGGATTGAAGACGCTTGCGTTGGATAGCATCCTTCGTCAACTTAGATCGAAAAGTAGAAGTCTGAAGATATACAAGGATATCACCATACCAAGGATCAAGGGTGCTAATCAGAAAAATTGTGTCATCCGAAAGAACCAGACATGGCAGAAATAGGAGGGAGAGAGCATATTAAATCGGTGAAGACTAATTGTTTCTTCGAATTGGCAGTAGTGAACTCGAAATAAAACTCTTGGAGGATGAAAATCCACTTCGATTCCTTGCCCCCCAGCAATTGAAAAGTGAATATATAAGTCATAGGGTTACAGTTATAAATCACAGTCACTGTACGCAACAAAATATAGTGACGAAAACGTTGAAAAACTTGAACAACAACCAATGCGAACTTCTCAACATGTGCATATTGTGTTTTAGTATCAAGAAGGTTATGAAACATATATTAAATGACATTCTCATCACCATCATCATCATCTTTTACCAAAACCATGGAAATCATGCTAAATACGACGTCCAAATAGAGGGAGTAATTGCAATGATAATACGGAGGACACAACAAAGGAGCATTGATGAACAATGTCTTCAATGTATCTAAGTACTTCTGGGTGACCTCATCCCAGAGGAATGGGGCACCTTGCTTCAGTAATCACGTAAATCCTTTAGCCACGTCAGCATACTTAGGTATAAAACGACGTAAGAAGTTAGATTTTCCCTGTAGACTCTGTAGCTGATGTAACGAGTGCGGAGAGGGGAGATTAAGGATAGCTTCAAATTTGAGTGGAACGAGACAAACCCCATCTTTGGAAATGATAAACCCTAATATTATACCAGAGTCAATGCAGAATATGTACTTATCCAAATTTAGTCGGATGTTATAGTGTTGCCAGTGAAGAAAGATCTGACGAAGATGATCAGGCTGGTCTTTACGCTAAGCTGAATGAGCCGGAAGGTCATCCGGATGAGGTTGAACATTGTGTTTGATATCATGGAAAGCATAAGACGTTTCTCACTAAAATGTAGCCCAATAAATTTTTAGACCTAATGGGAGCTTTTTATAAGCGAAAGTACCCCAAGTATAGATAAAGGCAGTCTTATGTTGATTGGGCGGAGAAATTTTAATCTAGTTGTACTAAGAAAACTTGTCCATAAGGGAAAAAATCTTACTCCGAGCATAATCATCAATGATTTGATCAATAAAAGGAGTAGGATAATTATCCTTAGGGCAAGCACGGTTAATTTCACGGTAATCAACACAGACACGAATGGTACCCTGTTTATTATCTATAGGAATAATTTTGGAAACCCATTCTGTCAAGGGAATCGAATAGATAAAACCAACTTTAAGAAGTTTTTCAACTTTTCCCTTAATAATGACAACCTTTCTAGGGTGCATAGGACGAAGAGGCTGGAAAACAGGCTTCACACCAGGATAGGTAGGAATCTCATGCACCACTATACTTCGATCAATGTCCGGCATCTCTTCGTAAGACCATGGAAAAACATTGCGAAACACGCGGAAGAGACTAGTATAGACTTGAACCACATTGGGAGAATAGTTCATCCCAATATGGATGTTCTTGACAATTCTCAGTTTGGAAAAAATTTCGATAGGCATCGTTTGTGTGATGTTACTCAAGTTACCTTTCATAAAGACTTCATGTGTCAGAATAGGCGTTTGAAGTAGAGGAGGAGGAACCTGAGAAGAAAACTTGTCGAGAAACATAGACATGGCCCCAAGGCTAGGCATGAATGAGGAATGGTAATAAATATCTTCCCAAGGAGGATCCTTGAGAGACATATTTTCCACGATGGCTTCATCGGAGGGAAATATCTCTTTCAAGGGATTGGGCGAATCTGAATCGCCGAGCCAAGGCGATTGAGAATAAGTATCAAGAGACATGCCTAAAGGACCATGACTAGGAGGTGTTTTGTGGATTAATACATCTTGTGGACAAGACCGATCTCCCTAGTACTAAAAGTATCTAGCAACAAACATCCAAATAAACTAATCTTTCTCTAAGCATATATGATCTACAAAAATCTCTATAGAGGTGTAAAAGACTTACAGTATGTCCAATGCTTGTTTGAATTCGTTGTTGTCCCTTGTGCACTTGAAGGAGTTTTTCTCGTAAACCTGTAGTCACAAACAAGAAAAATATTAAATAGCACCTGTATAGACATAATCATAAACCATGCTTATCATAGTGATCAAGGAATCTATGAAATAAATCATTAACTGACAGCTTATTGAGAAAAATGAGTACATTTGTATTAATTTCAAAAGAAATAAAACCTTACAACCTAAGTCTTGATGTTGCAAATGCCTTCCCAGGGTTTGAAGCAAGAGTCTCCTTTACCTTCACAAGCTCTGCACTCCTCCAACCAAGACGAATAGAGGTATGTAATCTCTCCTCACAAAAGTATTAGTTAACTGAGTCTGAATCTTAACAGCACTTAACCTGAAATATTCTAAAGCTTGAACTCCCCTTGAGGCTACCCAATTCCTTTTTTGATAGTGGAAAAGAGGAGGTTTTCTATTCCAACTATGAAGGGATATAATCCTCCTTCACAGGGATAAGCTCCTCACATCAAGGGGTCAGCTCCATAAGGTAAGGGATACATGCACCTCATAAGAGCAGTTCTGCCACCGCAAGATTCTTTCTAGAGGCTTCTAGAATTTACTTTTATTGAGATTTTTGGAATTTAATTATGCCTTTTTGATCTTATAGGGGTCTGCACCTATAACACAGATAAAGTGCGTTAAGGTACGCAAGAGAGCTGAACATTAGGTGCAGGATCACAGGCAAGATAGAGAGAAAGTGCGACACCAAAGTTTAGGAGATTTTTAGGAACTTTTATTTGATTTTCAAGGCTTGACATGAGGAACTGATATGTTATACTTGCAAAGGGAGAAGTATGAGTAATAATGAGCTCATAAACATAGCAGAATGTCAGGATGACAATTTTCAATGTAATAGATTGCCCCCTAAAGTGAAAATTCTAGAATAGATGATGCTGAAGTCTGTCATATATGAAGAGTGCAGTCCTTTATCATTTCAAGGGTCATCCTGTGGAAACCCCAGTCAGAACCTGTAAAAAATTCAATGCAAAATATATATATCATCGTTGAGGTAGGCATTCCCATACTCAGATCAAAACTAAGTAGAAACTAATTCAAACTGTTCTAATACAGCAATGATTTTGAGTACATCACAATACACACATGTGTAGACACAGTATGGACGTAACCATCTATTTTTGAATAGTCCACTGTATAAATGATAACAAAATTCCTTGCAGCCTGGATGGTAGAAACTAGATCTAGGGTCTTGATTTCTGCATCTCGAACTAGTACGATTCTATCCATGTGAATGAATGTGTCAAAGTCGAACATGGTGGAAACCACTTGATTACCAGTCAATGATGTAAAATATTAACAAGTGTGAGAGTAACCACCAGTAATGTCAATGGCACTCAAAGTACTCAGTACAATCCATGAAATGTGAATGAATGAGCTGAAGTCGAACATGTTACGGAATCATTCGATCGAAGGTCAATGATGCAACCTATCGTCGAAAGCGAGAAACCTGCCATTGAGGCATGCAGATTTCAAGGTAATGACAATTTCTAGATCAACTTCCTAGATAATGAGTTGTTGTCGATAGAAAGTGATCTGTCGTAGGCAAGCCCACAACACAAAATCATAGATCAAGTTTTGAAAATATATTGGCAAGGACTGACTTAGGGATGGTCAAAAATGGATGATAGATATTTTCCAGATGAATGGTTTATTTGAACTGTCCTCTTGAACACATAACGACACTGCAGATGGGTTGGTGACAATTGACCCAAAGCTAATACCCAGAAACCAGATGAAGACTTTCAATGAGGTTTGATAACTATTAGGCAAAGGATTTCCCAACCCAAGTGAAAAAGTGTTGTGTTCAAGAGTGGTTAACGGTTTTCCGAATAATCAAAATACAACAAACAAGTCCATTTTTCTCTCTTTCCCCCCACCATTTCTGGAAAGTACCTCTTTATTTTTGACAAGCTTAAGGAGGATGACATTTTCTTTTTTATAAGCTCATCCTTCAGATGAGTCCAAATTAGTTTAAGATTCGAACCCTAATAAGGAGTGGTTCGTTCCTGTTTAAAATTGAACAGGTCCTTTACTATTAAATTTTAACGAGTCCAGTATAGGAGAAACTTGGTGTTTTTCAATTTTAGGGAGTCGGAAGAAAAAACTTAAGAAAACTCCATGGGTGTACTTTTTCGTAAATTTAGTCTCTCGAGCCCGAAAAAGGCTAAAATAATGCGGGAGAGAACTCTATTGACTGTAATTAGTCAACGTATACCTTTTTCGTAAATAGTCCATTTCAGTCCGTAAAAGGGGTAAACTTATACTGAAGGCACAATTATTCATTTACTTTAATGAGTTTGAATATTCAAGTGCTCGGCAATATTTTCATATTTAGAGAGTCTGAAAAGGGCTTAAAAGAGAACTCCAATGTTTCTCTTTTTCGTAAATTTTTTGAAAGAGTCCGAAAAAGTGATAAAAGTATGCTCTTTGTTGAAAAATGATTAATTCTCCTGAAAAATCCAATTTTTGCACAAAAATTTGAAACATTACACATACCTGTTTAAGATTTAAGTAAAAATGCTTTCAAAAATCCCCTTTTAAAGTGAAAAATAAAAAACTTAAAAATTCATCTATTCGAAAAAACTTATAAAAAGGACTTTTCAATTTCATTTTTACTGTTCAAGTTTAGAGTGAAAAGTAGAAGCTTTTGGGTAAAAAGGTTCCTATGAAGATTCTGGAAAATCCGTCGAACGAAATTGAGAACCGTCAGTCCCAGGTAATCCAAGACCTCTTAGTCTTGCATTTCATCCATTTACAATTCATTTTTAGGCTTTATATTTTATTTTTAAGGGAAAAATATAGTTTAAGAAATCGCCCACGGAGGTCCATAGATACTACACATGGGCCCTGCGGACCCAGACTTTTTCCTATGTAGAAAAAAGACGTGGGTCCGCACTTTCCCCACAAAGCACGTGCATTCCTATGCACTATGTATAAAGGGAAAGTGCGGTCCCCGCGTTTTTAAATTTCAAAGTCAAATTTCTCATTTGGCGCACAAAAATTTTCAAATTAGATTGTTCTAACATATATTTTTATGCATTGTAGGATTAACAAGATGTTTATTTGGAGAGAATGTGAGCATGAGGATGTGGATGACGCCGCAATGCTCCATTTTTCCACATTGCAGGCATTAAGAGCATGCGGTTTGTATAAATTTTGGGCCATCCAGGGCATGAGGGCACAGGTAGACCTCCTAACATGGCTGGTAAATAGGTGGAATGTGCAGGACTAGTGTTTCATTATTGGCAGCCACCAGCTTGAAATCGAGCTGGAGGATATTTATTTTATGACTGGTTTGTCCAAGAGGGGTGAACAACTTTCCTTGTTTGGGACTAGGCCATGTGGCCAAACTATCACTAGTCTTCGACAAGAATTCTGTAATGACTAGGTAGACCCTAGGGACAAACGGATTGATATAAAAACTATCATCCATCTCGAGATGAAAGTTATTGTGTTTACTATTACCATACTGTGTGGGATTGCAACACTGTATGTAGCTACCGGTTCCCAGATGCGCATTGTTGTGGACTATTTTTGAGGCACCATTTTCAACTGGTGTGAAGCTGTGTTGACCAATGTAAAAGGCCAAATAACTAGAGAAAAAAATGGAAAACTAAATAAATTTGGATATGGATCCATTATGGTCACTTTTTCTCTATAGAGGATCCCCATGTTTGCTCCGCAAAGTATTCCTGTCGATGTCGGTCGACCTCGAGAACCTAGGATGGTTCGTTGGGTTACATTGATGGCCCGTCACGGTATTCAGGGTGCTGATATCGTTCGATTTCCTCCTTCATATTTTCGTTGGCTGGACCGCCAAATTTTTGTCATAGAAGACTTTCCATATGCCAGGATAGATTTACGCAGTGACCGAGAGATGACTCTCCCAATAGGGGAACAGTGGGATTAAACAGGTAAAATCATTTTCAACAAATTCTAAGTTATAATTTTTTTATTTTGATCGCATTGAAAATTAATAACCAAATGTTTTTGAATGTAGATGTGGGCCCACAACGACCAACCCATCTCCAGCCTTATGGAAGAAGAAACCAGTTGCATCCGCACCAGCCCCAACACGTCAATCAACAAAAATCTTGTCTGATTTAGAACATCACCTAGAGTGTCTGACTCTAGATATTCCAGAGATGGACATAGATGAGATTCCACTCATATTACACAGATACGTAATTCGTGTTCCAGGACCTTTTAGGAGGTTCCTATGTAGGGTGGCCCAAGAAATGGTCTCTTATCATGATCACCATGAGTGATGGGATGATCGTGTTGTAGACTCATATTTTTTGACTTTTTGTGTTATCATTTTTCCGATCATAAGGTGTTTCCAACCTATGAGCAAAGACGATCTATATTTTTTGAAAACACTTCTATACTATGATATATCACTATTTACTGGCTATCTGGGTACATGTTATGAATGTTGTTTGTTTTAGTGTTTTGATCATTGCAAATGTTGATTTATCATACTAGAAGCAACTGCGTCTGCTAATGTATTTAAATGTCTTGGAATATTTTGATATTTAAATTCACGTTCCAAGAGACGAACTCTTAAAAATAACCATAATAACACTGGATTTCTAATGGCATAAACCCTATTAAGCTATAATACAACAAGTTCAGAATCCAACCTAACAATCAAACTTCAAATTAAATGATATGGATTCAGATAATAACTCAATCACTGCACTATACTCTGCAATGTTATTCGTTGTTTGACCAAGGCTTACCCCATGCATGGATACTAACTCGTCAGAGGGTGAATAGATAACCCAAGTTGCGGAAGAAATGTTCTGTGTACTACGATAAGAACCATCAGCAAAACCAATGTAGGTTTGAAGAGACGTCGAAATCTGCAATATCAGGAGTAAAACTCAGATAAGCAGGAATAGTGATAAAAAACACACTTCTAAACTAGGCACACTTTTCTAATCTAAGACACACCAGTAGTAAAGAAATCTAATATAATAAAAAATCTCCACACCAAGTTTAAGCATAATATCGCTTCAGATAAAGCCCATTTCTGGGTTTATCTAAAGGGACACCATCAAAATCTATCAGCTCATATGCCCCTTTTGCTAGCTTTCGCTTAACAATGAAAGGGCCATGCCACATGGGCATGAATTTCCCAGCTCCTGGCTTATCGTTGGCTTGATCATAAACTAAGACTAGGTCTCCTTCTGAAAAATTTCGAGGGTTAACACTTCTATCATACTGAGCTTTTATTCGTTTAACATGAGCCTCGTTTGCTATTGCAACATTTCGTCGATTCTCATCCAGCTGAGCCAAGTATAAAAAATGTTTCTCCTCTTCAAACGTAGCTGGGAGTATTTCTATGGCTAATTTCAGTGACAGAATTTCACATTCAATCGAAAACACAGCTTCCAAACCGTAAACGAGTTGAAAGGGAGTGAAACCAGTTGATGTTTTTACTGAGGTTCGAAATGCCCAAAGTGCTGAAAATAAAATGGAATGCCAATTCATTTTGTGAATACCAATAATTCGTCTAATCATGGTGACTAAAATTTTATTTATGGCTTCAACCAGACCATTTGCTTGCGGATAATACGGAGTGGAACTATCGTGGCGCAAGCCAAGTTGATCTGTCAGTTCAGTCATCGTGACATTCCGAAAATGACTTCCATGATCTATAATAACGGCTTGAGGAACACCGAACCTATAAATTATGTGATTAAATACGAAATTTGCAGCAGTATTGCCATCAGCCGAAAATGTAGGCATCGCTTCGGCCCACTTAGTAAAATAATCTACTGCTAAAATAGTATACGCATGCCCCCAGGCCGAGTGAGGGTTACATGTAATAAAGTCGATACCCCATTTCGCGAAAGGACCAACAAAAATTATGGGGTGAAGAGGAGTGGGTGGCGCGCGCATCTTACGATCAAAAAGTTGACAATTGTGGCATTTCTGGACTGCATAAATACAATATTTGAATAACAACGACCATAAATAACTAGCGCGCAATATCTTTTGGGTTGTGGCATACCCAGACATATGACCGCCACATGCTCCAGAATGGCAGTCATTTAAAACCTTTTCAACTTCTTCATGAACAAGACACTGTCGGAAAACAGAATCCACTCCATGACGATAGAGTGTATCACCAATAATATTGTACTGTTGGGATTGGAAGCGTATTTTATGTCGCTGAGATCGTGAGATTTCATGCCGAAAAGATTAGGTTTGGAGATAAACAATAATATCTCCATACCATGGATCGAGAGTACTGATAAGAAACAAAGATTCGTCTGCAATGGGATCTTCTACCATAGTTTCAGTATCAGTAGAGCGGAAATCACACATCAGTTCTGCAAATACCAAAGATTTCTTTGCCTTGGATTTCTCAAATTCCAAGTCAAATTCCTGCAGGATGACTATCCATTTGGAATACTTTCCCCCTAGCAATTTTTTGGTCAAAATGTACATCATAGGGTTACAGTCAGAAATTACTATGGTTTTACGTAGCAAGATGTAGTGTCTAAACCTTTAGACAGCTTGAACAACTGCCAAGGCCAATTTCTCCACATGTGTGTATTTGATCTCAGTCGGATGTAGATTCCGACTAAGATAGTAAATCACATGTTTAGTGTTAGATTCGTCTTCTTGAACTAAAACCATCCCAATAGTGGAATGAGAAGCAGCAAGGTACAAAACATAATCTTGGTTGTAGTTGGGAGGATACAATAATGGTGCATGGGTCAACGCGTGTTTAAGTGAATCAAAAGATCGATCAGTTATCTCATCCCAAAAGAATGGAATGTTTTGTTTTAGCAACCAGCTAAAACCCTTTGTAAGCTCGGCATAGTTAGGAATGAGCTGACGTAAAAAGTTTGCTTTCGCCTGCAAACTTTGGAGTTGGCGTAAAGTCGAAGGAGGAGGTAACTTAACAATAGCTTCAACCTTCGACGGATCGATGCGAATGCCTACTTTCGAAACAACAAATCCCAATAAGCGACCCAATTATACACAAAAAAACACATTTGTGTGGATTTAGCCTAATTTGATAATGCCGACATCTCATAAAAATAGCTCGTAAGTGGGTGAGATGGTCAGCCCTACGTGATGAATGAGCAGGTAAATCATAGAGATATGGCTGCAAAATGTGCTTAATGTCATGAAATGCGTAAGACATAACCCTTTGAAAAGTTGCTCCAGCGTTATTCAATCCAAAAGGTAGCTTACAATAAGAAAACATCCCCCACGGACAAATAAAAGTTGTTTTTGGCTGATCATCAGGGATTATGTTTATTTGATTGTAATCGGAAAAACCATCCATAAAGGAAAACATTTCACTACCGGCACAATCATCGATTATTTGGTCGATATAGGGGGTTGGATAATTGTCTTTAGGAAAAGCTTGATTAATATCCCTATAATCGATACATACTCGTATCGTTCCTTGTTTTTTAGTAATAGGAACAATATTTGATACCCACAGCATTAAAGGAATTGGATAAATAAAACCTGCGCGAAGTAATTTTTCAATGTCGGCTTTGATAGCAACAACTTTTCTAGGATGTATTTGACGTAGACGTTGACGAACAGGTTTGGCATCTGGGTAAGTCTTGATTTCATATATGACAATTGACGGATCAATTTCTGGCATTTCTTCATAGGACCAGGAAAACACATCACGAAATTCTTGAAATAGGGCTTTATAAGTTTGAATTTCCTCTTCAGTGCAGCAAGCACATATATGAATGTTTTCAATTATTCCTGGTTTTACTGAAATGTCAATTGAAATCGTTCGAGAGATATTTTCCAAATTTAACTCAGAATCAGGATTTCGCAATGGATTCTGGGGTTCTTTGACATATTCAGCATTAAAAATTGAAGCGAAATCATCTTCAAAATGATCTAGTTCAGGTAAAAACAAAGATCGGTGATGTAGATATTCCCATGGTAAATCATCAACGGAAAAAAATTCACGAATCTGCTCATCAGTATGAACAAGATTGGGAAATTTCGTTGTGTCTGAACTAGATATAGAAAGTGATTCCTCATGGATCCCATTTATTGGATCAATTTTGGTTGAAGAGGAGTCAAAAAGTGACTGTATAGCCTGGTATGCAATTTCAAATGGACTCAAAGGCATTATTCCATCAATTGAATCTAACTCAGAGTTGGAAGGTACAATCCGAGGATCATCAAACATAATAGTGTCTGACAAAATCATGTGAATAGTTGTAACAGAAGGCGATACGTTAGGAGGAGGAAAGGAAAATTTTCCTAGTAAACCAAAATATTTAATCAAACCTACTCCAACATCCTTATAAGGGATAGCCGCTTTACCAATGTGCTGGATTGTTTCAGTAGAGGCTGGATCGGAAGAAAAATAAGTTAACTGATATATTGTAAGAATTTTTTGTGTGGATTAATCCGTCTTGCGGACAAGACCGATCTTCCTAGTACTAAAAGTATCAAGCAACAAACAGCCAAATAAACTAATCTTTCTCTAAGAATATATGATCTACAAAAAGCTCTATAGAGGTGTAAAAGACTTGTCGTATGTCTAGTGCTTGTTAGAAGCCATTGTTGTCCCTCGTGCACTTGAAGGAGTTTTTCTCGTAAACCTGCAATCACAAACAAGAAAAATATTAAATAGCACCTGTATAGACATCATCATAAACCATGCTTATCATAGTGATCAAGGAATCTATGAAATAAACCATTAACTAACAACTTATTGAGAAAAATGATTATATTTGTATTAATTTCAAAAGAAGGAAAACCTTACAACCTGAGCCTTGATGTTGCACAGGCCTTCTCGGGGTCCGAAGCAGGAGCCTCCTTTACTTTGATAAGCTCTACACTCCTCCAACCAAGATGAATAGAGGTATGTAATCTCTTCTCACAAAAGCTTTAGTTAACTGAGTCTGAATCTTAACAACACTTAACCTCAAATATTCTAAAGCTTGAACTCCCCTTGAGGCTACCCAATGCCTCTTTTTATAGTGGAAAAGAGGAGGTTTTGTGTTACAACTATGAAGGGATAGAATCCTCCTTCAAAGGGATCAGCTCCTCACATCAAGGGGTTAGATCCATTAGGTAAGGGATATATGCACCTCATAAGAGCGGTTCTGTCACCGCAAGATTCTTTCTAGAGGCTTCTAGAATTTACTTTTATTGAGCTTTTTGGAATTTACTTGTGCCTTTTTTATCGTAAAGGGGTCTGCACCTATAACACAGATAAAGTGCGTTCAGTTATGCAAGAGAGCTGAACATTAGGTGCGGGACCGCAGGCAAGATAGAGAGAAAGTGTGACACCAAAGTTTAGGATATTTTTAGGAACTTTTCTCTGATTTTGAAAGCTTGACATGAGGAACTGATATGTTAGACTTGCAAATGGAGAAGTATGAGTAATAATGAGCTCATACACATAGCAGAATGTCAGGATGACAATTTTCAGTGTAACATATTGCCCCCTTAAGTGCAAAGTCTAGAATAGATGATGCTAAAGTATGTCATATATGAAGAGTAGAGTACTTTATAATTTCAAGGATCATCCTGTGGACACCCCAGTCGGAACTTGTAAAAAAATTCAATGAAAAATATATATATCATCGCTGAGGTAGGAATTCCCATACTAATATCAAAAGTAACTAGAAACTAATTCAAATTGTTCTGATACAGGAATGATTTTGAGTACATCACAGTATAGACATGTGTAGACATAGTATGGACACAACCATCCATTTGTGAAGAGTCAACTGTATAAATGATAACAAAATTCCTTGCAGCCTGGATGGTAGAAACTAGATCTAGGGTCTTGATTTCTGCATCTCGAACTAGTATGATTCTATCCATGTGAATGAATGTGTCGAAGTCGAACATGGTATAAACCACTTGATTACTTGTCAATGATGTAAACCGTTAACAAGTGTGAGAGTAACCACCAGTAATGTCAATGGCTCTCAAAGTACTCAATACAATCCATGAAATCTGAATGAATGAGTTGAAGTTGAACATGTCATGGAATCATTCGATCAAAGGTCAATGATGCAACTTGTCGTCGAAAGTGAGAAACCTGCCATTGAGGCATGCAAATTTCAAGGTACTGATGATTTCTAGATCAACTTCCTAGATAATGAGTTGTCGTCGATAGAAAGTGATCCGTCGTAGGCAAGCCCACAACACGAAATCATAGATCAACTTTTGAAAATATATTGGCAAGGACTGACTCAAGAATGGTAAAAAATGGATGACAGATATTTTCCAGATGAATGGTTTATTTGAACAGTCCTCTTGAACACATAATGACACTGCAGATGGCTTGGTGACAATTGACCCAAAGCTAATACCCAAAAACTAGATGAAGACTTTCAATGAGGTTTGATTAACTTTTAGGCAAAGGATTTCCCAACCTAGGTGAAAAAGTGTCGTGTTCAAGAGTGGTTAATGGTTTTCCGAATAATCAAAATACAACAAAGATGTCCATTTTCCTCTCTTTTCCCCCACCATTTCTGGCGAGTACCTCTTTATTTTTGACAAGCTTGAGAGGATAAAATTTGCTTGTTTATAATCTCATCCTTCAGATGAGTCCAACTTAGTTTAAGATTCGAACCCTAAGAAGGAGTGGTTCGTTCCTGTTTAAAATTGAACATGTCCTTTACTATTAAATTTTAACGAGTCTACTATAGGAGAAACTCGGTGTTTTTCAATTTTAGGGAGTGAGAAGAAAAAACTTTAGAAAACGCCATGGGTGTAATTTTTCTTAAATTTAGTCTCTCGAGCCCGAAAAAGGATAAAATAATGTGGGAGATAACTCTATTGATTGTAATTAGTCAACGTATACCGTTTTCGTAAATATTCCATTTCAGTCCGTAAAAGGGGTAAACTTATACTGAAGGGACGATTATTCATTTACTTTAACGAGTTCGAATAATCAAGTGCTCAGCAATATTTTCATGTTTAGAGAGTTTTAAAAGGGCTTAAAAGAGAACTCCAATGTTTCTCTTTTTCGTAAATTTTTTGAAAGAGTCCGAAAAAGTGATAAAAGTATGCTCTTTGTTGAAAAATGATTAATTCTCGTGAAAAATCCAATTTCTGCACAAAAACTTGAAACATTACACATAACTGTTTAAGATTTAAGTAAAAATGCTTTCAAAAATCCCCTTTTAAAGTGAAAAATAAACATCATAAAAATTCATCTATTCGAAAAAACTTATAAAAAGGACTTTTTCAATTTCATTTTTACCGTTCAAGTCCAAAGTGAAAAGTAGAAGCTTTTGGGTAAAAAAGTTCCTATTAAGATTCTGGAAAATCCGTCCGACGAAATCGAGAACTGTCAGTCCCAGGTAATCCAAGACCTCTTAATATTTCATTTCATCCATTTACAATTCATTTTTAGGCTCTAGATTTTATTTTTAAGGGAAAAATATAGTTTAAGAAATTGCCCGCGGAGGTCCGCAGGTACCACACATGGGCCCTGCAGATCTAGAATTTTTCCTGTGTAGAAAAAATTCATGGGTCCACACTTTTCCCACAGAGCGCATGCGTTCGTACACACTGTTTACAAAGGGTAAGTGTGGTCCCCACGTTTTTAAATTTCAAAATCAAATTTCTCATTTAGCACCTAAAAATTTTCAAATCAGAATGTTCTAACATATATTTTTATGCATTGTCAGATTAACAAGATGTTCATTTGGAGAGAACGTGAGCATGAGGATGTGGATGACGCCACAATTCTCCATTTTCCCACAATGCAGGCATTAAGAGCATGTGGTTTGTATAAATTATGGGCCATCCAGGGCATGAGGGCACAAGTAGAGCTCCTGACATGGCTGGTAAACAGGTGGAACGTGCAGGAACAATGTTTCATTATTGGCGGCCACCAGCTCGAAATCGAGCTGGAGGATATTTATTTTCTGACTGGTTTTTCCAAGAGGGGTCAACAACTTTCCTTGTTTGGACTAGTCCAGGTGGCCAAACTATCGCTAGTCTTCGACAAGAATTCTGTAATGACCAGGCAAACCCCAGGGATAAATGGATTGATATAAAAACTATCATCTGTCCCGAGCTGAAATTTATTACATTTACTATTACCAGACTGTGTGGGATCGCAGCACTACATGTAGCTACCGGTTCTCAGATGCGCATTGCTGTGGACTATTTTCAAGGCACCATTTTCAACTGGTTCAAAGCTGTGTTGGCCAGTGTAAAAGGCCAACTAACTAGAGCGAAAAATGGAAAACTAAATAACTTTGGATATGGATCCATCGTGGTCACTTTGTCTCTAGAGAGGATCCCCATGTTAGCTCCGCAGAGTATTCCTGTCGATGCTGGTCGACCTAGAGAACCTAGGATGGTTCGTTCGGTTGCATTGATGGCCCGTCACGGTATTGAGGGCGCTGAGATTGTTCGATTTCCTCCTTCATATTTTCGTTGGCTGGATCGCCAACGCTTTTTCATAGAGGAATTTCCATACGCCAGGATAGATTTCTGCGGCGACCGAGAGATGACTCTCCCAACAGGGGAACAGTGGGATGAAATAGGTAAAATCATTTTCAACTAATTCTAAGTTCTAATTTTTTTATTTTGATTGTCTTGAAAATTAATAACCAAAAGTTTTTTGAATGTAGATGTGGGTCCATAGTCACTAGCCCATCTCTAGCCTTATGAAAGAAGACAACTAGTTATAGCCGCACCAGCCCTAGCAGGCCAATCAGCATAAATCTTGTTTCATTTAGAGCATCACCTAGAGCATCTGACTCTAGATATTCCAGAGACGGACATAGATGATATTCCACTCAGATTGTAGAGATACATGATTAGTGTTCCAAAACCTTTTAGGAGGTTCCTATGTAGGGTGGCCCAAGCAGTGGTCTCTTATCGTGATCACCATGAGTGATGGGATGATCATGTTGTAGACTCATATTTTTTGAATTTTTGTGTTATCATTTTTCTGATCATAAGGTGTTTCCAACCTATGATCGAAGACGATGTATATTTTTTTAAAACACTTCTATACTATGATATATCACTATTTACCGGCTATCTATGTACATGTTATGAATGTTGTTTGTTTTACTGTTTTGATCATTACAAATGTCGATTTATCATACTAGAAGCAACTACGTCTGCTAATGTATTTAAATGTCTTGGAATATGTTGATATTCAATGTAATCAAACTCACGTTCCAAGAGACAAACTATTAAAAATAACCGTAATAACACTGGATTTCTAATGACATAAACCCTGTTAAGCTGTAACAAAACAAGTTCAGGATCCAACCTAACAATCAAACTCCTAATTCCAAATGATATGGATTCAGATAATATGGATACCAAGGCTTACCCCATGCATGGATACTAACTCATCAGAGGGTGAATAGATAACCCAAGCTGTGGAAGAAATGTTCTGTGTACTACGACAAGCACTATCAGCAAAACCAATGTAGGTTTGAAGAGACGTCGACATCTGCAATATCAGGAGTAAAACTCAGATAAGCAGGAATAGTGATTAAAAACACACTTCTAAGCTAGGCACGCTTTTCTAATCTAAGACACACCAGCAGTAAAGAAATCTAATCTAATAAAAAATCTCCACACCAAGTTTAAGCATAACATCGCTTCAGATAAAACCCATTTCTGGGTTTATCTAAAGGGATACCGTCAAAATATGTCAGCTCATAGGCCCCTTTTGCTAGCTTTCACTTAACAATGAAAGGGCCATGCCACATGGGCACAAATTTCCCAGCTCCTAGCTTATCATTGGCTTGATCATAAACTAAGCCTAGGTCTCCTTCTGAAAAATTTCGAAGGGTAACACTTCTATCATACTGAGCTTTTATTCGGTTAACATGAGCCTCGTTTGCTATTGTAGCATTTCATCGATTCTCATCCAGCTAAGCCAAGTATAAAAAACGTTTCTCCTCTTCAGATGTTGCTGGGAGTAATTCTATGGATAATTTCAGTGACATAATTTCGCATTCAATCGGCAACACAGCTTCCAAACCGTAAATGAGTTGAAAGGGAGTGAAACCAGTTGATGTTTTTACTAAGGTTCGATATGCCCAAAGTGCTGAAAATAACATGAAATGTCAATTCGTTTTGTGAATACGAATAATTCGTCTAATCATGGTGACTAAAACTTTATTTATGGCTTCAACCAGACCATTAGCTTGCAGATAATATGGAGTGGAACTATCGTGGCGCAAGCCAAGTTGATCTGTCAGTTCAGTCATCATGACTTTTCGAAAATGACTTCCATGATCTGTAATAATGGCTTGAGGAACATTAAACCTTGCAATTATGTGATTAAATACGAAATTTGCAGCAGTCTTGCCATCAGCCGAAAATGTAGGCATCGCCTCGACCCACTTAGTAAAATAATTTACTGCTAAAATAATATACGCATGCCCCTCAACCCAGTGAGGGTTACATGTAATAAAGTCAATACCCCATTTTGTGAAAGGACCAACAACAATTATGGCGTGAAGAGGAGCGGGTGGCATATGCATCTTACGATCAAAAAGTTGAAAATTGTCGCATTTCCGGACTGCATAAATACAATCTTTGAATAACAACAGCCAGAAATAACCAGCGCGAAATATCTTTTGGGATGTGGCATAACCAGACATATGACCGCCACATGCTCCAGAAGGGCATTCATTTAAAACCTTTTCAGCTTCTTCATGAACAAGACAGCGCCGGAAAACAGAATCTGCTCCATGACGATAGAGTGCATTACCAATAATATTGTACTGTTGGGATTGGAAGCATATTTTCCGTCGCTAAGATTGTGAGATTTCAGGCTGAAAATATTGGGTTTGGAGATAAACAATAATATCTCCATACCATGGATCGAGAGTACTGATAATAAACAAAGATTCGTCCACAATGGGATCTTCTGCCACAGTTTCAGTATTAGTAGAGCGGAAATCACACACCAGTTCTACAAATACTAAAGATTTCTTTGCCTTGGATTTCTCAAATTCCAAGTCAAATTCCTGGAGGATGACTATCAATTTGGAATACTTGCCCCCTAGCAATTGTTTGGTCAAAATGTATATCATAGGGTTATAGTCAGAAATTACTGTGGTTTTACGTAACAAGATGTAGTGTCTAAATCTTTGGACATCTTGAACAGCTGCCAAGGCCAATTTCTCCACATGTGTGTATTTGATCTCAGTCGGATGAAGATTCCAACTAAGATAGTAAATCACATGTTTAGTGTTAGATTCGTCTTCATGAACTAAAACCATCGCAATAGTGGAATGAGAAGAAGAAAGGTAAAAAACATAATCCCGGTTGTAGTTGGGAGGATGCAATAATGGTGCATGGGTCAACACGTGTTTAAGTGCATCAGAAAATCGATCAGTGATCTCATCACAAAAGAATGGAATGTTCTGTTTCAGCAACCGAGTAAAACCCTTTGTAAGCTCGGCATAGTTAGGAATGAACTGATGTAAAAGGTTTTCTTTCCCCCGCAAACTTTGGAGTTGGCGTAAAGTCGAAGGAGGAGGCAATTTAACAATAGCTTCGACCTTTGACGGATCGATGGGAATGCATGCTTTCGAAACAACAAATCCCAATAAGCGACCCGATTCTACACAAAAAAACAAATTTGTGTGGATTCAACCTAATTCGATAATGCCGACATCTCATAAAAATATCTCGTAAGTGAGTGAGATGGTCAGCCCTATGTGATGAATGAGCAGGTAAATCATCAAGATATGGCTGCACAATGTGCTTAATGTCATGAAATGCGTAAGACATAGCCCTTTGAAAATTTGCTCCAGTGTTCTTCAATCCAAAAGGTAGCTTGCAATAAGAAAACGTCCCCCACAGACAAATAAAAGTTGTTTTTGGCTGATCAGCAGGGAGTATATTTATTTGATTGTAACTGGAAAAACCATCCATAAAGGAAAAAATTTCACTGTCGGCACAATCATCGATTATTTAATCGATATAGGGGGTTGGATAATTGTATTTAGGACAAGCTCGATTAATATCCCTATAATCGATACATACTCGTATCGTTCCTTGTTTTTTAGTAACAGGAACAATATTCGATACCCACTATGTTAAAGGAATTGGATAAATAAAACCTGCGCGAAGTAATTTTTCAACTTCGGCTTTGATAGCAGCAGCTTTTCTAGGATGTATTTGATGTAGACATTGACGAACAGGTTTCGCATCCACGTAAGTCTTGATTTCATGTACGAAAATTGACGGATCAATTCCTGGCATTTCTTCATAGGACCAGGAAAACACATCACAGAATTCTTGAAATAGGGCTTTATAAGTTTGAATTTCCTCTTCAGTACAACAAGCACCTATATGAATGTTTTCAATTATTCCTGGTTTTACTGAAATGTCAATTGAAATTGTTCGAGAGATATTTTCCAAATTTAACTCAGAATTAGGATTTCGCAATGGATTCTGGGGTTCTTTGACATATTCAGTAGTAAAAATTGAAGTGAAATCATCTTAAAAATGATCTAGTTCAGGTAAAATCAAAGATCGGTGATGTAGATCTTCCCATGGTAAATCATCAATGGAAAAAAATTCACGAATCTTCTCATCAGTATGAACAAGATCAGGAAATTTCGTTGTGGATGAACTAGATATAGAAAGTGATTTCTCATGGATCCCATTCATTGGATCAATTTCGGTTGAAGAGGGGTTGGAAAGTGACTGTATAGCCTGGTATACAATTTCAAATGGTCTCAAAGGCATCATTCCATCAATTGAATCTAACTTGGAGTTGGAAAGTACGATCCAAGGGTCATCAAACATAACAGTGTCTATTGAAATCATGTGAATAGTTGCAACAGAAGGCGATACGTTAGGAGGAGGAAAGGAAAAAGTTCCTAGTAAACTAGAATCTTTAATCAAACCTACTCTAACATCCTTATAAGGGATAGCTGCTTTACCAATGTGTTGGATTGTTTCTGTAGAGGCTGGATCGGAAGAAAAATAAGTTAACTGATCTATTGTAATAATTTGTTATGTGGATTAATCCGTCTTGCAGACAAGATCTATCTCCCTAGTACTAAAATTATCTAGCAACAAACAACCAAATAAACTAATATTTCTCTAAGAATATATGATCTACAAAAAGCTCTATAGAGGTGTAAAAGACTTACCGTATGTCCAGTGCTTGTTTGAAGTCGTTGTTGTCCCTCATGCACTTGAAGGAGTTTTTCTCATAAAACTGCAGTCACAAATAAGAAAAATATTAAATAGCACCTGTATAGACATCATCATAAACCATGCTTATCATAGTGATCAAGGAATCTATGAAATAAACCATTAACTGACAGCTTATTGAGAAAAATGAGTATATTTGTATTAATTTTAAAAGAAGGAAAACCTTACAACCTGAGCCTTGATGTTGCACAGGCCTTCTCGGGGTCCAAAGCAGGAGTCTCCTTTACTTTGATAAGCTCTGCACTCCTCCAACCAAGAGTAATAGAGGTATGTAATCTCTCCTCAAAAAAGTCTTAGTTAAATGAGTCTGAATCTTAACATCACTTAACCTCAAATATTCTAAAGCTTGAACTCCACTTGAGGCTACCCAATGCCTCTTTTTATAGTGGAAAAGAAGAGTTTTTCTGTTCCAACTATGAAGGGATAGAATCCTCCTTCAAAGGGATAAGCTCCTCACATCAAGGGGTTAGATCCATAAGGTAAGGGATACATGCACCTCATAAGAGCGGTTCTGCCACCGAAAGATTCTTTCTAGAGGCTTCTAGAATTTACTTTTATTGAGCTTTCTGGAATTTACTTGTGGTTTTTTTATCTTACATGGGTCCGCACCTATAACATAGATAAGGTGCATTCATGTATGCAAGAGAGCTAAACATTAGGTGTGGGACCATAGGCAAGATAGAGAGAAAATGTGACACCAAAGTTTAGGAGATTTTTAGGAACTTTTCTCTGATTTTCAAGGCTTTACATGAGGAATTGATATGTTAGACTTGCAAAGGGAGAAGTATGACTAATAATGAGCTCATACACATAGCAGAATGTCAGGATGACAATTTTCAGTGTAACAGGAGGCAGAGGATCCGTAGCCGAAATAAGTTCACAATAATCAATCTTGATCAGACTTAATGGCATCTAATCTCCAAATGAATCAATCTACTCGGGCGAAGGGATGATCCACGGATTGTTAGATAGGGAGATCATATTAACTTGAATAGTGTTGGGTGGAGGAAGAGGAAAAATACCCATGAGGGTAGGATCTTTGAAGAGACCTGGCCTTACGCTCTCATAAGGCATAGGAGTTTGATCTACGTACGAAACGTTTTTCTTAGAAGAAGAAGTGAAAAATGACAATTGATCGATAGTAACGATCTTTCTTTCATGCGGAAATTGTAAAACACGAAAGAGAGTGGATAGAATGCACAACATGGCGTGGGTCCAACTACGACCAAGGAGAAGATTGTAATTGAGCTTGGCGTCAACTGCTTCAACCTCGACATTGACCATTTTCCCTTCTGGAGTAATCGGTAAACTAGTGAGAACACCAATAGGTTTATATTCCCTTCCACCAAATGCTACTAGAGCATTTGGAGATGAATTTAGATTTGTATAACCGATAGCTTCCAAGTAGGTAGATGACATGACACACGTAGACGCACCCTCATCTACCACCGTTCGATGGATAATTAGTCCATTAATGTCACTTGTATGATTAGCACAAGCTGGTTAGGGAAACGTGGAATGAAATTGTCCAAGTCAAAAGTGATAATGCTAAAATCAGCATGATCAACCCCACCGGTGGCAGATAGCAAAGCCTTCTGTTGAGATGGACAACTGTTAAGTACTTCTAATGTAGACGTTGCAGCTGGCACCTGAGCCAAATCCTCAACAATACTATAATGTTGAGTAGCACAGGCGTTAGGATTGTAAAAATACTTACGGAGTACACCTTTGGAAGGTGGTCGTACAATGGGCTCAGTACTATGCCTTTCAATGTGAAGAGGTCCAGAAGCAGGTAAAGGAGGAGGACCATCAAGAATCTCTTTCCCCACTACCTGACACGGTTTGGTATAATATTTTGACTAGGTAGGTATGGAAATGGATTCAGAACTATTCATCATGAAAACCTGAGAGCCAAATGGGGCAGAGGATTGATGTGGCTCTATAAAATAAGTCTATTGTGACGAAAATGGCTCTTTGAGAATAGTAGGAGTTCCTTGGGTGGCTTTGAGCAATCGAATCACTTTGGCCTGTCGAGTATAGTACTTGGTGTAGTGCTCTTCATCACAAATCAAGTAAGGATACTTTGGTTTATGCTATGAACTATGATCAGCACGATATTTCTGGGAATCCTATTTCAGGGCATCAGATTCTTCCTTACCTTTACCCTTGGAAGCTTTATCCATTGGATTAGCATGAACAACATTAAATTCCGTGGTTTTACCAGAATTCGGGGTTGGGTGAGAAGCAATATCATTGGAAGGAGTAGATTTTTTCTTCCTAGGATTCGGAGGAGAATGCTTCCGAGAAGTCCAAGACACAGAGCCAATAATAACATCGACAGATGGCATCACTGGTTCTTTGGAAGTTCCAGGTCTAGGAACATCAGGCAAGAGATCATACAACATGCTGGACTGAGATTACACAAGATCAAGGTACTAAGCATGAGAAATGGCTTGTTCCTCAATGATGCATGCCCCCATAGAAATGTCCTTAGCAATTTGGCCGATGAAAGAGGTAGTGAACCGATCAGTCATAAGATGATCAGGAATCTAAAACATGATCAGGTTATGACAATGCCTCCATTCATGAATATGATCTGAGATATGGGTAGCTCAATCTTTCTTCAAGGATGTGAGGAGGTGCACCTCGGTTTCATACCGAACCGATAACTGAAAGTGCATGAGAAACGACATGGCTAAAGAATTGAAATCTTGAAAGATGCCATGATATAACTCAATGTACCACTTGGCAGCGACACTAGTAAGAGTTTTTTGGAAAATATAGAGTTGGATAGAATCGTCAACCCAATAATTAGAGGAACACCAAATATGGTATGTCACAACATGTGCTTGGGGGTCTTCTCCAGAATTTCCCTTAAATTTGGTACAGTCACCAGAAATTTTGGTCTGAACTGGAGGCCAATACAGGCTATTAAGGATGGGATCATTCATCAACCTTAACACATCAGGCATTTCCAATGTCATGAGAAATGATAATTGAGTATTAAAAGGCATTAGACGACACTGATCAAGACTATTGTTAGCATTCCACCCAGCTTGAGAGAAATTCTGCCCCCTTATGTTTTGTCTCGCAGTATTTTGTCCATATGGGTTATAAGCTTGAAAATTATGCACATACTGGGGTTGAGGACTAGGGTATTGATTCTAAGCATACCACTGAGGTCCTTGCTAAGAAAAATATGGATTTTTCTACGGAATTTAAGAATTTTCTTAAGGTGGATTAGACACCATCTAGGATTGACTCTAAGGGTAATAAGTGAAACGTTGGGGCACACTATATACTGCCTGAAATTGACCTTGAGGATGGTAATTAGAACCTTGAGGTTGAGTAGGTTTTCCCTGTAGAGTAGGTTGAACCAGCTACTAAGCAGGTTGAATAGGTTGAACCAGCTTTTGAGCAGGTTGAACAGGTTGAACTGGTTGATGAGCAGGTTGAACTGGTGGAACCGATTGTTGAGCAAGTTCAGTAGTTTTGATTCGACTATTGAGGTTGGGTAGGATATCCCTTTGGAGCAGGTTGGCTTGGATAATGAGAGCCACCAGGTTGCTCTTGTGGAAGAGGTTGGCCCAATGGTTGTGATGGACCACGTTACCCATGAAAACTAGGTTGACCCGACATAGGACCATGGGGTTGTCCTTGCTGTACAAAAGCTTGGCCTTACTGAATGTAAGGTTGTTGTTGTTGCAAAAAGTGTTGTCCCTATGGTGGATACATTTTCCCTCAAGGAACATAAGGTGCTCTTATTTGAAACTGATGTTGTCCAGACGGACCGTAGGGTTGTCCTTGTTGGATCGAAGGTTATCCCTGTAAGGGTTGTCCTTGTGGATAGTAAGGTTGTCCCTGTGGACCAAAGGGTTGTCCCTATTGGACCAAAGGTTGTCCCTGTAAGGGTTTTCCTTGTAGGCCTCAAGATTGTCCCTGTAAAAATTGTCTTTGATGGGAAGCAGTCTGATAGGGATTAGCTGAAGGAAAATAAACGGCTTGATTAGAATCAATGGGAGGCAAATATACAGGATTACCGTATGCATCATAATGATGGGGAGGATTGGTAGGAGTTTGTGGCTGCTGAGAAACCTAAGGTATGGAATTATGTGGCTGAGAATATGAAGAATCAAGACAAAGGCTAACACAATTAGTCAGCGAATTGAAATGACACAAATGAAAGTGACTCGAAATTAACTTAGAAGCCTGAGTGAGGAGAGGGCCGAAAAAATAGCACAAGACACCTAGAAACATTAGGGCCACAAACTCCACTGATAAGATGATGGACAAATAGCTAGGAAGACCAAGATTATAGAGTAATAGCAATCCCAATAGACCAATTGTAAGGTAAAAAACCAATCCAGATCCAAGAACTACTAATGAAAACTCAACAAAGAGGTTAAATCAAATCTTACAAGATTTGGCACGACAGTTAGGTTGTAATCCGTGCCTAACAGGGGTTGGTGCACCTGTGAGAAAAGAAACGTTCACCAATCGGCATGACTGTTTAAGGAAAAACCGTGCCAACCTAGAAAACCATGGGAAAAATATGAAACCACTAAGTAGAGGTCATACTTGACACTCTGGAACTAAGTAGGATGGTTTAAAACATTCGGGCAAGTCAAGAAAAGTAGAAAAATGATTAAACAACCAAATTCGACTTGAAAGGACAAATTTGCAACAAAAAATGAGACGAAAAACACACACTGATCTCCCCAACATGGTCACTAACTCTTTGAGTAGGAAAATACCTTCTGTGGACAGAGGCGATCCCTCTAGCCCTAGGATGGGTCTAGTAGAAAGAGGACATGCTAATGCATCGATCCATAGTTAGTTAATGAAATATGTTGGGATAGATTGTCTTACCTGTGATCCAACATGGTTGTCATAGCTATAGCTTCGATCTCCTGATCCTCATCCCCATATGTCGGGATCCTTCAACAATGGTACTTGGATGCCTGCATAAAGATAAAAGGACAAAATCAATGTACAAGACAATATTTGCATTCATAACTAGCTAATTATTCAAGGAGAATTAAACATATGGCGTAAGATAAATCACATCAAAACAAGATGGGGACCAAAACACCAGTCATGTATTCATTAAGAGAATGAAAGAGATTACAACTGGAGCCTTGACGTCGCAACCTCCTTCAGCGGGTCTAGTCAAAACATGTCTTGAGAATTTGCTGGGGAGTTTGGACGTGGCAAGGCAATAATCCTAACCTTTCTCTCGACAAGGGTCTCTCTCTGCACTATCTCACACCAACTATATCTGATTGATTCAACAAAATATTCAGCTATTCCTATTCAGCTAACTACATCTATGTGAGAGAGATGTACTTATAGAAGGAGAGGAGGAGGTTGGGATCCCTCAAATGGTGGAAGGGAGGCCTTATCCTTTGGGGGGTTGCCCCAAAATGAGGAAACACGAAGCAAAAAGAAGGTGCTCAGCGTTATTTAGTTGAAAAACCCTAGTAGACTCACCCACGAAGTAGTTAGCATGGAAATTTTGCTTCTATATTTAATTTTTTTTCCAAAAACAGCTTGGCACAGGCATCTCACTAAGACAAAGTGTAATGGACCTAGGGCCCAATGTTAATTTCATTTATGGGTGCGAGTCCATAACTTCCTGCCAGTGCCAACCCAAAATCATGAATTTTTAATGGTCTATTCTATTAGTGCATTCTAGTCATACTGCCATCAGTGATCAAAATTGCTCTTTTGCATTTGCCTATTAGGATTCCCATACCATAAATTTTCACCATTCTGCTAGGTCACGGATTCATTGATGGTAGTGATTTTTCATCAGTTTTCCCTCATGTGAAACTTTCTGATTCTCCTCTCTATGGTCTTTAGTCATGAGTTACTTTCACTTTATGAGTCATGTTAGTAGGTCATATGATGGGTCTCATTAGGTTCTAGGATCTCACCACTGTCAAATTAATGAGTCAAGTGTCAATAAATATCAGCAAGGTTATGAGCAGGTCAATAAACCCAAAGTCACAGCACCTGGGAAGATCAAAGAAATTTTCTATTAATTTTGATGTAATTTTCACCTAAAAACCATGTTTTGAGGTGAAAACATGATACTTTACTTTTATTATCATCTTTATATAATTTTATGTCATTATATGTAATGAGTCACACTTCATAAGCTTCCATCTCCACAAAGTCATCACCCAACTTTTTAGAGAAGTTTTCCACAACATTTTTAGTATCAAATTATTTTATAAGTATGTCCATCATAAAGAGCCCAGAAATAGCTTTCCAACAATATATTATACTCTCAAAACTCACTCCTAGATCTAAAATTATGCCTAAGTGAACAAAGTCCTCTATACCCTAACCCTTCCCCTTTTCCCACCTTTCCTTTAAACTTTATGTTATTAAACTTTAATATTTTCTTGCATAAAACCCCCTTTTTCCCCCATCCGATGGCAAAAATGCATTGTTGAAATCTTTTAAAACACATATGCGATTTAACAAACCACTTCCCCACAATACCCCTTAAACTTTATAATAAAGTTGTAAGGTTTCATATTATAAATCCCCGCCAGTCGCAATCGCACCATATTTGTTGTCCATTCTGATTGGCCCTTGTAAAAACATCCGATGTGATTAAGTTCTCTTGATTGGAACTCGCCCAATTACTTCATGATCATTGATCCCATCAACGATCGGATGGCCCATACTCCATCGCTGCATCACAATCGGCGATTTCATAAAGTGTTACACGCGATTGAGTCCCGCCAATTGCAAACCCCTGATTGCACCTCCACAATCAATCTACCCATCTGATTGAATGGCCCACAGCCCATCACTCCATTGCAATCAGAATTTTCCATATGCGCTTGGTCTCCACTGCCTCCCTTACTTCCGATTCTGATCAGTCTGGTCCCACCTTAAACCTTTTCTACCCATTCAAAATGAAAGAGCCTTTTCCCTTTGTAAAAAGTGGAAAACCATTTTCGTATGTTTTAAAAGGATTTCTCTGCTATTTTATTGTACTACCTCATTGGACCTTTCCAATCACATCGGATTTTATGCCTTGCCCTAATATATTTTCCCCTTTCCTCCGGTCCCCGATTGTGATTTCCCTTATGCATTAAACGCATCACAAGTTGTCCATTGTATGTCACACCTCCCCGATCTTCCAATTGTGATTGCGATTTGGACCCCACTTCATTTCCTTTTGCTCCTTCCACTCAAAATGAGTCTTTTCTTCACTAAAGGCATAATTTCATTTTGATAACTTCAAAGGAATTTTTTTCAAAGTTGGTTTTCTTGAAAGGATAAAAATAGTGAGAAACAGTCAAAGGGCCGAGAGCTAATTATGAAACAAAGATATCTGTGACAACTAAAAAATAGGGATATGACTTTCAGATTGCCTATTTTTCATTCATCCAGCGTATCAGTGAATCTGCCAAAGTGGTCAAACATATTGTTGTTCCTCCCTTTCAGGAGCAGATTGTTGGTTCCTTTTCCATGTTCAGATTTTAGTTTTTGAGCTGGAAAACAACTCCCTGTTTTTTGGATCGACTTCAAAAATATTTGGTCTATTTAATGTAAAAAATTTCACTCATTTGTAATCAGTCTGTAAATCAATAATTAGGGGAATAGTTTGGAAGTAAAAGAGGATGCTCAGCTCTCCATTGTAACAGTTTGATAGGGAATTAATGAGATATGCAGCTCTGATTTGTTGGATCCATGTGGTATGAAATTTAGCATTTGTTCTCTCCTTTATGTTCATATGTAAATGTTTTATGTTTACCATTCATTCATAAACATCTCTGGTTGAATGTTTTCAAGATAGATAGGTAGAATCCATTTTTATGCTCTGCCTTGTCAAATCATTCAATATTCTGTGTTTTCTTCTATTTGAAAAGGATCAATCTCTTATGCCCTTTTCAGCTCCTTACCAGTCTTTCCATTCCATCATTATTTAAACTTAATTGCTAAAATTTCATGCCTACCTTTCCCCATGAAATAACTTGTGCCCCTGATTTAATTCCCAAATTCAAACTGTCCCATTTGTTCCATACATCCCTGAAAATTCATTCATTTAAATATTTCCCATTATTATACCTAGCCTAAAATCAGATCATAATTGTATTTTTTTTAATATCCTTTCACGGAAAGAGCCCTCTCCTAACCTTGTAGGGTTAGTTACAAGGTTGAGCGTGGTTTAAAGGTTGCCTTGATTTTCCTTTTTTAGCCTGAGGTTTAGATCAGGTGAAAACATTTCTGGCGACCATACTGGGGACTAGTTTGTGGCATAAAAATTCATTACCCCAATAATATTTTCCTTGTAAATTCCTGGACTCTGGATAATGATGTTCAGAGTCTCCTAGGCTGAAATAAAATTTTGTAAAGTAGAAATTTGACCACACTGGCTTCAAGAAGATACACAAGGGCCAATCCAGATCTGAATATTCCCACTGTCTTTGAAAATCCTAATCTTATCCCAATAATAGTCAGAAGACAAGAGGGATCACTAAGTCTTCGACCAATTTTCAGATCCCATACTTGGCCCAGTGAGTGGTCGTTTTTAGAAGATATTTCTTTTGATGAATGTTTTGAGCTTTCTTTGTTTAGAAGTAAGTCTGAAACTGCACTTGATGACACAGTTTTAGATCCAGAATTTCTTGTGGATATCGAAGTTCAAAGATAAAATACATCAATTGATGATTGTATTTTGAATTCCCCTCAGTCATATGTCACTGTAACCAATATCCCAGAGCCTTTAGAGTCATCAGGAATAACATTTCCTCCCCCTAATTCATCAGCATTACCATCATTCAATTCGCAGCTTTCATCTCCTCCATCAACACCTCCCTTAAATCCTAGTAGCACAAATATTGTTGTAAATCCACCTTGAATCATGGCTTCCCGATATGCACCCCTGGTTTTACCTCAAGTTCTGAATGATATTCCTACTGATTATCAAAGTGAAATTCCTATCTTTGATGCCAATCAATTCATCACATCCCAGCAGCATGTTGATAAGATGAATGAATTTTTTGATCTTAATGAGGTAGAGGCAGAGAATGTAACCACAAGGTTGTTTGTCCAAAGCTTTGGAGGTGAAGTTAGAAAGTGGTTCAGAGCCTTACCAGCAGGCTCTATCTGCACTTTGCAGGAGTTACATACACAATTATTATACCGGTGGGAGGTAAAGAAAAAACCACTCCAAATTTTTTCTGAGTGTGAAAATATTATAAGGAATGTGGGTGAAACTATATAGGATTATTGTCAAAGGTTTAATGTTGTATACAATGCTATTCCGGCTAACCTGAAACCTCCTATGGGATTAGCCTTGCTTAATTTTCCAGATGGTTTCGATGTTGATATGGCATATCAGGTGCGAGAAAGATATCCCACTATGCTTGAAGACATGCAGAAGATAGATGTAAGTGTAGAAGCGAATCTGCTAGCCAAAAGAGCGCGGACTAGAGATGAAAAAAGAGCCACTGTGAAAGAAGAAGTGTCTCCTTCGGATAGCAATATGGACACTTTGATCCGGACAGTGGAAAATATGGTTGATTGATTAACCATTTCAGACAGGCCTAAAGAAAAAATATTTAATCCAAATTTCAAAGGACAGCAGCCGCAATTCAGAATTAAACAGAGGGAAAAAAGAGCGTAGGACCAAACAATGCCACAACAGTAGATCAGAACTCCATTGTAGCAGAATTACGTTCAAGGAACAGAGACAGATGAGGATCATGATCCTTTGATTGAAGAAAACCATTTCTTCACTGTAGATGGTTCTCCAATATTTCTCACAAAATATGAGGAATATACAACGATTGCAAACATTAAAAAAGACGAAGATTTCATATTGGCCAATGACGTAGTGTTAGAAGAAGAGTCCGATGATTTCCAAAGAGGGTACATGAACACTTTATCAATTCAACAGAAGTAGTATTATTTAAGGAACGTAGATGTTCCAATTAGTCCCATTCAAAAGAGAAAAGAGCTCCAATCGAAAAACGATCATTCAAATACACAGAAGAGAGGGAAAGAGCTGGCCGATCCTTCCTCCAACAAAACATATTTGGCGATTAACACTGCAATTGAAAAGAACTAGCAGAGCGTAGCAAAGGAGTAAATAGAGAAGAAATACCCTCCCATTAAAAAGGTAGAAAAATATCCTTCTTTTAATTTAGAAAATGAAATTTCTAAGCTGAAAGTGCCCATGCCCTTGACTGAGTTGGTGAAAAATAGTGCATATAAACATCAGGTGTCTCGAATTTTTCAAATAGACTCTGTTTCAGATATGTTAAATGTTGAATATGATTACCCTGAACTCATCTTTGGTCCAGCCACAGAAGATCAATCTGAAGAAAGTGAAGTCCCTCTCTTTTACCTGAGTCTTATATTACATGAATTCATCTTACATAATGCTATGTTAGACTCTGGAGCCTCACATAATTTTATGCCCAAAGCCATTATGGAGAAGTTAGGACTTGATATTACCTGTAAATATCATGATTTGTATTCTTTTGACTATGTTAGGGTCCTTTTAATTGGTATTATCAAAGACTTGGTAGTGTCTTTAGAACAAATCCCATCCAAGAATGTTTTGATGGATGTAGTTGTTGCCGATGTTCCACCACGATTTGGAATGCTTCTATCCAGGTCTTGGGGTGTAAAACTTAAAGGAACCATGCAACTTGACTTCTCTTATGCCACCATTCTCATGTTTGGTCAGTTGAGAAAACTATATAGGGAGAATAAATGAGATATATGATCACTAGCAAAGAGAAGCCAGTAAATCATCCCATTAATGGAGTCCACATAGATTTAGATTCCTTTGTCTTATATTCAGATGGTGGTTTGAATGATGAAAGTTTTCAGTTGGTACAAGTAGATGAGATACCTGAGATTTCAAAAAAAATTAGGAAAGTCCTCAAATAGGAGAAAGATAAAGCAAAAAGAATTACTGAGCTCCCTACTTGCCAGTAGCAAAAAGACAATGAACAATAGAAAGATGCAAAAATTAGTCAAGATAAAGTAGAGAAAGAAGCAAAATTTCAGCATCTACAAGAAGAAGAAGAAGGCCTATGGAACATGGACTTTGATGGAGCTGCTGGTAAGGATGGAGCTGGTATTGGAATATGGATTCGGAACCCTATTTTCCAATAGAAAAGGTTCCTAGTAATGTTAGGGTGTGTTCTTACAAATTAGCCTTTGACTGCTCTAACAATGAAGCAGAGTATGAAGCTTTGATTGCAGGTCTGAAGATTTTGAAGAAACTGAAAGCAAAAAGGATTTCTCTCTATGGAGACTCAGAGTTGATAATAAAATAGGTGATAGGGGAGTACCAAGCTAAGCATCCCCAATTGAGGGCCTATCGAAATTCAGTCCTTGATATCTTGAAGTCATTTCCTGAGTACACTTTGACTGCAGTACCCAGAATGCATAATATTATTGTTGATTCTCTTGCCACTACTGCAAGCAATTTGAATATTCTGAAGAGCTCCAGCAACAAGTTTGAGATTTATGTCAAACATAGGCCTATTGTTCCTGATAATCTAAGGTATTGGCAGGGGTTTTGGGATGACAATGAAATCAATGCTATTTTTCAGAGTGAAGGAAAATTCAAAGATAGTCCAATAGAAGGTAACTATGAGTTTGATGATTAAGAAATTGAAACAAATCAGATGGACATATTGCAGCTGAAGGATAATGTAATTCCTAGAGGTCTCATACCTTTAGAGGAGCTTTTTGATCAGGATGATGTTGCAAAGAAACCAAGCTAGGTGCCTACTGAGAACGAACTGGAGATGTGAATCTTGGAATGGCTGACAAGCCCAAGTTTGTTAAGTTGTCAAAGGCATTGTCCCCTGAGGTAAAGGAAAAGTATGTTAAATTGATTTCTGAATTTTCCGATGTGTTTGCATGGGATTATTCATATTTGAAGGTATATGACAAGAATATAATTCAGCATACTATTCCCATCAATCTGGATCAGAATCCATTTAGACAGAAGCTAAGAAGGATCAACCCAAAGCTGCTGCCATCCATTGAAAAAGAGGTAAATAAATTGTACAAAGCTGGTATCAATGTTCCAATTATATTTTTTGACTGGATTTCAAATCTGGTCCCAGTAAGTAAGAAGACATGAGAGATAAGGTTGTGCATAGATTTTCAAAATATGAGTAAAGCATCCTTAAAGCATAATTACCCACTTCCGAAGATGGACCATATTTTGCAGAGAGTAGTTGGAGCATCAAGGATGTCACTACTCGATGGCTACTTAGGCTATAATCAGATCGTGGTACATGTGAAAGACCAAGAAAAAAATGCCTTCACAACACCCCGGGGAACCTTCCAGTATGCCAAAATGCCATTTGGACTGAAGAATACTGGAGCTACTTTCCAGCGAGCAATGGAAATTGCTTTTGCCAATGAAAAGGATGTTTTTCTTGTTGTTTATTTGGATGATTTGACAGTTTTTTTTGGTTTTGATGATGAGCATTTTCACCATTTGAGAGTTGTTTTTCAGCGATGCAGAAAGTTTGGGATTTCTCTCAATCTAAAGAAGAGTCTCTTTTCTATGGATGAAGTTAAGTTGCTAGGGCATATCATCTCTAAAGATGGTATCCACATCGATCCATATAGAGTGGAGGAAATTCAGCACATAGACCCTCCATGAAACAAAAAAGAGATTCAAGCTTTCAAGGGTAAGATGAACTTCTTGCGCAGATTTATATCCAATTTGGCTGAACATCAAGAGAAATGACTAACATGTTGAAGAAGGATAGCATGATCAAATGGAGTGAGGAGGTTATCAAGTCATTTAATCTGGTAAATTTCGCTTTGTCTAATGCCCCAGTCTTGATTAGTCCCGATTACACTGAAGATTTCATTATTTTTTCATTTTCATCAGAGCATACTATGGCTATGGTTTTGATGCAAAATAGAGATCAGATTGAAAAGCCAATTTCCTTTTTCAGTAGGACCATTAGAGATGTTGACTTAAGGTATAATATTATTGAGAAACAAAAATTGGCTCTTATAAAGGCATTGAAGGACTTTAGGGTCTATATCCTTCATTCACATACTATAGCATATGTTCCTAATGCAACAGTGAACGATATGTTGATGCAAACTAATCCAAAAGGTCGAAGAGGTAAGTGGATAGCAGCTATGTTGGAGTATGAATTGGAGATCAAACCCACAAAGTTGATCAAAGGACAAGGCTTCGCAAAGCTAATGGCCCAATCAAATCTGTGTGCCCTGGATATAAATCTCATAACAGCAATGTCAAAGGATGAAGACGAAAGTTTGCTTGTTCCAATTTCAGATATTTTTCTACAATCCCCTTGGTATTCAGATATTGTTTATGTTCTTCAGTATCTTTCACCACCTGCAGGAATGTCTAAAAGCAAAGGTAGATCACTGAAACTTAAGTCTACTAAATACTGTATTTTAAACACTACTCTTTATTTGAAAGATCCAGGAGATATTCTGCTCAATTTTTTGGTTGAAGAAGAGGCTCAGAAGGTAATGCATGATTTCCACAAAGGTGATTGTGGTGGCCATTTGTTTTGGAAAACTACAGCTAACAAGGTGTTCAAAGCAGGATATTATTGGCCCACTTTGTTTTCATATTTGTATAAAATAGTGATGAGTTGTCTTGAATGCCAAATTTTCCAAGGAAAGAAGAAATTGCTTCCTCTTCATTTGAAACCAGTTTCAGTAAACACTCCCTTTCAGCAGTGGGGACTCGATTTCATAGGATAAATCCATCCATCATCATCAACACAACATCGATGGATCTTGACATGTATAGATTACTTTACTAAATGGATCCAGGCCGTCCCAAAAAGGTAAGCTATAGATACGGTAATTATTCAATTCTTACAATCGAATATTTTATCTCATTTTGGTTGTCCTCACAAAGTTATAACAGATAACGCAACAACGTTTAAATCTAAGAATATGGTGGAGTTTTGAAAAAAATACAATATCGTGTTGGGTCATTCAACAGTGTATTACCCACAAGGTAATAGCCTGGCAGAATCATCGAACAAATATCTGATAAATATAATTAAGAAAATGTTGGAGGCAAACAAAAGAAATTGGCATCGAAATCTCATCAACGTATTGTGGGTAGACCGAGTTAGCAAAAAGAAATCCATAGGTATGTCACCTTTTGAAATGGTTTATGGTACTGATGTTGTCTTTCCTACATCACTTACAGTTCCAGTCATGAGATTATTACAAGAAGTTGGTAGTGAAAACGATGACAATTAGCGAAGAATAAATCAGATGATCCACCTTCAGTAAACAAGAGAGGAAGTGTCACAGAATGTTATTCAGTTGCAGGAGAAGATAAAGAAGATCTATGACCAAAATACCAAAGCAGAAAAGTTTCAATTAGATGATGTGGTGTTGAGATAGGATGCAAGAAATGAGGACAAAGGGAAGCGTGGTAAGTTTGACAACTTGTGGAAAGGACCATACAAGATTTCAACATATAGGGGACAGAATTCCTTCTTTCTTTCAGAGATGAATGGCCAATATTTCCTTGGAGGAGCAGTGAATGGTAGGCTTTTGAAGCACTACCTTCGTTGAAGATAATGGATCGAAATTATGTCAAAATCATTGTATATACCATGTTATTTTTGGTTAGATTTTAGAATACACAGTCATTAGAGTTTGGGGCCTGAGGTGAAGGCTATAAAATTTGAAATGATATGTGTATAGTTTGGTTTTAGTTTTCAGTCTTAGTCTTGAGTCAGAGTCAGTCTCCATAGTGTCAGTTTTCAGTATTTTTTTTTTAACTCTATGCCCAATGGATAAGGCTACTTGGTCTACAGTGTTCTTGGCACCTCCAAGGGGCTACCATTCCCAGTTGAGCCAATGCTAGTTTCAATATAGTCATACTGCCATCAGTGATCAAAATTTATCTTTTGCATTTGCCTATTAGGAGTCCCATACCATAAATTTTCACCATTCTGCTAGGTCATGGATTCATTGATGGTAGTGATTTTCCATCAGTTTTCCCTCATGTGAAACTTGTTGATTCTCCTCTTTATGGTCTTTAGTCATGATTTAATTTCACTTTGTGAGTCATGTTAGTAGGTCATAGGATGGGTCTAATTAGGTTCTAGGATCTCACCACGGTCAAATTAATGAGTCAAGTGTCAATAAATATCAGTAAGGTCATGAGGAGGTCTATAAACCCAAAGTCACAAAACCTGGGAAGATCAAATAAATGTTTTATTTAGTTTGATGTAATTTTCACCTCAAAACCATTTTTTGAGGTGAAAACATGATACTTTACTTTTATTATCATCTTTATGTAATTTTATGTCATTATATGTAATAAGTCACACTTCAAAAGCTGCCATCTCCACAAAGTCATCACCCTACTTTTCAGAGAAGTTTTCCACAACATTTTCAGTCTCAAATTATGTTCTAAGTACATTCATCAGAAAGAGTTTTGAAAGAGCTTTCCAACGGTATATTATACTCTCAAAACTGACTCCTGGATCGAAAATTATGCCTAAGTGAACAAAGTCCTCTATACCGTAACCCTTCCCCTTTTCCCACCTTTCCTTTAAGCTTTATGTTATTAAAGTTTAATATTTTCTTTTATAAAAGCCCTTTTTTCCCCCATCCGATGGAAAAATCGCATTGTTAAAATCTTTTAAAACACATATGCGATTTAATAAACCACTTCCCCACAATACCCTTTAAACTTTATAATAAAGTTTTAAGGTTTCATATTATAAATCCCCACCGATCGCAATCACACCATATTTGTTGTCCATTCCAATTGGCCCTTGTAAAAAAATCCAATGCGATTGAGTGATCCCGATTGGACCCTGCCCGATTACTTCCTGATCGCTGATCCGATTGATGATCGGATAGCCCATACTCCATCGCTCCATCGCAATCAGTGATTTCATAAAGTGTTACACCCGATTGAGTCCCGCCGATTGCAAACCCCCAATTGCACCTCTGCCATCGATCTACCCATTTGATCGAACGGCCCACAGCCTGTCGCTCCATCATAATCGGAATTTTCCATATGCACTTGCTCTCCGCTCCCTCCCTCGCTTCCGATTCTGATCAGTCCGGTCTGACCTTAAACCTTTTCCGCCCGTTCAAAATGAAAGAGCCTTTTCCCTTTGTAAAAAGCGGAAAACCATTTTCATATGTTTTAAAAGGATTTCTCCGCTATTTTATTGTATTACCCATCAAACCTTTCCAATCACGTCAGATGTTATGCCTTGTCCTAATATATCTTCCCCTTTTCTCTGATCCCCTATTGTGATTGCCCTTATGCATTAAACGCATCACAAGTTGTCCATTGTATGTCACACCTCCCCGATCTTCCGATTGCAATTGCGATTTGGACCCCACTTCCTTTCCCTTCACTCCTTCCACTCAAAATTAGTTTTTCCTTCACTAAAGGCATAATTTCATTTTTATAACTTCAAAGGCATTTTATTCAAAGTTAGTTTTCTTGAAAGGATAAAAACAGTGAGAACTAGGCAAAGGGCCGAGAGCTAATTATGAAACAGAGATCTATGTGATAGATAAATATAGGGATATGTCTTTCAGATTGCCTATTTTTCATTCATCCAGTGTATCAGTGAATCTACCAAAGTGGTCAAATGTATTGTTGTTCCTCCCTTTCAGGAGCAGATTGTTGGTTCCTTTTCCATGTTCGGATTTCAGTTTTTGAGCTGGAAAGCAGCTCCCTTTTTTTTTGGATTGACTTCCCACAAATCTGGTCTATTTAATGTAAAAATTTTCACTCATTTGTAATCAGTCAGTAAATTAGTAAGTAGGGTAATAGTGTGGAAGTCAAGGAGGACACTTGGCGCTCCATTGTAATAGTTTGACAGGGAATTAATGAGATATGTAGCTCTGATTTGTGGGATCCATGTGGTATGAAATTTAGCATTTGTTCTCTCCTTTGTGTTCATATGTAAATGTGTTATGTTTACAATTCATTCATAAACATCTTGGGTTGAATGTTTTCAAGATAGATAGGTAGAATCCATTTTTATGCTCTGCCTTGGGAAATCATTCAATATTCTATGTTTTCTTCTGTTTGAAAAGGATCCATCTCTTATGCCCTTTTCATCTCCTCACAAATATTTCCATTCCATCATTATTTAAAATTAATTGCTAAAATTTCTTGCCTACCTTGCCCCATGAAATAACCTGTGTCCCTAATTTAATTCCCAGATTCAAACTATCCCATTTGTTCCATACATCCCTGAAAATTCATTAATTTAAACATTTCCCATTATTATACCTAGCCTAAAATCAGTTCATAATTGTATTTTGTTGAATATCCTTTCATGGAGAGAGCCCTCTCCTGACCTTGCAGGGCTAGCTACAAGGTTCAGCGTGGTTTAAAGGTTACCTTGATTTTCCTTTTTCAGCCTGAGTTGCAGATCAGGTAATAACATGTTCCAAAAAATTTCAACAGAGGAAATGTTCTTCTCATGTCAAGGGATGCAATGACACTTTTTTCAAGGCATGAAACTTCATATAAGTGACAGAAATGGTCCTCCAATGTGCGAGATGGGGATTGCGGGGACAGTGAAAAAATGTTATGTAATAGTTACATACCATGTTTGATTATTACACTATATTCCTAGAGAATGATTTTGTCAATTTGAATTCAAAGTATGTTGATTTATACATGGTCAATTTATATAAATATATTATTTTACTCTAAACCCATATTATTCTATAGATACATGCATTACAAAAATCTTCATGAATTCTAATAATGAATTCACATTATTAGAATGTGCACACACTGTTATTAGAAAACCATACATATTAACAATTCTAGTGGCTCTTTAATTATGTAGAATAACATGCCATGGCTCCCATATCCAAGTTGAATTCGAATATCCCATAGAGAGTATCTATGTGGTTGTTTGGGGATTAATTAATGTTCCTTGAAATCAAGAAGCTTTATTTAGGGCCTAAGGCCCTATTTTCTCTTGCCCTCAAGATAATAGATTCCGCAACACCCATTCTTACCATGTAAACCATACCCATGGTGACAAAGATCCCCCATATAGACCAAATTTTCCCTATAGATGTTTTGTGTATTGATTAGAATACTTGTTCAAGAAGATTGATCATGGGAAAATTCGAATATGACCCAAGCACCTTATGATTCTTATTTGACCATGGTTAAGGCCCCAAGTGCCATACATGGTGCAAAAAGAGTCCTAATGATATTAAGCCTAAAATTAAAGGCTCTAAGACCTAAATATGTCATAAAAAACCTTCAAATAGCACTCATATCACACCTAAAGGCTAGATATTATATCTTATATAGGATATGTGTGGTCGTTTGCGGCCTTATTCATGTCCCTTCAACTAAAGAAGTTTCCTTTAGGGACTAAAGACCTTTTTTTCCTTCCATATCCATCTTAGAGGCCATAAAACCCATCCTTATTATGTAAAACATACTAGTTGTTCCCATATTTCCATTCTAATATTATGTTCGTCAATGTTAAATATGAGAAAGGCTTGTTTTAGGCATAAGGCCCTTTTTCATTCCTTGTCCAAGATATAATACTTAACTCCCATACATGATGTTGAAAACCTCATAATGGAACCCTTATCCCAGATGGAGGCTTAAAATCCCTCCAAGATGATATATATTATTCTTTATGTTTTTTTCATTCAATGTGAGCCAAAGAAGTTTCATTTTGGTATTGAGGTCATTGTTTTCATCCCTTTTCAATGGTACAAGCCAAAGAACCATTCTTAATATGTAAAACATACCAATGAAATTAAAGATCCCCCATAGATTCCTAAGATAACATATAGATGTCATGTGTTGTTATTTGAGAACTACTTCCCCTAAACCCTAAAATCCTTAACTTATAAATCCCCTAACCCCCTAAACCTCTAAACCCCTAACTTATTTAATCCCTAAACCCTAAATGTGTAACCCCTTAACCCCTAACCCATTTGAACCCCTATATCCCTAAACCCCTAAACCATTTAACCCCCTAAACCCTAAACCTCTAAACCCTTAAACCCTAACCCCTTAAACCCTAGTTCCAAACCCCTAAAAAATTTAACCCCCTAAACCCCTAAAAACCTAACCCATTTAACCCCGTAAACTCTAAAATTTTAAACCCTTAAATCGCTAAACCACTAACACCTAAAAACCTAACCCCTTAACCCCTAAACCATTAACGCTTAACCGATAACCCATTAACCCCTCACCCTTATCTCCTAAAATCCTTAACTACTAAATCCCCTAACCCCTAATCCATAATCCCTTAACCACTAACTCATTATTCACCTAAATCCTAACTGCGCCTAAATCCCCTAACCCCTAAGCACCCAATCCATAATCCTTAACCACTAAATCATTATTACCATAACCCCTAAATGGTCCTAAATCCCCTAACCCCTAACCCCCCAATCCCTAACCCCTTAACCACTAACTCAGTATTCCCCTAACCCAAACCCCTAATTCCTTGACCACTAACTCATTATTCCCCTAACCCCTAAACCCCCAATCCCGAACTCCTTAACCACTATCTCAGTTTTCCCATAACCCCTAAACCATAAAACTCTAACACCTAACCCCTAAGCCCCTAATCCCTAATCCCTTAACCACTAACTCATTATTCCCCTAACACTTATAACAATCCTCAAAACCCATTGGGATTAGCCATTCCAAACAAGAGCAAGTCTAGTTGGGACTAACGATTGGGTTAATTCCCCCTTATTAGCAAGGTGGAATAGCATGAGGAAAACCATTGGTTGCAAAAACATCGAACCCAAAAACCTGTCCTAAATTTACTATTTTATCTCAATTTTATTTTAATAATTAATTAATTAATTTCTTTAAATACTCTTCTTGACAAATGACATAAATATTTTAAGGCAAATGCTTTTCCAACCACTCAATGTGTGGTTCATCATCAATGTTCTTAAAATAAATTTATTAGAATGAAATTCAATTGATCTTTGAAGCTTAAGGTAAACTATTTTCGAACCACTCATTATGTGGTTCATCATCAATGTTTTTAAAATAAATTTATTAGAATGAAATTGAATTGATTTTTGAAGCTTCCTTACAAGATATCACAGAGTGCGCTCAACATCCATAAAAAAAACAATGGTTATGATATTAAAAATTATATTTGCAGGGTATAATATTAAAAGTGATGTTTGGAAAAATGGAGGGAGGGAGTATTCATTTTTCATTTAAATTTTAGACCTTTTATGAGTAAAAATAAAATTTCTCCTGCCAAAAACACATCACTTTGTTTTGGTCATTCCCACCCAAAACACATCACTTTGTTTTTGTCATCTCCTTCTACTTTTTTACCAGTAATGAAGCAACTCTCAGATTGAAATAGAGAGATAGGGAGTGGAAGTCAAAGCGTCTTTCCCTCACGGATCTTTACTTTAGTAGGTAAGATGCTACTTCTTTTGGATCTAACTGCCCGTGCCCATCATTTTCATTTGCACATTGAATTGAAGCTCTTTTGATATCCATTTATATTATGATTTCTCTGTATATTTCTTTTGAAAAATGGTTCTACTTCGAAATCACCCCAAGAAAATAGACCATAGTAACTGTTTGTAACAGACTCCCTTGTCTTGCATTTCACCTTGGCTTACATGGACTTGTTTTCTCTTTCCTTCATATTTCATTTTGGCCTTCCTATTATGACTTTTTTTCTCTTTCCCAACACTCTTTCATCATCGAATTTCAGGAATCAGACAAAATTTTACAAAATTTTTGAGGTTTTAAGGTCGAATCCAATGAAATGAGATTTTTAAAATATCAGTTGTTAGGTAGTAGGAAGTTATTATATTCTCTCCTGACACCTTCTCCAGGGGGTGAAGAGAAAATTTGGTGGTATAATTCTCAACCCAACGAGTGAAGTTTCAGCTCTAATTTGGTTGTGTGGAATGTAATGATTAAAGGGTATGTGATGCAGATGCAACGAGATAGTGTTGTGAACATGTATCATCAAATGTTATTATGAGGTAAGAAACCTGACCATATTACATTTCTTACTGTTTTGTATGCATGCAATCACGTAGGATTGGTGAATGAACGATGCTAATAGTTTGATAGCATGGTTCATCATTATGGTGTTAGGCCAAGGGTAGAGCACTATGAATGTATGGTTGACCAACTTTGGCATGCAAGATTCCTGGATGAGGCACACAATCTTATAACAATGATATCAATAGAACCTAATGTTGTTGTTTTTGGGGCTTTTCTCAGTGGCTTTATAGCTCATGGAGATATTAATTTAGCTAAATGTGTTCCAAACTTCCTATTTGAATTAGATGCTAATAATCTTGGAAATTATGTGTTCTTATCAAATATTTATGTTGCAGATGGCAAGTGGGAAGAAGTGGAAAAAGTGAGAGCATTAATGAAATATAAGGGTTTTAAAAAACCAACGGGATGTAGCTAGATTGAGGTTAAAAAAAAAGTGCACACATTTCTTGTGGGAGAAAAAATGCATCCACAATCAGAACATATTTATGATAAGGTAGAGAGCTTGGCTAAAGAGATTGAGGTAGTAGCATATGTTCCTGATACTAACTTTGTGTTATGTGATGTTAATGAAGAGGAGAAGGAAGAAATCCTTCACAACCACATTGAAATGTTGGATCTTGAATTTGGACTTATCAACACACCCCTAGGGACATTAATTCGAATCACAAATAACCTCCATGTGAGTGGTGATAGCCATAATACAACCAAACTCATTTCCAAGATTGTAGGTTGGGAAATAATTGTGGGAGATCCCAACCTCTCCCATCATTTTAAGAATGAAATGTGTTCATGCAACGATTATTGGTGATCCAATTAATAAAATATTGTCTGATGGGCTGGAGGCAGGTACTGGCATTGCTTTTGTTGATTGTGTTTGGCAGGATTTGTGGGATTAGGATAACGCAATCAGTCCTATGGAAATTTTGTACAGCTGGTTTATTTTAGGTCATCAAATATTTTTAACTTTATCACCTTTGAAAAAAATTTCCTGGTATACGGATAAACGATAAAAACAATCAGGGTTAGGTGGGTGAAATTGCAGGAATATTAAAGTAGCATCAAAGTCCTTTGCAACGTCTCTATATTCTTCCTTTTCATTATTACCTCGTAAAAACATCTACACACATCAGACTATTTAGCAGGCCTTTTTAGCTAGAGCCAGGGAAGAATTTCCTTAGAATGGTATTCGCTCATTATTGAGTGTTTAAACTCTATATTATTACGGCAACATCAACAAAACTGTCCTCTCTAATAGGCTCTTCCAAAAAAAAGTTGAAGAGACTGCTAAATCTGAGGAGTGGAAGTGCCCAAAGTGCAGAAGTATCTACAATTGAGTATTTGAAAGTAAAATTGAATATAGAAATGCACCTAGGAAAAAACATGCTAATTGTTACGTCGCTTTTTATAACTCAAATTTTCAATCAGGTTTTAATATTTTCTTATATTTCTATAAATAAAGTTGTTGAATTCATTATTGCATGGAAAAGCAAGGTTGCACTCCTACTGGAATTCTTGTCCATGCACTTAAGGCTACAAGTTTTTCTTTTGTTGTTGATTTACTTAGGTGTCAGGGTATTTCTGAGTTAAATTCATGCACATGAAAAACCTTGAATTTTGCCTCAAGGGAAGCCAACGTAGTTGATTGCAGGAATAGAATTTTCATCAAATGATGTTGGATCAACACTGTAGTTTCTGGAATTTTTCTTACCATTTGAACAAGTATGCACTTTCTTATCCAAAATGTGTTTTAAGCTCATATCTATAGTTTAAACTGAATTTTTTGCATCGTGGCTATTTTCTTTTACATTGTCGTGGTTATACATTCAGCAGTACCAATTTTTTTCTACAATCACACTAGTTTGACGATATGAAATGGAAAAAATTTAATAATGGTCAATTTACACCATGATTTGGGCTAACATCACTTCCTACTTGTTCATTTCTTGATTTTTTCATGTTATATATATCCCACAACACCTTTTCATTATTTCAAAGCTATGCTTTTACACTAGTCAACAATAACTATTATAGAAGTTCTTTGATTGTTAAAATAAAAGTAATATTTCCAAGGCATACTTTTCGAAGTATCAGTAAATGAGGTCTTATAGGTGTCCCTTAGCAATAGATGACAATACCTGCAATGCTCAGTGCAAGTGAAATACCAAAGCCTCTGTAATCATCAAGAAAATATGGTTTTGTAAGGTCTCTGTATTATAGTGAATTTCCACTGTGTTGTTGTCCACGTGCTTATATTCAAACTATGAAAGTTTAGTCCCAATTGTCAGGCCTTGGCCTTGATTCTGTCTGAAGCAAATCCTCTTTTTATAGGGATTTGAAACATTCTTACCATTCAACATTGAAGTATATGATAAAATTTGCTTTCATAAACAAATGAGCAATGATGACTCAGAAATGCCACTAAATCAATGAAAAAACTAGTGTTCTACGAGGATGTGTCCCTTAGGGTGGGAGGGGGCATCTCCATGTTTCCCATGTTCCCAAGGTGTCCTTTTCTTGTTTGATGCTTGAAGAAACATTTTGCCACATATCTCTTTTGGGAAATACATTTTCCCAAAAAGGTTTTTTATTTTTCCCTTTTTTAGGACGATTGAAGAAACATTTCTCTACATATCTCTCTGGGAAATGTAGATGGAAACTTTTCCCTAATGTGAAGGATGCATTTTCCAAAAGGAGGATTTTTTAAGATTTTCCTTATTAAAAAATGCACTTTTGGATGTCTCTTAGAAAAAATTATTCGCCAATTTCTATGGTGTCCCAAATGCTTCTACTTGCATGTTTGACCATCCTTATACGTGAAAACAAGACTACAATTCCTTGTTTTCCTTCTCCAAGTGACTCTTTATTCAGGTTGTGTTAACTCTTTCCAATTCCATTTCAACCCTTGCCTAGTCTAGTATACCATCATTTCGACACGAGTCATTGATCCACATTGTACTTTTGACTAATCAATGCTTATTAAATTCTACTTTTTCAATTTTGGATTTTTGGCCATGTTATTAGAACCCCATTGTCAAGGTTCCTACTGTAGTCAATGTTCTTTATCAACGTTGTGTTCACTCTTTCAAATGAAAGTGAAACCCACACCTAATCCAATATACCATCATTTTGACATCAGTAGTTGATCCACATGGTAATTTTGACTAATCAACACCCATTAAATTGTGCTTTGCCAATTTTGGATCTTTGGCGATGTTATTAGAACCCCATTGTCGAGGTTCTTAGTGTGCTAGATGTTCAAGGTGATCAAAGGTTATAGATATTTTTCCACTTTTAGTGGTTTGTAGAAGTAATTGAATAATTTATAGTAATAAAAGTTTGTTCCAATTATATATCGTGCGACCTTTTAAGAGAAAAAAAAAATTATCTATCACTTTTTGGATAATATCATTGGATTTTTTACATATATAATCACAAAAAATAGTAATAAGTGAGGCAAAAAACTAGATATGCAAGGAAAAATCCCCCACAAAATTATTATTCGTATACTCTTGGTATTCTAACACTTATGGAATAAGTTGGAGAGCCTCCTTGGAGATATTGTCCGCTAGGGTATTGAGTTCATGGTATATATGGCCACAAGAGAAACAATCCAACTTGTTGTAGACTTGTTTGATACCTTGACAAATGTGAGCCAAATGAGGGGTCACTATGTTGAATTTGTTGCAGACTCAATCCACAAAAAAATTTGAATCCCCCAAAATATTTAGTTTTTTGACATATTTTTTGTTGACCACATTAACAAGAGCCTAGAGAGTTGAAAATTCAACTCTCATGTTTTTTCCCATACTTGGAACATATTTTATATGCAAAAAAAGAGAAATTTTTGCATATTTCTTTCCACAATGATTTTATTTCATTGCTTTGTTCTTTGTTATTTTTTTAGTTAGTTTTTTGTACAAAGAATAGATGCATAATATAGCCCATTAATATTTCTTTGGATTATCCCTTTCTTATTTCTTAACATGTTAATGTGGATTACACTTTTTCAAATGACATTTACATGATACATGTTCATTTCAACATACCACTAATTTTTTTTTGAACACTAATCATCTAAGCACTCTATACTTAAGTATGAAATGAATTTTTATATATTTCAGCACATCTTAAGCCGTCTTATCTTCATTAAATTGAGTTATGCTTTGTTTATTTGTTAGCGGGTAATTTGGGTGAATCTTAGAGTAGTGTTCCTCAGTTCTATAGAAGGATTCACACAGGGCCATTTTTAATCTTCTCGAATTGGTCCTTGTGTGTCCAAATTTATTTCATACAAGTGGATGATCAAAATTTTCTTTGAAAATTTTAGTGATACTTGTTTTGTAATTGTGTTTAGTTTTTAATGATGATTAATAGGTTTTCAAAACAATAATTTATTGAGTCCTTTCATTGCGCGTCTACTTATGTGTGGAAATTTTGCTAATTTATTTCTTGCAAAAGGAGTTATGTTTGTTGTGCATGGCTTTATACTTTGTATGACCATACACATCCTTTCAAATTTTGGTGTGGGATATTTTATGGTTTTTGGACCATAAAAAACCAACCTTAACACTACACCAAGGTCCTCCTATCCATTTTAGTGATGGATCATGGTGTTTCAAGTGTCTCCTTTAGATTCTCTTGCCTTAGTATAGATGCAAAACTGTGGTTTTCCATTTGATGTGTATTTCCTTTGTAGGTACCCTTTTTGGATTTGTCTTAGTTTCATGTTTTGCTGCAATATATTTTTTGGCAAATTCATTTAGGTATATTTGTTAATTTAGATACCTTATGGTATATGTGCATTGATTGGGGTCTTTTTTATTCATGGATCCTCTCTTGGTTCTTGATTTTGATTTGTTAGGATATGCTAATTTAGGTGTTTATTTAGTCAAAATTTACCTTAACTTAAGTGGTCTTTCCAGGTGTATCAATTTTTTATTTTATTTAATTGTTACTTCAAAATATAGTGCCCTAGTGCAAAGCCTCTCTGGTGCGACCCAAACATCGCAAGGCTAAGATGAGTGTTGGGCTTGCGATGGATAAGGTGGCACTACCGATGGTTGTTTATGTCACTAGCATGGCCCAATCATTGCAATTTTGAATAATATAAGCCACTGATTCCAAAGATTCACTTCACTCGGGTATAACCAAACTCATTAGCTATTTGTATGCATAAACCTATAGCAAGGTTCACTAGAAGTTTTTATAGAAAAAAATATAGGCAGATTCATTAGCATTCTGATACGTAAGCATGCTTTCTAGATAATTACCTAGCCAAAATATAGTAAACCAAAATTATAGGCAGCAATTGGGACATAACAATCCTTCTCTTCAAAAGAAACAAAAAAGAGAAGATAATAGATCAATTGCAGATTAAGATGCTCACTTGTGAGAAAGGCTTTGGGACATCCCCCACAAAGGATAAGGTCACCTCCATACCAACACTTCAAAAAAAAATCATCATTATCACTTGGATCAAGTAGCTTTCTCTCACAAAACTTTTTTTGGCTTGTAAGTGAAACCGTTGCCTCATGTAGTCAGTGCCCATCTGTAAGATATATGCGTTGATAATTTTTTCGCAATGGGAAATGCAACAATAAGCTAAAAACACTGTTGGTCTAGATATAGTCTTGACAAAAAGAAAAGGGACTACAACAAAAAAAAATACACTAAGATACTTAAAAATTTTGACTCTTTCCCCATTCATGATGTACATCAGACTTTGAACAACACACCTAATAAATGTAAAAAAAACCATAAATATTAAAAAAAAAATCCTGAGAAAGTGACCCTTTGAAATTAAATAAAAATTATCTAAAAATGTAATAATATATTTCCAAGGTTGTTTCATCTCATGTCAGATACTCATATTTCCATGTCATCATAATTTTAGGTGACATAGGATATTGTGCTACTGACTGGAATACTACCTATCTATTTATAAATTCCAAATTCAATTATCAATCCTTTTGATATTCATAGTTCCATCAAAATCCTCATTGCTAACATCATCTCTACTTTAATTAGAAATTTTTGGATGAAAAAGGAGTTTTCTAGCATTGGTTCTAAAGTAATAGGGTTGGTTCCTCCTCATAGAAGGAATTTTGGCACTGCCAAGTTCTGTTACTACTTCGAAGACTTACAAAGTGTTGTTGCAGGGACATCAAATCCATCATATAATTGAGCACTTTTGTACTCTCCTTGATTCTAAGTTAGAGATCCTACAAACCATCTAATCCAGTTAGCCTCCTTTCAGGTAATGATTCACTTCCTTTACCCTCTCTTCTACCATATTTCATGTATATATATCCTATCTTTGAGCCCTACTCTCTCTTCTCCTTTTTCCTTATACTTACTTCTAGTGAAGACCATCAACTAAGTGCACTGGTGACTTTTCTTCAAGAATTTGAGTGATCTGATTAGGACTGTTTTACAAGGAACTTGAACCTCTAAGATACTAATGGTTCGAAATTTAATGTGCATGTGGTCTGTAAACTTATGAATTTTCTATTCAAATTTAAAGTTCTTTCAACTCATGGCTTAAATTTGTTTGGCTAAAGATTGTATATTAGTATAATAAAAGTATATTATTATATTTATTATTATACTTTGTTATAATAAAGGTGCTTATTATATTATTTATTATGCTTTGAATTAAAATTTTTTTGCTAAGATTGAAAATTGGTTATTATATTATTTATTATACTTTGGTTTCATGTGATGGAATAATTGATGACTAACAAGACTTTGAGTGAGTTTCCTCACTGCCCTCTTCAACTATCTTAATAAATTGGCCATCTTGTTTTAAAGAAATACAAGAAAATATGTGAACCTCTTTTGGAACTGTAACTTAAAATAGGTGCCCTCCTCTCTTTAGGCACACCAAAAATTATCTTATCAATATCCGTATGGAACCCCATATCTAGAAAATGGTCAACTTCATCAAAGTAAGAGAATTTTCACACCCATTAAACGACTTGAGACAACTTCGGTATTCTCTATATGGTCCCAAAGCCTTCCAAGAGTGGCCAATAATATTTTTAAAGGATTCGTTTGTAGCCATTTTTGTTCTCTTGGTAATTTAATGCCCCCACTAACTACTTGTACACCAATATTTCCATGGAATTTAAGCAAAAAATTGGCCTTGACAACAACTTGACTTGCAGGTTCCCTAGTGGGACAAATGATAAGAACAAGAATAGGTGACCTTTTATGATCTTGGAGGAATGGTGACTTCACTATCACCTCAATAGTAGGAAACATAAGTGTTACTATCTTGTTGGTGCAAGTTTTAGCCATGGAAAATAGATCCTTGCCTTTGAGAATAGGTGTAAGAGTCACTTCTTGCACAATGGTCATACGCTCATATCCCATTGTGTTGGTTGCCTTGGGTGTCAATGGTGAGTTATTTTTCTGGTCAAATATTGATTGGCTCAAATAATTAGCATCTCCAATAACCTTCACACTACTTGTTTTTGGATATGATTTTTCAACAGGACTCAACATTGGCTTCTTGTACCCCATAGGCTTCACTGAATCAAATTCATCATCTTCATATTCATATTTAGACTCATCTTCGTCATCACTAATATTTAATGCTTGGATGCCAGAGGATTTAGAGTCTCTTTTGTTCAAAAATCGCCTTCTCCTTGGTTGCCTCTTGCAGAGACCCTTTTACCTCCTGGATGGCTCTCTCACCCATTTAACCTTTTAGTCGAATCAATTATCAAAATAATTTTACTGTCTTTGGTAGTGGGTGATATAAATCATTTCAATGAACAAATTTAAAATTGTATATTATTGTATTTTTCGCATTATAATCGTGAGAGACTCTTAGCCTTGAAAGTTGCTACAATGTATAAGAATTTTGGTTAATCTAGAATGTATGGAACTTTAAATACCCAAAACATTCCTTCAGGGAGAAACCTTGAGAATTTTTTCCTTGGCTCAAGATTATCATCAATAATTACTTGCCACCCTAGTTAGTCAGACATTAAAGAAGTTGAATGTAATGTTCCCAATTTTAGCCTCTAGCTAAAATGGAACATTATAGTTGCATATTTTCATTTTTTTGAATAAAAGTGAGTAAAGTGACCCATTCATGTAATAAACAGGAATAAAATCTCTTACAATGTGAAAAGGCATCATCATGGAGCGGGATTTCACACCCTCATGTGTGAAAGTGGTTGAATTGCAAATGGACAAGGTCTAGTTGACTAAAGTCAACAACGCTGAGATAAGAGGTGGGAGCCACCAAGTGGGACAATGAAGTTTTAGTGGAGGAATATTCCATGGGGGAGAAAACTTCTAGAGGAATGAAGTTCTGTTTAAAAGAGTGGAAAGGCAGCCATTGAGATTATTTTTGATCATTCTACATCCAAGTCCTGGAGACTTGTTGCTGCCTCTTGCTGTTCAGCAGAGCTGCAGTGCCTTCAAGCACAAGGGAGTCCTATTTAGGATTTCCTCTCCTTCTTGAGGATCTCATGAAGAATTTCACTCATCTCCCATATTCCATCATTCAGGCCATGGCATCATCCTACTCCATCAATGTAGTATTTTTAGTAGATTATTGTGCAGCGTTGCAGGGTGTTGTTAGGGAGGTTTCCTACAACTCCATTTCGAGCTGATATTTTAGAGAAGGGAGGTTCTCTAATTTCAGGAGGTTATTAAGGATGTTTATTGAGCTTATTCATCCATCATTGGCAAGAGGACAACCACCACCATCGGTTACAATGTAGGCCCTCTCATAGACTGCGTTCTAGTTGGAGCACACTTGCAGTCAGGGTTTTGCAGATATTTCAGAGGGTGAGATCTTGGTGTAAGGATCAACCTTGCACTTCAGATTTCTAGTGGAGAAGGGATATTCATAATCTTCATCCATTTATTCTTATCCATTCCATTCCATGTATTGAGTTGCTACTGCTACCCAGCAACTCCGACATTTTTGCAATTTTTCATATTTCAGCCAATCCTTTTAGGATTGACTTGAGGTAGTGATTGGGAGCTTATATACTCTCTCCCAATGATGTATGAGCCATATCTATGATGATACTATGATTTTTTTCACTCATTGTAGCAGTCTCCCTCATGTGACTGCACAGTCCCTATTCATGGGCATCCTGCTATGGAGCAACATTTTGTATTATGGCATGTGTACTCATGGAAGGTTTCTTGCCTTATTATTTTGATATTAATTTTATCATTTTGATTTTGTTATTTCATAATAAAATGGCTCAAGGTTTTTCATAAATTTTGGCATAATTTTTATTCACTGCTATTTCCAGTTTATGTCTTTATATTACTGTACCTGCATTTTTGGGTTATCTTGAAAGATTCCCAATCTTGTTGTATTTCCCTCTTGGGAATATTGTCCCTTGACAACACTCTATAGACATAGTTTGATAGTGGGATAGGTAGCCTATGGAGCTCATCCTTCTTTATGAAGGTGACAAATCCAGTAAATTCCCCTTCAGTCTATCTCCGGAATAGATTTTCTTTGTCTATTGACAATGTTTCTGAAAAAGGAACATTACAGTGGTATCAGAGCATAATCTTGGCTCAGCCTATGGATCGTCAGCCAAGATGCCATATAATAAGAAGAGGAAGACTCCAATTTGTGGAGAAGAAAAAGGAGACGAGTTAGCCAAGCTTCTCCCTAAATCAACCTAGGGCTTTCATGGGAGCCACAATCAAAAGAGAGGGGAGAGATTTGAAGAATCTCTACAAGGGTTTGAAACATAAAAAAACTCTAGGGTTTCAAATGAGGAATGTGAGCATGTAGTCACATCCCTTGATGCACAACACAGTCACATGTGCATTTTTGTCATGAAAGATATGGGAAAATAAGGAGAGGTGACCAAGAAGAAAACTCTTGGATATTTTCTAAGAGGGCACGAGTCTCAAACTCAGGCATTCAGATATCATCTCACTTCATGGATTTTTGCAAGTCTAAGGTGAAGGGGAGCTAGCAGCAAGATATATTTGTTATATCTACTTTCAAAATTTCACCTACATGTTCAGCCAAATCATGGGTAGAGGAGTTGAAGACCATGTTGCAGTAGCACAAAGTTTCTGAAGGAGGTGCAGAGGTAAGACCTATGCATGGTGGATATTTGAGTCATGTTCTTTAGAATACAAATAATTCTTCCTATTTCAGATTCATTGAAGCAATGATGGAAATATTTGGTGGGAGAAAATCTGAAACACATGCGGAGAAACAAACCAAGATATTGCATGTAAAGGGAGGAAACATAAACTCAGATCCACTTCGGGATATTGTTGAGAAGGCTAGCATATTGCATCATACCTTGTTGAAGTCAAGGTATCCATCTCATATCCTTGCGAAAGAGAGCATGGAGGTCAATTTTTCAAAAGGAGATCAAATTTTGGGAGAATTTTCCCCTACATGTTGATGAGGAGGAGGGAAACTGCGCTGGTATAGCTAGAGTTGATCTAGTGCCTCATGCAGAGGAAAGAGGAGCTCTTGCTCCACATAGAGGGATCCTTGTGTCTTTGCAATAATTCCCTAGGATATCCCATGTAGAGATCAAGGCACAACTCATGATACATCTGTGCCTTTGGTAGTAGGGTGTAAATCTATGGAGATAGAAGGAGGAGGTAGGGAGGATGATCAACATCATGTGATGAGGAGCACACACCCTGTCTATTTTATGAGGTTGATGCACCTAAGATGATGATTTGATTTTGCAATGGAAGCATGGAGGGTTTTTTCCATTCATACATTTATTCATCTCTTCATGATGGTGTCTCGATGCATGGAGACATTGCACCAAGGAGACCACTAGATCGGAAAAGGAGGTTGGATGCTCCATATTTGGGGGCCTCACACCTTGATTTTAGGAGGGTGGAAACCTTGGGAGAGTTAAACACAGTGGATACAGTTTGGGATAGACTCAAGGAGGAGGGAGACACTCTCTCATTTTCAGCATCACCCACTCTTATTAGTCATACTACATTGATAGATTTTGCTACCAGGATGGAGGATTGCATCTTCATGATGCAGGATGAATACTCCATATATTTAGTGAGAGAGATGATAATTCCTTTGAGGAAGGACTCTTTCATGCATTGGAGTAGATGGAGGCCACTCATGCTTACATTTCCTAGGATCAAGAGATTCTTTGGAGGTGATAGTCTCTCATGGGAGGATCATTTTCAGAGAGAATCATTTCTATTCAAGCATGAGTAGTTGTATGATGGCATGGTAGCAAATTGGAGGATGAATTTGGCATGGGGGATGTCAGAGTAGCAGGAAGCAGCGTGATGGAGCACCATATTGCAGAACACCAACACTGTCTATGTGGAGGATTGATCCAGGATGGAGGACTCAAATTTGGTTGAGTATTCACCAGGATCTTGGTGCATGCATGATTCTTGGATGGCCTTGATGGAGATGGCAGATATTTAGTGGATGATGTGATCATCTACCACCATGGAAAAATCTTCTTGGCTAGGGCTTGTAGTCTCAAGGAGAAACTATTGCATGCAGCATGTGAGGACTTCCTAGCTATGCATTTCGATTCATACTTTGCCTTGCCAGAGGAGTTCACGTGGGAGGGCATTCAACATGATCTACATCATCATATGTTTATATGCAGAGCTTGAATTTTATTGGAGAGGTTGGCACAACCATTCCCTTAATCATTGGAGGAAAGGGAGAGCATTCAGATGTGCCATTTTAGCTCAAGGACTAGAGTATATGGTAGAGGAGGTATAGATCTTCATTTTGTTTTCCTTCCTTTACTTCTTATGGGAAGCTCAATGAGATAAGGATGATCACATCTCCTTATGCTCCCTAATTTGATGTACTTTTGGCACATTGCAGCAATGGGAGTGGCCATTCTTATGATGGGTTGTGGGGGAAGACACATGCGTCTTGGTGTGCACCATTGGCACCAAATCGTGATTTCATGTTTAATTTTATGAAGAGATGTTGTGGCAACAAAAAAGTGGCTAGTACAGCACTTGTTACTTTTGATTTTGAGGTAGGCCAAGGAGGCATTGTGCAGGTTCCATGAGTGGGATTTGGAACCACTCTCCAGTTGTCATTTGAAAACTTGTTTCTATTGCATATTGCTCTTTATATATTTCTGTTGTTTTATATCTATTGAGGAGAATTATTTGGAGAGAATTGTATGTACAGCCCATTGGGAGAAATATTCTCCCATTATACATGTTTTATCTTGTAGGAGATACCACGGGCAAACCATGATTGCAACATTGCTACTTGTACCTTCTTGTGGGAGGGACCACTTGGAGAATTTGCAGAGGCATTTCATGGCTGATTTTCTTGATGGGGTAGCTTGGGCCATTCTTGGAGGCCATACTATTTCAGCCCAAGGATAGAGGCAGCCCCATGAACACTTCGTATGGAGAGAGGACCATCTTGAGAAGCACAAGCACAGTCTCCATTCAGCCCCAAAACATTGCAAAAACTGGGGGTTGAAATTTTCGTTTGGATGATAACATGGATGAGAGGATCATCATTGGGAGTAGAATTATCCCATGCATGTCATCACTCCTACCTTAAGGAGGCCACATTCCAGCTGGAAGGATTCCACTACACCTTCTATATTTCCATGAGGAGCACCATTTCTAGTTTACATACTTGGGAGAGTGTTATAGGTTAAAATGCTTGGGTTGTTGGTTATCGAATATCCCTCTCAGGGCTTTCTGGTGCCCGAGGTAGATAGTAATATTAGCTGTATAGTTCACAAAGAAGGCACATGCATGTTCATATTAACTTAAAAAAACTTGATGGAATAAGATGGAAGATTACCTCTTTAATGATCTTGAAATATTTTGGAGAGCACTACGTGGTGAAGCAGGATTTCTCCTTAACCGGCTCCAAATCTTGGCCGTGCAATCAATTAAAGAACCCGTGTAATCTCTACCATAACATATATTTCCTATCAATTAAGTCAATATATAATAACATTTAAACTATGCACATATAAGCCATTCATCTCATGCTATATAAGTGATTAAATAAAAACGACAATATCAACGCATAGAATGGACAAAAAAGATACAATTCTATTGATTTATAAAAATGAGGATTACAACCATCAGTTGTACCAAGCCCTCCTCAGCCTTCCAATCTCTCTATTTTTCAAAGTGGTGATGTCTTGATCAACAAGTTCTCAATGAACCTCTTTGACCTTTTACCTTCACACTACAACAATGATCTCTACTTCACAAGTATTCAAAAACCTTGACAATCCTTCGACCTTGAACCAAGAGCCTTTAACTCCATTTTATAGGAGATGGAGAGAGCAATCATTGCCCTTCTCTTTCCACCATTTTTGAATAGAAAAAACCAAGATGTTTCCTCAACTTCCATGCTTTTTCGTTCTTTGAGAGTTCAGTTGTTTATGGCAAGGCCCAATAAAATGTTAGTGCTTTGCAGATTCCTTTTTGTATTGAATCTCTTATGAGAAAAAGCTGGAAATTCAAATCGTTCTCCGTGGGTTTTTCCCGTTCCAAACTCAAACAGGGGTAATGCTACCCTCTAGTGTAAACAGAGAATTTCCCTAGCCACTAACACAACCTATTCACTAATCAGGTGCGTTATAACGCCCTTGTGTTGTTATAGTGAGGCGTTACCTTAGCAGAAATAGGTTTAGTTTAGGTCTTTGTATTCCTTCCATATTTATCTTCTCCTCTGAGCAGATGAGGAGGTATTTTGACCTATAAGAGATGCCCCCTAAAGTGTGAGGTAAAAGATGAAGACGATGGCAAAAATACTTTATAATGTGTGTCGTAGAGATAAAGAGATTTAAATACTGAGGAAAACCTGAAACAACAACATATGTCAGAAAAAATAGTATCTTCCTTGAGTCGGGCATTCCCATGCTCAGTAGCTTAAACAACATGATTTCTCTAGAATAGAGACATGAAGAATATGTCCATTAATAATCACAATGTGGAAGTGTTTTTCATAACAGGATCAGGCTGAAGAAGTTGTCTCCATAAACAATATTGTAAATTGGGGAAGGGAACACAACTTTAATGATGTAACCTTTTCCCCAAGGTCTTGACTGCCGATTCACTTAAACTACATATTTCTCAACATGTGAATGAAGGAGCTGTCATCGAACATGTGAGAAATCATCTGATTACCAATCAATAATGAAAACTGTTAATGGACGCGAAGGTGGCCACCAATAATGATGATGGTCCCTAAGATGCACAGTACAATCTAGCGAGTGTGAATAAAAAGAGTTGAAGTCAAACATTCATAGAATCATTCAACCAGGAGCCAATGATGAAGACTCCTGATCAAACAAAAGACTACCTGCCACTGATGTCTGTACGTATCTGGGTACTGATGGGTTTCTGGATCATCTTCCTATATAAGATGTTGATAGGAAGAGATATGTTGAAAGGTAGGCACTAAGGCATCCTACATCAGTCAACACGAAATGGAAACCAAATGATTTTTTTTTGTGATGGAGATAATGAAGAGTAAATGGGGATGTCAGATGATGAATAATTTCTAGCATAATGAGCGGTTTGGTTGATAAGAGGAGCAATAGATAGCGAGATCTGCTTGAACAATAGAAGGCACTGTAATAGGGTACTAGGCAGTTGAGGCTTAATGAACACCAAAGAGTGTGTTAGGATTTTGACCAGTGTAGGAACATTGGGAAACGAAGGCTAATACTCATAGATGGTAGGGTTTGGCTAACTGCGAAAGAGTTTTCTGGGAAGTTCCATGTTCAAAATTTTTGCTGCCAAATCGACCATTTGGAAATGTAACAGAGGTAGTATCCATTTTGTCCAAATTTTTCCCCATCTGATTAAGTTTAACGAGTCCAGACGAGTAAACTCAGTGAATTTTTCATATTTAGAGAGTCTAAAAAATATCATAAAAGACAACTCCATTCACCGTCTAATTAGGTTTAACGAGTCCAAACGAGTAAACTCGGTGTATTTTTCATATTTAGAGAGTCTAAAAAATGTCGTAAAAGACAACTCCATTGGGGTACCTTTGTCATGTCTTCATAACTGGGCACGACAAAGGGAGAATAGTAAGCCCAAAACAGTTCATTTTCCATGAGTTAGTCCATTGAAGCTGGAAAAGTGAGAAATCTATGTTCGATGGACGTCTACCTCATTTTGCTATGAGTACGAGGAGACAGAGTAAACTCAGTACTCTTTGTGAAATTTAAACTGAGTTACTTTTTCGGTTTTAAAGAGCTTTGAAAAAGGGGAAAAGAATGGCTCCATACCTCTCTTTCATGGTAGTTTAGTGAGCCCGACAAAGTCAACTCGGGGTTTTTTCCATTTTATAAGGGAGAAAAAGGTGCCTAAAAAGAAAGCTCAGTGCTTCTTCATATCAGTGTTAATGAGTCTGAACAAGAGAACTCCAGGTTTTTTGGATTAACGAGCAAGAAAAATACCATAAAAAGAATGCTCAATATCAACTTCATATAAGTTTAACGAGTCCAAAGAAGGGAACTCGAGGTTTTCTAGATTAACGAGCAAGAAGAATACCATAAAAATAATGCTCGACCAAACATGTGTATGTCTGCATATGAATCTTGATCACTCATCATAACATCAGTAACAAATCTCAATAGTTGTGATATATATGCAGCAAGAATTCACAAATTTTTCCAAGTAGCTTAAGAGAGTCATGCCCCTACATGGAAATCATTCAAAACGTGTTCTGCCTCATCGAAAGTGAGACAACGTTAGAGAATAGTGTCGAAACCACGACGATATAATGTATCGTTTAGCACGAGGTAGTGCTTTTCCTGGTGGCGAATATGACGACGATCGTTGGATGTGAGAGTTGGGCGAAAGCGTTGGGTTTGTAGGTAGACCAAAATGTCTGCATACCATGGGTTCGAAGAATCGACCAAGTATACAGATTCATCAGGAAATGGATCATGAGCTACTTCTCCTGGGTCAATTCTGGGAAGGTCCGATAATAATTCGACGAAGAAGATGGATTTCTTTGCTTTGGCAGCTATGAAGACCAAATCAAATTGTTGGAGGATTATTAACCATTTGGAATATTTTCCTCCACTAATTTTTCGAGACAGGATGTGTCGTATGGGGTTCTCCAAAGAAATAACCATAGTCTGTTGCAACAATATATAGTGTCGGAGTCAGGTGACGGCAAAAAATACCACCAAAGAAAGTTTCTCCACATGTGAATAATGTAATTCAGGTCCAATTAGATGTTTTGACAAGTAGTATATCACATGTTCACTTTCGTCACTATGAAATTGAACTAGAACCATTCCAAGCGAGGATGGTGAGGCTACCAGGTAGAGTAGAAAGTCACATGAGTAGTCGGGGGCACTAAGGAGTGGGGCTAAAACAAGTGCATGTTTTAAAGAATCAAATGATCGTTGAGATTGGTCATCCCACAAGTATAGTGTTCCTTTCTTCAATAATCGCATAAATCCTTTCATCATCTCGGCATAGTTAACGATGAATCGATGTAAAAAGTTTTCCTTCCCCTGCAAACGTTGGAGTTGAAGAATGGATTGTGGTGCCGGAAATTCGACAATCACCTTAACCTTATCGAGATCAACCCTAGTCTCATGCTTGGAGATAATGAAACCTAATAGATGCTCAGACTTGACCATAAATATGCACTTATGAGGATTCAGACGTATATTGTAGAATCTAGACCTAGCAAAAATTTCTTTCAGATGAGCGAGGTGATCAGGTCGATTCTTGGAATGGGCTGAAAGGTCATCCAAGTAAGCCTATACAATATGTCAAATGTTGTGAAAGCGTAGTCCATAGCCCGGTGAAAATTTTCTCCAGCATTCTTCAGACTGAATGGGAGTTTACGATATGCAAATGGTCCCCATGGACAGAAGAAGGGAGTTTTATGCTGGTCTTTTTTAATTGCAATCTGGTTATAGCCTGAGAATCCATCCATGAAGGAAAAATATTCACATCCAGAACAATCATCGAGAATATGATCTATGAACTGCGTAGGATAATTGTCTTTGGGACAAGCTTCATTCAGATCACGATAGTCAACACAAACTCGAATGGTTCCTTGTTTTTTATCGATGGGAACCAAATTGGAAACCCATTCCTTCAAAGGAATGGGATAGATGAAACCAACGTTTAAAAGCTTTTATACCTCAATTTTTATGGCAGCTGCTTTGCGCGGGTGAATAGGTCTGAGTCGCTGCTAAATTGGTTTGGCATTGTCATAAATCTTGATTTCATGCTCGACTATAGATGGATCTATGCCCGGAATTTCATCATAAGACCAAGCAAACACATCGTGGAATTCCTTGAAAAGGGATGTGAAGCATGAAATTTCCTCTGGATTGCTATCGGCTCAAATCTGAATATTTTCCAAAATACTCGTTTTGACCAAGATATCAATGAGAATTGTCTTAGAAATATTACCCATGTTCCCTTCTGAATCGATAGTTTGAACAGTCGTGTAAGTGGAGGGAACCATCTCAGGTGGATCAAAGGATGGGATTTCAGTTTTTATCACGTCCGAGTCGATCATCGAAGAGCAATGGTGAAACTCTCCCCAAGGTCGTTCTTCTAGAGACATGATCTTTCGAATAACTTTGTCTGTAGGCAATACTTCATTAAGGAGATCCTTAGAGAGAACTGTGATGGGTGGGAGGTTTGTATCTTTGGTGGAAACCATAACAATGGAGGGTTCAGATGTAATTTGGATGGCTTGGTAGGCCAACTCGGCTGGTGAGAGTGGCATCTGATCTCTATAGGAATCAATGTCTGCAGGTGCCGAAAGGATCCATGGGTCAATAGAGCCATCCAAAGTGGTAGATATCATTGCAACCATGTTTGGGATCCGTGGCAGCAAGAGAGGAAAAAAACCCAGTAGGGAAAATTCCTTTAGAAGATCGGTACCGATACTGATGTAAGAGTGAGGAAAGCCTCCTATTAGGGGTACAGTGCTACTTGGTAATGTGGAATAATCAGGGGTGTAGAAGGATAACTGATCCACTGTGACTATTTTCCCATTCAATGGAAATAGGATGAGTCGGAAGACTGAAGAAACAATGGCGGTCATGGCATAAGACCAACTATGACCAAGCAGTAGATTATAGTCGAGATGGCGATCTATGACTTCAACGTCCACGATTATCATTTTCCCACCCAGAGTGATGGGAAAGCTAGCAAGGTATCCTTTTGGGAGGAATGTGTGGCCATCGAAATCTTTGAGGGAATTTGACGGTGGTGTTAAGATAAGAGAACCTAAATTGAGCCAGCAAGCTTGTGACATAATGTAGGTCGAAGCACCTTTGTCTATGACAGTGCGATGGATTGGTCTCCCTTTCGACACAACCTGCACCTGGAATGTGAGTTGGTGTGAGAGTCGAGGCTTAGTTTTTTCCATATCAAAGATAGCTAGCATGGAATCCTGGGGGTCTATTCCACCAATGGCCAAAATCAAGGGTTTCCTTTGTGCTGGACAAGTTTGCAATACTTCGAGAGCAGACATAGCTGACGGTGCCTGCGCCAAATATTCTACAATGTTGTATTTTTTGGCTGCACGTGCAGAGGTGTTACAAGTCATGCGTCGAAGTGTCCCTTTGGGGGGATGAATTATGGAGTCAGCAGTAGGCCATTCGATATGAAAATCGTTGGGCGGCGGTAGATTTGAACTAGTACCAGGTTCTTGAGCATCTATGGTAGGATTTCCATAAGGCTTGGCTCGTGCTTGAAGTTCAACACTCTCAATGCCACAAATGGTAGATGGTCCTTCATCGGAAGGATGTGAACCACCATTTCCCCATTTTTTGGGTTGTGGCAGGTTGTCAACCATGTGTTGATGTTGCTGTTGTTGATGAGGGAAAGGATTATGAAGAACAACAGGTGTTCACCCAGAGTCCTTGTTTGCGATAAAATCGGTGCATTCCTGTAGCCGAGGAAATTTATATGTCAAGTGGTCCTTTGCACAGATCTTGTAAGGAAATTTCATGGGTTTATCCTTCCCTTTGTCATTTTTGGCAACGTTTTTCTGATTAGGGTTATTCTAATTGTCCGACTACTCTTCCGAAGAAGATATCTTTTTCTTGTTCTTCTTATTCTTTCCACTAGGTTTTTCTGAATTTTGCATAGAATTTACCTCAGCGGTAGGAAGTGTAGTCGTTTGGTCAGGGGTGGTGGTAGCCGAGGATGGCTGGGAGGCTTGCCCCCGAGACTGTTTTGTGGCTACACCAGAGATTTTTCCAACGAGACCATCGGCATGAGCTCTGGTTTTCTGAGTAGCTAGAGGATTTGGGTTACCAGGGACATTGGGGAGAAAATCATATAGCGTGCCAGATTGTGAATAGATTAAATCCAAATGTTGGGCACGACGAATGCATTGATCTTCTGTAACCACACCGAAAAGGCCAATGTCTTTAGAGATGTGGGGTAAGGGAGACTTAAAAAACCAATTATATAAGAGATAATCCAGGATTGGTGCTTTGACTAGCCTCCACCTACGTCTCCATTCATGAATGTGATCGGACATGTGGGCAGCAGTTTCTTGGCATAGTGAGGTTAACAGTTCCGTTCCAGTTTCAAATCTGATTGGTAATTGGAAGTTCTTTAGAAACTCCGTCGCTAAAGCACCAAAAGTGTTTATGGCAGCGCGTGGCAATTCAATATACCACTTGGCGGCATGGCGTGTAAGGGTGCGGGGAAACAGTCGAAGCCGGACACTATCATCCACCATGGAATTAGATATAGACCATATATGAAAGGTAGTGATGTGTGCAGCTGGGTCATCCCCTTGTTTCCCATCGAACTTTGGGATGTCAGAAGGAATCTTCTGCGGTACTGGAGGCCAGAGTGGGTTGTGATTGATGGGGTCATTAGTCATTTTATGGATGTTGGTGATGTCTAGAGCTGCCAAAAATGGAAATGGTGGATTTGCCCTCAAATCTAACCAAGTATGGGCTAACTATTTAGACCATAGGGTCCGCCCATCAATGTGTTACTAGGAGGATAAGTAGGACTTTGATAAAAATTTCCTAAAGGTGGAGGGGTAGGGAAATATGGTTGTTTTCCATAGGGCATATTTTATTGCGGGGCAAATGGTTAGTTGCCCCCAGTATAAAAGTTCCCTCCCATTCCAGATGGAGGTTGGGGTGGGTTAGTCCATATGGATGCAATAGATTTTCCCAGAGGCATGCTACTACTTGCATAGTTCGGCAACTGTATAGACCCTACACCTATATTTGAACCACTTAAGGGAATAGTATTAACAATAGGTTGTCCCGTTTGTCCTAAGGATTGCAGGAGAAGTGAAATGTTCCCTGCTACTTGTGTGCTGGTGACACTGCCCCCTGGTATAGTGGCCAAGGGGTTTGAACTCAGCAAAAGGTTCCAACCAAAAGGGTTGCTAAAAGGAACTAAAGTAGTCACACTCGTGGGAGGAGCAACCGTGGGTCCCAACGTGGTCACGGTAGGAGTAGATCCCGAAGGACTTGGCGAGCTACTGACAGTTGTGATGACCATAGGGTTGAGATTAGGTATATGTTGACTACTCGGGTTACCAAGTGATGGCATAGAACTGACAACCGGTGGGGAGGATGGTGGTGAACATGGGATGGTTGCCATTGGCATCGACCCTGTGGATTCCGGTGGTGAAATGGATGTTTGTGCGATCGAAGACATGTCTTGGCGTGGTGGAATATGAACTTTCACAGGTCCCAACGAATCAATGAGTGGAGGATTGTAATGAGGTACGACACCTTCCGTGAAAGGGTCCTTGAGAAATTCTGTATGATATGAGATTATGTGTAAATCTTTGTTTGTCAATGGAGACTTCTCTTTCATAGAAGGCACAGGTTCACCAAGGTTCAGTTGTTCCTCAAGAGGCAGAGGAGGTAGGCCTTTCTATCATCGAGATAGACGGTGTGGGTCAGATGTCCCCATAGTGACCTGTTTATTTTTAACAAATTTTAATAAATTGTGATGTATTATAAAGTCTCAATGATAGTAACCACACACCTAAAAAAGAGAAAAGAAAAAGGGACTCTCTAAAATCAATCAGCAAGCAGCCAGAATATGGTGCCCTATCTGAGTACTACCATTTTCTAGTGATGAAATCCAGTATCACATTAGTATATAGAGAGGGTTGGTCAAAATTACAGTTATAGTCACTCTAGAGCTTCGCCCAAACCTCAGACGATAGGTGTAAGCACTCTCATGAAGACGAGTACCCTCCTAAAGACCAAAGACAGAGTGGGTCCATACGTTTCAGGTACCAGGACAGCTTGTCCCAGTCACCTTGTGTAAGTCCCTAAAACGTATGGGCACTAAAGATACCTCAAATCATAGACATCATCAAGGGGTCCACGGTCAAGGACAACATGCTAAATGGGAAAAATACCTAGATCCCTGATCTAGTTTCGACATCCCCGAAGGGAACACCAATATATAACACACCCACCAGATGCAGTCGAAGGCGGGCTACCTTCTTGTGCACCCAAGTGTTGTCTCGCGCTGAGCTCCGGTAAAGGAACCTTCCTGATAATATGAGTGTAGTAGGATTTCCCTCGTTAATGACTCTAGTTTCAATTTTTGAGATCTTGGGTGATTTTCTCACTTTTCCTAACCCAAGATCCTAGCCTGAACTATTATTGGTGTGAGCTCAAAAAGAGTAATGTGATTGATTTTATTATCTCTTGATTCTTAGTGTACTTGATTATTAGTCTTGCAGAGGGCGAGTGGACGTATGAAATGTAGTGAGACTCTGACTCAAGAAACCATGCAAAAATATGCTCTAAATATTCAATTCAATGAAGAGTATTTCTACAAGGAGAGGTTTCTTTTCAACATCCATGCACTAACATTCAAATGGCATAGTTCAACTTCAAAGATCTAGACTTCTATCTACATTTTCTTAACAGTCTATGAACTGAAATTTTCAGATTTAACTCAGCTAGATGTACAGAAACTAAAAAAATATTTATTCTCTAAAAGGTAAATGATTTTGACAATACCTTTTCAAATAAGAGAAAACAAACAGAGTTTATAGCTTAGTAAACAAGCACATGGATTCAGTCAAGGAGAGATACTGATGGCCAAAAAACTCTACAACCAAAACACAACCACAGGGGTGAACAACAAATTTTGGCTGAGTAATGCACTGTCTTTGAGTAAATACAGCATTAATCCAGAGAATAACACACTTTATTTAAGAATATCCAACAATATAATGCACTGGAAAACCAATAAAGGTAGCGTTAGCCAGGGTAAATTTCTTTAGATGGTCAAACAGAAACAGGATTGAACTCTGCGAGCTTTTGAAATGTCTGCTAGGCATAAATACTAGTCAGAAGGGTCTGTGAATAGAGGAAAGAAAAATTCTGGAGACTATGGGGAAATCCCCAGCAGAGTCACCAATTCTGCTATAGGGTAAAATACTTGGGTTGTTGGTTATCGAGTATCCCTCTCAGGGCTTTTCGGTGCCCAAGGAAAATAGTAAGATTAGCTGTATAGTTCACAAAGAAGGCACATGCATGTTCATATTAACATAAAAAAACTTGATGGAATAAGATGGAATATTACCTCTTTAATTATATTGAAGTCTTTTGGAGAGCACTAGGCGGAGAAGCAGGAGTTCTCCTTCACCAGCTCCAAATCTTGGCCTTGCAATCAAATAAAGCACCCACGTAATCTCTACCATAACATATATTTCCTATCAATTAAGTCAATATATAATAAAAATTTAAACTATGCACATCTAAGCCATTCATCTCATGCTATATAAGTGATTAAATAACAACTATAATATCAACACATATAATGGACAAAACAGATACAGTTCTATTGATTTATAAAAAGGAGGATTACAACCGTCGGTTGTACCAAGCCCTCCTCAACCTTCCAATCTCTCCATCTCTAAAAGTGGTGATGTATTGATCAACAAGTTATCAATGAACCTCTTTGACCTTTGACCTTCACAGTACAACAATGATCTCTACTTCACAAGTATTCAAAACTTTGACAATCCTTCGACCTTGAACCAAGAGCCTTCAACTCCATTTTATAGGAGATGGAGAGAGAAATCATTACCCTTCTCTTTCCACCAGTTCTGAATAGAAAAAACCAAGATGTTTCCTCAAATTCCATGCTTATGCCTTCTTTGAGAGTTCAGTTGTTTATGGCAAAGCCCAATAAGAGATTAGTGCTTTGCAGTTTCCTTTTTGTACTGATTCTTTTGTGAGAAAAAGCTAGAAATTCAAATCATTCTCCGTGGGTTTTTCCCGTTCCAAACTCAAACACAGGTAACACTGCCCTCTAGTGTAAACAGAGTGTTTCCATAGCCACTAACATGGCCTATTCACTAATCAGGTGCGTTATAATGCTCTTATGTTGTTATAGTGAAGTGTTACCTTGGCAGAAATAGGTTTAGTTTAGTTCATTGTATTCCTTCCATATTTATCTTCTCCTCTGAGCTGATGAGGAGGTATTTTGACCTGTAACAGAGAGAGCATTGGAGGGCATATTTATTGTAGCATATTTCAGCAGTGGTGGGACCATGGATGATGATGCCACAAGAGAAGAAGGAGGAGGAATGTTGTTCTCTCTATGCAGTTTCTTGAGGACAAGCAACATGTGGGAGGGGAGGACTGTAATGTTCCCAATTTTAGCCTCAAGCTAAAATGCAACATTATAGTTGCATATTTTCATTTTTTTGAATAAAAGTGGTTAAAATGACCCATTCATTTAATAAACAGGAATAAAATCCCTTATAATGTGAAAAGGGATCATCATGGAGCGGGATTTCACACCCTCATGTGTGAAAGTGGTTGAATTGCAAATGGACAAGGTCTAGTTGACCAAAGTCAACAACACTGAGATAAGAGGTGGGAGCCACCAAGTGGGACAACGAAGTTTTAGTGGAGGAATATTACATGGGGGATCAAACTTCTAGAGGAAGAAAGTTATGTTTAAAAGAGGGGAAAGGTAGCCATTGAGATTATCTTTGATCATTCTACATCCAAGTCTTGGGGACTTGTTGCCTCTTGCTGTTCAACAGAGCTGCAGTGCCTTCGGGCACGAGGGAGTCCTGTTTAGGATTTAATCTCATTCTTGAAGATATCATGAAGGATTTCACTCATCTCCCATATTCTGGCATTTAGGACATGGCATCAGCCTATTCCATCAACGCAGTATCTATAGCAGATTATTGTGCAGTGTTGTAGGGTGTTGTTGGGGAGGTTTCCTACAATTCCATTTCGAGTTGATATTTTATAGTAGGGAGGTTCTCTACTTACAGGAGGTTAGTAAGGATGGTTTTCGAGCTTATTCCACCATCATTGGGAGGAGGCCAACCACCACCATCAGTTACAGCACAGGCCCTCTCATAGACTGCATTCTATTTGTAGCACATTTGCAGTGAGGATTTTGCAGATATTTCATAGGGTAAGATCTTGGTGTAAGAATCAGCCTTGCACTTCAGATTTTCAGTGGAGAAGGGATCTTCATCAGCTTCAGCCATTCAAACTTCTCCATTCCATTCCATGTATTGAGTTGTTGCTGTTACCCATCAACTCTGGCATTTTTGTAGTTTTGCATATTTCAGCCAATCCTTCTAGGATTGACTTGAGGTAGTGATTGGGAGCTTATATATTCTCTCCCAATGATGTATGATCTATATCTATGCATATCATATGATGTTTTTCATCCAGTGTATCAGTCTCCCTCATGTGACTACGCAGTCCCTAATCATGGGCATCCTACTATGGAGCAACATTTTGTATTATGGCATGTGTATTCATGGAAGGCTTCTTTCCTTATTCTTTTGATATTCATTGTATCATTTTGCTGTTTTTATTTAATAATAAAATGGCTCAAGTTTTTTCATACATTTTGGCATAATGTTTATTCACTGCTATTTCCAGTTTATGTCTTTATATTGTTGTAGCTGCATTTTTGGGTTATCTTGAAAGATTCCCAATCTTGTTGTATTTCCCTCTTGGGAATATTGTCCCTTGACAACACTCTATAGAAAGAGTCTAATAGTGGGCCAGGTAGCCTCTAGAGCTCATCCTTCTTTATGAAGGTGAAAAATCCAGTAAATGTCCCTTCATTCTATCTCATGAACAGATTTGCTTTGTCGATTGACAATGTTTCTGAAAAAGGAACATTACATTGAATCTAGAGTAACTAGGTGAACCCCAACAACTGTGTCATTGATAATAATGGAGGGCCAGATTTCATGTCGACACCAATACTATTTATCTAAAGTAAAAATTGGAGCTGTAGTTTCAATTATTCCTAGTAAACGTAAGAAACAAGTGTCACAACTCATTCCCTGGCATGTAGATATTACTCAAACTTGAGGGAATCTTCCTACTACAAGGTTTTGAGCTACTACCTAGTAAATCCACTTCTTGTTCTATTGTCAGTATTATGTGAATTTATATCAATGGTGTTATTTTTGTTTATTCCTTGTAGGTTGAAATGGTTTATGTTTATTTATGAAGAGTAAGTCAATGTTCATGCTAGGGGAAAAAGTTTTAATTGTTGTTGACCATTTATTTTCAATGATGTTGTGCTAACATGGGGATCTACAATAGACCACTTCACAAAAAATGTATGGTTAAATTGAAGGTCTTGTTATCAGTATTTTACTAGTAGTTAAATAATAAAAATGCATACTTTCAAATTTGAAGACATCATCTGAGTATATTTATTCTTCTTGAACCCAAATTATTCTTATGTTGGTTACATGAGAAAGATGAGATTCATAACCAAGAAGAAGGGGAATGATAAATACCTTGAGTAGAGAGAAGGTTAAAGTTGACAACTCAACTGATGTAGCAACTAATTCCTCCAATACCTACTCCAATTGTTCATGGAAACAAAAGTGTGGAATATGAGAATGCAACATATACTCTTGCTAAAACAGTGCTGTGAGATACATGCAAGTTAGCTTCCACTTCCAATAAAGATATGAGGAGGAAATCTAAGAATGAAAACTTGTATGTATCTAGTTGGCTTCACTTAGAATAATCAATCACTTGTACTACAATTAGGATTTTGTTAGTTCTACTTGTAGTTTTATATTTAGTATATTGTTTTGTAATATTGACCATCTTTGTTAAGTTTCTTTTTCTATCCGAAATATGCAAGTTTTCATTTCAACATGAAGTCTTCTAAGAAATATTTTACAAAAGTTTTTACTTTCTTGAATTTTCTATCACATGTTCAAACTATATTTTTTTTTAGCATCAGAAGCATTTTATGACAATCAATTAAAATCACTGCTTCATTTGGCAAGGCCTTTGCACAGTTTCAGAAAACTAAAATATTGAATGTAGATTTTTTTTTGAGGATATAAAAAAGCTTGATGGATAAATAAAAGAATTTGGAAGATGAGTTCTCCAGGTAGTATTTCTCTTTGAACAACAACACTAGTTGTAATGGATTGTCAATATTTATAGTTGTTTATCAAGCTTCAAAAAAACACTTATCCTTTTTTGATTGATTATTAATTGTTGGTATATTATTTATAGTTGTTTTTCTTTCTTGAAGTTCTTGTACTAACTATTTTCAACTAATTGAGGATCAAACATTGGTGGTATTTTTGTAATATGTTAAATTCTTGTTTGTACTAAATCAAGTATTTTGTGTAAAATATCAATCAATGTGTTATTTATTGGAAATTACAAATATGGTAAATATGGGAAAAATATTAGTGCTTTGTTGGTATATTTTCAAAAAATATCAAAACTACTCTTATTTTGTCTTTCCATTATAAAGATCATTGATTTTTCGAGTTTGAGTGATTGAATATGGCCATAGGTGTTCCCTAAAATTGGATGTTTGGAGTTGGAATTTAATGTGGATTTTCCATTCAAGAATCATATAGAAACTGGAATCTCAAAGTTACATTCCAAAATAATCCTTTTTTGGGGATTACTAGTGGTGATTGCTACATTGCTTATGTTGGAAATTTTCACCAAATCACAGCTACTATATTGTACCACAAGTGATGAAAACAATGGGAAGGGAATTGTCTTTGCAATCTATCCACTTATATTGTAGTAATTCATAAATATAAGAAAAAAATTAATAATTTGATATAGACTAGTTGGCTTATTCATATGCCATAATGGACCCAAATAGTAGTTCTTATCTGAAGAAATTTTCATGATACTTGGGCATTCTTGACATCGTCGACCTCTAGCCTTGGAATTATTCAATTAGCCTTCTACATTATCTATTTATACACTTGTGTACGAGGCTATCCTATTATTGTATCCTTTTTACTTCATTTTATTTTACTATAGACTTAGATTTGACATTTTCTAGGAGTTTTTTTTGCACTCCCACATTGTATAAGTAATCTACAACTTGATATTTTTAGCATGTAACTTAGTTGGCATTATTGTGCCTAATATTTCATTGAAGGTTGAATACTAATTTTAATAAGGTGTTATTTTCTTTGGTGATGTTTTATTTTCTTTGTTTATACATGTCATTTGGCCACATAGAATCTATTATTACCCAACTGAAGAAAACTTGTTCGAGTTTCTTGCTTTTCTCGGGAAAACTGGAATTGACAATATTGTTGATGTTGAGGTATGAATCGTATAAATTATTTATAGTATATTTTAGCTTTTATTTCATTGTTCATATTCTTTCATGTATTATAATCTACATTGTATTTTATTTCTTTTTCAGAAAAGGAACTCAGTATTGATGGTAAGAAGCAAGAATTGAAGAAAAAGGAGAACAGTGAAACTCAAGCAAGAAATCCAAAATTAAAGAGAGAGAGAAGAGAATTGGTCTACTGTTACCTATAGAGCCAATATCCTACATAAGACACGCGCATAGATATTGAAGATCAAGTATTCAGAGTTGGTGAATTCACCTACAATGCCTTGGCAACACAGTGATAATGTTTTGAAGTGATGAAACAATATTTCATGTGTAAATTGTACTCCAACAAATATTAAGTTACAAACTCATATTATAATACTTATAATACTTGATATTTTATATAATATAATTTATGTGGTTGATTTAAAAATTACTATACACTAAGCATGCATACATCCACATTCCCCTGATCTTAAAATATTTAACTACTTTCAAAATACAAAATCATTCCACTATTAATCTTTTGCGGAAAATTAATTGCCAAAACATGTGAAGCATAAATAAAAAAAATCACACATAACACAATTTTTTAACGAGAAAGCTTGAAGCTGGAAACCCCAACTATCATATATTATGTATCATGGAGATCATGTAACAATCTCATACAAAGCTTAGTACATCAAGCTCTCAGTACAATCAATTGTCACACACTAACATAGAAAAAATCTGCAAATCCATACACCGTTCTCTGCCCTCTTGCTAGCCTGCCTCCACTGCACAATAGCTACTAAAGAATAGATCTGAATGAATTTGAATTACCCTTGCCTTGAGTGCACAATCCTCATTGGCAACTCCAATGTGTGTGTGGTGCAATCAATGTGTCACTATAGTCACAACAGATAGTCCATCTTGCCCTTTCACCTATCTCTCCACTGGGTCTCCACTGGAACTGCCATGCACTGTAGTTAACCGCTGTATTGTTCAATTGATTAATGAGTTATTATTTGTGAATTAATTAAATAATTAATTCACTCCACTCTCACTAGTGTATCATTCAGTTAGACTAGATACAACTAGCTCAACTGAGTCTAACTGAGTTAAACTGAATACAACTCCATGAACTACTCTTCCAACTCTATCATAACTTTTCCACTTCAGTTCTAACTGAGTCCTCTATGAATGAACCAATAATAAGCCCTAGGAATTGTGTAATTCCTTCAGCCCACTGATTTTCCAAATCTTTGCACTAAAATTAAGTGCTCTAAGAGAATAAGTTGATGTTTATTGTCGGATTATTATTAAGAGCTAATAATAATCAACACTTCTATTTTTAGATTGACGATCTATAAATAGACTTCGCCCAATATTCTAAAAATATAATTTCATATATTTTTCCAACTTGACCAACCATCCACAAACAACATCCTGCAACTTCTGAAATAAGATCACCATGTCTAAAAATAGACATAGTCTAAAAATAGACTTGCACCAAAAATAGCCTGTGGGCCTGCTTAGTGGATGCAACTATTTTCACTAAGATCATCATCTTGTTGAATCTCAACACTCCCTCTCAACAAGATAAGGATTATATTTCACCTCATTCCTACCTCTGTGATATTCGAATTTGATCCTGGTGAGCGCCTTTGTTAGAATATCTATATCCTGATCCTACGTAAGAATGTACTGAAGCAACATGATCTTCTACTGCACACAATATCTAATATGATGATACTAGATATCAATATGTTTAGATCTATCATGAAACATAGGATTAAATGAGAGTTTAATGCAACTATGATTATCACAATGTATCACTATAGGATCTAAATGTGAACTGAACAAACCAACCAGGATCTTCCTCATCCAGATAGCCTCACATGCAGCTTGACTTGCTGCCATATATTCTACTTCCGCTGTACCGAGTGCCACGGATATTTGTTTCTTGTTGTACCAAGAAACTGACGTAGATCTGATACTGAAAAACCATCCTGATGTGCTCTTTCTGTCTGTTGGGATACCTGCCCAATCTACATCCGTGAAGCCATGAAAATTTACCTCATCCGTTTATCTATACCATGAACCATACTCATATGTGCCCCTAAGATATCTCAGGACATGCTTGCATGTCTTCCAAAAGAGCTTGCTAGGCTTAACCTTCACTTGTGAAAGATGTTTCACTGCATAGCATATGTCTAGTCTTGTATTAACTAAATACATGAGTGAACCAACCAACTGTCGATAAATAGTGGCATCCACTATCTCTGCCGATGTAGAATCCTCTTTCGTCCAATTTCCTGGAAGAGGAGTGTCGATAGGCTTGCAACCTTGCATGTGAAACTTCTCGAGTATCTCCCGGGCACTTTCCTTGAGACACAAAAATTTCACATTCCCACTGCCATATTTTCAATCCAAGGAAATAATGAAGAAGACACAAATCCTTCATCTCAAACTCCTTTGCAGGATCTGCCTTGCATGAGTGTATCAATTGCTCATCACCCGTTACTATTAAATCATCAACATAAAGAACAATGATTAAAATCTTACCCTCCACCAAAATTTCGTACAGGTTTTCACCCACCTCACTCTTGGTGAAGCCAAGTCCAGTGAAATAGCTGTCGATATGAGTGTACCAAGCATGTGGTGCTTGCTTCAGCCCATGCATCACTCTTTTGAGCCTACACACATGCAACTTGCTGTTGAAGATATAAAATCCTTCAGGCTACTCAATGTACACCTCTTCCTCAATCATCCAATTAAGGAACGTACTCTTCACATCCATCTAATGAATGTGCCAACCCATATGCGCTGAGAGAGCAAGGATGGTCCTTATGGAGGAATACTGAGCGATAGATCCCCTCAATCTATGAGAAGCCCCAGGCAATAAATCCTGCCTTATACTTCTTGATGCTCCCATCAGCATCTTGCTTTACCTTGTAGATCCATCTTGATCCTACAACTAATTTTCCCACCGGCCTTGGAATGATCTCCCAAGCACTGTTTTTGACAATGGATTTATACTCCACCATGGAATCTACCCATCTGGGCTCCTGCACTTCTTATTCAAAATAAGATGGCTCTGTGATGATACACTTGCTCATAAGATCCATGTATCTAGTAAATCGGTCGGGTGACTATCTCTGTCTGCGATGTGATGTAGGGACTCCTAGATTCTATCCTGCATCAAGCTTCAGTCTCTAAGATTCTGTGGTACGCTTTCTGCCTTGTCTGATGTTTGGTTCTACATGAGTGGACTCTTCCACTCCATAAATCTCCTCTCGTGGCTGATCCACATCTAGAGGCTTATCTTTGGGAACAAGAAGTTCCTCCTCTACATGCAAGTGTTGCTCCCTCTCAAGCGACAATTTCATGGCTTTCACTTCATTGAATTTTATATCCTATCACACCACAATCATCTGACTGTCTGGAAAATACACACGATAATTATGAGGTGTTTCTATGTACCCCACAAATATCCCAACTTCTGCAGTCCGCTCCAGCTTCTTCCTGGTATCCTTTGTCACATGAATGTAAATAGATGAGCCAAAAATATTCAAATGAGAAATATCAAGCTTCTTACTAGTAAAAGCTTCTTCAGGTGTACTCATGCCAAGTACTCTATGAGGACAACGGTTTTGCACATAAACCACAGTGTTGCATGTTTCCACCCAAAAGTACATTGGTAGGCCCTGGTCATGCAACATTGCTCGTGCAACACCCATGATCATTATGTTCTTCCTCTCAGTGACCACATTCTGTTGTGGGTTATGAGGCGCTATGAATTCTCTTCGAATTCCTTCTTTGCTACAGAATTCTTTGAATTCACCCGAGATGTATTCACCACCATTATCTCTCTGTAAAACTGTCCCTTGCTTCCACGACTCTTTCTCCACCAATTCTTTGAAGTCACAGAACTTTGAGAATATTTTGCTCTTCTTCTGGATGAAGAATATCTAGCATCTATGAGAATATTCATCAACAAATATAACATAATACCTATGTTTTACTATTGAAGCAACTGAGAAAGGTTCACACACATCTGTGTGAATTCTCTCCAGGATCACTGAAGCAAAGTTCTCCTTCTCATGAAAGGTGGTCTTCACAAACTTACCCATAGTACATCCCTTTCACTGATCTAATGATGCAAGAGTACCCTTGGGAAGTCTAGTAGCAATCTGCTGCAAAATCTTCAAATCACTATGGTGGAGATGGCCCAATCTCCTATGCCATAATTCACCCTCATCCCGGATCACCACTTCTTCTGCTTTTCCCACCATTGCAGCACAGCCATCTACCTCTAGCTTGTAGAGATTCTTAACTCGAATCCCTATCTTCTTGGTTTGACCTGTTGTTTTATGTCAAAGGAAAGCTTTCCCCTCACTAAAAACAACATCATAACCTTTGTCTTCCAACATTGTGACTAAGACCAAGTTCTTCTTTAGACCTGGAACATGCATAACATCCTTGAACAAGAATGGATTACCAAAATCCCTCTCAAAGGTAATGGTCCCAATGTTGGGCGCACTATATCGACCATCGTTGCCCATATCTATATGCATCTGGAGGTCTTTCTCCTCCAAGTCACTAAACAACTCCTTGTCTCCCTTCATATGGTAAGATGCACCACTATCAAGATACCACACTGATCCCATATAGGTTGAAACCAAGCATGCGATCAAAGAGAAATCAGTTTCAAATTGCGAGGCTAAGGCCTCTCCAGCTACATCTCCAACAACCTTCTTCTTCTTCTTCTTCTATGGGCAGTTAGTGGCGAAATGCCCATGTTCGTGATAGTGAAAACACTTCACCTTGGACAAATCCTGCTTCTTGCATTTAGCTTCAGATTTTGAAGGAAATTTCTTCCCCTTCTCTTTCATTGCTTTTGCAACCAAAGTGCGATTCTCTTCATCTTCATTCTTCAATGAAGAGCCATCCCTAGTACCCCGCCTTATCTCCTCCTGCACAAGATCTGACCAAAGTCGCTCCCATCCCGGTAGTTTCTCCCATCCATTGACAGTTTCTTCGTAGCTATGCCAACTCCTTGAAAGCCCAAGGAGAGATAATCTCACCAAGCCTTCATCATCAAAATTAACCCCCAAAATTCCCAGTTCATCCTTGCAGTGGAAAAAGGTCATGAGATATTTTGGAATACTATCGCCCTTCTCCATTTTTATTTTTCTGAGCTTGTCTTTAAGCGCCAACTTCCTCTGGTCGCTTCTACTTTGGAACAAATCTGTCAAAGCCTTCCACATTAAGAATGGAGTGGATTTCCTGTGAAAGCTAGAGATAATATGGTCCTTCACACCTTCAAATATAATTCTTCTTGTCTTTACTGTCTTCTTTTTCCATGCGTCAATTAATGCAGCATCGCTAGATCTGAGCTTAGGAACATCACCATCGATGAACTCCCTTAGTCCATTATCCTCCAACACCGCCTCCATCCCATCCTTCCAGGCTATGTAATTCGAGCTCCCATCAAGGGCATACTCCGAACAAAAGCCATTGAAATACATTTCAATGTATACTCAACTTCTGCACCAAGAATCTTCTGTAGCAAATTCAAATTGTCCAGCAACAGAAACTCAACAATTCTTCACAATTGAAATCTTCAAGAATTAACACTTCTCTGATACCATGTAGAAATTAGTATACACTAAGCATACATACATCCATATTCCCCTGATCTCACAATATTTAACATCTTGGAAAATACAGAATCATTACATTGTTAATATTTTGCGGAAAATTAATTGCAAACACATGTGAAGCATAAATAAAAACAATCGCACATAACACAGTTGTTTAATGGGAAAGCATGAAGCTGAAAAACAAAACTATCATATATTATGTATCATGGAGATCATGTAACAATATCATAAAAGTATTAGTACATCAAGCTCTCAGTACAATCAATTGTCACACACTAACATAGAAGAAATATGCAAATCCATGCACTAATCTCTGCCCTCTCGCTAGCTTGCCTCCACTGCGCAATCCCTGCTTAAGAATAGCTTTGAATTCATTTGAATTACCCTTGCCTTGACTACGCAATTCTCATTGGAAACTCCAATGTGTGTGTGGTGCAATCAATGCATCACTATATTCACAACAAATAGTCCATCTTGCTCTTTCAACTATCTCTCCACTAGGTCTCCACTGGAACTGCCATGCACTGTAGTTAACTGTTGTATTGTTCAGTTGATTAATGAGTTAATATTTGTGAATTAATTAAATAATTAATTCACTCCACTCTCACTAGTGTATCATTTAGTTATATTGGATACAACTAGCTCAACCGAGTCTAACTGAGTTAAACTGAATACAACTCCATGAACTACTCTTCCAACTCTATCATAACTTTGCCACTTCAGTTCTAACCGAGTCCTCTATGCATGAACCACCAGTAAACTGTAGTAATTGCGTAATTCCTTCATCACACTAATTTTCCAAATCTATGCACTGAAATTAAGTGCTCAAAGAGAATAATTTCTTGTTTATTGTTGAGTTATTATTAAGAGCTAATAATAATCGACACTTCTATTTTTAGATCGATGATCTATAAATAGACTTCGCCCAATATTCTAAAAGTAGAATTTCATCTATTTTTCCAACTTGACCAACCATCCACAAATAGCATCCTGCAACTTCTGAAATATGATCACCATGTCTAAAAATAGACTTGTGCCAAAATTAGCATGCGGGCCAACTTAGTGAAGGTGACTCTTTTCACTAAGCTCATCATCTGGTTCAATCTCAACAGTTGAAACTGTTTATAGTTGCACTTGATATTCTTTATTATTGTAACTAACATATGTCATTTTTTTTTTCATATTAGATGAACATGTACGTTTTATGACTTTTTTTTTTTAAATTTAGTTGCAAAATCATACTAATTAATTTATGTCGATTAATAATGAGCACATAAAATCAATCTAAAAATGCTAAGTTATTAGTTTATGTTTATTAATGATGAACACAATTAAAATGAATATACGACTAAATTAGTTGATTATAATGTTTGTTAATGAAAGTAAATGAATAAACTACTAAAGTAGTCATTTATATAATGAATATGAAACTACCAAAAAAAGATAAATGACTACTACAAATGATAAATTTTTGATAACAAATGACGACTAAATTTTGCATATATACAACTAATAGTATCTAATTTACAATATCTTATGACACGACTAGAATTTAGTCATATTTATTTGGTCATTAATTGGTTTCAAATGATCACTAAAATTTGCATAGATATGACTATTAGTAGCTAATTTACAGTATCTTATAACACGACAAAAATTTAGTCATATTTCTTTGGTCATTAATTAGTTTGAAAGGATGACTAAAATTTCCATATATGTGACTATTAGTAGCTAATTTACAGTATCTTATAACACGACCAAAATTTAGTCATATTTATTTGGTCATTAATTGGTTTCAAAATATGACTAAAATTTGCATATATATGACTTTTAGTAGCTAATTTGCAGAGTCTTATAACACGACCAAAATTTAGTCATACTTCTTTTGTCATTAATTTGTTTCAAACGATGATTACAACTTGCACATATATGACTATTAGTAGCTAATTTATAGTATCTTATAACGTGACCAACATTTTAGTCATATTTTTTTGGTTATTAATTGGTTTTCTCTGGTGATAATTTAGTAATATATTTTGTTGTATATTTGGTCATTAATTGTGGAAATTAATGACTAAGTCAATGACTAAATTAATGAAAAAATTTAAGACTAAATATACTAATAGATAATAAAGTTGAGACAACTAGTTAATGACTAATATAAAAATGTCTAAAAGTTGGTCGTGTTCTAAGACATTGTAAATTAGCTGCTATTGGTCACCAACCGAAAAATAGTGGTTTATATGAAAATTTTAGTCATTTTTCAGTAACTAATTAGCCATTTTGTACTATTGATTTGCCCAAGAAATTCACATAAAAACACATAACAACTCATGGTTAAATTTCAATTTACCTTATAATACTCAAGCTATTTTTTATATTCCCATTCAGATTACATGAGCTTCTCAGAATTACAACATTTTTGAATCTATGCCAACTTCAACAATGTAGAACCCTTAACTGCTACAAACATTTCTAGCACAAAGGAAAATAATTTTATCATATATAGGAGCTATTGACCTTCAATATTTTAATCTAACTGTCTTTGGTCTAGATAATTATGTACCTAGACTTGCATCAAATGGCATTCCAAATAGCAGTTTTCAATAAGACTAATTGAGTTTTTGGCAAGGTAATTGACGAAGGAGAGTCTACATGTATTATGTTTATTTCCTGTTGGAAAGCCCTTGGTTCTCCAACAATCATTCAACCCCCCATGACTTTAAAAGCCTTCGATGGAATAGTTTTCTGCCCATATGGGACTCTTAATGATCTACCTATAGAAATAGAATGTGAAAGCATTAAAGTTGAAGTTGAGATTGTTGATTCTCAAATTGACTATAACCTTTTACTAGGATGAAGTTGGTTTTATGCTATGTTAGTTGTAGTCTCATAATTTTTTTGAATGATAATGTTTTCGAACAAAGGGAGGATTTAAAAAATTCAACTAGTTAACTTAGTATACTTCATATCCTGCCTCTACAATTAACATACATTTTGTTCGAAACTTGATTACTCCATATGAAGATGTTGGGATAGGTTTCTTTAAAGATTCATCTCTGATGGGAACTTTTGCTATGCCTCCAATAGTTCTCCTCATAATGTTTCCCATGTCAACATGATCAGATCAAGCACAATTCCATCATTTGATCCTTGGATTGTTCCTTTAGAGTATGATTTGGCCATGTACAAAAATGATATTCTATTTGGGTCAATTTTCTAAATAAAATAATGCAAGTGTCTTACATGTCAATCTGGGTTTGTAGAGTTGGAAGCACATCCAAAGTATATGGATTTAAGGTAAATTCAATTTTGGAAGGTAGGGATCAAAGGCTAAAGGAAATGCATATATAAATGCATATTAAAAATATAAGTTATAAGCTTAAATAAACTGGAAATTATATGATTCAAGTTGCAGTGAGTGAAGGGAGGGGTTCCAAACTTAGGAGGTCCTGGTTATCCTTCCTCACAATACTGTCGTCAAGAAGAGAGACTAAAGAGCAGTATTTTGTGATGTGTAGAAATCAAGAGAAGGGGCTCCCAACATAGGAGGTCTTATCTATCCTTCATCACAATTCTACTCCAACAACATTAACATTGCATGAAATCATAAGTTGGAATTCAGGAAATAATTCAAGAAATGCAAAAGGATGATTTTTAGTTGTGATACATAACTTGATAGAAAGAAAATTTAGCTTAAATCCTTGGTTTTATTTTCATACGCAAATTATATTTTAAACCAAAATCATCCAAAAATAATATAGAAATCAGAACACATCTAAGTAGTTGAATCATAAAACTGAAACAAGAAATACTCAATCAAAACTATGCTAATTTATACAAAATTTAACCAAACTGTACCTAGCTTGGTATTGGGGCCCTCCAACCTTTACTTGTACACCTAAATAATTCTTTAGCTATAGCTAACTTAATAAATCATCCAAAACATGAAAAGCAAGTAGAGCAATAGAAATGATTCCTCAAATTATCTCAAAAGTCTCCAATAATCTCAATACCAAATTACACATATTTTTCTCCTCTAAATGGTCCATAAATTTTGTTTCAATATGGAAATCATAAAAAAACTTTTCTATAATGTATATACCAACCTTATAAATCCTAATCCATCCATATAGGTCAAACTCATGAATTCTAGTTCACAAAATCAGGAAAAATGCCAGAAAATAATAAATATGCCCCTTTTTACTAGGGATTCCTGAATGATAGGTCAAGTTTGATTAGCGTTAACCGGGCATGTTTTTGCTAAGTTTGACTGAACCAATAGATTTTTATCCATCAGTGGTTCCCAATATTTCCAAATATGTGCTCAAATATTTCCTATGTGTCCTTCACATATGAATTTAATGGAACTATTACATGAATTTTTAATGCAATCCAAAATTACTCTTAAAACCCAATTTTTACAAAAAAAATCCAAAGATTGAAAAACTTAATATAGTAACCTAAATATGAAAAATAGAATTAAAAGGAGGCATATATAAGTGAAATAGGATGGAATATGGTGGCAAATAAATGGATTTAGGATAGGAAAAAATGACCAAAATTTAGGGCCAACATCTCCCCCCTCGCTGATATTGAAGAATGTCTTCATGCTTGCCTCATCCATTTGGATCTCCTGAATGATGATGCCCCTACACTTCATGAACCTATATATTCTTCCCATGCAGCCTGTAGGAGAATTTACATACCCTTTTATTTCTCTTATTTGTAGATGATATTCTTAACTTTTTGTTTCTCATATTTGTACTCCCATAACGTTTTCTCCTTTAGCCATTTGTAGGCTTCTTTGAGGATATTCTGAGTCTCAAGATTTTTAATATGCTTTCTCAATTTATTATTATCCTTGATTATGTTGTTTTTATTTTATTTATATATTTTGTTCTCCTTTTTCAAATGTTTTTCCATGATCTTCTTGTCCTCCATATCACTTGCTAGTTCTATTATTTTCTTAAGGTATTCTTCATTTTATAGCTCTTTAGATTCTTCGTTGGTCTCTTTAGCGTATGAGTGAAGTGAGGTAGGTCCTAGCCAAGCATCTTCAAAACAAGATTATTTCTCTATGGACTCTTCCTGGAATTCCTTCTCCAATATTTGTGTAATATCATCAATTTTCTTTTATGTTTGTGGAGGCTAAGTTCCAACAATTTCAATTTCTAGATCTCTTCCTTTGTTTCTTGTTTCCTCTCGTGATTTTCTCCTAGGTTTCCTAGGAATGGAAAGAAAGGATTTATCTTTTTCAATCATAATATAATTTTTTTTGTTTGTCAATATTGTCTTAATATACAAAGGAGAATTCATGATAGTTATTGTTACATGAAACTTCCCAAAATTCTCCTCATTCCTTGTTGTTTGTTCTTCAAAATGATGTTTAGCCAAAAAATCCTTCCAAATAAATCCCTTATTCCTTACCTAATACTCAAAAAGTATCTTCATTATCCCATTGTTAGGACCTCACAATGTACCATTTTCACCATACATTTTGACACCACCTTACCCTTTATAGCTATATTTAAAAAAGGTTACATTATCATTTTCATCCATTTTATCCAAAGGTATATGAAATTCTTCTCTTTACTATATATTTAATCTGTTTACATATAATTCCACATTACTCTTATATTTCATCATTAATCGAAGGTAGATCGTTGCTAACACAAGTCTAAAAGATCGCAGATAATTTATGATAAGGAACGTGTTGTGCTGAAACAATCGGTTGTTGCTGAAACAGTCGACTCCGTTGCTGAAACAATCAGCGGGCACGTAAATTCCGTCACTATTCGTGATTTGCGATTTCGAAAGAGTATTTTAGGAACAATGGCAACAAGATGAAGACAAGCAAGAAAGTTGTTACACGGATTTTTCTGAAGCCAGTACCTTTTTGTATCTGTTGTAACAATATTTTTCTATGGAAGAATGGAAAGACCCTGCTTTTATGATAGAAGAACGTATTTGGATAAATATAGGATTTCTCTGATGTAACTGTAATAGATATCTCCTCTTTAAAAAGAGGAGACATCATCATTAGAGGGAGGCTAGAGACTACAGGAGAGACATTATTTTGAGCGGAAAGGAGCAAGACTCCATTGTAATGTATCATTCCTTTTTGACAGATGAATAAAGGTTTCTTTTGAGCGCTTCGATTTAACTCTTTCCTCTGGGGAATCTTGTGAGAAGGAAAGGGCCCACCTTCATCACAAGATTCACCCGATCGCTCCTGTAGTTTGTTAAATTTCTTTATGTTATTTTCACCTTAATTCAACTCTGTTTACTAAAGAATCATTTACATAGTTCTGTAGCTCTTTAAGCACTCTGTTTTCTTTAACACTGCATCAGTTCTGTATCATTCATTCTTAAGGAAGTCAAGAGATCTTTTTCTGTTATTTGTTTGAATGTGTGATTGATACCGGGAAACAGGTGTTGAAGATTCCTGTTTGGAGGAATAGGGTCCTGTTTCCCATAGCTCGATTCTATTTTTCTACAGTGTGCTTAGTATCAGGCAACATGTGCTGAAGATTCATGTTTGGAGGAATAGGGTCCTGTTCCCTGTTATGGTTGATTGATTTCCTTTTCTGCAGGGTGATTTCCTTTCATTATATCTTCTTAGAATTCTTTTAATGAAAGACTGCAATAGAGGAATTGCTTCTGCTGTAACACAAGTAGGCTTCAGCATTGTTAAAACAGGGTGTGAATAGCTAGATCTGTATGATTGTTAATTGTGTGATTTCTATTACAAAATTTCCTTGCTTTTGGAATTGAGCATATCCAGTGCGTGATTTCCTTTGGAATAAACAGACCTTCCCGGGTTGACAATTTATGTGGTGCTTGAATTGTTAAAACAATTAAAGCGACCAACATTTTGGCGTCGTTGCCGGGGAAGGCAATTATAGATTTCAAAAGCATTGATATTTTCTTTCTAGATGTGCAGATTGTATGAGAGGACGCGAAACCCAGAAGAAAACTAATCCTACAGGTGGCAAGGGCAAAGGAAGGGGAGGAAGAAAGACTTTTATTGACGAAATTGTATCAAAGGCCGAATCATCACAGAGGTTAAGTTCTCGAAGACCAAAATTTCAGCACTCCCCTCAATCAGACTACAAAACAGAAGAATTTTTGGGCCCTGAAAACATAGAGGAACTAGTAACAGATATTAAAGAACCAGCAACCAGTGCGCGAGAATCAGAAGAAAGTGCTAGCAAATTAGCAGAGCAGGTTGAGGAACTAATAGAGAGTATTGGACGACCAGTGGAAAACATTGAGGAGCCAATAGAAGATCTTGAGGATCGAGCAAGTGAAGTAGGAGAACAGCCAATGGAAGGAAACAATGAAGAATTCTTTGGTGAAGGACGTGTAGATCCTGAAGGAAAAGGAAGGGATGAAAATTCTCTCTCTACCTTGGGATTTCCTATTAGTGATCTCCCTAGAGGAACAACTCCTATGAAAAATATTCCATTATCAGCTTTACCCAACTTCTGTTAAGTCTCTATATTAATAGTGTAGTCCCTTATTATTTTATTTTAGCCCCACTTATTGTTATTGTTGTACCCCTATAACCCCCATATTGTTATTATTGTGCCCCTAAATTATTATTGTTAGGTTGGCTAGGATTACATTGTGGCCCACTAGGATTACATTATGGCCCCATGGACTCCCATATATAGAAAGGAGGTTTTGTAAATTGTATGATCCAAGATTTGTTCATTTATGTAATGTATTGGAGGTTTCCCCCTCGAAGTGGCTTATTTCTAAGGCGTTGATATCTCTTTTCTTCTCTTTTTGGAGCTGGTTACACAACATTTGGTATCAGAGCTTTTGATTCTAGGGTTTCGCTGCTCCAAACAGGTCATCGTAGAATTTTCGCTATAACTTTTTTTCGACAAAGTTTCAAAAGCTAAAATTTCTAGGGTACGAAGCCCAAATCCCGAAGAATATTTCCTAAAAATTTCAGAGCTTGGTTCGCAATATTTTCGGAGATATGATCTGTGTAAGTTAGGTCTTTTTTCAGGCTCCTAAACAGGTCATTGTGGCATTTGCGCTATAAATTTTTTTATACGAAGGTTCAGAATCTGAAATTCATATGGTACGAAGCTGAAATCCTGAGGAAATTCATCAGAAAATTTCAGAGTTTGGTTCGCAATATTTTTGGAGATATGATCTGTGGAAGGTAGTGCTTTTTCAGGCTCCTAAATTTCATCTCAAAGAGGTGATCGTGGGAAAAGTTCAATAACTCTCTCTCTGGGTAGTGGATTTGAGTTCCGTTAAAATTGGTTGCAAGTACATAGACTGTAGTTTCTTGGCTATCAATTTTAGAGACAAAGGACTAAACAATGACACGTGGCAAGTCGTACAATTTCGCTCTACTGAACCAGTCCATAATTAGGTCATTCTGGGAGATTGGACACAACTTTGTCTTGGAGAATCCAAATCAGGTCAGACCTGTGGCATTCAAAAGAGAATTCAGAGGGATATTTCAGTGATAAATTTCAAATATTGAAGGGCCGCAATCACATAGATAATACAATTTCAATATCGAGCTCCTCAAAAGCAAGAAAAAGGTGTGTATTGTTTTTTTTCCGAATTGCATAAGTCTTGTTTGAAGAATCAAGTTGAATTGATTCCAAGGGCATATTGAAGATTTTTTGTCAGTAATGGGTTCTATTATGCCTCCAAAAAATAATTACATACCCATTCAGCCCTCAGAAATCTATACTATGATGCCTGGAGTGGAAGAATTGCAGTATGAGATATCAAAATTACGGTACCAAGTGCAACAAATTTCGATCTTACGAAGAGCAACCGAAGTTGACATAGATGGTTTAAAAGAAGAAATGGAGGCTAAGTTGGATAGTTTGAAGGATAAAATAATAGTTAATATGGATGATAAATTATTGGAAGATGACATCAAGCATCAACAACAAGTTCTCCAACTCTCAAAGGATAACCTAACTTTGGTGCAGAATCTAATGAAACAACAAGAATATCAACATCACATCGAAAGAAGTTCTGAAGCGATCAAAAAAACAAGAACTCGACAAGTACGATCAATTTCAGAGCATCTCAGCAAGTGGAAGAACTTTCCTATAAAATATTCCACATGGGAGGATGAGAATTTTATATAGAAGCATCAAGAAATAATCAAGCGTTGAGGACACCACTTGTTTGAATTTTATATAGAAGCATCAAGAAATAATCAAGCGTGTAGTCCCTTATTATGTTAGTGTAGCCCCAATTATTGTTATTTTTGTACGCCTATAACCCCCATATTGTTATTATTGTGCCCTTAAATTATTATTGTTAGGTCGGCTAGGATTACATTGTGGCCCACTAGGATTACATTATGGCCCCATGGACTCCTATATATAGAAAGGAGGTTTTGTAAATTGTATGATCCAAGATTTGTTCATTTATGTAATGTATTGGAGGTTGCGCCCTCGAAGTGGCTTATTTCTAAGGCGTTGATATCTCTTTTCTTCTCTTTTTGGAGCTGGTTACACAACAACTTCCATGGTTTATCCTCTGAAGATCCGGATAAATTTATTTTTGAATTTGATATATTATGCAGAAGTTATGATTATGTTACTAATGCTCAGGAGTTGAAATTGTTTCCAGCAACATTAAAAGGAAATGCTTTAAGATGGTTCATGAGCCTTGGAAGTTAGGTAATCACAACATGGGAAAAGATGAAACAAAATTTTCTGCTTAAATATCAAGACTATTGTCGAACGAGAGAAAAGAGGGAGGAACTATTCAACATGGCACAAAAGCCAGACGAGAATCTGGAGGAATATGTGGAAAGGCTGCAATATAATCTGCAGAGATCTGATCATCCGAATGTAAGTAAAGAAATTCATAAAACAATATTACTTAGAGGATTAAGGGACGATTGTTTAGACATGTTAAACATGCTTGGCAAGGGAGATATATCTAAAGAATCATATGATGAGATTGTTGAACTTTGTAAAAGATTTTCAAGAGGATCTGCAAGGAACAGAGTAAGTAACAGATATCCCACCTATTCAAGAGTGCAGAAATCAACCAGTGGGGGATCAACAAGAGCTGAAATAGGTAATTTACTTGAAGAATTTAAAACTGAGATGTTAAGTTCTTTTGCGTCACAAATTGAGACCTTGCAGGTTAAAAAGAAGCAGGCTGAAGCAGAAGCAGCTCTGGCTGTCTTTTTCCCTAAATGCAGAGACAAACATCCACTAAGGTAATTCCCATTGAACAAAATACCGATTTGCACCCTTTGTGAGAAAGATCATGAAACACAACAATGTCCCTCTCTACCGGGAATAAAGGTAGCATTGTAGCCAACAGAAGAAGAAGCTGAAGCAGTTTACCTGCTAACACAAAGAAGACAATGGCAACCAAAAGGACAAGGTATGAATTCTAGTATGCCATTTAATCGTTGGAATAATTATTCTGCTTTCAGTCAGACAAATTACCCTCCCTTTAATCAAATGCAATAGCCACCCTTTAATCAGATGAACTTCCCACCCATGCAACAAACAAACCCTCGCTTTGTTGATCCTACAATGTGGACTCCTTGACCCCCACAATAGCCATCTTCTTTTAATCCTTGGAATTCAAATTGGAGAAGCCAACAACTCCTGTATCCAAATCAATTTCCTCAATTTCAACAACCACTTCCTCTACCATCAAATTCTGCACCAAATAATCAAATGAGACCCCAGCTACCTGTGCAACCAAATCCTAACCCCAATAATAAAATTGTGCAAGTCATTGATATTCAGAATCAGCCTACATTTCCTACTATGCAATGTAATGATATTCATTTGAGATCCGGGAAAATAGTAGAACCTATCATCGATGATATAACCTCTTCTGATTCTGATAAAGAGGAAACTGAGAAACATAAAAAAGCACAACCACCCTCTAACAAGGGTATTGAAATAACAGAACCACCATTCCCCGAGCATTTAGTTTTAACTAAAACACCTGAAATACCTACTTTTAATCTTTTAGGGGAATTGCAAAACTTGTATGTTAAAATTCCACTTTTACAGGCACTGAGAGATGTATCAATTTATGCCAGAACCATAAGGGACATTTGTGTTAAGAAACCTGGTAGGAAGACTAAAGACCCTCTTACAGTTCATGTTATGGGTGATTTATCTGCATTAATGTCCAGAAAAACCCCTCCTGTGAAATATGGTGACCCCGACCATCCTACCGTGACAGTTCAAATTGGTAAAACAATAATTCCTCAAGTTTTGGTAGATCTAGGTGCTACAATAAACATTATGAATCTTGAAACTTCACTGTTGTTACGACTGAATAACACAATTAGAGATACACCAACCATCCTAGAGTTAGCTGACCATTCTACAATTAAACCAGAAGGAGTTGTTGAAGATCTAGTTATCTCAATTGAATCCTGGAATTACCCAGCTGATTTTGTGGTATTACAAACTAAAACAAAGCTGGGGGGACACCCTTTAATTCTAGGAAGACCATGGCTGGCCACAGCCGATGCCTTTATAAGCTGTAGATCTGGTTCAATGACAATTTCCAATGGTTATGAAACTAAACAGCTTACTCTTTATCCTCATGCTACACCCATAATTAATAATGAAAATTCTGTGTGGATGGATCATGATGATAATGCTATTCAGCCCATTTTAACTATCGGACAATCTTTAACTCTTAAAAACAATACACAGGATGAAATAATTAATAATTTTATTTGCGAACCTTCCTCTGTAATTGCTGAAACACACAATCAATTGACTGCACTTTTTGAAACGGATACCCAGGAAAAGATTGAATCGGAATATTTATCTCAGACATTAACCACCATCTCATCTAAAAGCATAACGGTCAAAATCAAACCTGGCAAGACATTAAATATAAATCATGATCTAACAATTGCTGAAACACAGCAGTTAATGAAGTTATTACTAGAAAATAAGGAAGCATTCGCATGGGATTACACGGATATGAAGGGAATCTCTTCTGAATTATGTACTCACTGAATTTATATTAAAGAAGGATGTCGACCAGTTTGTCAACCCCAAAGATGAATGAACCCTAATTTAAGAGAAATTTTTAAAGAAGAACTTCAGAAATTGCTTAATGCAGGATTTATATACCCTATATCTGACAGTGAATGGGTTTCCCCATTGGTAATAGTTCCTAAGAAAAACGGGAAATGGAGAGTGTTTGTTGATTACAGAGCCTTAAACAAAGCTACTAAAAAGGATCACTTTCCTTTACCTTTCATTGATCAGGTGTTGGATAGTCTGTCAGGAAAGAAATTATTTTCTTTTCTAGATGGATTCAGAGTGTATAACCAAATTAGAATTGCACCCCAAGAATAGGACAAGACCACTTTTACTAGTCCTTGGGGAACTTTTGCTTATAAAGTTCTTCCATTTGGGCTATGTAATGCACCAACAACTTTTCAGAGGGCTGTTATAGGAATCTTTTCCGATATGCTAAATGACTCTATGGAAATATTTATGGATGATTTTACTCCTTATGGTGTGTCTTTTGAAGATGCATTACAAAATCTTGAGAAGGTACTTAAACGTTGTATACAAGCTCACCTCTCCCTAAGTACTGAAAAATGTCATATGATGATGAGTGAAGGAGTAGTGCTTGGACATTTTATTTCATCTCAAGGTATTCAGGTAGACCCATCTAAAATACTGGTCATTCAGAATATTCCTATTCCTAAAACACAAACTGACGTGAGAAGTTTTCTAGGACATGCTGGATATTACAGAAGATTTATTAAAAAAAATTCTAAGATAGCTTCTCCATTATTTATGTTGCTTATGAAAAATGCTGAATTTAAATGGACTAATATTTGTCAGAAAGCCTTTGTATAACTCAAGCAACAGTTATCTATTGCTCCTATTTTAAGAGGACTTGATTGGGCCCTCCCCTTTCATATATCTTCTGATGCTTCAGACACTGCAATTGGAGTTGTCTTGGGACAAGAGGAAAATCATATTCCTTATGCTATCTATTTTATCAGTAAGAACATGACCCCTGCTGAGCTTAATTATACAGTTACCGAAAAGGAGTTTCTTGCAGTAATTTATGCCATTAATAAATTTCGACATTACATCACTGGTTATTCTACTTTTGTCCACACTGACCACTCGGCTATTAAGTATTTAATGAACAAATCAGTCACAAATGCTCGAGTTACCAAATGTTTATTGTTACTGCAGGAGTTTCATATTACAATTGTAGATCGGCTTGGTAAAGAAAATGTTGTGGCTGATTTCCTTTCATGGTTAAAAATTGATAATAATATTCCAGTAGATGATTCCTTTCCTGATGAGTATTTATTTGTAGTCTCTACTCACTCTCTGTGGTATGCAGATATTGCCAATTATTTGGTTGCAGGAAAATTACCATCACACCTGTCATACAGGGAAAAGAGAAGAATTGTTCAACAAAGTGCCAGGTATAGCTGGATAAGTGGGTGTATTTTCTACACAGGACTTGATCAGGAAATCCGAAGATGCATTAGGGAGGATGAAGTGTACGACATACTAAAATATTGTCATGATGGCCCTTGCAGAGGGCATTTCGCTGATAAAAGAACAGCACACAAAATTTTGAGGATGGGTTACTATTGGCCCTCATTGTTTAAGGATGCAAAGAAATATGTGAGGGCTTGTGACAGCTGTCAGCGAATGGGTCAACCCAATCATAGAGATCAAATGCCATTAAAACCCCAAGTAGTATCTGAACCATTTAAAAGATGGGCCTTGGATTTCATAGGACCCATTAATCCTCCATCCAATCAAAGAACTTATATATTAGTCTCTACAGACTATATGACTAAATGGGTGGAGGCCAAAGCACTTATTAGAGCGAATGAAGAAGTTGTCCTAGCTTTCTTATTTGAAGAGATCTTTACTAGATTTGGAATTCCTACAGAGCTAGTTACAGATGGAGGACCTCCATTCAATTCTCATGGTTTTAAATCTACCCTTCAGAAATATCATATTCATCATAGAATGACTACACCATACCACCCCCAGGCCAATGGGCAGGTGGAAAGCACAAATAAAGTATTAGAAGCCATTCTAACTAAAACAGTGAAGGACAACCGGAAGGATTGGTCTCAAAGGCTCCCTGAAGCACTATGGGCTTACATAACTACTTGGAGAAACACTACAGGTTTTTCTCCCTATGAATTGGTTTATGGTAAAAATGTTGTTTTTCTTGTGGAATTTGAAATTAAAACTCTAAGAACTGCTTTAGCTGTTAATCTTGATTTGACTGATGTGCAGACAGCTAGGTTGCAGCAGCTTCTTGAATTGGATGAAAAGAGATTAGATGCCATTCACCAAACAACCATGATTCAACAAAAAAGAATGAAGTGGCATGATAAAATTATCAAACACAAGCAGTTCCAAAAAGGTAATTGGGCCTTATTGTATGACTCTCGGTTTGAAAATTTTCAGGGTAAGCTACGTACACGATGGCTTGGACCATATGAAGTAGATGCTATTTTTCCTAATGGAACAGTAAGACTTTTAACAATTGATGATTCTAAAACACCTCTACTAGTAAATGGTCATAGGCTTCGTTTGTACCAGCGCCCTGTTTCTAAAGAATATTTCAAGGCTGCTTGCATGACTGATACACATTATCTTTTTCTAGGGGAGTCCTCTGCTCCTCACAGCATTTAATTTTCTGCACTATATTTCTAGCATTAGATTAGATTTAAAACTAATAATCCCTGTCAAGGGTTGGCATGTTACAATTGTATTTTGCAGAATAAAGGAGAACTCACTAAGGAGGACAATTTCATCACAGGAAGATCTGAAGCTTCAATCACAGAAGCTTTGTTCCCTTCATTTCAACCCATTTCCCAGCAATATCCCTTTTATCACTTATCCCATTACTCCATCTTTCCTTTTTTTCCATTTTTGCCCATTTCTACCTATTCTTGAAACACCATCTTTCAGCCAGTATTTCTCGTTCCCTACTGCTGAAATTATCCCTCAGCAACTACTTCTCCTATTTTTCTTAAATTTAAATCATTACATTCCATTTTCCTTATTTTTCCATTGCTGAAACACCACTTTCAACAACATGTCATTCATATTTCCATTGCTGAAACACCACTTTCAGCAACCCGTCATTCATCTTTCCATTATTAAAACACCATTCCTTTCCTCTGTTACACAAGTTTCTTAGTACTCCACTTTTATTCTTCAGATCCCTTGGGTGAATATTATCCAGTATTGAGAAGATCCTGATATGCTCCTATTTCTGCATTCCAGAGAAATTTAAAGATTCTTCCATTAGTATCAAGCCATTATGAAGCACTCTATACTTCGAATTATAAAAAAAAAGGTAAAAATATAAGGTACGCGGTATTTTTTATGTAATACAGTTAAATAATATTTTAAAGAGAGGATCTTGCTCATTATGATTACAATCCCCGCACACTTAAACATCATTTCATCATATGTAAGGGGGGGAATTTCGAAAACTGAATCATCATTCCACAGCATCCAATCCACCATCACTCTTCATATCCATTATTTCCACCGTCATTGATACTCCATATCCTCAGTTGCAACGATTAGCTTGATCAAGATTGTGTTTTTGTTCTCTGCGCCTTTGCATTTGACTCAAGTTAGTAGCTATGGGAGGCTCGGCTATCAGACATTAGCCTGGCTCGATAACTCTTCTTGAATTATTCCCGGAGGCCTACCAAATTTTTTAGCAGGCAGGTTAGATTACATACTTCGAAAGGTTAGGAGAATTTGATCCTCAGCAAGTTTTAGAGTTTGCGCATAATTTTCAGGAAGATTACTCCGTAGTCCAAGGGGTCTGAATTTCGGTCACAGAGGAAGTTATAGCACAAGTTTCAGGGTTTCCGGTTACAGGTGCTCGTTGGTTTAGCAGGAAACAAGTAATTTTAAATGCACAGCAGGACTTCCTTCTTCCAGAGGAATAGGTTGAGATTAAAGGCCGCGGCCTAAGTCTGGAGTCATTACCTCGCCCATGGCCAACAGTAGCTGAATTCATCAAGCACTATTTGACTTGCGAGGGGCGTTACCAGGTAGTTTATCAACAAGACTTTGTTTTAATGAGTCATTTGCAGCATGGTCGATTAGTCAAAATTCCTTATTATCTTCTTGGATGCATTAAAAACATGTCATATTACTGTAGACGGGTAAAATTCCCATCACTATCCCTTACTCATCATCGCTTATGTCAATTACTAATTCAGAGGGGTTTTGCTGAGCAAAACCCCCCTCTGAATAATCTACCCCTACTTGTCCAACAAGCCCCTGAAATTCCCCAAGAAACCCCCGAAAGCTCTTATGAACAGCGACTGGAAGATATCCCTGATCCCCCATTGATTCCATCTTTAGAACTAGTTGCTCCACCCCCAAGTTCATCCCAATTAGCAGAGTCACCCCATCCCACTGTCCACATCTCTAGCAATGACTCTCAAGCTAAAACACTCCCATCTCCCCCTACTGATAAAAGGAAGAGACGAACTGCAACAGTCTCTGTCTCAAAAAGGAAAAAAAAGGCCACATCCCAATCTGCTACCTCTTCCGATAGCCCTTCCCCTAGGAAAGAACCTTCTCATAAAAAAAGGGAAGCCACCTTTTCTTCTTTCCTACCTAGGAGGAAAATGAAAACGATTGTTGAATCTGAAGTCACTCCCATTTCCCCTGACCCTGCAGCTATTTTATTAAAACTTCAATCCTCATCACCATTCCAAATTCTTGAATCATTACCCGTCTCATCCTGTGGCACTGTTCCACAAGAACCAGATGCCCAGGGTAATATGACATCGTTTACTACTCAAACAGTAACTGCTCCACAAGAACTAGTTACTCACTCAGCAGCTGAAACACAAGAACCAATCGCTGAAGTGCAAAAACCAAACACCAAGCATGATAATATAAGGAAACCAGCTGTAGCTGAAACACAAGAACCACCTACAGCTGCGGATCAGTAATCCACTCTAGCAAAAGCAACCAACACACAGGGTTCACCCACCATGGCATCTTTATTGGATGAAAATGAATTTTTGAAGTCAGAATTAGAGGCCTATAAAAAAGAGTTGGTAATGGCAAGGGAAGCCTTTGATAAAGAATTAAATCTCTACATGTTGGCACATACAGCATCAGTACAAAAGAATTACCCATGTAAAGAATACATGTGCCATGAATGTGGAAACATTTACCAACAGGCCAGATACAAAATAGTTAAAGTCCCAATGCCCGAGGCATCCACATCAGTTGGAATCAAAGAAGATTGCCCTACTGCCACACAAGAACCAGTGGGGCCCTCAAAAAGTCTGGAAAAAGAAACCAAGCCACAGATATCCTGCCCTGTGTTAGTCAGCTCAGCTACTCAGATGATGCCCCAACCCAGTACTTATAATTTCAGGACACATACTCCACCATAGAAAGAATTGGAGATAATGAATAACTAGAAGAAGCAGTATGCTGTTGATCAAGATAAAATGATACAACAGCATAAGTTGGCCTGGCAGAATCAGATGTATGCCAACTGGGATAACTGGGAGCAGACACTTCAACAACTTAAGGATTCTAAGAAAGAAATCAAGTAGTTAAAAGACAAATTGGTTCTGATGTTTTCATTAGTACAAAAATTGTTAGCCACCAGGAAACCTTCCTTGAATTATTCTCTGTTCCTTTCTGAACACCTTGTTTATTTTCAGTTGAAAGAAATTAAGGATGGGAGACCTCATGAGTTGCTCACAGTGGAAAAATTTGTCAAAACATTTGCTGAGGCCCCCGCTAGTGACCAACATTTGTTAAGTGAAATTTATCTTCATAATGAGGCTATGTCTGACAATAGAGAGGTCAAACTCAATCCAATTGTTGGTGATATACAAATTAGGGCATTTGTTTCATTTCTTGCCCACCAAATCACATGGAAAACTGCTTTTATTTCAAGTAGGCATAATGAGGATAATCGCCTCCTGTGGATAAGACCAGAACCTTCAAATCCGTCCATTTTTTTAGAAGAATACCATCGATTTTCGCAGAAGCTAGGAATGCGTAGGTACATACAGCAATTGCAATCCTTAATACTCCTCAAGTGTCATCAGTTAATCAGAGTCAAAGAGACTGTTGCCTTGAAGGCCAACACCATGTTCTGGCAACAGTCTTGTAAGGAAAGACAAGAATATAATCCTTTTAGCCCTGATAATCTTCAAACTGCACTATCCAGGGTACCAAACTATATCAGATGCATTCAGCAATGTGCCGAGAATTGGATTGGTTATCATTTTCACTTCCCTGTCTTATGGATGCTGGCAGAACAATATCAGTCTCACTACAAATTGGCTAACAGGGATGAGGTAGTAGCATTGCAGAAACTGCAGAGTGACCAGGGATTTAGATCTTCGACGGGGGGGGGGGGGGGGGGGGGGGGGGGGGGATGTTATGACCTCACAATGTACCATTTTCACCATACATTTTGACACCACCTTACACTTTATAGCTATATTTAAACAAGGTTACATTATCATTTTCATCCATTTTATCCAAAGGTATATGAAATCCTTCTCTTTACTATATATTTAATCTGTTTACATATAATTCCACATTACTCTTATATTTCATCATTAATCGAAGGTAGATCATTACTAACACAAGTCTAAAAGATTGCAGATAATTTATGATAAGGAACGTGTTGTGCTGAAACAATCAGCCGTTGTTGAAACAATCGACTCCGTTGCTAAAATAGTTAGCAGGCACGTAAATTCCGTCACTATTCATGATTTGCGATTTCGAAAGAGTATTTTAGGAACAATGGCAACAAGATGAAGACAAGCAAGAAAGTTGTTACACGGATTGTTCTGAAGCCAGTACCTTTTTGTATCTGTTGTAACACTATTTTTCTATGGAAGAATGGAAAGACCCTACTTTTAAGATAGAAGAACATATTTGGATAAATACAGGATTTCTCTGATGTAACTATAATAGATGTCTCCTCTTTAAAAAGAGGAGACATCATCATTAGAGGGAGGCTAGAGACTACAGGAGAGACATTATTTTGAGTGGAAAGGAGCAAGACTCCATTGTAATGTATCATTCCTTTTTGACAGATGAATAAAGGTTTCTTTCGAGCGCTTCGATTTAACTCTTTCCTCTGGGGAATCTTGTGAGAAGGAAAGGGCCCGCCTTCATCACAAGATTCACTCGATCGCTCCTGTAGTTTGTTAAATTTCTTTATGTTATTTTCACCTTAATTCAACTCTGTTTACTGAAGAATCATTTACATAGTTCTGTAGCTCTTTAAGCACTCTGTTTTCTTTAACACTGCATCAGTTCTGTATCATTCATTCTTAAGGAAGTCAAGAGATCTTTTTCTGTTATTTGTTTGAATGTGTGATTGATATCAGGAAACAAGTGTTGAAGATTCATGTTCAGAGGAATAGGGTCCTGTTCCCCGTAGCTCTATTCTCTTTTTCTACATTGTGCTTAGTATCAAGAAACAAGTGCTGAAGATTCCTATTTGGATGAATAGGTTCCTACTCCCTGTTATGGTTGATTTATTTCCTTTTATGCAGGGTGATTTCCTTTCATTATCTCTTCTTAGAATTCTTTTAATGAAAGACTGCAATAGAGTAATTTCTTCTGCTGTAACACAAGTAGGCTTCAGCTTTGTTAAAACAGGGTGTGAATAGCTAGATCTGTATGATTGTTAATTGTGTGATTTCTACTACAACATTTCCTTGCTTTTGGAATTGAGCATATCCTATGCGTGATTGCCTTTGGAATAAACAGACCTTCCCGGGTTGACAATTTATGTGGTGCTTGAATTGTTAAAACAATTAAAGCGACCAACACCCATGATGATATATATTGGCTTTCTTGACATTCTATATCATTTTGGTTAGGATTTTTGAAAATAAGTAGGGTAAGTTTATTTTACAATCTCCCTTAATATGTTGAAGAAATTCAATATGATAGAGGTATATGACACTGTACTGATTATCACAAGTGAATTACTTTTGGATAATCAAAACAAACTTTGAATATGGCTCTTCCAACCAATCTCTTGGAATCCGTCTTGTTCTGTCAAAGGACCCCTTCCTTTGTTTCCACAGGAAGAAGAACAATCCCTTCTCCTTAAAATGCATACCCTTGTGATACTCTTCTCCTATCAAAGGAAGGTCCAATGCTTGAGAAATAAAGGTTGGGTTCAATGGTATAGAAATTCCACCAACTATGGTTTCTCCATGTTTAAAATTATCTATGAACTCCTATCTGATTTTGTTATTGTAACCATTGAACTTTTCAAGAAACTCCAGTAACCCTGCCTAGTATAGTTTCTCTATTGTATCCTTACTCCACTTTTCTATCTTGAAGTCTTTAGGTTCTGTTTTGGTTACCATTTTCATCTAATATGTGTACCAATTAATATGGCCTTGTCCAGTAAATAACCTCATCATGAATATGTCAAGAAAAATATAGATATTTGACCTTCTCATCCATGAAATCTTTAGATAAAAATAATGGTGAATGTACTTACCAAACCTCTGTATCTTTGAGAAAAAAAAAGATATTACTTCTTCTACCTTTATATCTTCAATTTATCTGTTTCCTACTATAAATTTTATTTAAAAAAAATCCTATGGTTAAAAAAAACCTCTCACTATGTGAGAAACCATGTAAAAACATCTCCACTGCAAAAATCTCTCGTTGTTTTCAAAATTGCCGATATAAATTGATGAAAATCCTTCTTTGTTTGCAAATTTTCATACAAAACTACTCACTGTGTATACAAAAGGATGCTAATTGTCTCTTTTTAAGTGTGTATTCCAAAATTTGCACATAAGCAAATTGGAATATTAGATTTTGCTACTTTCACCTAGGAGAGGAATAAATGGGTAAGGAGGCCCATGATCAATAAAATATGAATACATTACACCTTAGTAAGGGAAGAGATCACCTTAGGAACTGGTTTTACACTTCCAAGTTTTAACAAGGACATTTTAGATGGAGACAATCAAGTTTGACTAAGTCAATAGCCATTTTTGACGAGGAAGAAATACTCAAGTAAACTAGCTCAATGTGAATAGGGATCAACCTAAGACACATATGTAAACTTGATTGAAGATATATAGTGTGAAAAGAGGCATTAGAGGTGGATTAGTTGACCAAGTCAATAGCGCAGCCACAAGAGGAGGGAAGCAAGCTAGGGTAGCGCAGTTTTGAAAGAGGAAGCTTCATGAAGAAGTCACCTCAACATTGTGTGGGGTCCGGGGTGAGGAGGCTCACCAAAGATAAAAGGAAGGCATAGCATCAAAGGGACATCATTCATGTATTCAGTTATTTTGGTCTTGAGACCACTTGCATGCTTCAACTATCTAGTTGGAGTTGCTGCACTTCTTAGTGCAAGGAATTCCTATGCGGGAATTCCATCCTCTCTTTGGATCAGCTTTCTCAAGGGATCAAAGGGGAGTGATTTGAGCTTCATATCAGTATTTGTCTTGGATCCATTCATATACATTCAGCCACAATTCATTTTACTTTAGAAACTGTGTCCTTTTTTGCAGAAGCATTGTTGCTGGGTTAAACATTGCCTTTGTGTGCTAGTCTTTGAGGAGGAGGTGTTCATTTCCCTCCAAGAGTTACATTAAGAAGGCCTAGGGCCATTTATTTGTATTATTATATTATCTCATGTCATATTTTTCCATGTATAATATAGAGATGTAGTAACTATGTTATTTCTGCAGTGCTGTTTGTTATTCATGCATTTTGCCGGGATCGTTTGCCAGGTGTCTTGTTTTTGCTATATAAGAGTGTAAACCTCCATTTATTTATTGTTTCATCAATAAAAGTTGCATATTAGTCTTATTTTATAATTTTCTATAGAAACCCCCATGAAAATTATGCTCTCACAGTATTCAGAAATTTTTGTTTAGTAAAGTCATGGGAAATCAAGGTTTTCTAGCCTAGTTGGGAAAGGAGGAGTTGTTTAACATAGGTAGGAGTATTATTTTGAGCTGAAATTTAGATCATAGGTCCCTCATGACCTAATATATCATATCTGGCCATTTCCTTTGCTTATTTTTACGCTAATTTATGAAAAAAATGAGCTTTTTACGGCATAAAATACACTTTTTCCCCACTTTCTTAATCATGAAACAAAGTAAAAGTTGCTTATGTAGCTAAAAATCATGTCTATGTGTTTATTTTGTATATTCTAAGCTTATTCATCATAACAAGACTATTATAGAACTCATTCATTGCTGAGTTCCATATTTGTAACATTACAGTGGTATCAGAGCAACTTTCTTGGCTCAGCTTGTGACTCTAAGCTCAAGAAGAAAAAAATTATGGAGAGGATGAGCTTACTCTCATCCATTTTCAGATCCAAGAAGAAATAATAAGAGAAAATCATTGAAACTCCTAGAGGGTTTCAAGGAGGAAAGAGTTGCAGTGAGACCTCTAGAAGGTTTCAAGAAGCAGAAGGAGATGCATGCACTTCCTATTCTCATAGAGGAAGGAAAGAGCAAGGGGACCACTTAGAGCATGAAATATTGAGTGGGTATTTGGAAGAATACAAGTTCCAACCTAGGGCTTCCAAAGATACCCTATATTTTCCTTAGTTTGTTCAACTGAGAGAAGAAAGAGGATCTTGCAGGAAAGTAGAAATCAAGGGCAATAGATTCCTATTGTCTAAATTTTATGGGTCAACTACAACAAGAACTTGTACAAGAAAGCTTGAGGCACTATTCCTACTTCATCCAGTGGAAGAGATGGAGGCAAAAAAAATTTCAGCACTTCACCTAGAGGGTGAAGCCAATTCTTGGTGGTGCAATCACTTCAGCCACAAAAGAGTGAATTCCTTTTCTGAGTTCACTAGAGAGCTGATCAAAAATTTTGATGAAGAGATATCATAGGAGAGAGAGTCCACACCACCATGGGAAGAGACAAGTACTAGCATTTTCACAACCTTGGAAGAGCAGCTTCCTACATCAGCAGTTGGAGTAGCCATTACATTAGAGGGAGGAGCCTTTGCAACTCTACAAGAGGTTCCCACATCTCACCAAGGTATCAGAATATTTCCACTTTTACTTATTACAAAAAATATTTCTAAAAGTTGTGGAAATATGTTTTCATATGCCCCAGGATCAAGCATTGTTGCTGGGGTAGAGCAACACGATTGCACTACATTCTGCAGACTTGAATGGTTGAAGAAACAAATGAGACACATGCTTTTGGACCCTTGTTGAGTTGCACTCAACCCTTGAGGTTGAAGTGTGATCTTTTTGGGGGAGTCATGATCATTCTTGAATCAGGATATGAGACAGCTTGTACACCATGGAGGAGTTATACATCACTGTCAAGAGCTAGCAGTAAGAGGGTTTTTCCTTCTTCACATTTGGATCCTTATGGATTCAAGATGATTGTAGACATGAGATGTTCTCTAATAGATCTCCAAGGAGATGCCTTTCAACACTTCATGAGAGGCAAAGAAAAGAAATTGTTTGTGGAGTATTGTAGATCTCATTGGAGAAATACCAAGATGCAGAATGATGAGAAGCATCCAGAAGGAGTTGAGTGGATAACGATGGGAGGCAAGAGGCTTGTAAACCACTTGCAAGGCTATGACACCGGGCAGCACGAGGCAATGTTGCGTTGGCTACTCTTGAGAGAGTTTGGTCAATCTATGACATGTACTTTTCCATGGGGTGACAAGAGGAAGGAAGATTGGCAGGATACTTTCATGATGGGGTAGCAAGGAGTGCGGATGCATTATGATGATATGGTCATTTTGTTTTCACTTCATCAGTTGTATGATGGAGGTATGATGAGGTAGCAAAGTCATTTTTTGCTTTGGAGGATTAGGAGAGAGCAAGGGAAGATTTTCTCTCACACTTGGCATGATGTTGTAAGAGTAAGGGAAGGCCCTAGCATAGTGCGAGGAGCAGCACATCCATCTTGGAAGGATCTCTACATACACATCAGCATTTTGGGAAGAGTCTTTGACACAATCTATGTCAAAAAATTAGGCTTTGAGATGGCAGTAGCCCTACTCCAAATGCTAGCAATGCTGTCACTTAGGAGCTTGGATTGCTTGCTAAAGTGTTCCCATGACCACTTCACATGTAACACACCGTGGAAGCATGTAGAAGATGGGCATGAGAAATTAATTGATGAGAGTATCCCTTACTATGTTTTGACCTTCTTGGCTTGGATTCACAAGCACAAGGAGAAAGATCTACATGCAACATTTGTGGACTTTCCTTCCATGCATTTTTATGCATACCATCCCTCAATGGAGGAGTTCACTTTGGAGGGAATTCAATTGAATGTATATCAGCATAGGGAGAGATGCATAGCCCAGAAGATGGAGAACAGGTTAGCGCAACCACTTCCCTACTCAGTTGCAACAAGGGAGAATTTTCACTTGAGCCATTTCAGCTCAATGACCGAAGTACATGATGGAGGAGGTAAAATTTTGCTTTGTATTTTACACTTCCTTGTCTATATGAGCAGCATATCATACCAAGAAGGGTCTTCCCTTTTTGCATATTATATTTTTATGTACTTGAGGCCACTTTCAGTGTTTATGATGGCCATTCTATTTGTGGATTGTGGGGAAAAGCCACATGGTTTTCAGTGTGCATCATTGGCATCAAATTATGCTTTCATGATTTAATTTTGTAAAATGAATGTGGTAGAAAAAAATTGGCTGAAAAGACACTTGTTTCACTATGTATTGAGGTAGGCAAATAATGCTCTACATTGGTTCCATGATTGGGAGTATGTTCTACCTCCTTATTTTCATGTGTTTATGCTTCCATATTATGTTGCTAAAACATTGATTGTAGGAAGCACCATTGGATGAGTGGCACAAGAGTTGAAGAGGCCCAATGAAAATATGATTCTTCACATTACACATGCTGCATATTTCAGAAATAACAGTGGGTATACCTTCGTTTCCATACTATAGATCTTGCCTTCAAATGAGAGGACTCATTTGGGAGGTCTGAGTTCTTTGAGGAGACACCTCATGGGTGTTGGATTTGATGGGGTGTCTTGGGTCTTCCTTGAAGACTATTATATTTCAGCCATATATCAGAAGAATCCCTATATATATCGTAGGTGGAGATAAAAACAACAAGATATGTACATTTTGACTCCACACAGTCAGCCATGCAGCCCACATTCTTTACATGAGCTCAAGGTGGAAGATATTCTTCATGAGTTTCCATCCTGGAGCGTGACTCATTTTGTTTGGTTGATAGCTTAGGGAGGAGAGATTAAAATGGGGATGATGAATCCCAATATATATCAGCCCTCATGCTTTAATAGGACCTACAAACAACCCATTGTTGCTTCCATGGATGTTCCATTATCACACAACGTTAGCTATTTGGGATGTTCCGCAATAGATGGCTTGCACACTTTGGAGGGGCAACTTGGAGATATATTGATGATACATCACCTTGAGCCTTGGAGGATTTCATCTTATGAGGTTTTTGTAGGGGATAAGAGGGTGCTCTTCAGTCCTATCCTTGTAGTTTCTTGAGGACAAGCAACATTTGGGAGGGGAGGACTGTAATATTCCAAAATTTGCACATAAGCAAATTGGAATATTAGATTTTGCTACTTTCACCCAGGAGAGGAATTAATGGGTAAGGAGGCCCATGAACAATAAAATATGAATAAATTTCACCTTATTAAGGGAAGATATAACCTTATCAGTTGTTTTTACTCTTCTAAGTGTGAACAAGGACATTTTAGATGGAGACATAGTCAAGTTTGACTAAGTCAAAAACCATTCATGAGGAGGAAGAAATACTCAAGTAAACTAGCTCAATGTGAACAAGGATCAGCCTAAGACACATATGTAAAATAGATTTAAGATCTCTAGTGTAAAAAAAGGCATTGGACGTGAATTATTTTACCAAGTCAACAATGCAACCACAAGAGGAGGGAACCAAGCTAGGGCAGTGCAACTTTGAAAGAGGAAGCTTCATGAAGAAGTCACCTCAACATTTTATGGGGTCCAAGGTGAGGAGGCTCAACAAAGATAAAAGGAATCCATAGCATCAAAGGGATATCATTCATGTATTAAGCTATTTTGGTCTTGAGAACACTTGCATGCTTCAGATATTTATCTAGAGTTGTTGCACTGCTTAGTGCAAGGAATTCCTATGCGGGAATTCCATCCTCTCTTTGGATCAACTTTCTTAAGGGATCAAAGGGGATTGATTTGAGCTTCATATCAGTATTTTGCTGGGGTCCATTCATCTACATTTAGACACAACACATTTTACTTAAGAAACTATGTCCTTTTCTGCACAAGCATTGTTGCTGGGTTAACCATTGCCTTGGTGTGCTAGTCTTTGAGGAGGAGGTGTTCATTTCCCTCAGAGAGTTCCATTAAGAAGGCCTAGGGACATTTCTTTGTATTATTCTATTATATCATGTCATATTCATCCATGTATAATACATATATGTTTTAACTACGTTATTTCTGCAGTGATGTTTGTTATTCATGCATTTTGTCGGGATCCTTTGTCGGGTGTCTTGTTTTTGTTGTATAAGAGTGTAAACCTAAATTTCTTTATTATTTGATAAATAAAAGTTGCATATCAGTATTATTTTATCATTATATACAGAAACCCCCATGAAAATTATGCTCTCATAGTATTCATAATTTTCTGTTTAGCAAAGTCATGGGAAATCAAGGTTTTCTAGCCTAGTCGGGAAAGGAGGAGTTGTTTAACATATCTAGGAGTATTATTTTGAGCTTAAATTTAGAGAATAGGTCCCTCATGACCTAAGATATCATAACCAACCATTTCCCCTACTTATTTGTATTCTCATTTCTGAAAACAACCTTTTTAGGACATAAAATACCCTTTTTCCCCACTTTCCTGATCATGAAAGAAATTACAAGTTGTTGTTGTAGCTAAAAATTATGCCTATGTGTTTATTTTGTATATTTTAAGCTTATTCATCATAACAGGACCATTATATAGCTCATTCATTGCAGATTTCCAGATTTGGAACATTACAGTGCAAAATTTGGCAAAATGTGTCTAAAAATGTATGAGGAAATCATTTTTGGAACAATACCTAAGTTGTAGAAAACTATCAAAACCATGTAGAGATTATCTTGTTAAGTTTTTTTTCTCCTCTATAAACATGCAGTCCTAGAAAAACTCTCGATCTCCAGCAATTCGAAAAATCGTTAGTCTATAGGTAGTAAAGTCTTATTATGGTGACCGAGCATTGCTAACCTAGGATTGAAGTCATGTTTCGCTCATAGTTTGACACATTTAAACAACAACTGAAGTTAAACCATTTTAGAGATAATAACACAATATTAGAAATATTTTAACAGTTGAGAACAGCCTGAGATCTACTCTTACCTGATCACCACGCGATTTATGGTATTCTATGGAGAATATGTCTTCTCAGCGCAAAGGAAATCTCAGGTTTGATATATCCTATGTCTTCTACTTTAGAACACAATAATCCTCCTTATTTCTTTACACAATTCTTCATGCTACCTCTATTACACAGGTTTCTCTCCTCTTTGCACATAGTTCTCTTTCAATCTCTGTGTATTTCTTAGTCAAACAAGGTTTCAAGTTGTCCTTAGGCTATGGATAAATGGTTAACACACAATTTCCTTTGATTCTGAGCTGGGTTATGATGAAAATTGATTGTGATGATGAAGAAAAATGTGGAGAAATTCTTCAATTGTGCTTGTAACCCTTTGCTGTAGAGTTTATTGAGTTGACTAGTTGATTGTTCATCCCATCACTTGTATCGTTGGCTTCCACTTGTTCACTTGATGCATCGTGGTTGAATGTCCTCGCCAGTTTTATGCTTGTTTTATCACCACTATACTTGTCTTATCACTTCTCTTTCCATTTTACATGTCTCAACACTTGTTCTTTTTCCTGTTAAAGCTACATCATGGCTTGTAATTGCTTGTACTTTAGTGCTTATAATACTCGTCACAATTAGGACTAGTCTATGAATTTTGCATTGCATGCTTTCTTGATTATGAATTATTCTTGTTCATTATGCATTTTTATAGCCATTAACTTGCATTCCACGTTGCATATCCATTATTATGCATTTATCGTTGCATACTTTCCCTTTTTTCTTCATCATTTACATATGCTTATGTATTGATTTTTTTTTTAAATGACCATAATCTTGGGTCATTTAAAACAAATTTGTTTTTGGAATAATATGTTCAGTATATTTGTAATTATAGTAACTCTCTTCTTTCTTCTTTTGTAGGAAATTTTCCATGAATAAAAAAAATTGGCCCCAAAAAGGAGATGTCGCCAAAAATTTTGGTCAAAAATGCAAATGAATGTGGTTGAGTGAATGATGAATTGATGAATGTAAGGTTAATGAATGTAATAAGGTGAATGAATAATGTAAGAGGTAAATGTATGTAATATATGGTGATGTACAATATAGGATAATGTATGATAATGTCGGATCATATATACATGTATAGGGGTACTGCATATTCAAGTTTAAACTGGTTTATCAATCTTAGAAAAAATTTCAAAATCAAAGGCATTCAGAATAATTTAAACTTGAAATACTTTCCTTTCAATTAATAAATCATTTTCAATGCTTTTCTTCTGTTGATGATGACCTTAGATATTTTTTCAACACTTCACATTTTGCTAATGATGATGATTCTTTGACCTCAAAATGAATTATGTTGAATGATTTTTTTGGATTGTAGATGCTTGTAGCTTCTTCTCATGTCCCTTTGATGTTCATTTTAAGATGAATAATTAGGTCCCTTATGCAATAAAATTTGGAATTGATCTTGTTTAGGTCCCTTTCTGATAAATCTTTATTATAATGTCTCAGGTAACTTCTTCAATACAACTACTTGACAATAAACTAGTTGCATTGTTTGTTGGTTTATTATGAATCATCCCCCTTGCTGATTTTGAGACTTGTCCTCAAGTATTCGAATTTTGGAGAATGACTCTGTAAAATAAAATTGAAAAACATAAAAGATAATTAATATTAGCATAACAAGTTGGTTTTTAGATACGAATTCAAGTTTGTATTGTGCCAGTATCCTGGATTTTCACAACAAAACTCCTTTATTATTTTTGAACTTTTTTTTTTTAATTCTCGAAGTAGGGAAGGCATATCAATATGTTTTTCGAGTACTTCCATATTATTTTTTTCTGATACTCTCTTCATAAATTCCTCTTTATTGATAGGCTTATTATAAACTTTAAGTCTATAACCATTAACTAGAAATGAAATGGCAGCTTCATCAATTGTCTTGATCTTGACTTCTCCATTCTCAAAGATTTCTTCTATCTCATATACCCCAAGCAAATGACTAGTAATATTAGCTTTGAAAACTTTGTACTTGGAATAAAATTGAAGTGCCTAGTTTCCCTTATGAACAAATTTGTTTTTGATAAATCTTTCGTGCCATTTTATTCTCTATTTTTGTACTAGTGATGTATGCTCAACTTCTTGTTGTCTAACTTTGTCTAATTCATTTAGCCACATAATTCTATGATGTTGGGCTTCTAAGCAGTCCAATACCAATTCTGCTACAAGTTTAAGAGTATTAATTTGAAATTTGATTGGTAACAAAACTTTTTTGCCATATACCAGTTGATATGGGCTGAATCGATTAGTATTTATTCATGTAATTATGTATGCCCATAATGCATATTTTAATTTGTCCAGCCAATCATTTTAGTTCATTTGTATTTTCTTTTTCATGATGTTTTCCATAAACTTATTAGTATATTCCACTTGTACAATTGCTTGAGGATGATATGGAGTAGACTTTCTATGTTTGATTTTGTATTTTTCTGTAATATCTCGGACAAGTTTAGAAGTGAACTATGATCCATGGTCTGTAACAATTTTTATTTGAACTCCAAATCTTAAAAAGAATTCTTCAAAGAGGAGTGAAATCATTGTTTCTTTTGTTGCCCGTGCCACTAATTTTTCTTCTATCACTTTTGTAACATAGTCTGTACACACTAATATGTACTTATTTCCATTTTAATGTTGGTTAATAGGTCCCACAAATTCAAGATCCCATTGTTCAAATGGTTCTATAAGTACTTGTGGTTTCAATGGCATCTCATCTGATATTATATATCTTGCAGATCTTTGACAGCTAACACAACTTTTGACATAGGCCTTTGAGTCCTTGAAAATTATTCGCTAGTAGTAGCCAATTTTTAGCGCCTTGTATGTTGTTTTTTTACCTGCAAAATGGACACCACATGGTTCATCATTAAATACTTTGAAAATAACAAGAATTTCATTTTATACTACACATTTTCTTATCAAAATATCAAGATTAGTATAGAAGAGGTCACCATTGACCCAACTATATCTAGCACTCTCTCTGATTAATTTTCTTTTTTCTTGCTAGTGAAATGAAAAGGTAGTATTTGAGATGATAAATAATTAGCTACATCTACAAAGCATGGGGTTTTAGCTGTTATAGAAAATAAATTTTCATCAGAAAATTTGTCTGAAATAGGAATAGGAAAACTAGGAGAATGAAGTCTTGACAGGAAATATGCTACATGATTATCTTTTCCTCGTTAACCTAGAACACTGAGACTTAATTACTGTATTGGTAACAACCATATAGTAATTATTCCATTGGTAATTGTTTTTTCCGTTAAATATTTAATGGCTGAATGATCTGTATGAATAAACACTTGATAGCCTGTTACATCATGCCTAAATTTATTGACTGTATGCACAACACCTAGCATATCTTTTTTAATTACTATATAGTTTTATTCCTTTGGAGTTCTATTTTTTCTAATGAAATAAATGGCATAATTAAAATGATTTTATTTTTTTCCTAGAGATGCTCCTATATTTGTATCTGATGCATCATTAGCTATGTGGAATGGCAATGACCAATTTGGTTTTCTAAGAATGTGTGCTATAGAAAATTTTTCTTTCAGTTTTTCAAATGCATTTTGACAATCAATAGTCCATTGAAACTCAATGTCTTTTGCAAGTAATTTGAATAAGGGTAGAGCTATTTTTCTGAAGTTTTCAATGAATCTTCTGTAATAGACTACATATCCTAAGAAATTTCTTAATTCTTTGTATGTTGCTGGTGGAATTAAGCTGATAATGATTTGTAACTTTGTCAGGTCTAACTTTATTCCAGAAGAAGAAATGTGGTGTCCCAACACTATCACTTCAGTTAACATCGTACAAAAATTTCACATTGCTAAGGGATAAGTTTGTATCAATGCATCTCTTTAGAAAATTTTCAAGTTTGTTTAAACAATCATCAAATGTACCTCCATAGATAGTAAAATCATCCATGCAAACATATAAACATTAATGAATTAGACCAACAAATATGGTTGGGATTGCTCTTTGAAATGTAGTAGGTGCATTAAATAATCCAAAAGGTATAACATTGTAAGCATATGTTTCCCAAGTACAAGTAAATCTAGTTTTGTCCTAATCCTCTAATGCTATTTTGATCAGATTATAACCACTAAATACATCATGAAAGGAAAATAATTTCTTTCCTGCTGGTGAATATAGTAATTGATCAATGAATGGTAATGGAAAATTATTTTTGAATTTTTCTCTTTTCAATTCCCTATAGTATACACATATTCTCCATTTTCCATTTTTCTGTGGTAATACAAATAAGGGAGAAACCCATTGGCTATCTAAGCTAGGGTAGATCAATCCCACCTGCAATGGTTTTTGTAGTTCTTCCTTAACTATCTATTTAAGCATTGGATTTATCCTTCTTTGTGGTTTTCTAACTCATTTCATAAAATCATCAATATAGATATGGTGAATATATGTTTTCAGATGAATTCCTTGCATGTTTGTATAGTCTCGGGAAAAATCTTGTGAATATTTCTATAAAAATGCAATTACTTCTTGTTCTTGTGATTATGGTATACTATTACCAATATTTAGATTCTTTCCAAGATTTATTTCAATGGTTTTGCTTTGAGAATTGGTATTTGAGATGACATGAAGAATTATTTCCAATGAATTATGCAATGATTTAATAGTAAACATTTCCTGAAAACATTGATCTAAAAGATGATTTGTAGCTTTCTATTTAGTTATTCATATCTTCTCAAAAATATCAGGTTCTGAGAGAAAAAGGTCTATTAAATCATCATTTTCTTCCCATTCTCTAAAATTAAGTGCTTCAAATGCTTAAAACAAGTTGTGTGTCTTCTTATTGGTCATCATGCCATGATAGTAAAGAAGGAGACTGAGCAGGAGGATAGAGTGTAATATGTTTCCTTTCATCTCCATGTGCTATGATCATGCGTCGTAATCTTCATCCAATGAAGGCATCTACTGTCGATAACAATGGTCTGCAAAGAATTAAGGGATCATGTCCTAGATTTTTTTTTTGGTTGCAAGATCAGAAATTCTATAGGGTACTCCCATGAATCTAATGAAACAATGATGTCCTCAATTTTTCCTTTCGGTACAACTTCATATCCAGGGAAAATTTTAGAAACCTTGGAAATTATTAGTAATCTAGAATAGAAAAAATGGAAAAAAAATTATGATATTTTTGTACAAATATCTAAAATTTTGATTATGTTATATTATTCTATATAAGATATTGGCGATTTTTAAGGTAAAATAATTTCATACTATAAAATTTAGGTGAATTAATTTTAGAAAATAATCGAAATTGGTGAATATTGTTTTTGGAAAAAGTATACAAATTTAGACCACCTGTGAATATTAGCCCCTAAAATTTTCCCTATTTATATCTATCTTCTAGTTCTCAAATTGTAGTACTAGGTTGAATATTTGGAAATTTTATATACTTGATATTTTTTTGTTGTTATGACATTTATAACAGATCCTAGATCAATTAAATTTTTAGGAATGGGAAAATTATTGATTGAAATGGTAACCATAGGTATCGTAGGACCACTATACTTTTCAATTGTTGTTTTTATGGACATGAGACTAGCTAATTTTCCAATGACTTGGATTGTGGTTGGATCTCTTTTATTTTTTCCAGATTTCTTAATACATGATTCCTTTATTGTTTTTGTATAGATTGGAATATCTTTGATAGCTTGCAATAAAGGAATTTTGACATAAGAATTCTTTAATTCATCTAAGATATCAAATTCAGGAAGAGAAATTGAAGTTTTCTACTCTACTAACCTTAATGGGAAATGTGGTGCTTGAGTCATAATAGTTTTACTTTACTAAATTTGATTCTTTGGATTAGATTTTTTAGATTGTTTTCCTTCTTCACTTTGTTCTTCTATGATTGGTGGAGAATATTTTTGTAGAACTTTTCCAGACCTTAAGTGGATGTCCTGAATAGGAGGATTAGAATATGTATGAAATAATGTTGTTTCTTCCACATTATGTGCTAGCCTTTCCACTTTGTTACTTAGATTTTCTACTAGCTGAGCTGATAATCGAGTTGGTCTCAGTGGTGGTTGGTTATATGGAAGCTGAAGCTACTTTGGTTTTGTTAGTAAGGGTGCATGATTTTGCTGTGGAAATGGCATTGATTGTGGTGGTTAATAAAATATTTGATATGGTAATGGTTGTTGAGGATATGGTTGTTGATATGATTATTGAGGATAAGATTGATATTGTTGTTGTTATGGTTATTGAGGGTAACATTATTAAGGAGGTTGGGCTCCATAAGCATATCCTTGCCAACTTTGTGAAGGTTGGTTTTGGTTTTGCTGAGGAGGCCAAGCGAACCATGGCATAGGAGAATTTCATGAAGTTTGAGAAGGATATTAATAATTATGGTGAATTTATTGAAAAAATTTTTGAGGTGTACGTGAAAATCGTGGTTTCCAAGCTCTTATTGGTTTAATATAATAAAATACTTGAGTTTATTCTAGTTTTCCTTATTGCAACTCTTTTAATGTTGGACAATTATCTGTGACATGATTTTCTGTAAAAATTCCACAAACATGTATATTATCCAAAGGAAATTCTTGTAAAGGATGCTTCTTCCCAGACATAGGAAAAAATATAGATAGTATTTTTTCTTCCTCTTCTTGTTTCTTCTTTTCTTTCAATACATCAAATTGTGTTCCTAAGGTTCTCAAAAGATCAATTTTAAAGTTTTATAAAAAACTCCATATTTCTCCTCTTGTTTCTTATTTAGAAGTTCTTGAATTTACATATTTTTTCTCACTCTTTTCTCTACCTATAGAATACTCTTTCCACAATTCTTCAATTTCAGCAAATAGAAAATATGAGATGTCTCCTTTCCCCATTACATTGAAAATATCAAGGTATTCATCTCGTATACCTTTGAGAAAAATTTATTGAATGGTATCAAGATTTAAATATTGTTGTTTGGATTTTTGTAAGTAATAAAGAAATCATTCTGAATATTCTTCCAAACTCTCATCTTCTTATTGATAAATCCTGAAAATATCTTCCTTCAAATCTCTAGGCCTACAATAGGCTTGATACTTCTTAAGAAAAATTTTCCTCATGTCATCCCAAGAAGTAATAGTGTGTTCTCCTAATCCCATAAACCATTTTAATTCATCTACCTTAAGAGTAGCAGGAAAAAGACGAATTTTATGCATATCATCAGTATAACCATAGGTACAACATAAAATATCAAATTGAAACATAAATGAATCAGGATATTAATAATACATTCCATATAAATTTGGAAAAACCAAAGGTGGAATATTCTTCATTTTTACCTCCTCTCCAAGAATTTATGTTGTATATAAAATTGGAAATCCAAAGGTAGATTATTGATCATCATTTGTTTCTGCATCATGTCTTCATTTATTGTCATATTCTCTTTTGGAATCTTCTTCTCTTTTTCTTTTTGCTTCTCTTCTCGGTTCTTACACTCTTTTTCTTTGACATTCTCTTTGTTTCCTTTCATATTCTGTGCTTCGTTCTGGAGTTAAGTTTGGAATATTGGATCCTTCTCCTTCTTCTATCATTTATTTCTAATTTTTTTTAAATGTCTCGATAAGAAGTTCATTTTGTGTTTCTTCAAATATCTATATTTGTTCGAGGATTGGTTGATCTAGTTGTCCAACATTTTTTTTTCTTGTCTCTCTTTGTTTTCATATGGAAGATGTTTCTATCAGTGTTTTTTTTCTTTTTACTTCATAGGCCAACAAAGTTTGTCTTTCAAAAATAGTCAATATTTGTCCTGAACTTTGTTTTTCTTCCAATTATTATAAATTTGGTGTTCCAAAAACTGGTGTAATTAGTCCGATCCCACCAAAGGTTTTACGATTGGGGGGTCTTGTTTTATATATCTACCTTTTTCATCTCTTTTTCTAATCAGATAGAATCATAATGGAAACTACAATTTTTTTATTTTTGTTTTTGTTTAAAGCTTCCTATTTTGATTAAAGATGAATGTGCTTCCAATGAAATGATGCCAAAAATGTTGGGTATGTTTTAAGTAAACTAACGCAGGTGTTTTACTTGTCAATTTGGGTTTGTATATTTGGGGGAAAGTCCAAAGTATATGGATTTCGGGTAATGTCAATTTTAGAAGAGAAGGCTCAAAGGTTAAAGTAAATGCATATAGAAATGCATATCAAAAATATAAGTTCTAAATTTAAGTAAACTAAAAATTCTCTGATTCAAGATTCAGTGAGCAAAGGAAGAGGCTGCTAACTTAGGAGGCTCTGGTTGTCCTTCCCCATAGTATTGTCCTCAAGAAGAGAGACTAAAGAGAAGCAGTTTGTGATGTGTAGAAACCAAGAGTAAAGGCTCCTAACTTACGAGGTTTGAGTTTTCCTTCCTCATAGTTCTACTCCAAAAAAATTACCATTGCATCAAATCATCAATTGGAATTCAATAAATGCAAAAGGATGATGTTCAGTTATGACTCATAACTTGATAGAAACAGAGTTTAACTTAAATCCTTGGTTTTCCTTTTGTACGCAAATTGTATTTCAAACCAAAATCATCCAAAAATCATACAAAAATCATAACACACCTCAGTAACTAAATCATAAAACTAAAATAATAAATACTGAATCAAAACTATGCTAATTTATACAAAATTTAACCAAACTGTACTTATGTTAGTATGGGGGCCCTCTAACCTTACCTTATACACCTGAAGAATTATTAAACTACAACTAACTTAATAGAGCATCCAAAACATGAGTATAAAATAGAATAGTATAAATGATTCTTTAAATTATGTCAAAAGTCTCCAATAATATTAATACCAAATTACACATTTTTCTCCCCTGAATGGTCTGTAAACTTTGTTTAAATAGGAAAATCGTAAAAAAACTTCACAATAACGGATATAACAACCTTATCAATCCTAATACATCCATAAAGGTATGAATCATAAATTTTGGTTCAAAAAATTAGGAAAAATCCCACAAATAATAAATCTGCCCCTTTTTATTAGGGATTTGTGAATGACAGGTCAAGTTTGACCAGCGTTGGCAGGGCTTGTTTTAGTTCAATTTCACTAAAACAATAGGTGTTTCTCCATCCACGTTTCACAATATTTCCAAATATTTGCTCATATATTTCCCAAGTGTCTTGCACATATGAATTTAATGGAGCTATTACGGGAATTTTTAATGCAGTTCAAAATTACTCTTAAAACACAATTTTTAGAAAAAATTCCAAAAATTGAAAAACTTAATTTAGTTAACTAAATATGAAAAATATGATTAAAATGAGCCATATATAGGTGAAATAGGATGGAATATTGTGGTAAATAAATGGATTTAGGATAGGAAAAAATGACCAAAATTGAGGGCCAACAATGCCTTTAAGCCCCTCAATTGATTGTGTGCTAGCTATTTCTAGTCGTCAATATTTAAAGGTTGTATAATTACAGTTAGAAAATTAAATAATTTTCAAATTTTAGATAGTAATATGCGTGCTCCTCGGGATAATCTTCATCCAATCATAGTTTTTTCTCCATTTGAAAAATGGGCCATTGATTATGTTACATGTAACCCTCACTTGGCTAGGGTGCATGGGTATATTATTCTTACAGTGGATTATTTTATGAAATGGGCCGAGGAGATGCCTACATTCAAGGAATATGGTGAAACCACAAATATTTTCATATTCAATCATGTGATTGATAGGTTCGACGTACCCCAAGCCATCGTTACAGACAATGGTACACACTTTCGCAATTTTACGATGACCTAGCTTTTGGTCCAGCTCAACTTGTGCCATGACAACTCTACTCCTTATTATCCGTAGTCAAATTGCCAGGTTGAAGCTATGAACAATTTTTTTACCAACATGATCAAATGAATTTCCAGCATTCATAAACCTAACATGCAGACAATTTTTGTTTCACATTTTGGGCATACTATACCTATGTTAAAACATCGACTGGTTTTACTCTGTTCCAACTAGTTTATGTTTTGGAGGAATTTTTATTGATTGAATCTGAAATTCCATCACTAAAGTTTCCATTGAGTTGTTACGAGCTACCAATGTAGAGGAAGAGTGATTTTTATACGTAGCACAAGTAGATGAAAATCACCATAACTCTGCAGTAGATAGTGAGGCTCATAAGAAACATATTAAGGCTTAGTACGATGGAAACGTTAATCCTCACATTTATTCAGAAGGTGATCTAGTGTTGGTCTATGATCAACCATAGTGTCCCTTTAGGAGAGCCAAAAAATCATCTCTACCTGAAGAGATATTATGCGTAATTTATCATGTGGATATTATTTGTAGATTCATTGTAGTTTTATGAGTGCGTTCTATTGATTTACATTTTTTTTTTCTACTATTTTTGCTACTTATCTTGCTTACTCTTTATTTGAATATGTCAACATTCCCTCAGCCTTACATTGGCTTCGCTAACGGCGGTAGTTATAGTACTCAGAATTTATCTTCTGCAACTTGGGTCATCTATTCACACATTGATGCATTATTTCTATTCATGGGATATGACTCAGTCAAACAACAATCAACATAGTAGAATATAGTGTAGTCGTTAAACTATTATCTCATTCCATTACATCTGGAACTTGACATTTGATCATTAGGTTAGATTCAGAACTCATTGTATTACATTTAAATGGTGTTTATACAGTTAGAAGTCCATCTATGTTGAGAATTCTTTTATGGAACCATCTCTTGGAAAGGTAGTTTGATTATATTGAATAACAACACATTTCAAGAAATTTAAACAAATTAGCTGATGCATTGGCCAATCAAGTGTTAAATAGAAATTTGTTCAATTTGTAAATAAAATAATATTTTATCCATATTGAACTATATACTCTGAGAATAGAAGTAGTTGTTGGGCCAAGAAAAAGGGTATGTTTTACCCCAATCCTTATCACGATTTGTTATGAAATTTTATATATTTTCCCTTCATCTTAGAAATAAAGTAAAAGGAAATTATGCAAAAGTAAGTAAGAATGGATTAGTAACAAAAGGAGTGTTCGATAATTTCAAAACTGATCTATCATTGCCTTTATTGATAGAGAGGAAAAACAACCAAACTACTGAACGAATGACCGAAATCTAGCAGGCAAGTGAGGTGGATGGAATCATACTGGCTCTTCCAAATCGGGAGAATATGGAAAGGTACATCCATGCTTGGAGTACTCAATCGACAAAAAATGAAGTAGGATGGTTCCCTAATGAGAAAGATCAGTTACTACTCCTCAATTCGCCTTTAATATATAAAAGGCTGAAGAATGATCAAGAAAAATTGTTCCTGTAATTTAATCTTTTTGTAATAAACATATTAGGATAGAATCGTCAAGTTTTGTACTAATGTGTTGTTTGATGGATTAATAAATAATTTGTTATTTTTTGAATAGAAAACTTCTGAATATTCCTTAGCAGTAGGCTTCTAGTGGCTTTGGGCCCAAGCCTGGGGGTTCTTCTGCTACTTTTGTGCTTTATGTTTATTGACAGAATTTGCATTTCAAGTTATCCATTGCATTTCATAATAGATCATTGAAGTAGTTAATTGCGAGAAGGAAATGTTATATCTTCCTTTTTACTAAACTAGTTTATCATTCCTATTCTTTTATCTGAATTCAATGCTTTTATAATTGTTAGGTTAGCTAGAATACGATTGCTATTCAATTCTACATATAGTTGACATTTGATCTTTCCATCATTATTGTGAGCATTTGATTAATATTTAATTTAGAAGGATGTTATGAGTTGAGTAAAAGAGAATTCCATTGCAAAATCTAGAATAATTGATTGTTTGTAATATTCCAAAATTTTCCTTCAATAAATTGGAATATTAAATTTTGTTAATTTCACTTGTAAGTTGAATAATTGGGTGAGGAGGCCCAAACACAATATAAACATGGATGAAAACCCTCTTAGTATGAAAGGGGATCATAAGTGGAACTAGATTTCACACCCTTATGTGTGAAAGGAGACATTTTCAAGAGGACAAGGTCAAGTTTGACCAAGTCAAACAGCGCAAAGATAAGAGGTGGAAAGCATCTTGTGGGACAACGTAGAGAAAGAGGAGGGAAGTTTCCTTGATGAAGGAAACACTAAAGAGTGGTAACCATGGAGAGGGAGCTCTCATTGTTTAAAATGAGGGCAAGGCATTCATTTTTAGGGATGCATATGATTATTGATTTCTTGTCTGCTTAGACATATTTGTAGTCTCTAGTTGTTTAGCTCAGTTGCAGTGCTTTTTAGCACGAGGGATTCCTGTTTAGAATTTCCTCTCCTCCTTGAGAGGCCTCTTGAGGGATTTTACTTAATTTATCCACATCCAAACTCAAGGCAAAAGCCACTCCTCCAGCTACAACATTATTTTTACTGAAGTATAAGATTGTGATTGTAGGGTGTTGCAGTGGAGATCCCACAACACCATTCCTTGGCTTGTATTTCAGAGAAGGGGGCCTTATTTACTTTGGGAGATCAGTAAGGAAGTATTCTGAGCATGTTTTAGATCTTTGCACTTGGCCAAAGAATTGTATTCTACCTACAACGTAGTTACCCTCTTAGACTGTGTTATTTTCATTGAGCACTTGCACTGAGGGATTGCAGTATTGATTGGAGGGTGAGATCTTCAGTGATAGGATAAAAATTTCATTTGGAAGATCCATTGGAGGAGGTATACTTCAGATTTATCATCATATTTAGCTATCTCCATCCAGTTCCAGTTTTAAGTTGTTGCTGCTGCCCAACAACTGCAACATTTTTGCCATTTTGTATATTTCAGCCAATCCTTCTAAGGATTGTTGTATTATTATTTTTCAGAGGTTTAGAGCTTTCTCCCCCATTTATTTGAGCCATATATTGTCATATACTTGTATTTTTATCATTTCTTTAGCATTATCTCTTATAAACTGTGCAGTCAGAGGCCAGGGTTTAGATATACATAACAGTATTCTCCAGATTCTAGTACATGTGTTGTTGAGGCTTCATTGCTTAGCTTGAGTGAGTGTTTCATCAAGAATTTCTACTCTCTTTACTGCTATAACATAATTTGTTGGATATTTACATCTTCATGTACCTAGGCTTATAAAATAACATTTTTATTCCTTTACATGTGTTTACATTTGCTGCAGTCCCTTCATTGGGCATTTTCTGAAGACAACTAGGTGTCGGAGATCTGTTTAACCCGCCTAGAGGGATTTATTTTGAGACAACTCTTAGATTTTTTTGTTAGATACATTGGTCTAAGGGATCCAGGTCCTAGTTTCAAATCCTATAGCAGCCATGCTTTGGAAATATGTTTTCCAGTTATGCCTTGGTGACAGTTCCTAGTTTCATAATATTACAGTGGTATCAAAGCGGCTTTCTTGGCTCATCCCAAGATGATCAAGATGATGAAGAATATGAGCTTGCTCTCATTATCTTTCAGATCCAGGAAGTAACTCACCAAGGAGGTCAATAATATGGAAGAAGGAGAAGAGGAAGGACCATGAGCTTCCTATTCTCATGAAGAAGAAAGATACAAGCATGAATGATACTTGGATCATTTGATTCTAAGAAAGTACCTTGTTGGGTAAAAATCTCAACCTAGAGCCTTCAAGGAGACTCTATATTTTCCAAAATTCATCTAGATTAAATAAGAGAAGAGACCCTGCAGCAGAAGAGAAATCAAAGTGAATAGATTTTTGTTGTCTACCTTTGATGGGTCATCTAGAGAAAGATCTTGGGTGAGGAATTTGGAAGCTTTTTTCCTGCTACATCTTGTAGTAGAGGAAGAGGTTGTTGATGTCTCAACACTACACTTGGAGGGTGGAGCCTATGTTTGGTGGTTCAGCCACTTGAGCCATGCAAGGGTGAAAAATTTTGTAGAGTTCACTCAAAGGTTGATCAAAACCTTTGATGGAGGAAGGAAAAAGGAGGAAAAGCTCACACCACCACTTGAGGAGTCTTCTAATAAATTTTTCACACTCTTGGAGGAGCAGCCACATGAAAAAATAGTTGGGGCAGCCAACAAATTGGAGGAATGAACTCTTGCAGCCCTATAAGAGATTCTGAAATCTCATCAAGGTATGGAAAGATTTTCACTATCTATTGTTATAGTAAATCCTCTTGATATTTGTGGAAATTTGTTTTTGTATGACCAAGGGTCAAATCACACTACTAACTTAGAGCAACATGATTGCACTATGCTATGCAAATTGTTCAAGGAGGTGATGAACCAACATCCTCATGCACCTTTTTTGAGTTGCACACCATCCTTGAGATTGGGCTATGAACTTTTGGAGGATGAAACAAACCGTGACACTCCTATGAAAAACTATGAAACCATCATTTAGTTGGAGTATGAGACCTCCATTGCATCCTTGGGAAGATTAACAGTGCTGCCAAACAATGATGTAGAGGAGATGTTACCTTCATCACATTTGGATCCTTGTGGATTCAATAGAGTCATGGGTGAGAGATCTTTTCTAGGAGGTCTCTAAGGAGCTGCATTTAAACCTTTCATGAAATACAGAAAGGAAGAATTGGTTTGGAAGGATGGTAGCTCTCATGAGAGGAGTACCAAGGGGAAGAGAAGAAAAAGAAATCCACAAGTGAGTGAGTGGATGTGGTTTATAAGAAAGGAGTTGGGATGGTACTTGAAAATATATGACATTGGGCAGCAGGAGGCTTGGTTGTGCTGCCTCCTCTTGAAGGAGTTTGGCCATAACTTGGCATGTCCTCTTCTAGGGAGGATGGGGATTGAGGAGAGGTGGCAATATGCTTGAATAATTGGGTAGCAAGGAGTATGGATGCATGGTGTTGATGTGAAATTCATATCATTCATTGTGTATCCATCACATGAGTTGCGTAATGGCAGTATAAGGAGGTAGCAAGCACTTGGGTTGCTTGTGTTGTACTTGAGAGAGCAAGGGAAAAATTGCTCTCACATGTTGTGTGATGTTGTTGGAGTAGAATAGAACACTCTCACAGTGAAAAGGGGCTACTCCTTGGCCTTGGATGATTTGGAAGCACTTCCATCTTGGGAGTTATTCCACATTTGCAGCAACATTACTAGAGGAGTCTTTGACAAGGAGCATGTCCAGGAATAGAACTTTGTATTGGCAGGAGCTTATTTGCATGAGCTCACAGTGCTGTCACTTTGGAGTAGGGACTTATGGATGGAGTTTCCCTAGGATCACTTCACATTGGATGCACTTGGTGAACAAGGAGGAGGTGAGAATGATAGAGTAGTAGATGGAGACATCTATCCCTATGGCATATTCTTCTTGACTTGGACTTCCAAGCATGAGAAGGATGATCTTCTTATAGCACATGGTTCATTCCTCTTCATAGTATGCCAAAAAACTATGGAGGACTCACTCATGGATCCATGTACCATATTACTTCCAGCATGTGGTAAGAAGTTTGTTTTTATATTCATTGATTTGCATACGCTTACCATTACTATGCAGTGCATTGCTTCATTGGAGGGCAAGATTTTCACATTGCTCCATGATCAATGTTGGGCCAAACTATATGATGGAGGTAGCCATATTTTATATGGCCTTGGGAAAAAAATTTCTCATTACATATATGTTCAGTTTTTATATCCAACTATTTACCATCTGATGACATACATGATTAACTATGCATCAGGTTACATTTTTCCATGTAATTTTCTAAAGCAGCAGTTTGAAAAACTGCGCTGTCACTATTGGGAAAATTGTTGGTACCTTCTTGCACCACATGAAACCTTCAGAATTTTCCTCATTTTGTTGTTGATCATGACTTCAATTGTTGATATGGATCTGATTTGCATTAGAATCATGATTAGGAGAGAGGCACATGAGTTGGATGTGTCCTTGATGGGAGATAATTCCCACATTTTAGCGCTACATGTTCTAATGGGAGCATGGGAGGAGATATGGCCACCACAGCCACCTATTTGATTTCTTTTGGGGTGGGCCATGAGTTTGATAGCCATCCATTGTATAGCCATGAGCAATTATTTGGTCATGTATTGTTGACACATTCAACCATTTACTATTCATTAGTAGATGTGATGATTCTTATAGGTTACTTGCCATACTATTTTCTGAAGATGCAGTGGATGAGATTGTGTTGTGTCCTCTTGAGCTATTGTTTCTATCATGCATCATCATGTAAAAATTGAAGAAAATTCTCATTTGGATACTCTATGATGACCATGTCATATTCATCATGGATAGATTTTTTTGGGCCAACTTGTTCTTCAATGTTGGAGGAGGAATCCTTGGGGGATTGTTCTTCATTTTGTCACTTGAGGGAAATAATTTTGCAGCCCACGATCATCACATAATATAAAATCATCATGAGTGGAGAGAAGCATAGCATGGGGTAGGCTATGATGCTTGCCATATTTTCAGCCCACCTTCATTTCTGGAGCTTGAGGTGGAAGGAGATTTCCATGAGTTGCCATGTTGGTAGGTAACACACTTTGTATGGATGAATGCTTGGGGATGGAGGATCCATTTAGGGAAGATTTTTTCCCAACACTTCTCAGTATCCATGCCTTGGGAGAAAATTCTTAGTTCTATCCCTGCATTTTCTTGAGGAAAAGCAACATTTGGGAGGGGAGGACTGTAATATTCCAAAATTTTCCTTCAATAAATTGGAATATTAAATTTTGTTAATTTCACTTGTGAGTTGAATAATTGGGTGAGGAGGCAAAAACACAATAAAAACATGGATTAAAACCCTCTTAGTATGAAAGGGGATCGTTAGTGGAACTAGATTTCACACCCTCATGTGTGAAAGGAGACATTTGCAAGAAGACAAGGTCAATTTTGACCAAGTCAAACAGTGCAGAGATAGGAGGTGGAAAGCATCTTGTGGGACAACGCAGAGAAAGAGGAGGGAAGTTTACTTGATGAAGGACACCCTAAAGAGTGGGACCCATGGAGAAGGAATTTTCATTGTTTAAAAGGAGGGCAAGGCAACCATTATTAGGGATCCATATGATTATTGATTTCTTGTCTGCTTAGACATATTTGCAGTCTCCAGCTGTTTATCTGAGTTGCAGTGTTGTTTAGCACGAGGGATTCCTATTTAGGATTTCCTCTCCTCCATGAGAGGCCTCTTGAGGGATTGCACTTCATTTCTCGAAATCCAGGCTCAAGGCCAAAGCCACTCCTCTAGCTACAACGTTATTTCTGCTGAAGTATAACCTTGTGATTGCAGGTTGTTGCAATGGAGATCCCACAACACCATTCCTTGGCTTGTTTTTTATAGGAGGGGAATTTTTTCCTTTAGGAGATCATTAAGGAAGTATTTTGAGGATATTTCAAATCTTGGCACTTGACCAAATAATTTTATTCCACCTACAATGTAGTTACCTGCTTAGACTGTGTTATTTTTAGTGAGCGCTTGCAGTGAGGGATTTCAGTGTTGATTGGAGGGTGATATCTTTAGTGATAGGATCAGTCTTTCACTTGTAAGATCCATTGGAGGATTTCTACTTCAGAATTATCATCATCTCTAGCCATCTCCATCCAGTTCCAGTTTTGAGTTGCAGTTGTTGCCCATCAACTCCGACATTTTTTTCATTTTGTATATTTCAGCCAATCCTTCTAAGGTTTGTTGTATTATTATTTTTCAGGGGTTTAGAGCTTACTCCCCCATTTATTTGAGCCATATATTGTCACATCCTTGTATTTTCATCATTTTTGTAGTAGTATCTCTTATAAAATACACAGTCATAGGCCAGGGTTTAGATATACAAAGTAGTATTCTCCAGATTCTAGTACATGTGTTGTTGAAGCTTCATTGCCTAGCTTGAGTGAGTGTTTCCTCAAGACTTTGTACTTTATTTAAGACTATAACATCATTTTTTGAATATTTACATCTTCATGTAACCAGGCTTATAAAAATAATATTTTTATTCCCTTACATGTTCTTACATTTGCTGAAGTCCCTTCATTAGGCATTTTCTGAAGACAACTAGGTGTGGGAGATCTGTTTAACCCACCTAGAGGGATTTCTTTTGAGCCAAATCTTGGATTTTAGTCTTAGATACATTGATATAAGGGATAGAGGTCCTGGTTTCAAATATTATAGAAACCATTCTTGGGAAATTTGTTTTCCAGTCATGCCATGCTGACAATTTTCGGTTTTGGGATATTACATTGTTGTTCAATTTTATTAGACTTGTTGTTCAATCAGTTAAATTTGTTGTTAAATTCATCAGAACATGTTGTTCAATTGTAGTTTATTATTTTTAGTCTTAAGTAGTTATTTCTGCATAGGCTTAGAACAGAGTTAGCTCCCTTGAAGAGTTAGAAGCATTTCAGAATTCACTACCAAGTTGGTTTGATTGAACTTCGAGAATTAGACAACCTTACTTATGATAATTTAGCATAGTTAAAATATAATGTAACTTTCATATATTGTGCCTACACTCTTCAAATAACAAGACTTGCCCTAGGTTTATAATTAATGAAGAGAATTGAGGTTACCTTTAAACAGTCACCTTTATGACCCAACATTTTGGTGCAGTTGCTGGGAGAGTGTTTAAGGGTGATGTCCCTAATTTATTTCTCCTTTCTCTGTGAACAACTGGGCATTCAAAATGAGACATAAGAACCTGCATATCAGCAAGAAAAATTATTTCTCTCTAGCTCGCTTCTCATCAATTGTGTAGAGGTTAGTAGGATATGTGCCATTGTTTATGATTAGGAAGAAAAAAGATAAATCAAAACCCCCCGCTTAAATCCACAAAACCCAGGGGATCGGTGGTCTTTGGTAGAACAACATATATAGACGAAATCATTAAGAAGGTTGAATCCCAGGCATCCATAGGACCCAGAACCATTCCCACTCAGATTCCTACTATATTCCCTCAGGCAGCAGCCTCACCATCTGCAGCCCACGCTGAGATTCACAGTGCAACAGAAGGGCCTGAACAAAGCCTTCAAACTACTGAGCATGCAAGTATTTACCCTTCAAGAGAGGGAAATTCTTGCAGTTTACAAGAAGGAGGGGGAGAAACCAATAATGCACTATAAGTAAAAGCTTCAGAGCCTAAATCACCTGAGAGAGTGGCTGAGATAGAGACACCCAGAATCCCAAATCGGGGAAGTTCTGTAAGGCTTCATACAAATTCACCCCCTAATTCCACTTTGATTGTCCCTCCAGAACAAGAAGTCCATGAATATTATTGGAATATTTTTTATCAAATGGAAAACAACCAAAACTAGAGGCAGACAACAACACTGGAATATCCCATTATTTATCTAGCCGCAAATGCCCCTATTAAATCCATTTCATTACAAAACATCCCCACCTTCCATGGGATGAAATCGGAAGATCCAGATGTATTCTTATTTGAATTTGATGTCTTATGTAGAGGACATTACTACACCACTGACCCTTAGAAACAAAAATTATTTCCCTCTACTTTGAAGGGGACAACATTGCTTTGGTTTATGGGGCTCGGTGGTGGAACCATTAATAGTTGGGATCAGATGAAGAACTATTTTCTTAATAAATATCAGGACTACTGTCAGACTCTAAAATCAAAAGACAAAATCATCAATATGTCTACAAGAGACAATGAGACATTAGAAGAATATGTTGAAATATTTCAATACGATTTGCAAATATCTCCATATACTACACTGTCTAAGGATATCTTAAAAGCAACAATGATTAAGGGAATGAAGGAAGAATGGGTAGAAATACTTAATTTAATGGGAAAATGGGACATCTACCAAGAAGAATGTGATGACATCATTGCACTATGCATCAGGTATTATCGAGGTAGTACTTGAAGTAGGCCAACCAGGCGAGACTCAACTACAAGGAATTATAAATAGTCTGGTGGAGATGTGACGAGAGAAGAATTTGGTAATATTTTACAACATTTTAAAACTAATATCTTGGGCACCCTAAAAACATAGCTAGATGTCCTATAAGCCTAGCAGAAACAAGCTACAAAAAAACAATACTTGGTTGTTTTTTGTCCACACTGTCAGAAGAAGCACAACCAACAGGAATTTCCGTTATACATGGTCCAGAAATGTACTAGTTGTACCATGTACCATGCCACCGACCATTTCCCATCACTTCTAGGGTTGAAAGTGATTTTTAAAGAGGCAGAAGAAGAGACAAAACCAATATATCTAATGCACCAGCATCAGCAGTGGTAAGAACAACCAGGTATGCCACAACACCTGCCTTGCTTCTGATCCAGGTGGATAGTGGTGGTCACCTACTTGTTATACTTGGGGCCCCACCATTGTCTCTTTTAGTTTTTCAATTTCGGCACAACTTACCATTTTTAGCATTTTTTCGAGTCCCAAAGTTTCAGAGTGATTTTGAGGCCCTAAATGGCATTTTTTGGGAAAACTGAGAGCAACATGGGTCCATGGATCGATGTTGCTCACTCAAAATTTTTAGTCCTCGGATAGAAATTTCTAACGAGGTATTTTTCACGTCAAAAAAATATCGTATGCCTAAGTTACATCCTCGGGAAGTTGAAACACCAATTTACACAAACGTGGTCCATAGTTTTGGCACTTCATCTCCTAGGGATATGGTTTTGGATGTTTAGGGTTTTCCATTGTTTATAAATAATAAATAGGCCCTCAAGCCTCATTGTAACTCAGTTCAGAGGCCTGTAGCCACCACATATCTTGTCAGAGATAGCTACTAGCACCCTAGCTAGTTTATTTCCATTTTGTCTATAAAGAAATTTCGGTTCTTTGATATTAATGAAATGAAGTGTTATCTCCATTGTATATTTGTATTTATGGTTATATGTTTATTCTGTTGCATTCCTGCATATATCCAGATCAGTGGTATCCAAGTGGTCTGCTTTTTCTTGATCCTTATTTGCATGTCCCCAACGAGGTCGGGGTATAAGGAGTTGGGGCTCGATCTCGTGGAACCTCTGTGAGATCAGCCTTGGAAACCCCGATGGACGCCCATGTGGGACAAAAAGAAAGATGAGGGAGCAAGACATATTATCAAAATATTTCTTGAGGAGGCCCTCGAAAAGAAAAGGAACGTGATGATGGATAACTTTTCCCAGATCATTCAATGACTACCCACCGGCGACGCATTTGCATCCAGCAGCCACTCTGGAGGTGCGACTCCTTTTAAGGTACAAGTAATTTTTTAAATTCCCATATTTGAGGGTAAAATAGATGTAGATGCTATAGATAGATGGTTGAATCTATTAGAAGAATATTTCTTAGTTCATTACTTTTCTGACCGGGAGAATATTATTTTTTCACTCCTCAAAGCTATCCCCCATGTTAAGGACTGGTGGGAAACCTACTGTGAGGAAAAGGACGATACAAAACCCTCTCTATTCTCAGTCGTAACCACTTGGAATTATTTCTAATATTCCATAAAGGAACAATACTATCCCGTGGGGAGCTATTAGGATAAGTACATATAATGGACCACGTTGCGACAACAAAGGGATCAAGATGTGCATGAGCTAACGAATCTGTTCCATACCCTATGCACAAAGTTGGGTATCAAAGATTCAGAAAAACGTCTGGTGCTAAAGTATCACAGTTTTCTACACAGATACATTCAGGAGGAAATGGAGTTCCTCAACATCTCCTCGCTTGGCATGGCATAACAGTATGTTGCCAAGATTGAGTAGAAATTCAAACAGAAGAAGTGAGACTTTGGATTTGTGAATCAAAAGCAAGGGAAAGGTGCTCCCAAACCATAGAACAAAGGACAGAGCCAAGGCATCGTGGCTCAATACAATATGTCAAAGCCACAAGGAAATAAAAACACCACAAAGCCAAAGAAGGACACGGGAAAGTGGTGTGAGTTCCATAAGAGCTCCACTCACGACACAAGTGAGTGTCGGGCCAAGCAGTCGTTGGTGGTCGAGATGAGGGCTTTTGATTCAGATACATGCTCTGACTCTGAATCAGAACCTAAAAAGGGGAATGAAAAAGGGAAATAGATTATTGATGTGGAGCCCAATGCCACTATTGCCACTACGAAGATCTAGAATGAGGAACCGGAATACCTAGAGGAGGATGAACATCTCTTCCACTCCCAGATGTGGGTAAAGGTCTCCCTGGTACAGTTCATTGTCGACAATGGGAGGCAAGAGAACCTCATTTTAGCAGACTTCATGAAGCTGTTGGGCTTACCGACCATAGCTCACCCACATCCATACACCATCGGGTGGCTTCACCAAGGATGATATCTACGTGTCATCCAGCACTGTCGCCTTCCCTGCAGCATCAAGCCCTTCATGGATGAGGTATTTTGTGACGTTGCTCCTATTGATGTTTCTGATGTATTATTAGGAAAACCATACCTTTGGAAGTGTCATGCTCTGTATAAGTCTCGTCCTCGCACTTTTATTTTTACTAAATGGGAAATAAGTTGTACAGGATACCAGAGATACCACCTCCTACTGCTATCTCTTTGGTTACTACAAAACAATGCAGTAAGCTCATTTCTGAAACCAGGAAATTTGTTTTCCTGATGATCTGCCCCCAAGGCAAGAAGAATATTGTGGCCATGACCTCCAAACATGGATCCTCTACACGACAAAAACAAATGGACAAGGTTGTGGAGGAGTACAGGGACATCTTCACCTCACCCACAGGGGTTCCTCTGCAATGTTAGGTCAAGCACCCAATTGATCTAACCCCAGGTGCACCGCTACCCAATGGACCAATCTATTGGCGCTCTGTTCTGGAGAACGATGAAATCAAGAGGTAGATTCAAGAGTTGCTACAAAAAGGTCACATCCGACCCAGTTCATCGCCCTGCGGGAGCCCAATTTTGTTGGTACAGAAGAAGGATGGGATGTGGAGACTCTGTATTGACTATCAGGAACTGAACAAGATAATTGTCCAGAATAAGTACCCAATCCCATGGATTGATGACCTTTTGGACCAACTCAAAGGGGTGAAATATTTTAGCAAGATCTACTTGAAGTTTGGGTATCACCAGGTACCAATTGAACCCTCTGATGTGTGGAAAACTGCCTTCAAATCCAAGGAAGGCCTTTTCGAATGACTGGTTATGCCTTTCGGGTTGACGAATTCTCCTGCAACCTTCATGAGGATGATGGGCTACATCTTGTGGACATTCACCAACTCATTTGTAGTGGTGTACTTGGATGCCATTTTTGTCTTCAGCCAGACTTGGGAAGAGCACCTCCACCACATCTGACAAGTCCTCCAAACACTGCGGCAACACAAGTTGTGTGCCAATTTGGAGAAGTGAACTTTTGGCATGACCCAGTTTCAATATCTGGGATACATTATTGATGAAAGGGGGGTGCATGTGGATCCCACCAAGATCCAAGTCATTCAGGATTGGCCAGCCCTAACCACTATAATAGAGCTTCGTAACTTTCTAGGTCTTGCTAATTTCTACTAAAGGTTCATATTGGGATTCTCTCATATCACTTGGCCCTTGAGTCAAATCACCAAGGGAGAAGCGAGAGAAAAATTCTTTTGGTCAGAATCTCAACAAAAGACATTCACAGAATTTGAAAATTTCCTTTGTTCTGCCCCAGTGCTCATATTACCAGACTTTCAACAACCATTTGAGATCGAGATAGATGCCTCTGACTATGTTATTGGGGCAATTCTTACTCAACAGGGACATATAGTGGCATATCATAGTGAGACATTGTCTGACACAGTTCGCAAGTATCCCACTTATGACAAAGAAATGTATTCAATTGTGCAAGCTTGTCAACAATGGAAGCATTAAATTTTGGGGAAGGAAACAATCATCCACAGAGACCACTAGCCCCTACAGTTCATACATACACAAGGGAAGTTGCAGAATGATCACCATCAGAATTGGTCCACATATTTGCAACAGTTTAACTTGAACATCAAGTACAAGAAGGGTAGCACCAATAATGTTGCAGACTGCCTCAGCCTACCACCGATCATGGCGCTCACCATTGTTCTCGAATCTTGTGGGCACGAGACTTCTGACTGGCCACTTCTCTACAAGAGCGACGGAGAATTTGGCGAAATATACAAGGCACTCTTGGGGGGTATGCAAGTTCCAAATTTTCACCTCCAAGATGCAATCTTATGTCACCTAGGACACCATTGTGTTCCTTCAAGCGAGCTTGCTAAGATGATATGGGAAGGACACTTCAGTTGAGTCACTGGGCACTTCAGTGTCAAGAAAATAGTATCACTACTTTAGAAGTGTTTCTATTGACCGAACGTTTGAGAGTATGTCGAGAAGAACATTAGATCCTGCACTTCTTGTGCCATTACCAAACCAACCATCAAGAAGAAAGGCCTATATACTCCGCTGCCTACCCCTATTTGACCTTGGGAATCCATCTCCATGGATTACATGTCTAGAATGCCTTCTACTAAGCATGGAAATTACTGTGTTTTTGTGGTCATCGACAGATTCTCTAAGATGGCCATTATGGCGGCCTGCAAGAAGAATATCATAGTAGAATCCACTGCTAAACTCTTCTTTGAACGAATGTGGGTGCACTTTGGGATCCCACAGTCTATCATATCAGATCAGGATAGCAAGTTCCTCAGCACATTTTGGTCCAGCCTCTAGTCAATGTTCGACACCAAGCTCACCAAATCCACTACTTTCCATCCCCAAACAGATGGCTAGATAGAGGTTTTCAACCGAATGATTGTACACATTTTGCGCATGTAAAATTCAATTCATCCATGTACATGGGACAAGAGCCTCCCCTATGTACAACATAGTTATAATTGGGCTCTCTATAGCTCAATTGGCCATAGCCCCTTTTAGGTGGGCTTCGGTTTCCAGCCACTATGTCCCATTGACGTAGCCATGCGATTTGTGGCTATTCAGGCTGATTCGGCTCATGTCTAGTCTGAAGTTGAGAAAGAAAATAGCTTCATCGAGCGCATTCAGCACATCCACCAATAGTTTCATGACATATTGGAAAAATTGAATTCTAAGTACAAGTAATTCCATCATCAACATCGGTTGCCACACAACTTCCAGGTCGGCGATAAAGTGTGGTTACATTTGCAGAAGGGGCGCCTCACTGGACCCCACTGCAAGCTTCGCCCATTTCTATACGGGTTGTACACCATCACCAAGGCTATAGGGAAAAATAACTTCAAGCTCAGTATTCCACCATTCCTTGGTCTGCACCCAGTATTCAATGTGGACCACCTTCGTCCTTACTTCCCACCTCTACTGGACACCTATAACATTGTAGAACAACTCACACCAACAGAGTTAAACCTAGAATGCATGGAATAAGCCACAACAAATTATATCATGGACATGCAAATCAAGAACACTCGCCAATAGAAGATCCAACTATATTAGGTTGTCAAAGCTGGCCAACTCCTGCACTAAGGAAAGTGGTTCACCAGGGACCAAGTTTAGTAGAAGTTTCCCCATCTCATGGAGGAACTTAACGCAATGGGGACCATTGCTTCCTAAGGGGGGAGGTATGATCTACATGGATAGTGGTGGTCACGTACCTATTCCACTCAGGGCCCCACCATTGTCTCTTTCAGTTTTTCAGTTTCGGCACAACTTACCATTTTTAGTAGTTTTTCGGGTCCTGAACTTTTGGAGTTGTTGTGAGGCCCTAAACAAAATTTTTTGGGAAAACCGAGAGCAACATTGATCCATGGACTGATGCTGTTCACTAAAATTTTGTATTCCTTGGATAGATCTTTCTAACAAGGTATGGTTCACGTCAAACGAAGATCGTATGCCAAAGTTACATCCTTGGGAAGTTGAAACACCAATTTACCCAAATGGGGCCCATAGTTTTGGCGCTTAATCTCCTAGGGTTAGGGTTTTGGATGTTTATGGATTTCCATTGTTTCTAAATAATAAATAGGCCCTCGAGCCTCATTTTAACTCATTTCAGAGGCCTGTAACTGCCACATCTCTTCTCAGAGATAGCTACTAGTGCCCTAGCTAGTTTATTTCTATTATGTCTGTAAGAAAATTTCAATTCTTTGATATTAATGAAATGAAGTGTTATCTCTGCTGCATCTTTGTATTTATGGTGATATGTTTATTTTGATGCATTCCTGCATAAATATGGATTAGGTTCTTTTCTTCTCCACAATTTAACCAACAAAACCCTACAACAGCATGGCAGAACCAATCACCTTTTTCTACTTGGCAATCCCAATCATTTTCTATGCCTCCTTGGCCAACACAACCCCCTTTAGGTAATAATTAGCCAATTTTTCCTTTTTCTCCCCCTTACTGGTGAAGCAATCACTATCAGTCCTAGTGACCTGCCTCCACTTCACAAAGCGCAAACTGGTCTCAAAACTGGCAATGACCCCAAGGAATGACAAATCTACCGATGGGCACTAGGGCTCAGAATCAACCTACCTTACCAGCTCCATACCCAGTCCAACATAATCCTCAGCCTATCATGCATCCTAAACTACCAGCTCAACCCAATCCTAATCCCAATAACAGGTTGGTTCAGCTAATCCAGATTTTTGAAAACCCAAAACCCGAGACTGAACAGAAGTAATGCAATGAACTTAGGCTGAGATCAAGACGTGTTATTTTGCTCATAGAAGATATGACCCTGACACAACTTGAATCTGAAATTCTGACAGCACCTAAGAAATAAACTATGACTGAAACAAAGGTAAATTAGGAGAATGATACAATTGACCAAAGAGATATTGAAAACCTTATTATTTCCTCCCCTCCATTTTCTAAGAGATTAACATTTCCTAAACCAATAGTCTCTTCAGATTTTCATCTCCTAGGGGAATTAAAAAACCTTTGCGTTAAAATTCCTCCTATATAGGTTGTCCAAGACATTCCTATCTATGCCAATACAATTAAAGAGTTGTGTGGAAAGAAACATGTGAGGAAAGCAAAAAATGTACCAATTTTTCATGTGCTAGGAGCACTATGAGACTTACTCTTGGGTAAAGAAACACCAGTAAAATATGAGGATCCAGGGAACCCCATAGTTATGGTACAAATATCTGGCCACTCCTTTTCAAACACATTGGTTGACATAGGGGCAGCCATCAACATCTTAACCATAGAAACTTGTGAGAAGTTAGGCACCTTTAGTAATGGTCATGCTGCCTGTTCGGTAGCCTATGTAAGCCTCAGTTGTTGCTAACCAAGGTCATCCTAGTATCAGAGGATGCCCATCTAACCTAATTTTTTGGTTAATAACCAAAAATTCTATCAAATATTCCCATAATTCCATAGAAACTAGGATGTCCTATAATATCCTCTTTGTTTTGATAAAAAATATATCAGAAAGCTCCAAAAAGGTAGATGTGGGTTCTAACGTTGTTATGATGCCATAAAATTTGTTTTCATATACCCACCTTCCAAACCAAGTCTTCCCACTATAAATATTCGCAAAAAACCACTTACAGACTAGGAGAAAAACATTTGATCACCACTTACTATAGTTTAAGCACTCTAATTCAAAGATCAAATTGAATATGTTGTAATCAATAACTTCATGAATCAACCATATGCTTCTGAAAATTTAAAATTTCAAATGTTAAAGGAAATTCTTGATAATTTAGCACAGGAAGACCCCTTGGCAGACATGTGTAGTAAGCACATACCCACGACCGTTGTTCGAAACATCATACCAATTGAAATAGAACAAGGAAAGGTTTTAAATATCAATGCAGTTTGGATAGTAACCAACAACAAAAACTTATTAAGGTTTTATATGAATATAATGGAGAATTTGCTTGTGACTACCCAGACATGAAGGGTATAGATCCTAAGTTATGCACACATAATATTTATACTAACAAATATTCTCAACCTATTCGGCAGCCTCAGTGGAGATTAAATCAAAATCTAGAGGACACTGTAAAAGATGAATTTCAGAAGTTGCTTGATGTAAACTTCATCTATCCTATTTTGGACAACAAATGGGTATCTTCTTTAGTTGTCATTCCTAAGAAAAATGGGAAATGACCAATCTATGTGGATTAAAGAGAACTAAATAAGGCAATAGAGAAATACCACTTCCCCCTCTCGTTCATCGATCAGGTCCTTGATACATTGGCATGAAAGCGGTTCTTCTCCTTTCTTGATGGGCTCAGTGGTTACAATCAAATCCAAATAGCCCCTGAAGACTAGGATAAAATGACTTTTACATGCCCATGGGGTACATTTTCCCATAGGGCACTACCATTTTGGCTCTGCAATGCCCTAACAACATTTCAAAGAGCCATAATTAGCATTTTTTCTTTATTTAATAAATGAAGGACTCGAAATTTACATGGACAACTTTAACCCATATGGAGATGATTTTGATGAAGCACTGGAAAGACTAGAAAAAATATTCGAATGATGTATTGCTTCCAGATTGTGTTTGAGTAATGAAAAATGTCACATGATGATTACCGAAGGGGTGATCCTAGGGCACTACATCTCTGCGGCTGGAATACAGGTAGATCTAGCAAAGATAGAGGTAATCCTTTTATTAGCCACGCCTTGTACGTAGACTAAGCTACGAAGTTTCCTTGGGTATGCAAGGTACTATTGTAGGTTTATAAATAATTTATCACAAATTGTTGTGCTCTTTTATGCAATAACTGGAAATGTTGAATTCCATTGGTCTGATAAATGTGACACTATTTTTTTAGATTTAAAGAAACTAGTCTCGATTACACTAATCTTACATAGGTCCAATTGGTATCTGCCATTTCACATCTGCTCAGATGCATCCGACATAGCGATAGGGGCAGTTCTTAGTCGAGAAGAAGATAAAAAGTCTTATTCTATTTATTACATTATAAAAAATCCAACTCTTGTCGAATTAAACAATAGAGTGATCGAAAAGCACTTCTTGGTTGTCATTTATGCTATTAATAAATTTAGACATTATATAACTAGTTATCAAGTATTCCTGTATACATATCACTCTTCCATTAGATATTTAGCCAATAAACCTATTAAAAATGGAAGAGTGACTCGTTGGTTGTTTCTTTTACAGGAGTTTGACATAACTATCAAAGACCACCCAGGGAAGGAGAACTTAGTTGTAGATTTTCTATCAAGGGTTCCAAAGTTATATGACTCACTAGCAGTGGATGACCAGTTCCCAGATGATCATTTGTTCGTTGTAGCAGTAAGAACGGCATGGTACATAGATGTAGCGAATTATCTAGTAGTAGGAAAGTTTCCAAGACACTTGACATTAAAGAAACATAAGCTGATTGTTTAGCACACTGCTAGGTTCTCCTGGATCAACGAATATATTTTTCATATAGGAGCTGATATTAATATACACATATGCATTCGAGAAGGAGAGATTTATGACATCCTACGGGCCTATCATGATGAACTGTGTGGTGGCCATTTGGCAGATCATAGGACTAGGCACAAAGAATTGCAAATGGGATATTATTGACCTACAATTTTTAAATATTCCAAGAAATATGTCCAAGGCTGCGATAGTTGCCAAAGAATGGGATGCCTGGGCGAAGCTGATGAAATGCATTACAACCATAGATAATAATGGAACCTTTCAAACGATGGGCACTATACTACATTGGACCATTCAATTCACCATCAAATCAGAAAACCTACATACTGGTCACCACAAATTATGTGACGAAGTGGGTAGAAATAGTGGCTTTATCAAGAGCTATGGAAGAATATGTGATCAATTTTATTTTTGAGCTATCTGTGAGATATGGCTTACCTCAAGAAGTGCTAACTTATGGAGGGGCACAGTTTGTGGGAAATAAAGTTACGGTCACTCTCAAGAACCACCATGTCACTTAGAGAGTCACCTCTCCCTACCAATCATAGGAAAATGGGAAGGTTGAGAGCACCAACAAATTCTTTGAGGAAATTCTCACCAAAATATTCTCAACACATTGTCAAGATTGGGCTACTATAGTACTAGAGGCCTTATGGGCTTACTGCACCACATGGGAAAATACCACTGGATATTCTCTATACCATCCGGTATTTGGAAGGGAACCAATTTTTCTTACTGAATTCGAAGTAAAGACTATAAGAATAGCCTAGGAAGTGGGGCTAGATTTGACAGAAGCCTAGATTAGAAGACTCCAACAAATAAATGAATTGGATGAAACATAGCTATTTTCTTTGAATCACACTGCAATTATTAAAAAAGAACGATCAAAGTGGCATGAAAACCTCATAAAAAAGAAGACATTCCAGAAGGGATATTGGGCTCTTCTCTATGACTCCAGGTTCCAAGACTTCTCGGGTAAATTACAAACAAGGTGGCTCGGCCCATATGAAATCTAGGAAGTGCACAACAGTGGTACCATTACCTTGACTACAATAGACAGATCTGGTTTCACCTTTCGATCCAACGGACACCGAATGTGCCTCTATCACAACCCAATTACAAAGGAGTCTTTATGACAGTATGTGTGTAATGATCCTACCATCCAAATTTTAGCTGCAAGGGGTAGTGGCCCCGTAGCTTTAAGTTTGTAAAAATTTGTTATTTCCTCTAGTAAATATTGTATATATGCCCTTGCAATTTATATTTTTCCCATTGTTGTACATTCCATAGCTGCATCCTTTCTTTCATGTGTTTTTCTGTTCAAACCTTTGAATGTTTGTTGTTTAATGAAATTGAACGGTTGATGTTCAATCCAATTTAACGACTGTTGTTCAATTCAATTGAACTTCCATGTTTTGTGTGTTTATTTTTGTTGTTCAAACCTTTCAAAAGATATTGTCCAATCCAATTGAACTACTGCTTTTAAATCGAATTGAACAAATGTTGTTCAATTCAATTGAACGACCATGTTTTGTGTATTTATTTTTGTTGTCCAAACCTTTGAATGGCTATTGTTCAATACAATTTAATGGATTCTATTCAATCGAATTGAACAACTACTATTAAATTCAATTGAATGGACATGTTTTGTGTGTTTATCTTTTCTGTTCAAAACTTTGAACGATTTTTTTCAATCCAATTGAATGGTTGATGTTCAATCAAATTGAACAACTGTTTTTCAATTCAATTGAATGGTCGTATTTTTATGTGTTTATTTTTTCTGTTCAAACCTTTTAACAACTGTTGTTCAATCAAATTGAAGGACTATTGTTCAATCGAATTGAACAGCTGATATTCAATTCAATTGAATGGTTCTATTTTTGCATGTTTATTTCTTCAGTTCGAACCTTTGAATGGTTGTTGTTCAATCCAATTGAACAACTATTGTTCAATAGAATTGAACAACTTCTGTTCAATTCAATTGAATTTTCATGCTTTGTGTGTTTTATTTTTACTATTCAATTCAATTGAACAACTGCTATTCGATTGAATGGAACAACTGATTTTTTCTTCTCTCTTTAAGCATGTTTTTTTATAATACCTTTTTGAATAATCCACTCCTCTTCACACACCCTTGCCATAAAGGCCATTTTTGGAAGCAAATTGGCACCTGGAGAGGAGAAAAGTAATGATACTACTAATATGATGATCCTTTGAAACTTTGATGGAAATATCTACTCCGAAAGCTGGCACAGTTTATCTATGCGATGAAGGGACAGACATCTCCAGTTCAAACATACTATCACACAATTCATTTCATGGTCTTATGTTGGTATATATTTCTACACTCTCAAGTAGTAACTCTCCTTGACATGAGGATATAGGAATAAATAATATTAATTTTATTGGCATTCCTTTACTTCTCACACCATCCCTAACTCTTAAGGAGTTGATGAGCCTCCCTTCATGTATAAAGAAAAAGAAAATATTATGTTCATATGTAAATTTTAAAGAGAGAATAGGGAGTCTCATCACAAGCCAACCTACCATGATCATAAGTGTTTAACATGTGACATGCCCACAATGGCCAACTCACTAGGGTAATTACCTTTTAAATAGCTCAAACTACCTGAAGGATAGGAGGTCTCATCACGAGCTGGCCTGATCACTATGTTACAATCAAAGTGAGTGGCACTGTGAGCATCTGGCGACAGCACCAACACAATGGTCTCTCCATAGAACAAACAAAATTCCTACTTTTCAATATATATATATATATATATATTATGTCTATATACAATTTTTAAAAGATAATATGGGGTCTCATCACGAGCCAACGTACCATGATCATAAGGGTTTAACAGGTGATATGCACACAATGGCCAACACACCACGGTAGTGACCTTCTCGATGGCTGAAATTGCTTGAAGGACAAGAGGTCTCATCACGAGCTGACCTAATCACTCTGTTACAACCTGAGTAAGTGGCACTTTGATTATCTGGCCACAACACCAACATAGTGATCTCTCCATAAAATAAGAAAGATGCCTACTTTTACATAGAGGATTCTAGCTCATTTCAGGGTTAAAATAGAAACCTTGTCAAGGCTATGGATGCCTGCTTGCACCAGTGGCTCTACTTATGGTGTTACACCATTTTTCTGCTCATCTAACCTGTTACCATTAGATGGACCTAAGTACACCATGTAAGATCAATTTTACCCTAAGTAAAATTTCTTTCACTATGAGAAATAATTTAGTAAACCTCATTTATTAATTTGTTTATGGCCTAAAAGGAAACCTCATGAGGAAATATTAAATAAATCCACATTTGTCTGATTTTTCTCAAGGAATAATTAGTTAAACAAAAATTTAATTAATATTCCTAGTCATATTTAACCCAAAACAGGAAAATTAATTAGATAAGTTATTATTTATCTTATTATTTTCTAGGAATGATTATTTAAACCTTAATTAAATAATATTCCTTGTTAAATTTGACTAAATCACTCATAAATAATTAAATAAATCAATATTTATTTGATTTTTACTGAACCACATCCTTAAAGTAATAAATAGATAATTTATTTATTTATTATTTACAAATAAAGGGATTTGATCCAAGTCAAATTCTTTTTCCCTCCAAAAAAATATAATAAAATATTCCATAAAAGTCTGGATCTTGATTTGGTTAATAATATTTCAACTATGCACCAATATATAAACTAACTCAATATTTTTTTATAAATAGAAGGGCTTTTCCATTCATTTACTACCTTTTGTTGCCTAAAGATCACTCTGGATCTATAGTTTTGGTCTGATTTTGATCCACCATCATTGTCATATTTGGCTACCATTTTTCTTAGGAGCTCCCTTTCAGTTCCATTTTTTGTCTGAGTTTTATACACCATCAAGAGAGATGGATTTTAGATCTGAAGTGCCGAGGACTTACAAGAGCCCATCCCATTGAGGAGTACTGGTAACATCTTTCTATGTTCTCCTCCCAGGTGTCATAAATAAAAAAATTCTTTAAGACATCCTTGGCTTTCCTATTGGATGCATGGAGCATCTCTTGCTTTTATTTACTGCTTAATGTCTTTTAATCCATAGATCTAGACTTTGCAACATTTATCATGGTCAAATAATTGCAGATGTAAAGATATTGGCATCCATGTTTTCTGTTAGGGTCGTTTGTTATGCATGGCTAAAGTGAACCTTTTTCATACACTTGCAATTACAATTCATACTAACAACTAGCAACTCCACAAGGGTTTAGGAGTACAACCTCTGTCGTTTTTCAGATCCCTGGATATCCAGTTGCTTCAAAACCTAGGATTTCTCTTTAGCTTCTTGATTTTCATTTCTTGATGTTTTCTCAATCTATAAAACCTTAAAACATTGAAAATTCTAACTTTCGTGCGTTTTCGGACCTATTGCATAGGTGACACACATCAGCCGCAGCTAAGACAACAAAATTTTCTGAAACCTACTCCTGAGAGTGTTGAAAGTGCAGGTCGCACTTTTTTGGCCAAAACCTGTGACCCGAACCTCCAGGACACAGAAAACAGGCCAAAACCTATGCCCTCTGCAGAAAGTAGGTCAGAAACTGCGAGCTGGACTTTTTGCAAGAATTTTTTGGAGATTTTTCTAGGTTTATCTGGGCCTCTGTTCAGGGTTGTATGACCTCTATCTCCACCCATTTTGGACATGTAATTGTTCTATATTTCTCATCAACGTGGGAAATTAGCCCCCTAGGGCTTCATTACCCTCCACCTTTTGTGGAAGAGTCTTAGCTGCTGCAGGTTGTATGAAAATTTTGAGTGTTCAACCATTTTTTTAGATCTAATCCCTTACCTTCAAATCCACTTCAGATTGGCTATTTATCCATCCAAAAAAACTCCTTTTAGTTTTGTTTTGATTTTTCTCTAGGGTCTACTCCTCTTCCCTCCATGTTATAGCCTTTTGCAACCTCATTTTCAACAATTTTTCATCTGATTTTTTATTGTTGTTCTGCACCTAGTTACAACAGATTTGACCTTTAGATAATTTTCTCTCATGACCTTAGATCTATTGGCTATTTTGGTGTTTTTTGACTATATCTTTTCCCACCTACAGACTACTTGTTGAGAGGCCCCCCTCCTTGGGTTAGATTATTGCATTATTAGCTATTTATTTTCTATTATTTCAGTTTCATATAATGTTATTTGCGGGTTTATTTATAGTTATACAATGGAATTTTTTATTTTTATCTACAAACGTCTGTGTCTAAAAATTAAAATTTACACACCTAACACACACACCCTAACTGAAGAAGAGCATGGTTAACACTGCCAAGCAAATACTTTAAACATTGAAATCAATTGATATTGGACCTCTCTACGCTTGTTTCAACATTGTAATCAGTTGATCCTGTACCTCTTCGCTCTTGTTGGTCTCTCTTCCCTTTGTGTCGCATTCTTGCCTTAACCATTACTCCTCCAAGGCGTTTATACCAGAGACTTCTTGGCATTCATCCTCAGTTTTCGGTAGGAAGATTTACCCCTCCACGTAGCATTTGAGTTAGTCTTTGACTGAGTCTGCACTCTAACTCCTCTTATGGTTCATTGGTTTCTCATTCTGGTTCTGCCTCTGGTTCTCCCCCTATCACCTTCACCATGTTTGGTTCAGGACTTAATGCTAGTGGTAGCCCCGACCGTAATGCTAGGAATACTACTAGTGGGACGACAACAGGAACTACCTCGGCTACTCTCTTGCTCCCCTATATGGCAGGCCTAAGTCTTCCCAATTTTAACCAGTTGATCACTGACCTTATATACTATGACGCTAGTTGGCCTGCTATGCCAACCAAGCTCCCTTCCGACATCCCCAAGTATGAAGGTCTTGATAAAGAAGATCCTACAAATCATGTTTGATCTTTCCACATATGGTGTTCATCTAAATCCAATAAAGATGACTCTGTCTATCTTCGGTTGTTCCAACATATGCTTACTGGTGAAGCTTCTAAGTGGTATGTTGATCAGGCCTCATCCTCTCATACCACCTTTACGACTGTTGCCCGAGATTTTCTATCTTATTTCCAACTTCCCCTTCGTGATGACATTGGTACTGAACTTTTGAATTCTTTTCATCAATTGTCTACGACCTGCCTATCCGATCATGTCTTGGAATGGAAGAGAAGAAAGAAACCATGTCGTGCCCCTATCTTCAAAGATTGTGTCTAGATGGAATGGTTCCTGAGATCCCTTTTTCCTGCTATCGACAAAGATGTTGCATCACATTTCCCTCAAACTCAAGAAGCTCCTCTCCATATTGCCTTAAAATATGACCTGATCTACACCATTTCGGGTTATGTTTATACCATTCTACCTAATTTTCCTAGACCCAGTGGTACCAATGCACCAAGGGCATCTCATGCTGCTAATGGTATCATTGGAGCTCTCTCTCATCCATACACTCAACCTCCCATGGGCTATGGTTTCCCTTAGGGAGGGGCTAGCACCTTCTACACTTTTCCCCCTATCAGTAGCATGTATCTAGGATATGTCATGCCTCCTCATTTTTCCCAACCTCCTATTTACCAAAATGTTACTCAACCTTCTTATTATTTGTATCAATAGCTTAGTGCCCCAGCTCCTCAAGAATTAGCAGCCTCCCTTGCCTTCTCAACCCCCACAACATCAGTCATCGCACCCTCATGGGTAGGTGTATGCATAGCAAGGCACGACTAATCCTCCTCCTTCCAAAAACAATAGGAAAGGCACTAAAAATCAGTCTTCCCCCCATAATCCTGGACCCAATCCTCAGAATAATGCATCTAACACTGCTAACCAACAACAGTGCACTCAGCTCAAGAAGGACAGGCCTATTCGCATGAATATGCCTTGTTATCATTGTGGTGCTTATGGTAATTACATGCATGATTTTCCTCTTTTACCACATATGCGGTAGATGTAGGAGACTCAAGAAACATTGTGAGGACAACAAGCCTCCCCTTCTGTCCCTCCCGGTCGTTGCACCTATTCAGCTGGTTGTGTTTACTAATCCTTCCCCTCAAAAAGGATTCGTGGCTACCAAACCACTTTAAGGTCAGGCGGCCACTCAACCTCCTCCATCTGGTACCTCCGATTACCAGATTCTCATGATGAACTCTAACCAACCTATAACTATTGACCTCAACCTTCAGACTCGGTCCTGTCAGTACAACAAGAATCCCACTACGTCTTTCCCTGAGTCCCCTTCTTTAGGTTCTACAGAGCCTCTTTTGACAACTAATGGTCCTTTTCAGATCCCTCAGCCTAAGGTAGAGGTTCATACCAAGATCCCTAAGGGACTTCTACACTGAAATGCTACTTCTGGAAAAGCTTCCCATTCGTATAGTATAGTAGATTATTTGGAAAAATCCTTTCCTACCATCTCAATGTTGGAACTGCTCCAGTCGTTCCCTTCATAATGAAAATCTCTACTATCTAGCATGGGCGATGTAGATCTGTTAGATGTTCTCTTTATTGTCTTAGATGTTGACTGGTCAGAACATTCTCCTCTTCCTGCTTCTGTCGCCTTCCAAGTCCCATTCAATATCTAGAATGCCAACATTTCTCGTTCTATCATTTATGAGGGGGCATCCACTTGTGTGATGTCTGCTTCAGTTTGGAAGAAACTAGGATCGCCTGATCTGACCCCTTCCACAATCACTCTTCGAGCATGGGATGGCCATGCTTCCCATCCCATTGGCCTATTCTACAATTTACCTATTATTCTTGTGGGAAAGACTATTTGCGTTGACGTAGAAGTCATTGATGCTCCGTTAGATTACAACATTCTATTGGGTCATAACTACACCTATGAGATGTCTGTTGTACAATTTATGGTTCCCCGTAAGATTTCCTTTCCCCACAATGGAAATATAGTCACCAATGACCAGTTGACATATTACGAACCAAAGTCTCAGACCTCCCCTGAGTCCATCATATCTTCGATGGCCAATAAGAAAACCATCGATCCCTTGACCAGTGTCTCACCTGAATTTTACAAATACTCCTCTTTGCTTGGTACATTCCCTGGTATTCCTCCTTCTGTCTCTGATCCCAACTCATCAAATTTTTGCATGATGCAATCATCTCGAGCTTCCCTCAAGCGACCAGCTTCGACTTGTTAGCAGCCTCGCCCTCTGCAGCCTACTCCTAGCCCTTTAATTCAACCTTATGGACCCCCTTATCCTCGCCCTTCACGTACATCTGGTATCCATGAGCCTCTCTACCCTCCTGGAATGGTTCTTGCAAGCCTCAACAAACTCGAAACCGTTCCGCCTGGTCTTTACCCCTCTGGTCAGATACCGTTCCTAGCTCCCCTTCCTAGAGTGTTCTTGGTACCTATCATGGCTACCCTATATCTTCCTAACTTGACACTAGGGATTCTCGTCTCATACCTCGATCCCCCAGCTGCTACCCTGCCTGGTCAACCAAAACCTTATCTTGCTTTGACCCTGGTTCAACCAGTCCCTATGACTTCTCCCGCTGCTACAGTGCCTCAAAAACCTCAATAGGAACCTTCTCCTGTTGCGACATCTTCGGGTAAAAAGGGAAAATCTTGCAAGAGGGCATCAAAAGACAAGGCTGTCCCCATTGACGCTACTCCTCCTCCACCTCCAAAGCCTTGAGCTTTATGTGATGTCATCAGTCATGCATGTCATACCTATCCTGAGTTTCCCCGTATCAAGCCCATGGTTAATGTTGCGTTCCATGAGTCTATAGTCCCTAAAGCCTCTATTTCCTCCTTGATTGTAGCCAACAAACCTAAGAGTATTCACACCAACCAACCTTGTGTGTTGTGTGATCTCCATGGTCATTATTCTCACCATTTTCCTCACCTTACGCATTATCACTCCACTTTAGAGGTAGTTTAGGAGTACGAGGTTGAACAGAACCAATCCAACTCTCCCATCCTTGTGCAATATGCTGTAGGCCAGATTGAGGATTTACCTACTCCCATTGGCCTTCCCCCTCGTGATGTCGAGATGGTGGAGCTTGCGGCCACCATCCTCTACCTATAATCATCCATGAGACCCTCTATGGAAACTCCCTTTGAGACTTCCCCTTCTATTTCACTTGACCTCCCTTCAACGATCACCCTGGGCTCAACATCGGTAGATCCCTTATCTTCTTGTTCTTCCATCATCCCCCATGATGATGCGCATGTGAACCTTTCTTCTCATGATGATGAGTCAAGTAGCTTCACCACGTCATGTGGTCTCCTTTCCTCCAGTCAATCCATATTCTATTGTGATGATGACATCATGGAAGCCTTGTCCACCCCTAACTTCATCTTTCCTGCCCAGAATTGGGATGGCACCATTCGTGTCTATGGTGACTTTCACAGCTTGAGCATAAGCTACACCTCTGGTAGCTCCCACACACCACCTAACCGTCGATGTGTGAGTCATAGACATCCTACCCAGATCACTCCCTCTCGCAGTGTTTGTTCGGTTTCTACTTTGTGCTCAGGTTTCCAAAATTTTTCATCATCCTCCCATTTATTGTCTTGTGGCACTTTTTAGATGGACCTCCCCTCCACACCTTATATCGGTTATGCTGATGGTGCAAGTCACTACTCCTGGAATCTAGCCTCGGCAGGTTGGGCCATTGTTACCCCCTTACATTTTCTTGTTCTCTCAAACGGTGTATGCATTGGTACTGCCACAAATAATAAGGCCGAATATGATGCAGTGCGAGGTTTATTAGCCAATTCCCTTTCCCATTGCATATTCCACCTTCATGTTCATTTAGATTCCCTGCTTCTTGTCATGCAATTTAATGGTTTCTATCATGTGCATAATCCCATCCTTTTTAGAAGATATTTACTAGTGAAGCATTTGATGTGTGAATTTGAAATCATTACATTCAGTCATGTACCTAGAGCATACAATCACTATGTAGATATCATTGCAAACAATATTGTATATTGGCATTTAGCACACACACTTAGCACAAGAAAATAATATTTAAACCATCAAAACAATGCATATCTATAATATGTTTCGTATAAAATGTTTTAGAGTCCATTAACTTTGATACATATGACATGCCCATAGCATGTTACAAAAACTCAAAACTGGGGGCACCACCTGCCCCTACACCTAATCACTATATGGAGGATCGAAAGCCAATATCTCTGCTCCTACAACTCATATATTTACAATCCCCTATCCAGCCATCGCCATGCACCACATGACCCCTCACTACTCCAAAGGTAGACCAATACATGGCTCTATGTAGTGGTCATCTCATTCTTGCCAGCCGCGCTTTGAAACATCGGTCATAAGCCTCTTGCATCTATGATGGATGTCCTTCGGGAGGGCTGCTTCATCCTCCTTTCATGTCTCTCTCAATCCTTTAGGTCCTATAGTTCATGATACTACAGGCCGTCCCATATACCCGGCCGATTTTACGAGTGCTAAAACTGCATACCAAAATTGAAAGAATCGGTACCATATACAATATTCTAAAACTTTACAATGCACATAAAAGACTAGAAACTTGTCACTTACCATCGAGTCCCCATACTCAACCAGGCAGCAGAGGCAAGTTCGAGTCCCCATGATAAATCATCCTACTATAGTGTAATATTCCAAATTAGGAAAATGCTACAATAATGAGAATATCTCAAGATATTCTAATGTTGGAGGCCTAGCAATATGGAAACACAATAATGGTGTAGCAACAACACTCAACTCAAAGAAACATGAGAGAAATCCATAGCCATATTATTGAGAAATAGCAACAACAATAGAATACAAGATCTTTGAGGAAATGTTACACAATATGGGCAATTCTCAATACTCAAAATACTAGTACATGGATCATGAAAAAACCACTGCTACACAATGTATACCTAGCTATGACAACATAGTTTATAAGAGAAACAGCATGCTACATATGTAAAATACATAGACATATCAATACATGGCCAAATACAATAATGGGATTCAAGACCTCAACTCCCAAAGACTACGTCAAATAAATCCTAGAAGGATTGGTAATAAAATACAAAGTCTGCAGAATGTCGAAGTTGCTGGGTAGCTGCAGCAACTCAGAAATAGAGCTAGATGGAGAGGTTGTAGATGATGCCCAAACTGAATATGCCTCCTCCAATGGATATTTAGAGTGAAAGCCTGATCCTTTCACCAAAGACCTTTCCCTCCAATAATCTATAAAAGCCCCACTGCAAATGCTCCACTCAAAATAACTTAGTCACTAGATGGAACTGCACTATATGGCTATGGAATGAGTTGTAGTTGATGCCAAAGTCCGAAATAAGCTCTGGAATACCTCCAATATGATCTCCCAAAGAGAAGTGAGACTCCTCCTCTGAAAAATCGCTGATGGAGGTGGTGTAATGAACCCTCACTGCAACACCCAGCAACACAATATTATTCTGCTGCAAAAATAATGCTTTCTTGATTGAGGATGCTTGGCCTTAAGCCTAGATGTGAGGAAAATTAGTCCAATCTCTCAAGAGGCCTCTCAAGGAGGAGAAGGAATCCTAAACAGGAATTCCTCTTGGCAACTCTTGTGAAACACCAAGGAATGCACAATTTTCTGAATAGACAATAAGATGAATAATACAAACATGAGAAACAATGGTTGCCTTGCCCTCCTTTTAAAGAAGTGAAAGCTCTTTCTCCATGGGCCCCATCCATTAGGGTTTCCTCCACCAAATATACCTTTCCTCATTCACACTGCAATGTCTTCTAAAGTAATCCACTCCTCCTATGGCAGTGTTGTTCACTTGGTCAAACCTAACTTTGTCCACTTGCAAATAGCCCTGTTCACACATGCAGGTGTGAAAACCAACTCCAAATATGATCCCCTTTCATATTATGAGGGATTTTATTGAGAATTTCATTATGCATGGGTCTCCCTACCCATTTATTCTCCTCCTTGGTGAAATTACTAAAAATTAATATTCTAAATTATTGTCGGAAAATTTTGGAATATTACAGTTCTCCCCTCCCAAATGTTGCTTGTCCTCAATCAACTGCAAGGACAGAACTAGAAAGCCTCCTCTCAAGTCTATGAAATTTTGAGGAATATCTTCCTCATGTGGATCCTCCATCCCCCAAGCAATCAACCATGCAACCAACATGACAACTCCTAAAAGTCATCTTCCACCTCTAACTCCAAAAATGTAGGTGGGCTGAAAATCTGATCTTGGTAGACAAAATAGCCTACCCTACACTTTCCTCCTCTCCACTTAGGATAAGTGTAGAGTGTATGTTGATTTTGGGCTGCAATGACATTTCCCTCAAATGGCAAGATGGAGATCAGACCTCTAAGGATATCTCCTCCAACGTTGTGAGACATGCTGGCCCAAATCATCTCATATGCTTACTTTGTGCTGAAGTCATCATATTATACATTTCCACCCACCATATGGCCCCCCCCCCCCACCTTTACAAGAAAATGAGTCATAGTACATACCATCTCCCATGCTCCCTCTAGAACATGTAGTGCAAAGTGTGTGGGAGTTTTCTTCCTCCAAGGACACATTCACCCAATGTGTCTCCCCTCCAATCATGCTCCCAAGAGAAGCTCTAGCAATGTCAACCAAGGGAACCATAAAGAGAATCATTTTGGCTTCCATGTGAAGTAAAGGAGAAGGAAAATGGTCCCTCAAATGTAGCCAACACAGTTTTACTCTCCACTGCCATAGAAAATAAAATGATGGGTAGCCTCCCCACCATTCTCTTGCTGCCCCAATATCCTAGAGAAAGTGAATGATGTCATGTCCAATGTGAGTATTTTCTCCACAAGAAATATCCTCCCCATATTCACTTGGAGTGATCATCCATAATAGCCTTATGTAGACCATCAAATCTAGGATGAACAATATCCCTCCTTTGAGAAAATCCCTACACATATATGGTTAATACATGCATATATAATGACAAATCATCATGAAAATCAACAATAATATCACCATATGTTTCTCTCATATAAATGGAGTGGCTCATAGATGAGTCTCCCCTCATCCTCAAAGGAAAAAGAGTTGACTATGCTAACTCCATCTCTTCATGATACATGGAGTGCCTCCTCAAATTCTTCAGGTGGTTACTCCCACAAGAAGACAAGAAATGTAATGTGGCAATCATGGTTGGCCCATGGTTCCTCCTAAAAGGTACAATATGTATAGTAGGGACAATTATGCTCCCAATGGGCATCTTCGGTCTCAAGCCCACTCTCCAATCAAAGCTTCCCATGGACATAAAGATACCAGCAATACATGGAAGCAAAAACCAAAAGAAACAAGTTGTCACATGACAACTGGAAAGTGGATCAAGGTCCCACACAAGGAGCCAATGCAGTGCATCCTTTGCCTACATCAAATCAAACAAAAACAAGTGTTCTTCCAGCCAATTTTTTTCTGCCACAATCATTTTACAAGATAGAAATATGAAAGTACAATTTGGTGCCAATGATGCACACCAAGACTCATGTGTCTTTCCCCACAAACCACCAATGAGATAGCCAATCTCAATGCTAAAAATGGCTTCAAGTACATCGTGATACAATATTCAATAACGAATAATCCTCCTTGGTATAATATGCTACTCATAAAAAGACAAGAAGTACAAAACATAAGGTGAAATTGTACATTCTCCAGCATGCTCTAGAAGACTTGAGATGAAATGGATCAACTGAAAATGCTCCCTTACTCCCAATGAGTAGGAAGTTGGATGTGACATCTCCTCCATCATCATCCATGCTCTGCATCTCTCCATATGCTGATGTATGTCCTACTGGATGCCCTTCCAATTGAACTCCTCTTCCAAGGAAAGATATGCATCAAAATGCATGGAAAAGAAGTCCTCATATGATGCATGCAGTAACTTCTCCTTGAGACTAGAATCTCTAGTCAAGAAGACTCTTCCATGTGAATAGATGACCATATCATCCACCATATACTCATCATCTCTATCTAGTTCATTGAGAATCATGCTTGCACCAAGATCCTTGGAGTACTCTACTAAAATCTAAGACCTCCAATAAGGATCAATCCTCCTAAGAGATAGTGTTGGTGATCTGGCATGTGAAGCTCTACTCATGATGTTTCCTGCTACTTTGACATCCACCATGCAAAATTTATTCTCCAAAATCTTCACCTCTCCAAAATACAACAGTGTTGAATCCAAAGACAAAATTTCTCTCATCGATGATAGATCCGGTGGCCTCCCTGGTGGAATGCCTCTATACAGTGAGACATCAATGTGAATAGAGGACTACACATATGGTTGTGCAATATTGCCCTTGCTCTCATAGCACAATACAATCTACCTCCCCTTTTCACTAGCTCTATGAAATAGAGAAAGGTGTGTGTCTCTCATCACATGATGTTGCTCTCCCTTCATCCCTTCTCCTTCCAACTGTAATGCTGCATAATCATGCTGCTCACTGATTGTGCTTGGACCTCCATGTATGAGATCCTAGGGACTTCCTTGCAAATCTGAAAAAATCCCTCTAGTTCGAGCAAGAGCTCCTCCTTCCTCTGCATGAGGTGCTAGATCAACTCTATAAATGACAACGTTGTTGCCCTCAGCTCCCTTAACATCAGTGGGGAACCCTCCAATGATTGGATCCTCTTTTGGAAAAGGGATCTCTTTGCCTCCTTGTGCCAAAATACAAGATGAAGGTCCTACCTCCAACAAAGTATCATGCAAGATATTAGCCTCCATATTTCTCTGAAGTTTTTTTGAGTCTATTGTTTCCTCCATCCAATGCAAGGGTTTTGTTTTTATGAATGTGTTTGTTTCCTCCACATGTGATCCATAATTTCACCTACCAAATCTCCTCATCAAAGTTATAATGAACATTCCATAGGAAGAGGTATTTTCATTTTTCAAATTAAATGACTCAAATAACCACCATGCATAGACCTTACCTTCAAATTGTAGTGTTGTTATTCTGATGGCTTCATCTTCAAAAATCTGATGCTACTGCAGAAAGGTGTCTAGCTCTTCTATCCAAGCCCTGGCTAAACAAGTAGGGGAACCATAAAAAATAGATAGAAGAAATATATCCTCATTATGCTGCTTGCTCCTCCTCACCATGATCTTGCAAAACTCCAGAAAAGTAATATGATCTCTAAACACTCGAGTTTGAGATTCATACTCATGCAAGAAACCACTAAGAGTTCCTTCCTTAGGCATTCCTCCTTCTTCTTCTCTTCTCATGGAAAATTTGGCCATGTGACTACACTGTACATCATAGGGTGTAGCTGCATGTTCACATCCCCTACAAGGAAATCTAGATTTTGAATTAGTTTCAAACCCTCTTGGAGATTCTGTACAAATCTCCCTCCTTATCTTCTCAAATTCTTCATGAATGCTCAGTAAAGATATTGGAAGAAGCTTGGTAAGCTTATCCTCCCTTTTCTCTCCATATAATTGAGTCTTCATCTTCTCTCTCCTTGATAGCATGATGGCTGAGATCCACCGGCTGAGCCAGAGATCATGCTATGATACCACTTCAATATTCCAAATTAGGAAAATGCTACAACAATGAGAATATCTCAAGATATTCTAATGTTGGAGACCCAACGATATGCAAACACAATAATGGTGTAGAAAAAATAATCAACTCATAGAGACATGAGATAAATCCATAGCCATATTTTTAAGAAATAGCAGTAACAATAGAATACAAGATCTTTGAGGAAATGTTACACAAGATAGGCAATGCTCAATCCTCAAAAGACTAGTACATGGATCATGACAAAACCACTGCTACACAATGTATACCCAGCTATGACAATGCAATTTATAAGTGAAACTACATGCTACATACGTAAAAGACATAGATATATCAATACATGTCCTAGTACAACAATGGGAGTGAAGACCTCAGCTCCCAAAGACTACCTCAAATCAATCCTAGAAGAATTGGAAATAAAATACAAAGTTTGCAAAATGCTGGAGTTGTTGGGTTGCTGCAGCAACTCAGAAATAGAATTGGATGGAGAGGCTGTAGATGATGCCCAAACTTAATATGCCTTCTCCAATGGATCTTTATAGTGAAAGGCTGATCCTTTCAACAAAGACCTTTCTCTCCAATAATCTGCAAGAGGCCCACTTCAAATGTTCCACTCAAAATAACACAGTCACTAGATGGAACTGCACTATAGGGCTAGGGAATGAGTTGGCCTTGATGCCAAAGTCGGCAGTAAGCTCCGAAATGCCTCCAATATGATCTCCCAAAGAGCAGTGAGACTCCTGCTATGAAAAATAGCTGATGGAGGTGGTGTAGTGAACCCTCACTGCAACACCCAGCAACACAGTATTATTCAGCTGAAGAAATAATGTTGTATTGATGGAGGATGCTTGGCCTCAAGCCTAGATGTGAGGAAAATTGGTCCAATCCCTCATGAGGCCTCTCAAGAAGGAGAAGGAATCCTAAATAGGAATTCCTCCTAGCAACTCTTGCTAAACAACCAAGAATGCACAATTGTCTGAATAGACAATGAGACGAATAATGCAAGCTTGAAAAACAATGGTTCCCTTGCCCTCCTTTTAAACAAGTGAAAGCTCTTTCTCCATGGGCACCATACATTAGGTTTTCCTCCACCAAATATCCCTTCCCTCATTCACACTGTGTTGTCTTCTAAAGTAAGCCACTCCTCCTATGGCAGCGCTATTGACTTGGTCAAACCTAACCTTGTCCACTTGCAAATAACCTTGTTCACACATGCAGGTGTGCAAACCAACTCCAAAGATGATCCCCTTTCATACTATGAGGGATTTTATTGAGAATTTAATTATGCATGGGTCTACCTACCCATTTATTCACCTCCTTGGTGAAATTATCAAAAATTAATATTCCAGATTATTGTCAAAATTTTTTGGAATATTACATATAGGGATAGTCGTCTATGTACAATGGAATCTAATCCCAACGAGCAAATAAATAGGGTCAGAACACCTGTTAGACTGCCCCACCTCCCCCTCTAGATAGTAGTCAACCCCACCAGCACATCCTGGGCTCCCTAAGGGTCCCATCCTAGAGCTATATGCGAGGTCAAATTGTCAGGATCTTATCGAAGAAGAGCGAGCACAAAACTATACCATATGCATAGTCATGGTTCAATTGTTGCTTGCATAGAAAAAACTGTCGTTTCAACAATGACAGCATGATATGGGCCCACCCATAGTAGGTCCCACTCAACACACTCTCCACAAGCATCATCAACCCTATAGTGATGTGGTGGAGTGCTTGGTTGCCCAGGATGTGCAACACCACTGTGACCACATCACGGGTCTCTAACATCTCTAGATCCCCGATGGGTATCTGTGTCCCTTTGACATGGAAACCTAGTCAAAAATGGCACTCTACAAACTCCATGATGTGCCACCCTCATGGTAACACTAGATGAGTATTCTCGACCACCCCAAGTGGCAGGGATAAGAAATAAATATATATCCTGGACCGTCAACTCGATCCCGTGCCCCTGCACTATAAAGACCTCATGGTCTGGATCCTAGTAATTAACAATCTGGGCCAACAAGGGCTCTCCAAATCTCATAATATGGTTCTCCACAAACTTCAAAACCCCAAACCTGGTCAATGCAATGCGGACACCTTGATCCTCTCGAATCTCCAAACGTAATGTGTCGAGGTCTCTCTCTCTCCAGTTGATCTGTAATTCTACTATCCAAACATAAAAACCTAGTTCTAAGCCAAAAAAAAGTACAGCAAAATCCCTCTCTGATAGGTCACACTTTTCAGGCCTAATCCTAGGAGAGGTCGCAGTTTTCTTCCCAAAACCTGCTACCCAGGTCACAATTTTTTCCCCCAAAAGTTTGACCCAGCCATGAAGAGGAGCAGGGGTGTGTTCCTGAGTCGTGGGGACCTAAACTGAACTTTCAATCCACTGAAATGAAAAAGTAGGGTTAGGTCTCTTGCCTGCAACTGATGAATCTCGATTCCAACAGTAGGTTTTTTCGCTACGATCGCTACAAGATTTAGGGCCTTCTTTCCTCTCTAAATACACTAGAGCTCCACTTGCAAATGAGTGAATTTGGAGGGAAAATGCCTTATTAAAAGAGAAATCCCTAGTTTTTCTTTCGCCTGCTACGACCAAATCATAGCTCAGTTTGACAAACCGTCTATACCATTGGAAAGCTCTCACTGAGCCCTCAAATCAATATTTGTTAGTTTTTTGTGATTTGATACTTCACCATGACACATTTTTCTCATGAAGGGTCACTTCACCGTTCCTAAAAATCAAATTTCTTCACTTGCAACGCTTGTACTTGGGGCACCACTTTGCCTCCATACTTGTCCATGCTCTTGTTGATTTGCATCGTGAGTAAATATCTTGTAATCATGTTTTTATGGTCCCCATTGGACCTTTTATGGGTGGCAGCATCATCGAGTTGCCCTTTTTTAGAGCATCCCAGTTGAGTCATCATCGCATCCATGGAGTCTATCCCAAGTCCCTTTTTATCCCGATATATTCCTCCATCCTTCATTTCTTGATTCCTCTCTTCTGTTGCACATTATGACCTTTAGTCCTACTATCCCCTATCCCTCATGATATTTTGTTAGTCACTGTTAGGTCATCCATGCCCTTTATTCTCTAATAAGGGAATTCGTTTGTCCACTACTCAGTACCCCCCATTTTACCATCATCCCTGGTGTCAGTATATTAGTCACTCTACTATTTTATCTCATGCCTTAGTTGGGGATCCCTTATTGCCTCATCTATGGCGAACCTCCTTCTGTCGACATCAGATCATTCATTCCAGAAGATAGGTCTAAAGGGCAGTGTAGCTTGGTTCCATCTTCCACTCTTGCTCGGTGCCTCGGATCAAGCAAAGGGACTCCTTAGTCCCCTTTGAATTGATTGCTTCTCAGCTCCAACTCCTTACAACATGATTGAGATCCATATACTTGATGGTTCAGTGATGCAACAGATTGTACCAGTGATTCCCGGCTGTGTGTGACATGTTTTAGACCTCATGAGGGGGTGGCCCTTCAGGAAGACCCCCACATGCCCGGATGACCTCTTAATTACAGGCTTTGATGCAGCTCCATAGATTTGATGATGCCGGCCTCAGCCACTTGCAATGCCTTTTATTTTACATGTATTAGTCAGATTTTTAGAGCCATTTCCTATTTACAAGGGCACATTGGTTGTATTTATGTCTCATGTACTCAGATATTATTATATAAGTCCTAGCTATTGTCCCAGGCACAATATGTATCTGGGATTCATTATCCTGTTTTTCTTGGCTCATTTTTATGCCAACATGTACTATATTGTTCAGTCCCTTGTTTACTGGATGCATTATTTTGTGCACTTTGTCGCAACAGGAATAGGTATGCCTCCTCTGCCACCTATAGCACAGATAATCACTCATAAAAGATACTTGTCGCACCTGTAAGTCTTGCATCCTCAAGTTCTATTCCTCTAGTGCCTTGGTCTACCTTATATTTCTCTCTCTTTGACTTCCCCTTCGGTGTCTAGTGATTGAGTTCTTACAATGTACTTCAGTCATACGATTAGTTCCTAACACTCACATGCTAGGGGGGCAATCTATTACACCATTTTTCCGGTCATCTAACCTGTTACTATTAGATGAACCTAAGTACACCATGTAAGACGAATTTTACCCTAAGTAAAATTGCTTTCATTGTGAAAAATAACTTAGTAAACCTCATTTATTAAGTTGTTTATGGTCTAAACACGAAATGCCATGAGAAAATATTAAATAAATCCACATTTGTTTGATTTTTCTAAAGGAATAATTAGTTAAACAAATTTTTAAATATTCCTGGTCATATTTAATCCAAAACAAGAAAATTAATTAGATAAATTATTATTTATCTTATTATTTTCTACGAATAATTATTTAAACCTTATTTAAATAATATTCCTTGTTAAATTTGACTAAATCACTCATAAATAATTAAATAAATCATTATTTATTTGATTATTACTCAACCACATCCTTAAAATAATAAATAAATCATTTATTTATTTATTATTTAAAAATAAAGGGATTTGACCCAAGTCAAATTCTTTTTCCCTCCAACAAATATAATAAAATATTCCATAAAATTTTGGATCTTGATTTGGTTAATAATATTTTAACTATGCACCAATATCTAGACAAACTTAATATCTTTTTATAAATAGAAGGGATTTTCCATTCATTCACTACCTTTTGTTGCTTAAATATCACTCTGGATCTATACTTTTGGTTTGACTTTGATCCACCATCATTGTCATATTTAGCTACCATTTTTCTTAGGAGCTCCCTTTGAGTTCCATTTTTTGTCTGGGTTTTCTACACCATCAAGAGAGAGGGATTTTAGATCTGAAGTGAAGAGGACTTACAAGAACCCATCCCATTGAGGAGGACTTGTAACATCTTTCTATGTTCTCCTCCCAAGTGTCATAAATACAAAATTTCTTTAAAAAATTCATGTCTTGTCTATTGGATGCATGGAGCAACTCTTGCTTTTATTTACTGCTTAATGTCTTTTAATGCCTAGATCTAGATTTTGCAGCATTTATCTTGGTCAAATAATTGTAGATATAAAGATATTGGCAACTATCTTTGATGTTAGGGTTGTTTTTTATGCGCGGCTAAAGTGAACCTTTTTCGTACACTTGTGATTAGAATTCACACTAGAATATGGTATGGAAGTATTTTTCTAATAATAGCCAATTAATTTTATATATGCATTATTTCCTATTAATCCATTCCCAAGATAAATGCACTACTTGAATAAGTATTATCATTATCTACCCACATAAATATATATGAATGAATGAATTATCTTTTCATGTTTGAATTAATGGATCACAACACCAATCATAATCCATCACTTCCATGCTTTCGTCATGCTATGCCATCAAAATAGGACATCCTGTCATAATAATTTCTCTCCTGCTTTTCTCCCCTTCTTCGGGCATTTCCACCTTATGTACATTTATGACGATTACCGATTTCTGACCTTTTCCTCACATGCATTCATGATTGTTGCAATCTTTCCTCTTTTCTTGAACTCCAAGGCACAGACACCCTTTTCTCATACATTTGTGATTACTAATCTCTGACCTTTGCCTTGAGTGCATTCATGATTGCTGTAATCTCTCTTTTGTACTTAAGCATGTGTATGCCCTTCTCCCTAGGGAGGGGGTGAAAATATCCATAATGAATAAGCATGTTAAATCCTCGCACAACCTCCTTCGGATATGCTGATGGGACTAAGAGATCATTTTATTTATGATATGAGGTTCCATTTTTTATAATATATGTGAAAAAAACACATGCAGATTTTTTTTTAACCAACAGGACCGAAAAACGCAGACAATAGAAGAAATTAGTTTAGATAACACATTAGTCAGTGGAGGGAATTCTCTCCTAAATGAACCTAAAACCTTCCAAATCTTAGAAGCAGCTTGCACCATTGTCCAACAAGTTGGTTGGTTGCCATATCTACACAGAATACAAGGGTTTAGCATAGAGATAACAGTCGAATTCCTACAAAACCTGCCAGAGGGACATACCATACACAGAGGAAGGACTATACTGATCGCTGAGGTCTCCAGACTACCAACAGAAGAAGAAAAATGGATAGAAAAACATGTTCTCCTATAGGAAAAAATCGCATTTTACCAGGACGAAGGCGAACCATTAGAATGAAAATGAAAGGGGATTAACCCTGCATCTTTGCAATAGCCCTGGAAAGAATTGGCATTGTTCATACAAAGATACATCACATGCGATGGACACCATGATGTTGTAAATGCCCGCCAACTTAAACTATTAGCTGTTCTCAAGAAAAAAATTCACTTAAATTTCCTTTTTTTCTAAATTCTGTATTGCACAATATTTTTGTTCAAATTAGAAAAGCCAGAAACCCCCTAGAAGCTGTCAGCCACCATGGGCTGATTAAATTAATCATCGTTCATGAGCTAGAAAAATTCCAAATAACTTGGGAAAACTTCGTTAATCATGCCCTACCTGCCCCTTAAGAAAACCCTGTCAGAGTAGAGATTGAAATCCCTGTAATAAACATACCCGAAAGAGTAAGAGGGAAAAGGGCCCGTGTTTTGAACTCAAAACTAGCGAAGAGGAGATGGTTCGAAAGGATGCAAGTATGACAAGACACCTCTGAACTTCCAGATGAGGTGGGACCATCTCATACACCACCTTCAAGCCCCAAAAATATATCCCTACAAGACTATGAATAAGAAAGGACCCAAGTTCTCGAGAAAATGACAGCATCTCGTGAAATTGGAAGTCCATCTAAATAATATGAGGGGTAAGGGAACCTGTTGAACTAGTCTTCCACTGCTAGTAGCTTTGGCAACAATGAAATTTTAGCTCACCATGACGAATTAACGGCTTCGAGGGTTTCACCCCCCCTCTAATAATGAATGGATGAGTAGGGAGGATGGGATAGAAGGAATAACTGAATCTTGAGGCAATGCATGAGAAACTATTCTATTAGAACAAAATGCAAGCATTGAAACAATCCCCCTAATTCCTGAAGGAAATAATTTTTCACCCAGCTAGGACGTTGATGTATAAATAAACTCTTGGACGCCTGAAAAAACACCATTGCTGATAACATTAGAACTAGCACAACCATTTCTAAAATCGAAGCCACTCCTCCTCCTCCCCCAGCAAAAACTATGGCAAAAGAAAAATTGGCTGAGATTAAGTTTAGGTAAATGAGCAGGAAATGCAAGAGATTGAGAAAAATGATTAAATATCTAAGGAAACAGTTGAAAGAAGAAAACAAGGCTTGGAAGCCTGAGAAGAAATCAACCACGATAGGAACCCAGACAGATTTTGTCACCCAAATGGTAGAGACTGCTGAAATTTCTGTATATATTGGCCTAATGGACAAAGTTGAAGCCTATGTATAGACTAATTTAATAGATATCACAGAAGCTACTGTACAGACTGAGTTAATAAATAAGGCTGAAGCCTCTGTACAAACGGAGTTGATACACACTGTCGAAGCCTCTGTGCAGAATAATCTGGAAGTTACAAAAGATAAGGGGACTCAAACAGAAGTGGCACCTACCTACACTCCCATAATAGAAAAATATACCAATCAGAAGTTGCACAATGAATTAATTCGAGTCCAGCACGGATTGGCCTAGTGTAGAAATGAAGTAGTTCCCTTATAGGAACATTAGAAACTACTCAAGTGGTTTAAAGACCTTTATACAACTGAGGATGAAACATTTTCTCCACTCAGGGAAGAAAGGATAAAAGTAAAGAAAGCATGGGGGCAAGTGGAACAAGCTAAAGGGAAAACTACTATGGTTTTCTCTCTTTACTCAAATGTATTAACTTGCAGGGCACCAACCACTAAGTATGCCCTATTCTTAGAGGAATGGTATTTATTATTGAAATTCAAGGCTGTTAGGTTAGGGAAGCCCACTACTTTTAAAACCATTGAGGAATTTTTCCAGTGTTTTAATGAGCAGAATGAGTAGGTCCAACGTCTTTTCAGTGTATTATATTTACATAGTTTCTTTCTAGAGGAGGACAGGTGTTAGTCTCCTATACCAATAGGTTTCATCTTTCATGATTGTCTTGATTGAACTGTGGAATATGTTCAAACCTTCTTTCTTAAGCAAAGGTGTTCCATATTCTTGAAAAACCAAAAAATCAAAAAATTTAAAAAATGTAAAGAGGGTATACCCTAAAAGAAAGATCAAAGGGTAAGAAAAATAAAATGGTCAAAAAAGAGAAAAGAAATGAACCTCAAAAACCAAAAATACTAAGAAAAATCCAAATGCCACTATTTATTTATTTGTAATAAAGCATCAGGTGCGCCTTGTCAAAATCCCTACACCATGAATAAGTCAAACTGTTTAAACTTGGCACTTATTTCAATTTATGTTATGAGACAGAAAATAAATAGATAAACGGTTTCAATCTTGAGATAAGTAGATAGAGTAGAGATAATAAAGAAGGTGCTCAAGAGTTTAAATAAGACCCTTGGATGCAATAAGTGTAGAATTAGATAGATTTGCCTTGTAAAAGAAAAGAAGATTGAAAAGGGTTTGCAAGTCTAAATGCACCCTAATAAAGAAGAGAAAATGGTAGTAGTAGATAGGGTAGGTAGATGGTGTTACAAAGTTTTATCTGATGAATGATGCCGCTAAATGTTTTTAATCCTTTACTTTCATCACAAATACTGAAGCAGGAAAAACACTGGAAAATCACAGCAAGCAAAGTCAAAATCATTAACTTCCTTCATCACTTTCCCCTTAAAAAGCTTTACTAATTTCCCCCAAAGTACTAAGGTTTTTGGAGATCAAAGGGGCTCAAGGCATTTCCTTGACTTTTGGAGGGACCGGACCCTCGGCCTAATGATCAAAAAGACCTAAGTGCTTGAGATAATTCATCATTATAATCATTCATCTTTAACCTTTTCCTAATTAAAATCTCATTTTGCTTAGGAAAATTATGCAAAATTCCATAAAAATCCCTCAAAATAACTTACTATTCTAAGTTTAAGTGTTGAAGATGAGATATTGCAATTTTACTTCAGAAAATATCACTTTCTTAGATGAGCAAAGTGTTTTGAGTTCCATTGTCCCTTTCTATTTTACTAAATCCCTAGTGAAATGCCCTATCCTAAGTATATAGCTCCTTTTATATAAATATCCAAAAACTCATTTATTATAATGTTTTAACCAAAGTATTTACCTCCCAAATATTCATTAAAACCCGCTTCTACAAGCCCTTTGGTTAAAATATATCGTTATATTATAGTCCCGCCCCTATGATAAGTTAACTACATCGGTTAATTGATCATATAATAAAAAATATATATAAGAAAAAACTTTAAACATATAATTCTATATGTTTAAATGCAAAAAAGGATAAAAACCCGAAGTTTTTTTTTAAAACCAAAACCTTGGAAAGATCCTATGCCACCGTGGCCCATCCACTTGGCATTCCACCCGACTTTTCAACCATCCAATGAAATCCCGCTGCAACCCTTTTTTTCATTATAAATATGGGATTAATTAGTTATCTGAACTAATTAATAACCTTCCATTCACCAATTAAAAGCCTCCCGGGGTGATTAAATTAAACATTAATTGTTTCAAAAACCTGACGGGCCCGCACCTTAAACCTTCGCTTACTCCATGTCCTTGTCCACCGTTGGATCGTCCCTCCGCAGATCGACGCTCCACGTCAATCCCGCTACCCATCCTTTGTCAGAGTTTTAACGCGCGGGGGATTGGTGGTATTTGACCAGTCCTCCGTCCACGTGGCAACGATCCAATGGAATCGCTCCCCCCGTGATCAATACCACCTTTGCCAATAAGCGGTGCGGGGACTAACCGCTTACCGCCCAGCCCCCCTGCCCCACGTCAGCCCGTACCAAAGTGACGTCACTCCTCGAAAAACTAAAAACCCCTCTTTTGACTTTGGAAATAGGCTCAAATTAACGTGTTTTCTCTCCATTTTCATCATTGAGGCATTAATGCTAACTGCTTAGAATTCATTACTGAATCTTTGTTCAATTCGATTTGGCATCGAGAGTGCGGACACGTGTTCAGCATCATCACGCTCTGAAGATTTTGTTAAAGCGGATTTTACTCCAAAACGTCATTTATCTTATATGTCAAACTCAAAGAAAGTTTGTATTCTGATTTTCAGTATGGATGATGATTAAATCTTATCGCTTTGCTGAATCATTTGAGGTTTAAACTATGAGATGTTCCCTTGACTTGCAATTGTGCTAATTTTCATTATTGTCGGCTCATTTTGGCACAGGAAAACGCCGAAGCTTATCCGTCATGATCGGAAGCAAAATGGAAGCTTGGCGTATGAATGACTCGAATACACGAAGAGAATTAGAATATTTTTAGCACGGTGGACAAGACTTCCAAATTAAAGACTTGGTGTTTGTAGCCCCTTCCCATTAGTAGCCATTGGAGATGATTATTAGAGATTGAAATATCGTGGGTTGTGAATCCAATTTTCCGAGATATCTCATCCCTATCAGGTCCTTATTTCAGAAATTGTCAATTCACGACTCATTCCAATATAAGTTGAAACAAAGAGTGATGCACACTGCCGATCAGACCTCCTTTTGTCTTGCTGGTCGATCAATGAGATAGTTAATTTCAACTTGTTCAAACCCTTGACTCCAGTCCCGAAATCCTTCGGATCTGCCATTCTCGATGAAAATTTAAACCTTCAGAATGATCTATTCCGGTCTTTTCAAAAAACCTACAATCTCTGAGACCTGGAATTGATAACAAATTGTTTTGATTTGAGTTACCGTAGAATATGGTTGGACCAACTTAATTTCAATACTAGTTGACAAAATTGTTTACTCCAAATTCTCAGATTTTAAGTCAATATCTTCATTCAACAAACAGTTTGTATACAAAGTCAGAGAGGGATTAGAATGATGAAATGTTCCCAGTGAATGGTAAAAGTGAAATGAGAAATTACAGGGATAGGAAAAGCATAACAGTTAAAGAGTATCAGTGGTTAAAGTGTATCAGGTGAAAGTCAGAGTGAAAGTTAAAATGAAGTTGAAGCGATCAAAAGGTATGAGTAAAAGTAAATCGAGAAGGTAGTAAAAGAGGTAAAGATGAGATCTTTCACTAGTGAAGTTTATACAAGTAGTAAAATGATCAAACAAAAGTAAAAAAGATGAAAAATACAACAAGAAGGAACATTTTTGCAGAGATTGCATATTTTAGTCATAGTTTTGCAGAAACTATTGTGATCAATCCAAGATGAATTTTACAAAACTGAAGGAGGTTTATGTTCTTAAGAGGGCCATCTACAAAAATCTCTCTCACTTTTCTAACATCCATTATGGTTTAGGAAATATTAAACAATGTTGGAAAGCACTTTTTGCAGAAAATTCCTGTTAAGTCATACTTTTGCAGAGAATATTGTGGCCAATAAGAAAAACATATTACAAAACTGAAGGATTTTTTTGTTCCTAAGAGACCCATCTACAAAAACCTATCTCAGTTTTTGGAAATTAAATTCATACTGAGAGATACATGCACATCTTTAGAGGCTATTTTTCAGACTTTGTAAAACTCTGTTTTACACATCGTTTTGCAGAGCCTATTGTGCACAGCTGGAGAGGAATTTTGGGAAAGTGAAAGAGTCTTATCTCACCAACATATTTATATACAATAACCTCTTTCACTTTTTACATATCTATTACGGATTGAGAAATAAAAATATATCATTGGACCCCAATTTTGCAGAATTGTTGGAGCAGAATGCACAAAGAAATGAAGCAGTTAGTGACTTGGATGCCTCATCATCAACTAAGAGTTGGATCAAATTCGAATTCTCCTCTTTGTAATCACCTATCCATACAAAATAGTGCCAAATAGATGCATTAGTTTGAGTGTCCTTTAATTAAGTTCTATTTATGTAAAATAGTTGGAGAGATTTGTGAACCAATTTTGATATTTGTTTCAAGATATTTTAGTTTAGAATTTGTATAAATACTCCACTCTTGGAAGAATTTAGGGTGGATTCTATTACTCTGTTGTAACATTGAAATTTTCAGAATAAAAGAATTTTGGAGAAATTTATTCGTGGCTTACTGGATGACGATTTAAAGCACTGGACTTGTTGCAGGATTCATGTGTTGGACTACAGTTCAATAAGTTTTTCTACCCTTTTGTCTGAAATGTTATATTAGTTTATAATATCATCATATCCATTTCTAAATAATTTACATAAAGGATTGAATCAGAATTTTCTTAATTGTACTCTGATTTCAAATGTGGTTGTTCTTAATGTTTTCTTCTAAATTAGTTATAAGCATGAATTCTTAAATGCTATTGCTTTGCTAATTTAAACATTGTTGATTACTATAATAAAGAATTCTTCATTGCTCTTTGTTTGTAGTCATCTCATTTCTTTCTTTTGAACATGGTGAAAGATTCTTAGCTGCCTTTCATCCCTTCAAGATCATCCCATCCACTTTAAATTTTAAGGATTGTTCTCGGTCCAGCTATCTTGCCCTGTAATACCATCTTGTGTTTAGAATAGAAATCGTTAAAGCCATCTTGGCTCATAGCCCAATGGGTAGAAAACCTTCAACCACCCTTGGTTGTGGATTCCTGACATAACAAACTCTTGGATCACCTTCGCCTAAAACCTTCTAAGAACAAAGATAAATTATAAGAGAGAGCCTCTCACGGATCTTGATTAATGGGTCTGCATCTAACTTCGCATCTAAAGGTTGGTTGTGGTTACCTTAGGGTATACTTTCCTCTTACACAACTAGATCTTGGTGATAACATAGTGGCGACCATCTTGGGGAACTAACCAATTTTTATTGATACTATTGTTTGATTTACAAGCTATAGACAGAGTCTGAAGATCAGCCAGGTAGCCTTTGAAATTGTTTTTGCTCTGCAATTGCAAAAGTAAATAAATGCTGCTTCAGTCTATCTCTGATTGTGGATTCCACCATTTCTCAAAAAAAACTCTTGGATCTATAACTAGCCTAAAAACTTCTAAGAACAAAGATAAATCATAAAGAGAGAGCCCTCTCTGGATGCAGATTGGCTAGATTCTGCATCTAAAAGGTTGGTTTGTGGTTACCTCGGGTATACTTTCCTCTTACACAACTTCTAGAAAAACCTGAGTGATAACATAGTGGCGACCATACTGGGGATCTGAATCATTTTATTGATACTATTGTTTGATTTATAAGCTATAGACAGAGTCTGAAGATCAGCCAGGTAGCCTTTGAAATTGCTTTTGCTCTGCAATTGCAAAAGTAAATAAATGCTGCTTCAGTCTATCTCTGATTTAGCTTATATATTGAATCTTAGTTTCAAAATATTCAATCAGATTCTCTAGTTTAACAGATCTTTGAGAAAATTTTAATCACACATCATTATTTCTTAAAGAATTTGTAGAAGTTGTATTTATTCTTTCAATTAAAATCAAAAATTCAAAAAATACATAGTCTAGGAAAACTGGCTTCAGAAAGGATTCGACATACTAGGTCAAACCCTGACCCCAATCCGCCACCAATATTTGAAAATCCAAATCTGATTCCTAGAATTATTAGAAGACAAGGAAGTCAAGAAAGTTCTGAAAGAGGATGTCAAGAAAGTTCAAGAAGTTCTAGACCACTTTCTAGATCTGCTTCTTGTCTTGTGAAAATTATATATATTGATGACATTCCTTTTGATGCACGATTTGAAACATCTTTATTTGTGAATTTTTCTGAAACTGAATTATCCAGATTAGTTCCAGATCCATTGTTCTTTGAAGATTTGCAATACAGATTTGTTTCTCATCATCTTGACAGAGAATTACATAACTCTATTCAGTCTAAACAAACCTTTGAAGAAAGTTCAATCATCTTTGTAATTACTGAAGCATCTCCAAGTTCAGTTACTGTTTCTCAAGCTTTTCAAACACCTGTCATCCCTTCTACTCCTTCATCTCCTCCTGCCAGACCATCAACTCCTATAACCCCACTTTATCTTCCAATGGCTAATCGATATGCCCCTTTACAGTTACCAGCCAACCCTCCAGCTTTACCTCAAGATTATCAAAGTAAGATCACACCTTTTGATGGATCAGGTACTTACACAGCTCAACAACATACCAAAAGGATGACTGATTACTTTGAGTTTTATGAGATTGATACTGATAATATCCGAATGAGAATTTTCGTTCAGAGTCTTACTGGAGAAGTTAGAACTTGGTTTAGGGCTCTTGCCCCGAACAATATTGCTGATTTAGAAGCTTTGTATAGAGCATTTTTGAATAGATGGGAGAAGAAAAAGGATCCTCTTCAGATCCTATCAGAATTTGAGAAATTAAGAAGAAGACCTAATGAAACCGTACAAGATTACATCATAAGATTCAATGAAGCATATAATGCAGTTCCTCAAAACCTAAGACCCCCACCTGACTCTGTATTGGTTAAATTTCCAGACGGTTTTGATTCTGACATAGCTTATTCCCTCAGGGAAAGGGCTCCTCAAACGCTAGAGGAAATGCAAAGCATAGTGGTGAGTGTAAAAGCAAATCTGATAGAAAAACGAGCCAGAGCTATGGCAGAAAGAAGAATGCCTATGAATGAAGAACCTTCAGCTTTTGAAAAGAAGCTGGATGTAATCATTAAAGGTATGGAAAGATTAGGAGACAGAGTGGAAACCATTGAAAGAAAGTCTTCTAGTGACAATCAGAATGTTGCAAGAAACCCAAACTTTAGGAGGAATCTGAATCAAAATAGTGGAAAGAATGTTCCTGACCAGAACATTAGACCACCTTTCCAAGAAAACTTTGTTGAAGGTTCAACTTCCGAAGAACCTACAGAAGATGTAGAAATAAACAATGTAACTGATGACAAAAATGAACCAGAAGTCTTCCTATCCCAGGATGATCAAGAGACTCACATCCTTGAAACATTCCAAACTCATTCAGGTGAGACTTTTGATTTCAAAGAAGGCTATGACACAGCAATTTATGAGGTTCATAAATAGTACAACTTGAGAAGTAGACGAATTGATGTACCAGAGAATAGAAAACAGAAAACTGCAAAACAAAATGTCAAAGGTAAAGTCAACCTTCCCCCTGTACAAAACAGTCCCCAAGTACAAATTCTGCCTAGGATAACTCCCAACCCTTCAAATCCAATAATTGAAGATGTCTCTGACAACCAACCAAACAATAAACAACAATCTAATACTTTTCCTCCTATGGGAAACGTAGAAGAATCAGTAGATATTAGTCCAGAAACATATTCAAAACAAAACTTCATTCATGAAAAAGAGAAAAACATTGAAGACCCAAAAAACAGAGAAAACCCAACTGTGCAAAACACTAAAACTCAAACAGAAAAACCTTTCAATCTAGAGGCTGAAATAGGAAAACTAAAGATAGTTGTTCCTTTATCAGAATTGGCTAAACATGATGTCTATAGAAGTCAGATTACCAAGTCCCTAAATATTAACATTACTGGATTGGATGATTCGGTAAATATTCTTGACGATCAACCCAAACTTCTTTTTGGCCCCGAGGTTAATGGCAAACCAGAAAGTGGAGGAACTCCTCCATTTTATGTAAGCATGAATGTTCATGACAAGATACTCCATAATGCAATGCTTGATTCTGGAGCATCTCACAATTTGATGCCAAAAGCAGTAATGGAAAGATTGAATCTAGATATTACCAGACCATACAAAGATTTGTTTTCATTTGATTCTAGTCAGGTAAAATGTTTAGGTTTGATTAAAGATTTGTGTGTAACTTTGGTACAATACCCTGCTAAGTCTGTCTTAATGGACATAGTAGTGGCTGATATTCCACCTAAATATGGTATGTTATTGTCTAGATCTTGGGGTGCTAAACTTGGAGGGTCTATTCAACTAGACATGTCATATGCAACTATTTCAGTATTTGGTCAGCCTAAAAGGTTATATAGAGAAACCCTGATGAAGTACTTAGTCAGTAGCCATGAGAAGCCTGAAAACTTCCATGTTTACTCTGTACATTCTGATATGGATTCTTTTATTTTATACAATGCTGAGTTAGATCTTCCTACTGAAATAGAAGCTCCAGAATTGGAAACCATAAACAAAACCACTGTTAAAATTGAAGAAATCTCTGAAAACAAAGAAACTCCAGATGATCAAGAAATACCTGAAGAAACTAAACAACTAGCTCCTATCAAAAAACACTTTAAAACGATTGATGAGGGTTATGAACATGAAATTCTGTGGCATTTAGAGTTTGATGGCTCAGTAAACGGACTAGGGGCAGGAGCTGGGATTTGGTTACATAATGTTGAGAACAATTATGCAGAAGGTCATGCTTATAGGTTAAATTTCAAATGCACTAACAACATGGCAGAGTATGAAGCTCTTTTATTAGGGCTTAAACATGTCAAGAAGTTAGGAGCTATTAGGGTATCAATCATAGGAGACTCCGAACTAATCATTCAACAGATTAAAGGAGAATGTTCAACAAAAGACATGAGACTGAAACAATACAGAGAGACAGTTGTGGAAATTCTCAACACATTTTTACAAGCTCAACTTGCCAAGATTCCCAGGAAACAAAATTTGCATGCTCACAGCCTCGCCATGTTTGCTAGCACATGCAAGTTACCTTTTGACCCTAATCATCAGTTTTCAGCTGAGATTAGGCATAGGCCTGCTATACCAGACAATCTTTTGAATTGGCAAGTATTTGTTAATAACAATCAAATCAATAATTTTTTGACACTTCAAAATGAGTTTTCTAACTGCAATATAGATGAGGACATAACTATTCATGAATCTGATCAAGAAAAAGAAAAAAAAATAGAAATTTCAAGAGAAAATGCAATGCATATGCTGCATCCAACCACATTCACAGAAAAGGACATGCAAAATTTGAAACACATGGAATCTAATGAGATCATAGAAGATGAGACAGAAATCATCAATTTAAAAGATAATCATTTGCCCAAAGGATTAACTCCTTTGGAAGATCTGTTTGACTCAAATGATATTCCATTTAGACCTAAAATGGAACGTGTTAAGGCTGATATGGAAGAATGCAACTTAGGGACCCCAGAAAATCCTAAAATGGTTAAGTTGTCCAAATCTCTTCCACAAGATCAAAGGGCTAAATATATTGAACTATTGACAGAATTCCAGGATGTTTTTGCCTGGAGTTATGAAGATCTGAAATCTTATGATACATCCATCATTCAACACACTATACCTTTGAAACCAGACCAGAAACCTTTTAAACAAAAGATTAGAAGAATAAATCTAGTTTTATTACCCTCAATTGAAAAGGAAATCAAAAGAATGTTTGAAGCAGGGATTATAGCTTCTATCAGATTCTCAGAGTGGGTTTCTAACCTGGTACCAACAAGAAAGAAGACAGGAGAAATTAGACTGTGTGTCGACTTAAGAAATTTGAATAAAGTTTCTTTAAAAGACAACTATCCTCTGCCGAAAATGGACCACATTCTGCAAAGGGTAGTAGGATCTTCTAGGATATCTCTATTGGATGGATTTTCAGGGTACAACCAGATTCTGGTTCATCCTGATGATCAGGATAAAACAGCATTCACTACACCATGGGGTACGTTTAAATATGTCAAAATGCCATTTGGGATCAAGAATGCAGGAGATACATTTCAAAGAGCAATGGATATTTCCTTTGCTAAAGAAATACATGATTTTCTGGTTATTTATCTAGATGATTTAACTGTTTTTTCTAAAACAGATAAAGAACATTTAGATCATTTAAGGCAAGTATTTATAAAGTGCAGAAAATATGGGATTTCTTTAAACCCGAAAAAGTCATTATTTGGTTTGGAAGAAGGAAAGTTCTTAGGGCACATCATTTCTAAAGATGGCATTAGGATTGATCCAGAAAGAATTCAAGCAATTTTTCAAATACCCCACCCCAGAAACATAAAAGAATTGCAAGCATTCATAGGAAAGATTAATTTCTTAAGAAGGTTTATTTCTAGTTTAGCAGAGTTACTTAGATTATTAACTAACATGTTGAGGAAATATTTAAGCATTGACTGGACTGTAGAAGCCAAACAATCATTTGAGAAAATTAAAATGGCTTTAACAAGGACACCAGTTCTGACCAGTCCTAAATTTGATAGAGATTTTATTATATTTTCATTTGCTTCTGAACATACTGTTGCAGCTGTTTTACTTCAAAAATATGACCAAGGGTGTGAAAAGCCAATAGCATTTTTTAGTGAAGCACTAAGGGACGCATCTCTAAAATACAATATTATGGAAAAACAGGCTTTTGCATTAGTAAAAGCAATTAAAGATTTCAGAGTTTACATATTATATTCTCATGTGATAGCTTATGTGCCTAATGCAGTAGTTAAAGATATTTTGACTCAAGATGGCATTGAAGGTAAACGAGGTAAGTGGATAGCTACCATTTTAGAATATGACATTGAGATTAAACCAAAAAAACTCATAAAAGTTCAAGTTTTGGCACAACTTATGACTGAAACTAATTGCCAAGCCTTAGACATTAACGAACTGGATGACAATCAGGAGATGGCGACTCCACAGATCAGTCAAGCTTTCTTAGATTCACCCTGGTACACTGATATAATTCATGTTTTATTAAACCTGCAAGCTCCTCCAGGGTTGTCCAGAACCAAAAGAAGATTTTTAAAAATGACATCTTTGAAATATTGTATTTTAGATAGCACTCTATTTTGGAAAAACCATGAAGGAATCTTGTTGAATTGTCTCTTAAAAGATGAAGCTGATAAAATTCTTAATGAATTTCATGCAGGGGATTGTGGAGGACATCTCTACTGGAAATCAACTGCAGACAAAATCTTAAGAGCTGGTTTCTACTGGCCAACTTTATTTTCTGATGTTAGGAAATTTGTAACAACTTGTCATAAATGTCAGATATTTGAAGGTAAAAGAAAGTTGTTACCTTTGCCTTTAAAACCAATTTCCACAGAAAGACCTTTTCAACAATGGGGGTTAGATTTTATTGGAGAAATTCACCCCCCTTCTTCAGGGCAACACAGATGGATTTTAACTGCCACAGACTACTTCACTAAATGGATTGAAGCCATCCCATGTAGACAGTCCAATGATTCTGTGATTATAGGGTTTTTAGAAACCAACATACTTTCAAGATTTGGCTGTCCAGAAAAGATTATAACAGACAATGCTGCTGCATTTAAATCAAAGAAAATGATTAGTTTTTGCCATAAATATCATATTACTTTAGGCCATTCAATAGCCTATTACCCCCAGGGTAATGGACTAGCAGAATCCTCTAATAAAAGCCTGATCAATATCATTAAGAAATTGTTGGAAGAAAATAAAAAGAACTGGCACAAGAAACTGACCAATGCATTGTGGGAAGAGAGACTTACAACTAAGAAATCAATTGGGACTAGTCCATATGAGTTAGTTTATGGCCTGGAAGCAAGATTCCCATCATCTTTAGGAATTCCTGTTATGAAATTACTTCAGGAGGCTCAAGTGGAGCCAAATGACATTCAAAGAAGAATTAATCAAACAATCCACCTGCAACAAACCCGGGAAGAGGTATACCAAAGATCACAAGTCTTGCAGGAAAAGCTAAAGAAAATGTTTGATAAAAGGACTAAAGCAGAAGATTTTCAACTAGGTGATAAAGTCCTAAGATGGGATTCTAGAAGAGAAGAAAAAGGGAAACATGGAAAGTTTGATTTCTTGTGGAAAGGGCCTTATATCATTCATGCCTTGCAAGGAAACAACACTTACTTTTTGAAGGAGTTGGACAATTTAGAAGTTGAAGAAGGACCAGTCAATGGTCGAATGCTCAAGCATTATTTTGATCCCATTTACTAGAATGTTTTGATTTTTCTAACTTGTACATAATATATCCTTTTTTAATGCAGTTTGGATTGGATGGTGACTTCTTGAAGTTGAAGCCCGAAGTGAAGGCCCTAAGCTTCAAAAGTTTCACTATCATATGTACAATAAAGCTACCAGAAGAAGGAGATTTCATGATTCAGTTTAAGGCATTTTGAGGAATCTGACCTGCTGTTCTTGACTTTTCACAAGGAAAAGCCATCCCCAAGTGGAGCCAGTGTTAGACTCCTATACCAATAGGTGTCATTTTTCATGATTGTCTTGATTGAACTATGGAATATGTTCAAACCTTTTTCTTGAGCAAAGGTGTTCCATATTCTTGAAAAACCAAAAAATCAAAAAATTTAAAAAAATGTAAAGAGGGTATACCCTAAAAGAAAAATCAAAGGGTAAGAAAAATAAAATGGTCAAAAAAGAGAAATAAATGAACCCCAAGCAAAAATAGACCAAGGAAAGTGTGCAAATCCAAATGCCACTACTATTTCATTTTTTGTAATAAAGTAACTGTGTGCAGCTTGTCAAAACCTTTGCCACAATTCATGAATAAGTCAAACTGTTTAAACTTGGCTTACTCATATTTCAATTTTATGTTGTAGACTAGAGAATAAATATCTGACCAAACAGTTTAATCTTGGCAGATAAGTAGATAGGTAGAGTTAATAAAAGGTGCTCAACAGTTTAATCTGAGCCCTCGGATGCAATAAGTGTAGAATTAGATAGATTTGCCTTGTAAAAGAAAAGAAGATTGAAAAGGGTTTGCAAGTCTAAATGCACCCTAATAAAGAAGAGAAAATGGTAGTAGTAGATAGGGTAGGTAGATGGTGTTACAAAGTTTTATCTGATGAATGATGCCGCTAAATGTTTTTAATCCTTTACTTTCATCACAAATACTGAAGCAGGAAAAACACTGGAAAATCACAGCAAGCAAAGTCAAAATCATTAACTTCCTTCATCACTTTCCCCTTAAAAAGCTTTACTAATTTCCCCCAAAGTACTAAGGTTTTTGGAGATCAAAGGGGCTCAAGGCATTTCCTTGACTTTTGGAGGGACCGGACCCTCGGCCTAATGATCAAGAAGACCTAAGTGCTTGAGATAATTCATCATTATAATCATTCATCTTTAACCTTTTCCTAAGTAAAATCTCATTTTGCTTAGGAAAATTATGCAAAATTCCATAAAAATCCATCAAAATAACTTACTATTCTAAGTTTAAGTGTTGAAGATGAGATATTGCAATTTTACTTCAGAAAATATCACTTTCTTAGATGAGCAAAGTGTTTTGAGTTCCATTGTCCCTTTCTCATATTAATGTTTAACTCTATTTTACTAAATCCCTAGTGAAATGCCCTATCCTAAGTATATATCTCCTTTTATATAAATATCCGAAAACCCATTTATTATAATGTTTTAACCAAAGTATTTACCTCCCAAATATTCATTAAAACCCGCTTCTACAAGCCCTTTGGTTAAAATATATCGTTATATTATAGTCCCGCCCCTATGATAAGTTAACTACATCGGTTAATTGATCATATAATAAAAAATATATATAAGAAAAAAATTTAAACATATAATTCTATATGTTTAAATGCAAAAAAGGATAAAAACCCGAAGTTTGTTTTTAAAACCAAAACCTTGGAAAGATCCTATGCCACCGTGGCCCATCCACTTGGCATTCCACCCGACTTTTCAACCATCCAATGAAATCCTGCCACAACCCTTTTTTCATTATAAATATGGTATTAATTAGTTATCTGAACTAATTAATAACCTTCCATTCACCAATTAAAAGCCTCCCGGGGTGATTAAATTAAACATTAATTGTTTCAAAAACCCAACGGGCCCGCACCTTAAACCTTCGCTTACTAAATGTCCTTTTCCACCGTTGGATCGTCCCTCCGCAGATCAACGCTCCACGTCAATCCCGCTACCCATCCTTTGTCAGAGTTTTAACGCGCGGGGGATTGGTGGTATTTGACCAGTCCTCCGTCCACGTGGCAACGATCCAATGGAATCGCTCCCCCCGCGATCAATACCACCTTTGCCAATAAGCGGTGCGGGGACTAATCGCTTACCGCCCGGCCCCCCTGCCCCACGTCAGCCCGTACCAAAGTGACGTCACTCCTCGAAAAACTAAAAACCCCTTTTTTGACTTTGGAAATAAAACAAATTCGCGTGTTTTTATGTCATTTTCATCATTTGAACGCGACTATGCTTTCCGCTACGAATTTCAAATTTCCACTGAAATCCACTGTTCAATTCGATTTCGCTCCAGAATTCCGCCAGACCTGTGTTCAAGCATCATCCTGCTACCGCCTGATACCTGTTAAAAGCCATTTTTCCTCCAAGAATAGGTATTTATCTTATAGCGCTCAGAAACTCCAAAAGAAAGTCTGTTTTCCTCGTTTTCCACTGGATTAGTGATTAAATCTTATCACTGAGATCATTCCCTGAGGTTTTAAAACTATGAATTGTTCCCTTGAAACTGCAATTGTGCTAATTTCCTTCATTTGAATTGAAATCGCGCTCGACCTATGAAGAAAACCCAGAAACCTCCGTCTTGAATCCACAAGAACCAAAATGGAAGCCCCGGCAGCCTTGAATGTGACTCCATTGAATGCCCCCCACAGAGAATTAGAATATTTTCCTTTAGTGGACAAGGACTTCCAAATTAAAGACTTAGTGTTTGATGAAAGCCCCCTTCAAAGTTATTGTCGCTGCAGAGATGATTATTCGAAGGGATTGGATGTCATTGGGTTGTGGGAATCCAATTTCCCGAGATATCTCATCCCCTCAGTCCTTATTTTCCCAGAAATTATCCATTACTGTCATTCCAACTATGATTCGACTCAAAGGGCAGTACTTTCTTCTGATCAGAGTATCCTTTTCCCCATTACTGCTCAGTCAATCAATGAGATGATTCAATTTCAACTTGGTCAAGCCTTGACTCCCCGTCCATAGGAGATATGCTTGAGAAATCTACCAATTTATCTCATGAAGAGTTAAACCTTCACAGACTGATCTCATTCCACAGGTCTTTCAAAAAACCTACAGTCACCTCCCTACAGACCTGGATTTCATTAACAAATTGTTTGATTTTAGTAGGTTACCATCAGAATATGGATTTGGACCAACAATTTCAATACTAGTTGACAAAATTGTTTGCTCCAAATTCTCAGATTTTAATTCAATATCTTCATTCAACAAATAGTTTGTATACAAAGTCAGAGAGAGATTATAATGATGAAATGTGCACAGTGAATGGTAAAAGTGAAATGAGAAATTACAGGGATAGTAAAAGCATAACAGTTAAAGAGTATCAGTGGTTAAAGTGTATCAGGTAAAAGTCAAAGTGTAAGTTAAAATGAAGTTACAGAGCTGTCAAAGGTAAACAGTAAAAGTAAATACAGAAGGTAGTAAAAGGGTAAAAATAGATGAGAATACTTTCACCAATAGTGAGTTTTTTCTAAAGTGAAAGTAAAATAGTCAAAAGAGCAAGAAAGTAAAAAGATGAAAAAACATAACAAGAAGGAACATTTTTGCAGAAATTGCATATTTTAGTCATCGTTTTGCAGAAACTATTGTGATCAATACAATATGAATTTTACAAAACTGAAGGAGGTTTATGTTCTTAAGAGGTCCATCTACAAAAATGTCTCTCACTTTTCTAACAACCATTATGGTTTTGGAAATATTAAACAATGTTGGAAAGCACTTTTTGCAGAAAATTCGTGTTAAGTCATAATTTTGAAGAGAATATTGTGGCCAATAAGAAATACATCTTACAAAACTGAAGGATTTTTTTGTTCCTAAGAGACCCATCTACAAAAACCTATCTCAGTTTTTGGAAATTGAATTCATACTGAGAGATACATGCACATCTTTAGAGGCTATTGTTCAGACTCTGTAAAACTCTGTTTTACACATATTGTTACAGAGCCTATTGTGCACATCTGGAGAGGAATTTTAGGAAAGTGAAAGAGGTTTATCTCACCAACATATTTATATACAATAACCTCTTTCAGTTTTTACATATCTATTTCGGATTGAGAAATACAAATATATCATTGGACCCCAATTTTGCAGAATTGTTGGAGCAGAATGCACAAAGAAAGGAAGCAGTTAGTGACTTGGATGCCTCATCATCAACTAAGAGTTGGATCAAATTCGAATTCTCCTCTTTGTCATCACCTATCCATATAAAATAGTGCCAAATATATGCATTAGTTTGAGTGTCCTTTAATTAAGTTCTATTTATGTAAAATAGTTGGAGATATTTGTGAACCAATTTTGATATCTGTTTCAAGATATTTCAGTTTAGAATTTGTATAAATACTCCACTCTTGGAAGCATTTAGGGTGGATTCTATTACTCTGTTGTAACGTTGAGATTTTCGGAATAAAAGAATTTTGGAGAAATTTATTCGTGGCTTACTGGATGACGATTTAAAGCACTGGACTTGTTGCAGGATTCATGTGTTGGACTACAGTTCAATAAGTTTTTCTACCCTTTTGTCTGAAATGTTATATTAGTTTATAATATCATCATATCCATTTCTGAATAATTTACATAAGGGATTGAATCAGAATTTGCTTAATTGTACTCTGATTTCAAATGTGGTTGTTCTTAATGTTTTCTTCTAAATTAGTTATAAGCATGAATTCTTAAATGCTCTTGCTTTACTAATTTAAACATTGTTGATTACTATAATAAAGAATTCTTCATTGCTCTTTGTTTGTAGTCATCTCATTTCTTTCTTTTTGAACATGGTGAAAGATTCTTAGCTGCCTTTCATCCCTTCAAAACCATCCCATCCACTTTAAATTTTAAGGATTGTTCTTTGTCTAGCTATCTTGCCCTGTAAAGCCATCTTGTGTGTAGAATAGAAATCCAGTAAAGCCATCCTTTGACTCCATAGCCCAATGGACTGAAAACCTTCAACCTTGCCCTTAGTTTGTGGATTCCACCATTTTCCAAAACAAACTCTTGGATCTATAACTAGCCTAAAACCTTCTAAGAACAAAGATAAATTATAAAGAGAGAGCCCTCTCTGGATGCAGATTGGCTAGATTCTGCATCTAAAAGGTTGGTTTGTGGTTACCTTGGGTATACTTTCCTCTTACACAACTTCTAGGAAAACCTGAGTGATAACAACAGGGACAGTAATCCCAGTCCCTTAATAGGGGGACATTCAGTTCCAAGCCTTCCTATCTTTTGCTAAAAACCAAACTTGGTGGGCTCAAGCCTACAACACTTTTTAGATAAGAAAGCATGGCCTAGACCTATGGGTCATAGGGGAACCTACTAAACCTATGTACCTATTTACCCAACATAAGAAATTCATGCAGCAGAAGGGAGTGATATCCAAATTTGGGCCGATTCATAGAGATATTGTGCAAAATGGGAAAACATACTTCCAACACACTCATGAAGAAGAATTAGAGGTAGCCAAGAAAAAATGGCTAGCCTCTACAAATAGTGTGAAGAAAAGAGAGCCATTTGGTTATCGGAACTTCAAAGTTGCTGCCTCCAAGTTCCTTATGTACAACAACCTAATTTTGAACATGGGTCCTACCTTGATAGGATGCAGATACAAATGCCCCCTCATCTGGTACCCCCATGAAGACTATCATCATGACTATGAGCTACCAAAGGGGCACAACAACGCAACATTTGCAAAGATCAAGCAGATGCATGGATTCAAACTTTATAGAGAAGAGGTATACCATACATATTATTTAACCCAACTATACCTCAACCATTGTTTTGCATGAGGACCTGCAAAAAGGTAAGAAGGGGAGTATGTTGGGCCAAGAAAAAGGTATTTTTCACCCACATCATTGTCACGATTTTTCATGCACTTTTATATATTTTCCCTTCATATTAGAAATAAAGTAAAGGGAAATTATAAAAAATTAAGGTAGAATGGGTTAGTAACAAAAGGAGTGTTCAATAATGTCAAAATTGATTTGTCACTGCCTTTATTAACAGAGAAGAAAAATAGCCAAACTACTGAATGGATGATCGAAAGACAGCAGGCAAGGGCGATGGACAAAATCATATCGGCTCTTACGAATCGACGAAAGATGGAAAATTACGGCCACACTTGGACTACTCAATCGAAAACCATGAAGCATCAGGTTTCCATAATGGGAAATATCCTTTACTACCCCTGAATTTGCCTTAAATCTATAAAAGGCTGAAGAATGAATGAGAAAAATAGTTCCTGTAATTTAATCTTTCTGTAATAAACATATTCGGATAGAATCATCAAGTTTTGTACTAATGTGTTACTCGATGGATTAATGAAGAATTTGAAATTTTTGGAATAGACAACTTCTGAATATTCCTTTGTAGTAGGCTTCTAGTGGCCTTGGACCCAACCCTAGGGGTTCTTCTGCTACTTCTGTGCTTTATTTTCAGAATTTGTGTTTCAAGTTATCCATTACATTTCAATCTATCCATTTCGTTTCACAATACATAGTTGAATTGGTTAATTGCGAGCAAGAAATGTTATATCTTCCTCTTTACTAAACTAGTTCACCATTCCTATTCTTTTATCTAAATTCAATGCTTTTATAATTGTTACATTAGCTACAATATGATTGTTGTTCAATTTTGCATATTTTTGATGTTTGATCTTTCCATCATTATTGTGAGAGTTTGATTAATATTTAATTCAGAAGGATGTTATGAGTTGACTAAAAGAGAATTCCATGGTAAAATCTAGACTAATTAATTTTTGTTCAATTTTATTAGACTTGTTGTTCAATAGATTAAAGTTTTTGTTCAATTCATCATAACGTGTTGTTCAATTACAACTTATTCTTTTCAGTCTTACGTAGTTGATTCTCCATAGGCTTAGAACAAAGTTAGTTCCCTTGAAGAGTCTGAAGCATTTCATAATTCACTCCCAAGTTGCTTTGATTGAACTTCGAGAATTAGATGACCTTCATTATGATAATACAACATAATTAAACTCCAATGTCACTTGCATATATTTTGCTACAATCTTGAAATAAAAAGACGTGCCCTGGGTTGATAATTAATGAAGAGCATTGAGGTTACCTTTGAACAACCATCTTTATGACCCAACAGTAGTAGATCTCATTAGATAAAATAGTTTGTAGAGAGTGTGTTATAAAGATATCGTCCAACTTCATAAGGCTTTGTGGCCTTTACAATTTGAATATGATGATATAAAAATCAAAATGTAGTCCTAAACAACTATTAGCTATCAATGATGATGATTATCATAGCATAATATAATGTGATCCACTTGGTGCAATAGTCATCTGATCTGGCTTGGAACCCCAACCATGTGCCTCTATGATCCAGTGGATTAAATTTATGCTGAAAATTAAAAGTTCTCAAAATATAATTAAACTAGTATTATTGCGTAGATCTCATCATTTTGAATCAGGTAAATCATTTCGTGAAAGCCTAATTTTGTATGCTCCCGCAATCATGATCTCTTTTTTTGGGTAAAGAACAATTTTTTTTTTTTTTGGATGTAACGGCCTGCCTAGTTAGTAGTCCATAGTGCTAACTGGACCTTGATTGTAAATGGTTGGGTTGACTTTATTGCCCTACTGTAGTTCTCCACTTATCACTTTCGAATGGTTTTGTTATGACATGTTTCTATTGTTTGTTGGTCAGAAAAACCAGGGAACACCATGTGGGCCAACTAGAGGTCACCACATGCTACCCTAGTGGCCAACCAAAATTTTGGTGTTGGTGGAAAGCACTCCAACGGAATTGAACACAAAAACTTCAAGAAACAAGAAATGACTTAACTTATAGAGTCTAAAGATTTTATTTGAAGGATATTCTTGGCGTGTTTAGGGGCATGTGGGGGCTAGCCCCAACCTTGGTCACCGTGCCCACGAGAAATAAGGGGTGGGATAAGGGGCCAAAGCTTAGCTCGACCCCATGATTTATAATTAACATATGTTTTCCATAAGAAACATTGGGTGAATTAAGTATCACATGATTTGCACCAGTAATTGGAGGAAAAGTTGCTCCGTTAGTGCTTTTTGGGGCGAATATGTAGGGAGGTTTGTAGGCAGTATGAATTTGTAGGACAAATAACTGAAGAACATGGGATGATCACAAATTATTCATTTTTTATCCCTTTTGTTACACCATTTTTTGGTCATCTAACCTATTATCATTAGATGGACCCAAGTACATCATGTAAGACCAATTTTACTCCAAGTAAAATTTCTTTCACTATGAAAATAACTTAGTAAATCACCTTTATTAAGTTTTTTGTGGTATAAACAGGAAACCCCATAGGGAAATATTAAAAAAATATATATATTTTTGATTTTCCTCAAGAAATAATTAGTTAAACAGTAGTTTAATTAATATTTCTGGTTATATTTAACCCAAAACTAAATTAGATAAATCATTATTTATCTTATTATTTTCTAAATAATAATTGTTTAAATCTTATTTAAACAATATTCTTTGTTAAATATGACTAATTCACACTTAAATAATTAGATAAATCATTATTTATTTGATTATTACTCAACCATATCCTTAAAATGATAAATAAATCATTTATTTATTTATTATTATTTAATCACATCCTTAAAATGATAAATAAATTATTTATTTATTTATTTATACTAGATAGATCAGACTAAGTTTAAATCTTTTCCCATGTCAACATAGTAAAATATTCCATATAAAAGTTGATCACATCATTAAAATAATATTTTAACTATGGGCATCGTGATTAGACTAACTCAATATTTTGTTATAAATAGAAAGGTTTTCCCATTCATTTGTCACCTTTTGTTGCCTAAAGATCACTCTGGATCTCAACTCTTGGTTTGGCTATTGATCCATTATCATAGCCATATTTTTCCATTTTTTTCTGGGTTTTCTACACCATCAAGAGAGAGGAATTATAAATATGAAGTGCTTAGGACTCACAAGAACCCATCCCATTGAGGAGAACAGGGAACACCCTCTTGTGTTTTCCTCCCAGGTGCCATTAATAAAAATTTCATTGGATATATTCTTCTCTTATCTATTGGATCTATGGAGTAAATCTTATTTTTATACTGTTTAATGTCTTCTAATGCATAGATCTAGATTTTTGCAGTATTTTTCTTGATCATCTAACTGCAGATCTAAAGATATTAGCAATAATTTCTATTCTTAGGGACGTTTGTTATACGTAGCTAAAGTGGTCTTTTTCTGTACAACTCGAATCAATATTCATACTAACAATTGGCGACTCCACACAGATGTACCATTACGACTATTTTTGTTTTTCTGATCCTTGCATATCCAGCTACTTCAAACCCTAGGATTTCTCTTCAGCCCCTTGTTTTTCTTATTATTGATGTTTTTTTAATCCATAAAACCCTAAAATGATAGAAATTCTAACTTCCGTGTGTTTTTGGACCCATTGCGTAGGTGAACGACATCAGCCGCAGCTGAGATGACAAATTTTTCTGAAACCTGTCGTCGAGAGTGCTGGAAGTGCAGGTCACACTTTTCTACCCAAAACCTGGGACCTGGACCTCCAAGGCACACTTTACAGCCCAAAAAGTGTGACCTATGCTGAAAACAGGCCAAAAACTGTGACCTTGACTTTCTGCAAGGATTTTTCTGAAATTTTTCTGGGTTTTGCTGAGCCTCTGTTCAGGGTTTTCTGACCTCCATCTCCGCCCATTTTTTACCTGTACTTATTATTTTTCGCTCAAATAAGTGGGAACCTAGCCCTCTAGGGCTTCAATACCCTCCACATTTTGTGGAAGAGTGTTTGCAGTTGCAGGTTGTCTGAAATTTCAGAGTCTTCAACCATTTTTTCAGATCCAATACCCCATCTTCAGATCCACTTCAGATCGGCTTGTTATCCATCCAAATCTTCCCATTTAGCTTTTTTCAGGTTTTCCATTAGGGGGCACTCCACTTCCCTTCTGGAGATAGCTTTTCGCCACCTCTTTTTATAGCAATTTTCCTCTGATTTGTTGTTGTTTTCTGCACCACTTTCCAGTAGATTTTTTCTTTTAGATCTCTATCCCTCTTGACCCAAGATCTATTAGCATTTGTCAGTGTGTTTAGATTATTTTTTTACTCACCTATGGACTAGTTGTTGAGAGGCTCACCTTCTTGGGTTTAGATTATTGCATTATTAGCTATTTATTTTCTGTCTTACAGGCCTATATATTGTCATTTGCAGGCTTAATTATAGCTATACAAAAAAAAAATTCTTTTTCTCTACAAATGTATGGGTTTAAAAATTAAAATTTACACACTTTTACACACACACCCTAAGAGAAAAAGGGCTTGGTTAACACCGCCAATAAAATACTCTAAAACATTGAAGTCAATTGATCCTACACCTATCTACCCTTATTTCGACATTGTAATCAGTTGATCTTGCACCCCCTGCCCTTGTCGATCTCTTTTTCCTTGGTTTCGTCTGTGTGTCATCATTCCTCAACATCCCATGGGCTCTGATTTTCCTCAAGGGGGGCCAACACCTCCTGCACATATTCCCCTCTTTGTAGCATGTATTCAAGGTGCAGCATGCCTCCTCTATTTACCCAACCTCCTGTATACCGCACTGTTACCCAAGCTCTTTTGTCTGGTACCCCCGATGACTAGATTCTCATGATGAAATCCGATCAACCATCAACCGTAGACATCAATATTCAGACTTGGTCCCATCTATACTACAAGACTCCAGCTACATTTGTCCCCGAGCCGCCTCCTTCGGTCTCTACAAAGCCTCTTTCGACACCTAATGGCCCCTTCAAGATCCCTCAGCCTAGGGTGGAGGTTCATACCAAGATCCCTAAGGGTCCACTACACTGAAATGCTGCTTATAGCTAAGCCACCCATTCATATAGCATAGTCGATGATTTGGCACAATCCCCTGCTATCATTTCAATGTTGGAACTTCTCCTGTCGTGCCCCTCACAACGAAAAGCTCTTCTATCTGTTGTGGGTGCTTTAGACCATTCCGATGATCGATTGATTGTCTTTGATGTTGATCGGTCAGAACATCCTCCTCTCCCTGCTTCCACCTCTTTCCAAATCCCAGTCAAGATCTGGAATGCCAACGTTTCTTGGTGCATTATTGATGAGGGGTCATCCACCTATGTGATGTCTGATTCGGTTTGGAAACAACTCAGATCTCCTGAGTTGGCTCCGTCCACGATCACTCTCTGGGCGTGGGATGGCCATGCCTCCAGGCCCGTTGGCTTACTCCGCAATTGTCCTATCACTCTTGTGGGCAAGATGGTTTGTGTTGATGTAGAATTCATAGATTCCCTCTTGGATTAAAACATTCTATTGGGTCGTAGCTACACTTATGCGATGTCTATTGTCCCTTTCGTGGTTCACTACAAGATTTCCTTCCCCATAACGGAAATATAGTCACCATTTACCAGTCGAAATATTACGAGCCGAAGTCTTAGACCTCCCCTATGTCCACTATTTCTTCGGTGGCCAACAAGGAAACCGGTGACCCTTTGACCAGTGTCTCACCTAGCGTCTACAAGGAATCCTCCTTTCTTGGTACATTCCATGGTCTTCCTCCTCCTATCTCTGATCCCAGCTCATCGAATGTTTGCATGATGTAATCGTCTCGGGCTTCTCTTAAGAGGCCTACCTCGGCTAGTCAGCAACCCTCTAACCCTGCACAGCTGTCTCCTAGCCCTTCGATGCAGCCTCTTGGACCTCCTCCTCCTGGCCCTTCAGCTGGTACTCATGAGCCATTTATCCTCCTAGGTTAGTTCCTCCAGGCCTTAACTATTTAGGAGCCGTCCCACCTGGCCACCACCCCTCTGATCAGATACCATTCCTAGTCCCTCCACTAGGCATCTATACGTCACCTATCATGGCCACCCTCTCTCTTCCTAACTTGACCATTGCGCTCCCATTTTGGTACCTTGATCCTCCAAGCACCACCCCGTTTGGTCAACCTAAAACTTATCTTGCTCTGACCCTAGTTTAGCCAGTCCCCTTGACTTCCCTCATTGTCACAGTGCCTCATCCACCTCAACAGGATCCACCTCCTATTGCGACCGCTTCGGGTAAGAAGGGAAGAGCTCAAAAAAAGGCCTCAAAGGATAAAGCTGCCTCGACGGAACCCACACCTCCTCCGCCTCCAAAGCCCTGCACTTTGTGTGATGTCGTTGGTCATGCCACCCATACTTGTCCCGAGTTGCCCCGCATCAAGCCCATGGTTAATGTCATGTTCCCTGAGTCTACAGTCCGTGAAACCTATGCTTCTTCATTGACTGCAACCAAGAACACCAAGACTATTCACACCAAGCACCCTTCTGCTTTGTGTGGTATCCGTGGCCATTAATCCCATCATTGTCCCTACCTTACACATTACCGTGCCTCTTTGGAGGTAGTTCGGGAGTATGAGATTGAACATAATCAATCTACTTCTCCCATGATTGCATAGTATGTTGTAGGACAAATTGAGGATTTACCCGCTCCTATTGATATTCCCCCCCGGATGTTGAAATGACGGAGCATACAGCCAAAATCCTCTACCTTTCATCATCCTTGAGACCCTCAACAGAAGCTCCCTCTGATTCTTCTCCTGTTATTTCGCTTGACCTCCTTTTAGCAAACACCTCAGGCTCAACATCAGTAGATCCTTTATCTGCTTGTTCTTAATTTATCCCTCATGATGATGCACATGTGATTCTTGCTTCTCATGATGATGATTCAGGTAGCCTCACCGCGTCATGTGGTCTCCCTTCCTCCTGTCCTTCCACCCCTTCTTGTGATGACGACATCATGGAAACTACGTCCACCCCTAACTTCATCTTTCCCGCCCATAAACGTGATGCCATCATCCATACCTTTGGTGACTTATGTAGCTTGAGCTCAAGCTATGCCTGCAGTAGCTCCCACACTTCCCCTTACCGGCGGCATGTGGGAAGTAGACATCCTACCCAGATCACTCCCTTCCACCGAGTGCATTAGATTTCTACTATGCGCTCAGGTTTCCAAAATTGTTCTTTATCCTCCCATTTATTGTCTTGTGGCACCTTTCAGAAGGAACCCCGTTAACACCTAATATCGGTTTTGCCGATGGTGCAAGTCGCTACTCCTGGAATTTAGCCTTGATAGGTTGGGCCATTTTTACCCCTTTGCAGGTGCTTGTTCTTTCGAACGGTGTATCCATTGGTACTGCTACCAATAATCAAGCCGAATATGATGTTGTGCCTGGTTTATTAGCCGATGCCATTCACATCACATCCTCCACCTTCATGTTCGTTTATATTCCTTGCTTCTTGTGATGAAATTGAATGGTGTATATTGTGTGCATAATCCTATCCTTTTCAGAAGATATTTATGAGTGAAGATTTTGATGAGTGAATTTGAAATCATTACTTTCAGTCATGTACCTAGAGCACAAAATCACCAATGCATATAATAAAACATATTCAGATTAATCAACACACCACACAAACAATGATGCATATCCATAGTATGTGTCGTATAAAATGTTTTACAGTTCATTAACACTAATACATATGACATGCCCATAGCATGTTACAAAAACTCAAAACTAGGGGCATCGCCTGCCCCTACACACTAATCACTATCTGGAGGATCCCGAGCCAATGGATCTACCCCCCTTGCTCGTAGATCATGCATGCCCTTTCTGGCCATCGCCATACGCTGCATGACCCCTCGCCATTCCGAGGGTAAACCAATACATGGTTCTATGTATTGATCATCTAAGTCCTACCAACCACGTTCTGAAACACCAATGAGAAGCCTCTCACATCTATGACGGATATCCTCCAGAAGGGCTGCTGCATCCTCATTATGTTGTACCCTTAATCCTCTAGACCCTGCGGCACCTTATACTGCAGGTGGTCCCATGTACCCATCCAGTTTTACCGGTGCTGTATCTGCATACCAAAAGTAAAAGAATCAGTATCACATATAATATTCCAGAAACTTTACATGCAAATAAAATATTAGAAATTAGTCACTCACCATCGGGTTCCCATATACGACTAGGTGGCAGTGGCAGATTTGGGTCCCCACAATAACTCATCCCACTATAGGGATAGTCGTCTATATACAGTGGCATATGATCCCAATGAACAAATAAATCAGGACGGAACTCCCGTCCAACTGCTCCACCTCCTCCTCTACATAGTAGTTGCCCCCACTGGTGCATCCTAGGTTCTCTTGGGCCTCCATCTAGGAGCTATATGCAAGGTCAAAGTGTTTGGATCTTCTCATAGAAGAAAGAGCACAAAAATGTACCATATGCACAGTCATGGTTCACTTGCCTCTTACATAGCAACATAGTAGGTACCACTCAAAACACTCTCCATAAGCATCATTTGACCCGCCATGATGTGATGGAGTGCCCGGTTGCCTAGGATCCGCAGCACCACTGCAGCCACAGCACGGGTCTCTAACCTCTCTAAATCCCCGATGGGTATCTGAGTCCCCTTGACTTGGAGACCTGGCTGAAAATGGCACTCTACAAACTCTATGATTTTTCACCCACATAGTAATATTGGCTAAGTATTCCCTACCATCCCAACTGGTGGAAGACCAGTCAGGAAATATATATCCTAGACCGTCAAATTGATCAAAGGGTTATCCACAAACTTTAGAACCCCAAACCTAGCCAAAGCACTCCGGACACCCCGATCGCCCCGGATCTCCGACCGTAATGCGCCTAGGTCTGTTTCTCTGGAGTTGATCCATAATTCTTCCATACCTGCACAAAACCATCATATTTATCAGTATACAGATAGGAAATACTGTTTCTCATCAAAAAACCCTAATTCTTAGCCAAAAAATAGCACAGAAACACCCCTACTGGACAGGTCACACTTTTCAGGCCCAAACGTGGGACAGGTCGCACTTTCCTGGCCAAAACCTGCTACACTGGTCGCAATTTTCTCCCCAAAAATTGCAACCCGAACGTGAAGAGAATTAGAGAGCTATTACTAAGCCTTAGGGACCTAATCTGAACTTTTAATCCACTCAAAAGAAAGAGTAGGGTTAGGCCTCTTACCTGCAACTGACGAATCTTGATTCCAATGGTTAGTTTTTCCACTACAATCGACACAAGATTTAGGGCCTTCTCTCCTCTGTATATTCACCACAGCTCCACATGCAAATGAATTATTTTGAAGGGAAAATGCATTATTAAAAGAGAAACCTCTTCTTCTTTTTTTTCGCTGGCTGCGATCCAGCTATAGCTCTATTTACCAAACTATCCACATCATTAGAAAGCTCTCACCGAGCCCTCAAATGGGTATCTATTAGTTTTTAGTGATTCGATACTTCACCGAGACACATTTTTCCCATGAAGCACCACTTCACCCTTCCTCAAAATCAAATTTCTTCACTTGCAACACTCGTACTAGGGGCACCATGTTGCCTCCATACTTGTCCACGCTTATGTTGAATTTCATCATGAGTTACCATCTTGTACTCATGCCTTTATGGTCCCCATTTGTCTTTTTTCCCGTTTGGTAGCACCATCTAGTCACCCTTGTTTAGAGCATCTGAGTTGAGTCATCATTGCTTTTATGGAGTCCATCCTGCATTCTGTCGTACCCTGCTATAGTCCTCCATCCTTCATTTCTTGGTTTCTCTCTCATGTTGCTCATTATGGTCTTTAGTCCCACTGTCCCCTGTCCCCCATGATATTGTGTGAGTCGCTGCTAGGTCATCCATGGTTTTTATGATCTAACAAGGGAAGTCGTCCATTAACTACTCATTTCCCCCCATTTCATCATCATAATTTGTGTCAGTCTGTCAATCGCTCTACTATTTTCTCTTGTGCCTTAGTTGGGTCCCTTATTGCCTCACCTATGGCAGACCTCCTTTTGTCGACATCAGCTCATTCATTCTAGAAGATAGGTCTAGATGGAAATCTACCTTGGTTCCAGCTTCCACTTTTTTTTGGTACCTTGGATTAGGCAAAGGGACTCCTTATTTCCCATTGACATGATTGCTTCTTAGATCCAGCTTCTTTTATCATGATCGAGATCCGTATAATTGATGGTTCACTGATGCAGCAGATGACATTGATGATTCCCGAGTGTGTGTGAGATGTCTCAGTCCTCATAAGGGGGTGGCCCTACAGGTAGCCCCCCACACACTCGGATGACATCTTCATTACAACCTTCGATGTAGCTCCATACAATTGATGATGTCGGCCTCAACCACTTGCATCACCTTTTTGTTTGCATGTATCAGTCAGATTTTTAGAGCCCTTTCCTGTTTTCAGGGGAATTTGGGTTCTATTTATATCTCATGTACTCAGATATTATTGTACAAGTCTTGGATGTTATCCTAGGAACAATATGTATGTGGGATTCATTATCATGTTATTTATTCAGCTCATGTTTAGGCTAGCATATGTTTTATTATTGCATTTTCTGGTTTTCCGGCTGCCTTATTGTTTGTACTATTGCCTTAGCAGGCATAGATATGCCTCCCCCACTGCTTATAGTAGGTACACACTCATCAAAAAGACTTGTCGCACCTACAAGTCGCCTCCTCAGGGTCTAGTTCTTTCAGCACTTTCGTTTAACTTATACTTCTCTCTCTTTGACTTCCCCTTTGATGTCTAGTGATTGAGTTCTTACAACGTTCTTCAGTGATACGATTAACTCCTAACACTCGCTCACTAGGGGGAAATATGTTACACCATTTTTTGGTCATCTAACCTATTATCATTAGATGGACCCACGTACATCATGTAAGACCAATTTTACTCCAAGTAAAATTGATTTCGCTATGAAAACAACTTGGTAAATCACCTTTATTAAGTTTTTTATGGTCTAAACAGGAAACCCCATAAGGAAATATTAAACAAATTTATATTTGTTTGATTTTCCTCAATAAATAATTAGTTAAACAGTAGTTTAATTAATATTTCTGGTTATATTTAACCCAAAATAAAGAAATTCATTAGATAAATCATTATTTATTTGATTATTACTCAACCATATCCTTAAAAAGATAAATAGATCATTCATTTATTTATTATTACTTAATAACATCCTTAAAATAATAAATAAATCATTTATTTATTTATTATTTACAAATAAGTGGATTTGACTCAAGTCAAATTCCTTTTCCCTCCAACAAATATAATAAAATATTCCATAAAATTTGGATCTAGATTTGGTTAATAATATTTTAATTATGCACCAATCTCTAGACTAACTCAATATTTTGTTATAAATAGAAGGGTTTTCCCATTCATTTGTCACTCTTTTTTGCCTAAAGATCACTATGGATCTCAACTCTTGGTCTGGCTATTGATCCAATATCATAGCCATATTTTTCCATTTTTTTCTGGGTTTTCTACACCATCAAGAGAGAGTAATTCTAAATCTGAAGTGTTGAGGACTTACAAGAACCCATCCCATTGAGGACAATAAGGAACACCCTTTTGTGTTTTCCTCCTAGGTGCCATTATTAAAAATTTCATTCGATATATTCTTGTCTTGTATATTGGATGTATGGAGTAAATCTTATTTTTCTACTCTTTAATGTCTTCTAATGCATATATCTACATTTTTGTAGCAATTTTCTTGACCATCTAACTATAGATCTGAAGATATTAGCTATCATTTATGCTGTTAGGGTTGTTTCTTATGCGCAGCTAAAGTGGTGTTTTTTCGTACACCTCGAATCAAGATTCATACTAACACTTTTTGGGAGAATAAAGAGGCTAGGCATGGGTTTTTTAGTTCTATGAATCCATTGGGGTAATCAATATATCGATTTTATCAATGTAATTGTATGTAAACACCGTTTTTTGAGCATAATTAATAAGTCCCAACCATTGGAAGCTGGACGAGGAGATGTATCATATGAGTGTTGAACTCCTTCATTATTTGTTGTTTTTTATTTGATTTTATGTTGATATTGTCTCTTTTTTACTCCAAAAACTAGGTTTAATTTTCATGTTTATGTGTTTATGAATTTGACAAGAAAGGCTTAAAATCCTAATTTAAACACTTGCAAAATTTTACATAATCTTCAAGCAACTTCACATACAAATCAGTTTGGTATCACAACTTAGGGTTTCTTTATTGTTTTTAGGTTCTAATTCTTTTGAAGTATATGTGATGCATACAAGGTTGAAGCTCAAGAGAGGAGAAGGAAATATTGCAGTTTCAAGTCCTCAAGTTTGGTCAAGGATAAGGAGAGAAAATTTGCCACAATCTCCACCACAAATTAAACCTCAAGTTGCAGTTCAGGCTTCAGTAAGTACACCAGAAGAAGGAGAGCATGAAAATAATTTCCTTCTGGAAAGCATTATTTGATATAACAAAAATGGTGAATGTTCTATATGAGTAGAGAAACACAAGGTTGAAATGTTAGAGCTCTAATCCTCCTAAGGGAGATAAGTCCTGAAAAGGAGGAGGATATGAAGACAAAAATCCAAAAGGTAATGGGAACAGTGACAAGCCACCTTTGACACCATGAATCTCTTCACCAGCATCCTCACCACCATCTTCACCATCATTTTCTTCCACAACAAGCCCTTCATAAACACATTGAAATTCTTCGAAATGTCATGGTAAAACTCTGTTTATAAAGCTCGACATTAAGTTTGATTTTCTTGTGTATGACAGAGTGGTAGATGATGAAGTATTATATAATTGGGTACATCATCTTGAAATCTATTACATGATACAAATAATCAACGTTGATGACACTAAGATTAAGCTTGTTTCATTAAGATTGGAGAGTGTAACTCTTATTTGGTGGGAAGTCAAAACTCGAGAGGCCATGAAGAAACATGGTAACATATTAACTTGTTAGAATGATTTTTTTTGTTGCCTTCAAAAGAAAATTTATCCTTTAGCATGCATTCGAAAAGATATCATGGATTGGAAAAAGTTTATGCAGGGAAAAGGATGAAGTGTAAAAATCTATACTGAATAATTGAGGAGAAGAGAACTAATATTGGGTGTAGAATTGACATCTCAAGGAACTTTGTTAAAATACATTGGATGTTTTCATAGTTACCTAAGATATACTATTCTCATGTTTAATCCTTAAAATTTAGATGAAGTTTGTGTAAAGGCCACACATCTAGAGGTAAGAGATCAACATGTTTCAGATGAGACAAGTGAGAATACCTTTAAGTCTAGAGAAAAATAACATGGTAAGTATGAGGGAAAAGGTAATAATAATGCTTCCATCAAGATGGAGAAAGAAATATTCACATGCAAACACTATTCCAAGGGTGGGCATGATGATGATCATTGCTGGAAATTTCATCCAGAAATGAGGTGCAACAAGTTGAAAAACATGGAGAAGGAGAAGACAATTACAACCATACAACATGATTTAGGTTATGATTCTCAAGATGAAAAAAATATCCCAACAATGGGGTTGAAAGGTAAGGATATTGTAAGTACTCTTTCTTTATGTTTTCTCAATAGTACTCAACATGATGAAACAAGAATTGAGTTTTTCCATTTTATATTTATTTCAAAGAATACTAAGATTGATACGATATTTTAATATTGGTTCGCAAAATTTTTTTATTTCTAAAGACTTAGTCAAGAATTTGAATTTAGAGACCATTCCTCATCTGATACCTTATGCTTTATGTTGGATAGTAAGAATTAAAATTTTTAGATGACAACGAAATGCATACGTAGATTTGAAATCACTCCAAACTTTCTTGATGAAGTTGAACTTGATGTTGTTTCACTTGATATTTTTTGTATTTTCTTGGGAACCCCATATATTTAATATAGGAGAGAAAAATTTTATCGCCATCAAAATAAGTATCACCTTTTCAAGAATGGGATTGAGTAAATTGTAAGAGAGCATAGTAATAAGATGAATTTGTCTCATAAGCATGCTAGAGAAATAAATAAAATTATTAATGCTAGTCAAAAAATTCTTTGTTAATGTTCAAGTATCAAGATGTTGTGAATGAGGCCTTTCGAGGAAATCCATCAAATGATAAATATTATTTCATTCAGTTTGCTAATGGGTGTGATAATATGTTTCAGGATTCTAACATGTTGTCTCCTAAAAATGGTAAAAAAAATGTGGTAAAATTGCAACAACATGCATCATTGTTGAACATTGATGTGAACAAGATGTGAGTGTAAGAGAGTGGAAAGGTGAAAGAGAAAGTGTCAGAGAAATTTGAAAAATATGGATTTGGTTTAAAAATTCATTTTTTTTCATTTCATAAAGTGTTGAATTTGAAAAGGATTTTTTCATGGAGATGGTGATCACATTTGGCCAAGATTTGAGCGAAGCACAAGGCGAGACATGTCAAGCATCATCGTGTCTAGAGTGTTCAAGGTGAAAAGAATTTGAAGTTGTTTAAGCTTTATTTATTTGAATACTGAGGATGAAATGTGTTTTTTACTTCAAGGGCATGTTTCTATTCTGTAAATTCTAAGAAATTGCATCAAGATGGTATCTACAACAGCAAGTCAAGGTCTCCAAAGTCAAGAAAAATAACCAATTTTCATGAAAATCTAAAATTGTCGTATTCAAGCAATTTTAAGTGGATAAAAACTAGAATGGTGATATACTTTATCCCTCACCTATTTACTAATAGTTAAAGAGATTTTGGATGTCCAAAATGTTCCAGTGGGGAGGAATGATCTTTGGTGAGCCCTGGTATTGCACCAAGAGCGCTTCAACTCCCATAGGCTACTCTACTTTACTTTATCAACCTGGGGTTCATACAAACTTGCAGGTGATAGTGCTATATGCATAGCAGATGCATTATACTCATTCCATCCACTTCTCAGTTTGATGATGAGATGTTATATATAGGGTTACTTCTAGCAAATGAAGTCAATCACACTTCTGAATGAAAACTAAGACTCAAAATAACTCATGACCATTACTCTATAAAAAAAACAAGAAAATATTCTATATCATAAAGAATCATCTACCTCTCTACAATAAATGAAAACCAACCTAAAATAATGAAATAAAACAAGTTAAATTAAGTGGAATTCATGATTTAAATTTCTGAATTGAATTTGAAGAAAGGGAAACTAATATAGGCACACATGCTGAACCAAATGTTGGAAATAATGAGAGGGGCGTGAATCAATATTTATTATAAATTATTAATTTTAAATAATTTCAAATCATTAATTAATATTCAAATATTATATTTTTTTATCCAGTAACAACAGTAAAAAATAGAACGCAACAGGCACATGAATTTTAACTGGAAAACCCCCTCCAGGTAAAAATCCACTGAAAGATTTTATAATAAATTCTTTAATATTTAGCCTCAACTCAAACGAAAGGTACAAATTCCTAGAATTATAGAAATGAATGATTCTCCATATCCAATAGACACAATTTCATCCAATTTCTGCCACTTTTTACTAAATTTGAATCCAATGCTGAGACAAAAATTTATGACAATTTTGTAATGTCCCCAATTTTTCATGGAGAAAATTGGAACATTAATTTTGCCATTTTTACATAGGAGGTGAATAAAATGGGTAGGAGACCAATTTCTTTCTTATATAGAGAATAAAAATCCTCTTGGCATGAGGGAGGATCACTTTTGGAGCTTGATTTCATACCTCCATGTGTGAAAAGGGGATTTTGCTAGAAGGCTAGGTCAAGTTGACCAAGTCAAACTGCGCAGTAGCATGAGGTGGATGGCACATTGTGGGCCAACCTAGTGGGATAAGGAGGGAAGCTTCTAGAGGAAGGAAAAAATAATGAGTGGGGTCCATTGAGAGGGAGCTCACATTGTTTAAAAGGAGGGCAAGGCTACCATTTCAAATCATGTTGAGTATTATTCATCTTGGGTCTGGTGGACTTGCAGCAACATCTTGCTGGTTAGCAAGAATTGCTGAGGGAACTCATGTTTAGGATTTCCTCTCCTTCTTAAGTAGATCTTGGAGGATTTCACTCTATTTCCCTATATTCATACATTGAGGTCAAGCATTATCCTTCATCATCAGCGCAATTTCAGCTGGAGATCGTGCAGTGTTGCTGGGGAGGTTTTCTGAAACCATCCTTGGCTTGATTTTCTATGGAGGGAGCTTCCATCTCTTCGGGAGATCATAAAATGGGGTTTCTGAGCTTATTACACCATCTTAGGCATTAGGCCAACCACTTTCCATCATATGCAGTGCATTCCCTCTCTTAGACAACATTATTCTTGGAAAGCATTTGCTATGAGGGGTTTGCAGATAATTGGAGGGTGAAAAATGAGGTGAAAGAATCAGTATTTCACTTCAGATTTCTGATTGGATGAGGCCATTTCAAATTGAGGATCTCATTCAGCCATTTTCTCCTATTTTTTTATGAGTTGCTGCTGCCCAGCAACTCCGGCATTATTGTATTTTCCATTTTTGTACATGTATTGTAGCCAATCCCTCTAAGGATTGTTGTACTAGTGTTTTTAGGGGTTGAGAGCTTAATCTCCCTCTTTATTTGAGTTGATATTGATATATCATTGTATATACATATTGTATGCTACAATATCCATTCATAACTGCGCAGTCATAGCTAGGGCATAGATACATAGCAGTGTTTTGTCTCATTTCATGTACTTGTCTTGTTGAGGCTTTCATTGCTAAGCTTGAGTGATTGGATCCTCAAAGCATTGTATACATTTACTGCTATACTATTAATTGATCAGATATTTACTTCTTCATGTGCCATGGCTGAATAGGATAATGATATCTTTCCATTGTATGTTCATACATGTGCTTACATTGTTGCAGCCCTATTCTTTGGGCAATTCTTGAGGAAGGAATTTCAGATATCTATAGACAGAGTCTGTGAAGGGCCAAGTAGCCTCTGGATCTCACTCTTACATATCCAGAAAATGTCCCCATAGTCTATCTCTGGAATAGACTTGTGATATTCCAGAAAAAGGAGCTCCAACTCTAGAATATCTCGAGATATTCTCATAGTTGTAACAAGTTCCTAAAGAAAGGAACATTTTAGTGGTATCGAAGCAAATTTCTTGGCTCAGCCTGCGAGTCTTCACCAAGAAGATTAGAATATTGAAAAATATGATGCAGAAGATGAGTTTGATATCATCTATTTTCAGAGAAGAGAAGAGCTTCCCCAAGGAGGATATGCAGAAAGAATAGGAAGAACCCTGCACTTCCTATTCTCATCAAGGAGACAAAGAAATAAGTAGAAGAAAAAATCCATCCTTTGGAGAAGAAAAAGAAAAATGGGATAAGCTTACCCAACTTCTTCCTAAATCTGTACATATGATTCATGTAGAGTATGAGGGGATCTGGAGAAAGTATATGGAATCTCCTAGAGGGTTTGATTCAAAAGCAAACTCTATATTGGAGGAGTGTGAGCATGCAGCTACACACCGTCTTGTACAGCGCAGTCACATGCCCAAGATTGTCGGAAGAGAGATGGAAATAAGAGAAGAAGTTGTTGGGAGGGAAACCCTTAGTGATTTCTTGAAGGAGTATGAGTTTCAAACTCAGAAATTCAGAGATCATCTCAGTTTTTTAGAGTTTTTCAAGATGAAGGTGAATGGAAGAGAGCAGCAAGATAGATTTCCTCTATCTACCTTTGAGGGTTCACCTACATTTTCATCCAAGGTTTGGGTGGAAGAGTTAGAGGCCTTCTTGCAACAGCAAAAAATACCGGAGGATAAAGCCATAAACTTTGTAGAGCTGCATTTGAGAGGTAAGGCTTATGCCTGGTGGATATTTGAATCCTTTTCTTTGAAAAATGTAAAAATTTCATCTTATGCAAATTTAACTAAGGAATTAGTGGAAATATTTGATAGAAGGATTCATGAGACACACATGGTATATCTAAAGAAGAAACTCAGATAAAACCCTTACATAAGAACGTAGTACCATTGCAGAAAACCATAGAAGGAGCTAAAAACTTGCAACATACTTTGTCAGAAGAAAGGCTTTCATCTCACACCTTTGAGCAAGGGAGCATGGGGATCTCTTTTCCAAAGGAGGATCCAATCATTGGGAGGTTGCCAGCTCATTTTTCAGATATTAAGGGCAACATCATTGTTATATCTAGAGTTGATCTAGTGCCTCATGCAGAGGAAAGAGTATATCTTGCTCCACATAGAGGTATGCTTGCATCTTTGCAAGGAAGTCCCCAGGATCTCAGGTATGGAGATCAAGGCACATCTCATGTTTTACTTGTGCCATTATTGAGGAGGTGTGGAACCATGGAGACATAAGGAGGAGGTAGGGAGAAGACCCAACATCATGAGATGAGGAGTATACATCCCTATTCATTTTTGGAGGTTGATGCACATGAGGAGGTGATTGGAGTGCGCAGTGGAAGAATGGAGGGTTTTCTCCATTCATGTATGCAGTCATCTCTTGATGGTGATGTCTCATTGCTTCAAGACATTTTTCTGGGGAGACCACTAGATCAACAAAAGAGGATGGGTGCTTCACATGTTCAAGCATCAATCATTGATTTTAGGAGGGTGGAAACCCAGAGAGAGCTTGATACAGTGCTAGGAGTCTCGGGTAGACTCAAGGAGGGAGAGGGCATTCTCTCAACATCATCAGTACCCACTTCCATTTCAAATTTTTCACTATGGTAGAAGCAGTTGGGGAAGAAAAATAACCTTCCAGCTTGCATCTTTGGCATAGGAGATGTCAAAGAAGAGGATGACCATGTGACAACTACTCTTCATGAGAGATCATCAACGCTGTCACTTTGGATGATGGGTCCATATTGGAACTCCAAGTTGTTAGCGAAGTATTCCAAGGATCATTTTACTTGCATGATATTAGATGGCCAGTTGCATAAGGAGCCATATTCAGTCAGAGATGGGTTCATCTTTTATCATGACAAGATCTTTTTTCCTAGAGCTTTCAAGCTGAAGGAAAAGATGTTACATGCAGCTCATGAGGATTTCCTTTTCATCCACACACATTCTATGAGAGCATACCACACCATCATGGAGGGGTATTTTTGGATGGGATTTGAGGAGGAGATCTATCAGCATGTGAGCAGATGCATGAACCATATGCAGATGGAGAAGAAACATAACTCTTTGGAGGAGTTAGTACAACCACCTCTTTCCACTTTGAGGATGAGAGGAGACACATTATTGAGCCACTCCATTTGTATGAGCAGGGAGTATGGTAAGGGAATTCATTTTTGTCTACATGAGCATTCATATGATGTATGTATATGTCGCTTAACCATACATGTGCAATATATTTCTCCAAGGAGGAGCAACCTTTCTTTTGAGCTTCATGGTCTAGTTGAGGCCATAAGCATGATGGATCGCCATTCCCTAGGAGGACTTGGGAAAGAGGAATATTATGGAGGACCCTCTCTTTGTACACCTTACATCATTCACTTCCTCCATACTTATGAGGAGACTAGAGTAGCAAGGAAGTGGTTGAGAAGCCACTCATTTTATCAGTCTCTATGGCAGTTGAGGGTCAAGCTTCATTGATTACATTTGAGGGACCATTGTCCTTCTCATTTGTTGCACATGGAAGCAAGCATGATTCTTATTTTTTCTCCCTATTGTTCTATTTTTGTTGTCTTTAGGAGGAGCATGCTTGGGGGAGAGACACATGGTGTGGTTGTGTCCTTTGAGGGAGGAATTCCTCACACTTTTTGCACTACATGTTCTAAGGGGAACATGAGATATGATACAGTTAACTTAACAACACAGTTATCATTTTATGAGGTGAGCCATATGATGGATGAGATGCCATATGTTGATGACTTCCAACTCATCATATATGGGGATATGTGGGCCAGCATGATTTTGCAGCATTAGAGGAGAGATCTTTGGAGGTCTAGTCCTCATCTTGCAACTTGAGGGCAATCTTATTGTGGCCCAGGATCAACAGAAACTCTACAGTTATCATAAGTGGAGCGATGGATAGCATAGGGTAGGCTACATTTCTTACCAAGAGCAGATTTTCATCCCACCTACTTTGCCATAGCCAAAGGTGGATGACAGCTTTCAAGAATTTCCTAGTTGGAAGGTGACTCATTTTGCATGGCTCATAGCTTGGAGATGAAGGATCCATATGGGAAAGATAGTTCCCATTTTTTTTCAGATCCCATTCTTCAAGGGGACCTCTAGACATCACTCTGTTATCCTCTTCAGTATTTTACCCTTACATGATGATGGCTTGATAGCTGACTTACATGCTGAGGAGGAGCATTGTGGGGATTTGATTGATGAGATGACATCACTTTCCTTGGAGGAGATTATCATACTGGGATGCTACATGAAGAGGAGAAGAGAATAACTCAGTCCATCCTTGCACTTGCTTGAGGACAAACAATATTTGAGACTAGAGGACTGTAATGTTCCCAATTTTTCATGGAGAAAATTGGAACATTAATTTTTCCATTTTTACATAGCAGATGAATGAAATGGGTAGGAGACCGATTTATTTCTTGGATAGAGAATAAAAATCCTCTTGAAATGAGGTAGGATCACTTTCGGAGCTTGATTTCACACCTCCATGTGTGAAAAGGGGCTTTTTCTAGAAGGCTAGGTCAAGTTGACCAAGTCAAATTGCGCATTAGCATGAGGTGAAGAGCACATTGTGGGCCAGTGCAGTGGGATAAGGAGGGAAGCTTCTAGAGGAAGGAAAACCTAATGAGTGGGGTCCATTGAGAGGGATCTCACATTGTTTAAAAGGAGAGAAAGCCTACCATTTCAAATCATGTTGAGTATTATTCATCTTGGGTCTGGTGGACTTGCAACAACATCTTGCTGGTTAGCAAGAATTGCCGAGGGAATTCATGTTTAGGATTTCCTCTCCTTCTTGAGTAGCTCTTGGAGGATTGCACTCTATTTCCCCATATTCAGACATTGAGGTCAAGCATTATCCTTCATCATCAGCACAGTTTCAGCTGGATATTGTGCAGTGTTGCTAGGTGTTGCTGGGGAGGTTTTTTGCAACACCATCCTTAGCTTCATTTTTCATGGAGGGAGCTTCCATATCTTTGGGAGATCAGAAAATGGGGGTTCTGATCTTATTCCACCATCTTTGGCATCAGGCCAACCACTTGCCATCATATGCAATGCAGTCCCTCTCTTAGACAACATTATTCTTCGAGAGCATTTGTTGTGAGGGGTTTGCGGAGAGTTGGAGGGTGAAATATTAGGTGAAAGAATCAGTCTTTCACTTCAGATTTCTCATTGGAGGAGGCCATTTTAGATTGAGGATCTCATTCATCCATTTCCTCCTATTTTTTTTATGAGTTGCTGCTACCCAGCAACTCTGATATTGTTGTATTTTCCATTTCTGTACATGTATTGTAGCCAATCCTTCTAAGGATTGTTGTACTAGTGTTTTTAGGGGTTGAGAGCTTGATCCCCCTCTTTATTTGAGCTGCTATTGATATATCATTTTATTTACATATTGTATGTTACGATCTCCATTCATAACTGCACAGTCATAGCTAGGGCATGTATACATAGTTGTGTTTTGTCTCATTTCATGTACTTATCTTGTTGAGGCTTTCATTGCCAAGATTGAGTGATTGGATCCTCAAAGAATTGTACACATTTGCTCCTATACTATTCATTGATCAGCTATTTACTTCTTCATGTGCCATGGCTCAATAGAATAATGCTATCTTTCCATTGTATTTTCATACATGTGCTTACATTGTTTCAGCCCTATTCTTTAGGCAATTCCTGAGGAAGGAATTTCACATATCTATATACAGACTCTGTGAAGGGCCAGGTAGCCTCTGGATCTCACCCTTTCTTGTGAGGTTGACATATTCGGAAAATACCCCCACAGTCTATCTCTGGAATAGACTTGTGATATTTTAGAAAAGGGAGCTCCAACTCTAGAATATCTTGAGATATTCTCATAGTTGTAGCAAGTTCCTAAAAAAAGCAACATTACAGATTTTCCCAAGGTCACTTCTTTGACATGAAATTCGAGAGCCTGCAAAAACCCTAATTTCCTCATATCATATATCCGAAAATATAGAGAACCAATGTCAGATATTTGGTAATGTGTGTCATCAGGATTTCAGCTCAAATCGGTTTTTTGTTAGTATTCAAAGCTTCACAGAAAAATAAGTTATAGCAATAATTCCATGATGGCCTATTTAAAGTAGCGAAATCCTTGCAGTAGGATGATAAGAGGGTCACAGTTTATATCAAGGCTTAGGTTGAGAGCTTCTTCAATACGTGAATGTTGGAGGAATTTTAGGAGTTTAAAAAATTATTAATTATTTACTATTCCATGACCACAACCAATGGTTAGTGTCATGCCACAACCCCGTGGGGCTTTAGCCCACTAACTGGGGTTATTGAATTCAAATAAGAATATCCCTCAAACCATGAAGAATTACGTGGCGTGCCATATATGAACGGAAACTTATCAACAAGTAGAAACCATCCAAAATATCCTTGACTCGGAATGGAGAAATTTTTCTAGTCAAAATTCGCATGCAAGCTCAGGGTAACCCCTGGTCCTACTTGGGTTGACATAAATGACAACCACTGATCAAGAATATACCCCTTTGGCATTGATGGCAATGCAAGTTCTCCCCCTGCGATCATTACACCTCTTCCTAAAAAATTCTCTCCCCCTTTGTAATCAGTGAAAAAGGGTAACTCACTCTCAAAAACGTCATCCTGTGGACCTAAACACACCTCAAATACCCTTTTTTTTACATATTTAGATAAGAGAAAGAGTCTAATGAGAAATTGGGAGAATCCCAAGATTTAGGAGAAGATAATAAAATTCTTCAGGAGGTAATGGTTTGGTAAATATGTCAGCAATTTGTTCCTTTGTGACAACACATTTAAGCTTGATATGATTTTTGGTGACCTGCTCTCTAACGAAATGATATTTTATTGGAATGTTATTTGTTTTGGAATGCATCCAAGGATTCTTGGAGATACTGATGGTACTTGTGTTATCCCAAAATATTGGAATAGTCTCATCAAACTTGCCTTGAGAATCTTACAAGGTTTTCTTCATCCATAGAACTTGAGTACAACAAGCTGCTTTTGTGATATATTCTACTTCTCCTATGGATAATGAGGTTTAAGACTATTTTTTACTTAACCATGAAATAAGGCAACCACCTAGATAGAATGTTTCTCCGCTAGTACTCATTCGATCAGCAATACTTCCTGCCCAATCTGCATCTGTATAAGCTTCGATAACTATATTATTTCATTTGGTATACCATAGACCATATTCTGTTGTTCCCTTAAGATACCAGAGAATTATTTTGATGAAAATAATATAAATTATTTTGGTGCTTCTTGGAATCTTGCTACTTGTCCAACTGCCTACATTACATCTGGCTGAGAAGCTCTCACATATAGAAGACTACCAATCATAGATCTATACGACCTTTGGTCCACATCCTTTGATGAATCTTCTAAACTTAGCTTGCAACATGGTACCATTAGCATAAGGACAAGCTTGAAATATTCAATCTTGAATTTATTGAGCATTTCCTTGATGTAATTGGCTTGATATATAAATATTCATTTATGTTGTAGAGATATGTGAAACCCTAAATAGTATTTCAGCTCTTCAAGTAAATATATTTCAAGCTCAATTTGAATCTTTGCGGAGATTTTTTTACTTAATCTGTCATCATTTCTTCCAAAAATTATATCCTCCACGTATACCTTGATTATTATTAGGTTACCTTGATCCAATTTCACATAGAGATTGTTGTCGATGCTTCCTTTCTTGAATCCTTTTTGATGTAGATATCCATCAAGACAATCATACCAAGCTCTAGGAGCTTGCTTCAGACCATATAGTTCTTCCTTTAATCTGCATACATAGTCTTCCTTTTTAGAGAGCAGAAAACCTTGGGGCTTGTTCAATGTAAATTTCTTATTATAATTCACCCTTTAGAAAGGCTGACTTAACATCCATTTGGTAGACCTTGATTTTTCTCAAGAATACATAAGGGAGAAATATTCTGATAGCTACCATTCTGGCAACAAGAGAAAATTTTTCCTCAAAATCAATTCCTTCAACTTATGAAGATCCTTTGTAGACTAATCTTGCCTTATTCCTGGTAACCCATCCATCCTCATTCATTTTATTTCTGAAGAACCATTTAGTTCCAATAAATTTTTTATCCTTTTGTCGTGGAACCAATTCCCAAGTGTTGTTCTTCTCAATTTGATACAATTCTTCATTCATAGCTTTTACCCAGTATTCATCTTTACTAGCTTCCTCAAAATTGCTAGGCTCAAAGGTTTCTAAAAGAGCAAGGTGGGCTTGTTATGATGAACGAACTTGTTAACTTATTCTAGTTCCAATTCCATCATTTATGTTGCCGAGGATTTAATTTAACAAATGATTCTTTTGATAACATTATTTTAAAGACTTTGGATATTTTTCTTGTACATCTTGTTGATAATTTCTTATTTCCTCTTGGATGATTGTTGTTTCCTTATTTGATTGGTATTTTTCTGGAGATTCTTCTTCATCCTTCACAGATTCTCACTCAGATGCCTCAAATTTTCTTGAAGGGACAATCTCATCATCATCCTTCGTAGCACAATCTTCATAAAAAATAACGTTTATGCTTTCCACTATTTGTTTTCGCCTCATATTGTAGCATCTATAAGCCTTAATTTTGTGTGAATAACCAATGAAAATATCTTCATCGACATGGAAATCGAACTTTCCCAATTTTTTATCTTCTCTTTTGATGTAGAATTTGCTTCCAAATATTTTGAAGTATTTGAGGTTAGATGGTATTCCTTTCCATAATTCATATGGAGTAATGTTACAATTGTTCCTTAGAAAGCTTCTATTTATAATGAATACATTTGTATCGATTGCTTGAACCCATAATTTATCATCTAATTTTGAGTCATTTAACATTGTTCTAGCCATTTCTTGTATGGGTTTGTTTTTATTTCACCAACTCCATTTTCTTGTAGTGTTCTGGCTATTGAGAATTGAATTTTATTCCATTTTCATCACAATACTACTGAAATACATTGGAAGTGAATTCTCCATAATTATAGGATCATAGAAATTTTATCTTCAAATCAGTTTCATTTTCAACAATTCCTTGTAGATTCTAAGACACTCGGATGCCTTAGTGTTTTTCTTTGATATGTTGATCGTTGTCATTCTGGTATAATCATCTATCATTAGCATAAAATATAATTCTCCAGCTAAACCTTTTATTCTCATAGGACCAAGTAGATTAGTATGTACTAATTCAAATGGATGTCATGGAAAGTGTTATTTATTCCTGAACTCAACTTTTGTCTTCTTTTCGTGCTAACAATATTCACATATTGTATTGGTACATTTTCAAATTTTAGGCATTTATCTTACTACTTCCTTCTTGTTGATCCTAATCAAATTGTCGAAATTTATATGTCCCATTTGTTTGTGCCATAACCAACTTTCATCTTATTTCGCTAAAAATCGCACTTTAGGTGATTCATCAAAAATATACATGTCATTTAGAGCTCTTCCTACTATAGCCACAATTTGTAATATCCCCAAATTGGGACTGCTAGCAACGCATGCCTGAAAAAAGATTTTTTCAGGAATGTGTGCTACAACATTGGAAACTAGCACTTGGATACCTTAGATCTGAAAATATAAGACCAAAATCCAAGAATGATTCACAAAAAAATCCTTCTAGGTGGTTTAAATAGATCTCCCCACACCTAGTGCAGTTGGAAAATGCCCAAAGGAGGGACTGCAGCAATGCAAAACAACACTACCCAGAAAATAATGTAGTCCAGCCCAATATTTGCAGGATACCAATAAGAAAGTTCATTAATCAGTTATACATCAGAAAAATAGGTTTGTAATAAGGCCCATACAATGTACAAGGGAAAAATAGAGAATATTGATGAAGAAACCCTTAATAATGAGGTGCTGCAACAATGCATTAGCTGTAAGAAGGCTTGACAACGTTATATTATGAGATGAAGCAGCTATAAATTACATATCATATCTATGTACAAAATATTAGATCTATATCAGATCTGTACACTAGAAGAGTTCCTTTACACATCCCCCTTGGGGTTTTGAGAAAAACATGAGAAACAAAGAGTAGATCTGAGATCTAAAGTTGCAGATCTGTAGTAAGATTTAGAATTTTTGAATTAAATACAATAACACAGTAGATCAGATCTGAACAGAACATGGATCAAAAATCTAATCCATGGATCACCACAGTGAAGGGAAGAATTCCTGATGCAAGAGCATTAGCTCCGAAAAACACCTTGTATTTTATTTAAGCTAGGGGGTTTCATGTTTTGAAGAAATATTAAATTTCAGGTAAATATTAATATTATTTTGAGTGATTAATTATATTTTAATTAATTATTTGTGAGAGTTTGTAAATGTTTCCAAACAACTGGAAACATGAGAGAAATTAGTTTCTAGATAATTTAGAATTAATGATGGAGCCTAAGTTGGAATTAGTTTCAAAGTTTTAGGGATAAAAATCTATCTTTTAGGGATGTTGAGAGATTTAGGGATTTGTTGAGATTTTAGAGGGATAGAACTCAATTTAGTGCATTTTTAATTTGTATAAATTAGAAGGCCTCAAAGGCAAATGAGACTTGAATAGTGAGAGTGGTTAAGAGCAGGTTTTGAACAGCCAAGGCTGTAAGCCTTCAGGCAGGTTGTAAGGGCCAATGAGTTGTAAATTAGGCCACGGAGAAATGTTGTTGTAAGTAAATTCATTTTTATGAAAATGTTGATTTTGAGTTATGCACCTTAACTTGGTCAATTCGGGTATGATTCAATTTCTGTGATGAAATGATGAATTTGCTGGTATTTAATCTGTTGGTTTATAAGAGAAGAATTGTAATGTATGCTCTTCAAATGTTAGTAACAAATTGCAGTGTGTGTATGAGAGGTATTTTGTAATCAAAGTATGGTTTTAGTCATGGATAAGAAGAGCGATATTTGCATTAAGAGATTAAGAGTTTGATTTGCGAATAAGAATTGATTTATATCGACTTGTTTGCATATGTTGAGGAAAGTCATTTGATGAGAAAAAATACACTTAAAATTAAATAACAGCATTGTGTTACGGTGATAAATCGATTTATGGGAAATTGATTCACAACAGCGAGAGAACAGAATTCATAGGGTCGATTCGGTTTGTGAGCATTGTGCAGTGAATTTATACCTGGAATTGCTTGGTAAAGTCGAGTACTGAAGAATTACATCTGGAAAAGTCATGAATTAAAGCAATTTAAATTTGTTTTAGCACTGATAAATCGATGTGCAGAGGTTGATCTAGACACAGAAGAAATCATGTTGAGAGGAATATTGAATCCGTTGAATAAAATTCCAAACCTGTTGAAATCGATTTCAATGGTTAATGTAATGGAAGAAGTTAATTATGGGTTTTGTAAACAGAACCATTTCGAAGGATGCAAATTTATGTACCAATCGATTCATTTGCGAATCGATTCTCAGAGTTCTGCTGGAGAACGGACAATATTTTGATAATAGTGAAATGATATGCCATAGGCACGGTCCAGCAATTGAAGGTTAAAGGCGGAACAATGGTTATTGAAACAAACCAGAAGCACCGACATTGAAACAAACCAATTCGAATCCGATGCAGATGTTGAAGCGCCAGATGCAGGTAGGCACAAAATTTAATTAGCAATTGTATTGATGCATTGAATTTTGTATTAGACTTTGAATTAGAGCGCTGACATGTTGAAGAAGTGGCAGTATAACAGAAACAAGCAAATTCGAATTGTGTGTTATGAAATGGTATTGCTTTGTAATGGGTACGATGAAAGGGAAAAGATGTATATTTGGTAGTTTGGTTATGGGGACATTGGTATGTATAAGATTTTTCCAAGATTGATCTTTAAGTTATATATGAAAGGGCGCATTGGGTAAGGAACCGCCATAGCATTTCATTTTTATGGGCACTGTGATTCTGTAGGAAATTATACAATTTGTTTGAGATCTTGCTCTGTATATTGTGATCAGAGATCTTGCTTTGTATATTTTGATCAGATGAGATTGGATATTTCGGCTTCAATTCATGGATAAACAGAATTCACACTAGAATTCTCGAAACTAATATTGAAAACAAGCAAGCGTGAGGCGTTAACCCAGCTTGGTTGGGTTGATTAAAATAACAAGGGCGCACATATATATAATGGAATGGAGTTCACTTTTTAAATATTTGGCATTTGGCTATTTACAAAGGCTCAATTTATGGAAAGAACAAATGGCTAGTTAACTAAGGTATTTTATAATATTGTTGAAAAGGCATTAATAAAAGTTGAATAAAGCATAGTTATTAGCCATAAATGGAAATTGAGAGGTATTTAAATTTGATTATGGATTGAGGGATTTTAAATCCTATGAACTTCTGAAATTTGAAAAGTTGAGATTGCCAGATTTGAGTTTTATTGGGGGAATAGTTGAGATGCATTCTTATATGCATGGATATTGAAGATCCTGGGTATTGTAGGCCCTGCCTGCATCAATTTTTGGTATCAGAGCTTGGCTCTGTTGAAATGAAGAATGTTTGTTTTTCTGAATGCGGACAGAAGGTTTTGTTGAAAACTAAAGTGCGTTTGAATGTGTGATGAATGATTGAAAGGAAGATCAGATTTCTAAATCTGATATGCAAACTACACAAGTGAACAGGATTGCAGGGAAGACAAGATCCTGCAAGATCTTAAAGGTGAGATGATTTTTTTGATTTGAAATTTTTGATTAAGTTTATGGTTGCAGACAAGATGATGGCAGTGAACCTGACATTCAGCTGAAGGCTGAATAGAGAGGACAATTGCAGTGTCCTGAAGAAGAAGGTGAGTTGAAGAGATAGCCTAGAGAAAGAGCAAAGGGGAATGCTCAAAGGGTTCCAGAGGCAGTGAACCAAGTAATTACCAAAAGACTAAGTGGGGAGAGCTTGGTGAGGTAAGTGGAAGCAGAAGAGATTGCTGTTGTAGAGGCTAGTGCAACTCATGGTGAGTACGAAACTCATGGAGAAAATGATCATGGAGGATCAGAGAAGAGGTTCAGAGGAATGCCACATAGGTGAGATGACTGATGAAGTCCGAGAAAGAGAGATTGTAGTAATGAAGGTAAAATTGCAGGTACTAGAAGAATGGCTGCAAGAGCAGGAAAACCAGAATAGAGGATGGATCTTTCCACTAAAGGGAAAGAGAGTGATTTGGCGACAATTGCAGGTGAAGTTGAGGCAAATTGTGATTGCATTATTGAAGGAGGAACTTAGAGTTCTTGAGCCAGAGATGGAATTTGAAGATTCCACAAGCAGATTTGTTCAGAAGGAAGTATTGGAGGAAGCAGTCAAGACTGAAAAGTCTTGTGATTTAAAAACTAATGAGTTGTGTATGTTTGCAGGTACAGTACAGGGAGATGAGCAAGCTTTAGAGTTTGTTCAGGAGAGAGAATTGAATCTGAAAGCTGTTCAGATTAATGCTGAGATATAAAGATCTCAGGATGGAATGAAGATGAAGGGGTCTAATCAGAATGTTGGTGCAGAGAAAGAAGGACCAACTGATGATTGGTTAAGAGCTGGTGAAGGTATGGAAAATTGTGTGAAGTTTCCAAGTTCTACTCCTAATGAAGTTGTTGAATTGTATAGGAAAATAGATCTCCAGAGAAGAGAATTGGAGAGACAGAGGACTTATGTGCAAGATAATTTGCTGAGGAAACAAGGCAGGAAAGTTTTCATGAATGACAGTTCTGGAGCAGAGGATGGTAAGAAGGCGAGACTAGCTGACAGTCTCATGGTGAATACAAATCAGCATACTGATGTGCTGACGAAAGAGTTGGGAAGGAACTTAGAGCAGCATACTGAAGTGTTGCTAGGGAAAGCTGAGGGGAAAGCCAGTATAGATTTTGTGAGTCCTGAAGAAGACTTAGAGCTGTGGATGACTGAATCTACAAGTGAGACCGTTGGGTCTTGTGATTTTGATGCTGACAATTTGATTGTGTTTACACGTGAGAAAGAAGAGAGTCCATCATTTGGAATTGTCTTGGAAGAGGAAGAACTGTTGCAGGTAGAAGATGAGACAATCATGTCTCCTATGCAGAAGCTTGTTACCGTGGGTGACAAGGAAGAGTTGGTTTGTCTGTATGGGCAAGAGAAGACTGGTGGACAAAATTTTGGAGCTGCTACAGAAATACAGGGTGAGGCTACAGTGTTGAAAGAACTTGATTTGATTGCCAGAATCAATCAAGATGATAACGGACAATTACTGAGGATTGTCGAAGAGGAAGATGGAGATTATGCTAGAGTTAATTTGCAGCATGTTGATGAAATGCTGAAATGTCTGCTGGAGACATTTGAACCAGAGAAAAAAGTTGCAGATGAAATTGCAGGTGACAAGAAAAGGAATGTTGCAAAGGGACAGGAAGTTTGGGAGGCAGCAACATCCATAGTGACAGCTAGAGCAACATGTGGGACGAAATTTATAGTAGCAGCAACAGAAAAGGTGGAAAACAGCAGTAAGGGTGAAAAGGAAGCGATCAAAGCAAGTGAAGAACAAGCAAGAATGAGAGTTCAGCAATCAAGAGATGGAAACAATTAGCAGACAGAGGACATACTGGACAGAGAAATTGAGTTGATAAGGAGGTTAATGATAAAAAAATCCCAGAGAAAGACAGCAGCGAGAAAGAAAAGGAGAGACAACAAGAGAAAGACTGTAGCAGACTTGGAAGGCAGAGCAAGTGGAGCACTACAACAAAAAATATGGAAACCTGGAGGACAACAGCAGATAACAGCAGTAAAGCAATTGACAAGCAAAGAAAGATTACAAAATAAAATTTGTGATCCAGGAGGAAATAATTATCCAGACTTATGACCAGGTGGTCATGAATTTTTTTTACATGGGGAGTTTGATGCAGGAGCATTAGCTCCGAAAAACACCTTGTATTTTATTTAAGCTAGGGGGTTTCATGTTTTGAAGAAATATTAAATTATTTGTGAGAGTTTGTAAATGTTTCCAAACAACTGGAAACATGAGAGAAATTAGTTTCTAGATAATTTAGAATTAATGATGGAGCCTAAGTTGGAATTAGTTTCAAAGTTTTAGGGATAAAAATCTATCTTTTAGGGTTGTTGAGAGATTTAGGGATTTGTTGAGATTTTAAAGGGATAGAACTCAATTTAGTGCATTTTTAATTTGTATAAATTAGAAGGCCTCAAAGGCAAATGAGAATTGAATAGTGAGAGTGGTTAAGAGCAGGTTTTGAACAGCCAAGGCTGTAAGCCTTCGGGCAGGTTGTAAGGGCCAATGAGTTGTAAATCAGGCCACGGAGAAATGTTGCTTTAAATAAATTCACTTTTATGAAAGTGTTGATTTTGAGTTATGCACCTTAACTTGGTCAATTCGGGTATGATTCAATTTCTGTTTTGAAATGATGAATTTGCTGGTATTTAATCTGTTGGTTTATAAGAGAAGAATTGTAATGTATGCTCTTCAAACATTAGTAACAAATTGCAGTGTGTGTATGAGAGGTATTTTGTAATAAAAGTATGGTTTTAGTCATGGATAAGAAGAGCGATATTTTCATTAAGAGATTGAAAGTTTTCTTTGTGAATAAGAATCGATTTATATCAACTTGTCTACATATGTTGAGGAAAGTCATTTGATGAGCAAAAATACACTTAAAATTAAATAAAAGCATTGTGTGAGGGTGATGAATCGATTTATGGGAAATCGATTCACAACAGAGAGAGAACAGAATTCGTAGGGTCGATTCTGTTTGTGAGCATTGTGCAGTGAATTTATACCTGGAGTTGCTTGGTAAAGTCGAGTACTGAAGAATTACATCTGGCAAAGTCATGAATTAAAGAAATTTAAATTTGTTTTAGCACTGATAACTCGATGTGCAGAGGTTGATATGGACATAGAAGAAATCATGTTGAGAGGAATATTGAATTCGTTGAATAAAATTCCAAACCTGTTGAAATCGATATCAATGGTTAATGTAATGGAAGAAGTTAATTCTGGGTTTTGTAAACAAAACCATTTCGAAGGATGCAAATTTATGTACCAATCAATTCATTTGCCAATCGATTATCAGAGTTCTGTTGGAGAACGAACAATATTTTGATAACAGTGAAATGATATGCCATAGGCACAGTCCAGCAATTGAAGGTTAAAGGCGGAACAATGGTTATTGAAACAAACTAGAAGCACCGGCATTGAAACAAACCAGAAGCACCGGCATTGAAACAAACCAATTCGAATCCGATGCAGATGTTGAAGCACCAGACACAGGTAGGCACAACATTTAATTAGCAATTGTATTGATGCATTGAATTTTGTATTAGACTTTGAATTAGAGCGCTGGCATGCTGAAGAAGTGGTAGTATAACAGAAACAAGCAAATTCGAATTGTGTGTGATGCAATGGTATTTCTTTGTAATGGGTACGATGAAAGGGAAAAGGTGTATATTTGGTAGTTTGGTTATGGGGACATTGGTATGTATAAGATTTTGCCAAGATTGATCTTTAAGTTATATATGAAAGGGCGCATTGGGTAAGGAACCGCCATAGCATTTCATTTTTATGGGCACTGTGATTCTGTAGGAAATTATACAATTTGTTTGAGATCTTTCTCTGTATATTGTGATCAGAGATCTTGCTTTGTATATCTTGATCAGAGGAGATTGGATATTTCAGCTTCAATTCATGGCTAAATAGAATTCACACTGGAATTATCGAAACTAATATTGAAAACAAGCAAGCGTGAGGCGTTAACCCAGCTTTGTTGGGTTGATTAAAATAACAAGGGCGCACATATATATAATGGAATGGAGTTCACTTTTTAAATCTTTGGCATTTGGCTATTTACAAAGTCTGAGTTTATGGAAAGAACAAATGGCTATTTAGCTAAGGTCTTTTATAATATTGTTGAAAAGGCATTAATAAAAGTTGAATGAAGCATAGTTATTAGCCATAAATGGAAATTGAGAGGTATTTAAATTTGATTATGGATTTAGGGATTTTAAATCCTATGAACTTCTGAAATTTGAAAAGTTGAGATTGCCAGATTTGAGTTTTATTGGGGGAATAGTTGAGATGCATTCTTATATGCATGGATATTGAAGATCCTGGGTATTGTAGGCCCTGCCTGCATCAATCCCAAACACCAGAGATCTCTCCTCCAAAAGCATGCCAAAACTCCCTGCAACTTTTCTCTTGCAAATAATGCAGTTATGGGATAGAAACTGCATTTTTGACTCTAGAAATGGTTTGGCCTAATGCCAAGATCTGATTATGAAACTCCAAGGACCTAATAATCTCTTTCAGGAGGATAAAATGTTCTCCCACTTAAAAGAGACACCAAAATGGCCCAGATCTGAATAGATCTAGCCTCCACTTGATGCAGCTTACAAGGACAACCAAACCCTCAATAGGATCTGCATTGTAGTTGGAAGATGTAGCTTGACCAAATTCCTAATAGTGGACAATATAAAAAAGACTCCTCCAAGAGCTATTCAATGGAAGAGGTGGGATCCACGGTCAAGAACACCCTAGTGATAAACATCACTATTCTCAGTTAAACAGTAAGAGAATGAGAAATTTCTAGACAGAAAATATCTTCAGAGAATCATAATCATGAACAACCTCCTCTTGATGTCCTCCTCTTCCTTTTATAAGTTATAGATCCTACCAAACCCTAAACCATATCAATGATTTAGCTCTGTTCACATGTGTTGCCTCCAACTAGAACTACGCTATGCATCTAGGAGGTTCATTGCATGTAGACAGCGATGATGATTTGGTCTTGGTTGAATTGGTAAACTAATCCAGCCTCTTTCACACTTAAGTGTGCTTATGTAGATATCTTATATTTAGCCTTGTTCACGTTAAGCATTGTTTTTATTTAAGGTTCACACCTCAAATACAAAAGTTGTTGACTTATTCAAAATTGACTCTGTCCACATGAAAAAGTCTCTCTTCACACATGAGGGTGTGAAATACAGCTTCTAGAATGATCCCCTTTCATACCAAGAGGGTCTTTATGTTGATTTAAATGAATAATGGGTCTCCTTCCCCATTTATTCATCTACTAAGTGCAAAAATTGAAATTTAATATTCCCATTAGCTGCATGCTAATGTAGGAATATTATAGTCCTCCCTTCCCAAATGTTTCTTGTCCTCAAGTAACTGCAAGGATATAACTAAAGAGTTTCATCCCAAGGCATGGAGACTAAAATTTATTGGGAAAATATCTTTCCCCATGTGGATCCTCCATCCCCAAGCAGTCATCCGTAAAAAATGAGTCACCTCCCAACATGGAAAATTCAGACAATTCTCCTCCACCTTGAGGTCATGCAATGTAGGTGGGATGAAAATATTTACATGGTAGACATAGGTGCCTACCCCATGTTTTCCTCCTCTCCACTTATGATAAGTTTAGAGCATATGCTGATCTTGGGCTACAAAACAATTGCCCTTAAGTGGCAAGATGAGGACTAGATCTCCAAAGATATCCTCTCCAATGCTATGAACCAATTTGGCCCAAATCATCCCATATGTGATGGATAGGAAATCATAACCATATGGCATCCCATCAATCACGTGGCCCACCTCAACAAAAAGAAACCAGTGCTTGGCTGTGGTGGCCATATCTCCTCTCATGCTCCCATTAGAACATGCAATGCAAAAATTGTGGGAATCCTCTTCCCCAAAGGACACATCCAACTCATGTGTCTCTCTCCAAATCATGCTTCCACTATAAATAAGATCAATATAAAAAAATTAAATCGTGATCAGCATAAAAATGAGGAAAATTCTAAAGGTTTCATGTGGTGCAGGAAAGTCCCAACAGTTTTCCCAATAGTCACAATGCAGTTTTCCAAACTGTTGCTTCAGAAAATTACATGGCAAGTTATTTTTTGTTACATGGATAATTATGTATGTCATGACATCTACTAATAAATAATAAATGGCTGGACACATCAACTAAACATACATGAATTAATACAACACTCGCCCATGGCCACATAAGAGATGGTTGTCTCCATCATACATTCTGGCCCATTGTTGATCATGGAGCTCAATGAAAAGCTTTCCCTCTTGTGGAGCAATGCACTACATAGAAATCGTAAGAGTATGCAGATCACTAAATGCAACAACAAGATCCTTACCATGTACTAGAAGTAATATAATGATAGGATCTATGAAAAAACTCTCCATAATGGTATGACATACTCTCATGAATAGAAATGAATCATGTGCTACATGAAGATTCTTCCTCACATACTTGGAAATCCAAGCCAAGAAGAACATATCATAGTAATAAATGTCTGCGCCCATTACTCCATCTTTCTCACCTCTTCCTTGTTCATCAAGTGCATCAAGAGCGAAAGGATCTTGGGGACACTCCATCCATAAATCCATGTTCCACAGTGACAGCGCTGTAGGCCTATGTAAATAGGCTCCTGCCAATACATAGCTCCATTATTTGACATGTTCATTTTCAAAGACAGCTTCTATAATGTTGCTACAAACAATAAGCTCCTCCCAAAGTGGAAGTACTTCCAAATCATCCAAGTCTAAGGAGTAGCCCTTCTTCACCATGATAGTGCCATCTCCTGCTCCTGCAACATCATGCAAAGTGTGAGAGAAAATATGCCCTTGCTCTCCTAAGAACAACCAAAGCAACAAAATATTTAGCTGCCTCCCCATACCTCGATCATACATATCATGTGGTGAAAACATGGTGATTTATATGAATAATTTCATATCAACACAATGTGTCCATACTCCTTTCTGCCCAATGATGTAGGCATCCTACCACACATCTTTCCCCAACATACCCTTAGAAAGAGGATGATGAGAAAACTCTTTCAAGAGTAGCCAACGCAGCTAAGCCTCTTGCTGCCCAACATAATAGATTTGCAAGTAGATTTCTAGCTTATTGCTCTCCATCCACATCCACTCATCCATGGGTGGTTCATGGACCTCATTCTGCAAATACTTGGTATCCTCCCATTTTAGGACACCAAATTTCTAAAATCCTTGAAGAACCTTGCACTTCATGGAATGTTGAAGTGCACCTTCCATGGGATCTGTTGATAAGACCTCCTCCTTATGCATGGCCGTCCAAAACCAGTAGGGTCTTGGATATGCTACAAGTAGAAGTCTCTCTTTGAGCTGTGGTATGCTCATTGAGAAAGTGTCATCTAGAGAGGAAAAAATGTTTTTCATCTCAAGATGTCTACCCTTTGTCATCTCTTCCTTCATTGCTTCCTGAATGAAGCTGACATCTAATTGCTCCCATGAGGAATGGGTCCTCCTTTCTTCACTACTACTTTTGGATAGTGTAGTGAAACTATGTTGCTCTATATTAGCAGTAGGTGATGATTCTAGGACGTGCAATAGCAGGTTTCTACAATCCTATAAAACATTTTCTGCAATATTGGAAAGTGTAAATTCAATCATACCTTGATGGGATTTGGGAACACCTTGTATGGCTACAAGAGTTCCTTCTTCTACACTGTTGGCTCCCACAACTGCTGATGTTGAAGGCTTCTCCTCCAAGGTTGTAATAGTGATGATATAGGTCTCTTCAAGATATGGTGAGGACTTCTCTTCCTCAGATTTCTCTTTATCATATCTCTTGATCATCCTTTGAGTGAAATCTACAAAAGAAGATACCTTTGCATGTCTCACATTGCTAAACCACCAATTGCTTGCTTCACCCTCAAGGTGCAGTGCTGAAATCTCTATTGCTTCTTTCTCTACCACTGGATGTAGTAGGAAGAGTGCACTAAGCCTTCTTGAACAAGCTTTGGCTGCAGATGTCCCATCAAAAGTGGACAATAGAACCTATTTCCCTTGATTTCTCCCTTGCTGCAGGGCCTCCTCTATTCCTCTAGTTCAATGAACTGTGGGAAGGCTAGAGTTTTCTTGAAGGCTCTAGGTTGAGACTTGTACTCAACAAGGTATTCACTTAGAATCTAATGATCCAAGTTTCCTCCATGCTTCTTGTCCTCTTCTTTATGAGAGTAGGAAGTGCATAGTCCTTCCTCTTCTCCTTCTTCTATCTGCTTAACCTCCTTGGGGAGGTTCTTTCTAGATCTGAAAAGTGATGATATTAATATAATTATCCCTATAATTATGATCTTTCTCCTTCTGATAGCTGGATCTCACAAGCTGAGCCAAATATCATGCTCCGATACCACTATAATATCCCCAAATTGGGACTGCTAGCAAAGCATGTCTGAGAAACACACTTTTCAGGAATGTATGCTACAGGATTGGAAACTAGCACCTGGATCCCTTAGATATGACAATATAAGACCAAAATCCAAGAGGAATTCAAAAAAAAATCCTTATAGGTGGGTTAAACATATCTCCCAACACCTAGTGCAGTTGGAAAATGCCCAAAGGAGGGACTGCAGCAATGCAAAACAACATTGCCCAGAAAATAACGCAGTTCAGCCCAATATTTGTGAGACCAATAAGAGAGTTCATTAATCACTTATACATCAGAAAAGTAGGTTTTTAATAATGCATATACAATGTACAAGGGAAAAACATAGAACTTTGATGAAAAACCCCTCAAGAATGAGGTGCTAAAACAATATATTAGCTCTAAGAAGGCTTGACAACGTTATATTATGAGATGAAGTAGCTATACATTACATATCAGATCTAGAACATATTTTTATACAAAATATTAGATCTATATCAGATTTTTACACTAGAAGAGTTCCTCTACACATCCCCCTTTGGGTTTTGAGCAAAACATGAGATACAAAGAGTAGATCGGAGATCTAAAGTTGCAGATCTCTAGTAGGATTCATAATTTTTGAAGTAAATACAATAACATAGCAGATCAGATCTGAAAAGAACATGGATCAGAAAACTAATCCATGGATCACTACAGTGAAGGGAAGAATCCCAAACACCAGAGATATCTCCTCCAAAAGCATGCCAAAACTCCCTGCAACTCTGCTCTTGCAAATAACACAATTATGGGAGAGAAACTGCACTGTTGACTCTAGAAATGGTTTGGCCTAATGCCAAGATTTGATTATTCATCTCCAAGGATATAATACTCTCTTTCAGTAGGATAGAAGGCTCTCCCGCTGAAAAGAGGCACCAGAATGGCCTAGATCTAAATAGATCTAGCCTCCAGATGCTGCAGCTTACAAGGAAAACCAAACCCTCAATAGGATTTTCATTGTAGTTGGAATATGTAGCTTGGAAAAATTCCTGATAGTGGACAAGTTCAGAAAGACTCCTCCAAGAGCTACTCAATGGAAGAGGTGGAATTCCCAATCGGGGGCACCCTAATTCTAAACAACACTATTCTCAGCTAAATAGTAAGAGAATGAGAAATGTATAAACAAAAAATATCTTCAGAAAATCATAATCATGAACAAGCTCCTCTTGATGTCCCCCTCTTCCTTTTATAAGTTAGAAATCTTTCCAAACCCTAAACCATCTCAATGATTTAGCTCTGTTCACATGTGTTGCCTCCAACTAGAACTATGTTGTGCATCTAGGAGGTTCATTGCATCTAGACAACGCTGATGATTTGGTCCTGGTTTACTTGGTCAACTGATGCAGCCTCTTTCACAATTAAGTGTGCTTATGTAGATAGCTCAAATATAGCCTTGTTCACATTGAGCATTGTTTTTATTTAAGATTCACACCTCAAATACAAAAGCTTTTGACTTAGTAAAATTTGACTTTATCCACATGCAAAAATCTCTTTTCACACATGAGGGTGTGAAATCCAGCTTCTAGAATGATCCCCTTTCATACCAAGAGGGTTTCTATGCTGATTTAAATGAATTATGGGTCTCTTTCCCCATTTATTCATCTACTAAGTGCAAAAATCAAAATTTAGTATTCCCATTAGCTGCATGCTAATGTAGGAATATTAAACAATTTTATCAAACTTGCCTTTTATGATTTCACATTTCTTAGAGTTAGATAGCAATGTGTGTCCTTGATTACACATTTGTCTAACACTGAGAAAATTATGATTCATATTTTAAACCAACAACACATATTTCACTAATTCATTCTTCCTTCCAAGTGTGATTGTACCTACTCCTATGACGTTTGAAGAGCATTCATTTCCAAAAGACATTTTTCCATCCTTATTTTCCTTCAAGGCTATGAATTATTCATATCTTCTGTAATATGAGTTGAGAAACCACTATCAACATAAAAAAGGTTTCTGTTGCTTTGAGCCTTGATAGAGATATCACATTTTTTAGCCTTCTTTTTCCGTTTTGCTCATTCTGACTTTGCGAGAAATCCTTTGAAGAACTTTGAAGTCTGCAATCTTTAGCCAGGTGTCCAAAATTGTTACATTTGTAACATTCAACATCATCTCTCAAATGATCAAATTTGTTAATATTATGTTGAGTTCCGGAAAATCCATTTCTGAAATATCTCTTGAAACTATATTTATTCCAAGCATACATGTGAAATTCTATAGCTCTATTTCCTAACCTTCCCCATGAATAACTATGACCATAGGATATAGGTTGATACCTCGTAGGAAATATTCTTCGACGAATTGTCTTCGAGGGTTCTTCCTGTGAATCTTGATCTCTGGAGTTGGTTGGGAGGTCTACCTGCTTGTTATATTTTTCATATCCATCTTCTTATGTTGTGATAGAGGGACTTGGCTCCTTTTCAGATTCTTCTTTGTAACCAAGACCACGCTTGTCACTATTTAATCCCTGATTGTTGATGATTTCTTCCAATGCCTTGGAGTTGCTGGTGTATTTTTGAATAGTTTTTCCATTTCTTACTTTCTTTCATAGAGAAACTATTTCAGCTTCCAATCCTTCTCTTTCCTTCTTTCTTTCCTTTAGTTCTTCCCCAAGTGATTCATCAACTCGTTTGTATTCTTCAACATTTATTTTAAGATTTAGGACATGTTTCCTTTCTATCTTAAATTTGTCTTCAAGAGTGTCGACATGCTTCTTCTCAACCTTGAGCTCTTTGACAACCCTGATCACTTCGTTTTGAAATTCAACCTCACTCATCTCTTCTTCTTCGTCTCCTTCTTCATTATATGCTTCTTTCTTATTATGCTTGGCCATAAGAAATTCTCTTCCATTGATTTATTCTTCTTTATCACTATCTTAATAAGATGAGGAGTTTTCTTATTTGGAGAATAAACTCTTCTCAAACCATTTATTCTTGCATTTCTTGTTGAACTTCCTCAGACCTTTCTTTTCTTTCGTAACAACCTCAGTTTTTTAGGACACTTGCCTAAAAAATGCCCAACCTCACCACAATAGAAACATATAAATGGAATCTTACCTTTGAATTTCCTCGCACCGTTTCTCATTTTTCAGGTGTGGGAAATTTCGTTATCTAAAAATTCTTCGTCATTTTCTTTTTTTTCTTCTTCCTTACAATTGCAAGTTTTCACTTTCGAAGTATGCTTGTCCTTACTAGTCTTCTTCGATGTACTGAATGTTGTTTCTAGGTGAGACATCCTCTTCTTCAATCGTCATTTCATATGTCATAAGAACTCCATGGAATTCAACTTTGATGAGATTGGTTAGATTTGAATGATATTCCGAGACACAACCTTTGGGTTTAATCTTGCCGGCAAGGTGCTAAGGATCTTTCGGAAAATAATTTTTTTGTTGAAAGGTTCTCCCAAACCCTCCAATGAAATTTTTATTTCATCAACATGATGTAAGTAAGAATCAATATTCATCTTCCTTCATTTTGAGTTGCTCAAAATTTTCCCTATAAATTTGAAGCTTTTCTTCTTTCAAGTTTCAATCATGTGCATATATATTGTCAATATTGCACCATACATCTCTATAAGTTTTGAAACTGAGTACCTTAAGATAGACATATTCTATAAGCCCAATGATAATGAGATCTTTAGCCTTTTCATCATACACCATATTTTTCTTACCTTGTTCATCCTAGGTCGCTATAAATCCCTTTTCAACGATTTCCCATACTTTGTATCCTTGCACCAACAAGTGAGCCTGCATTATCCCACTCCAAAGTGCATAGTTATTTCCATTGAATAGAGGAAATGTACTCTTAGTATACTCCATGATCTCCTTCCAGTTCTTAGACTACTATTGAAGGAACCAAGCTCTGATACCAATTGTTGGAAATACTAAGAGGGGGAGTGAGTGAGTATTTCTTATCAATTAGCACTTTTAACTCTTTTTAGAGAATTATTTAATACTCAATTATTCTTTATATTTATCAAGTAATAACAACAATCAATAGAACCCAATCGAAAAATGAATTTTAGGTGGAAAACCCCCTCCGGGTCAAAAACCAATGAATGCTTTTCTAATAAATTATTTAATCTTTAGCCCCAACTAAAATTAAAGGTACAACTTCCTACAATTATTGAAAAGCATTTTTCTCCACCTCCCAATAGAATGAAGCCCCAACGCCCTGGTTTCTTTAGTAGTCAATTGAATGGATGCCCCGACATCCTAGACTAACCTACCACGCTGAAGTGTTGACAAGCTCCAACCCATAGGTTACTTCATGCACCAACATAGTACCTCCCTACTACCCTATAGTGATCAGAAATAAGACAAGAGTATGGAATCCCATACGAGGGAGAATGATCCATGAAAAAACATGATTCACAATGATTCTCTTGAATTAGACCAATCACCCAATATGTCAGAGAAATATTCAAAATTCAAATGTAATACGTTCAACATTTATCAACCAAACCTAATAAAGCATACATACAAAATACTTACACTGTCCTGCAAAAAAAAATGTACATGATGATATTCAAATTAAAATTCAAACACCAATCATACATACCTTGATGTAGCAGACTTGCACTTGACTATTGATTTGTTGTCCTTACTATAGTGATCGTTGAATGCATATGTTTTCTTGTCTTCTAGAATCTCGATATTGAAAATGTTGTATCTATGTAATTTCAGATTTCCAAGGTCTGAAATTACACTCTATGGTAGCCCTTTGAGCCCTATTTCTAACCTCGTAAGTATGATCAATATCTGATTCTTCATGAAATATTTATGTCCAATCTCCTATGATGACCAAATTATATATTGTTTCATTAGATCTAACTTGTACGAACGGGCACGTCTCACTGTTTCAACCTTCATTTTTGAAAATGATATCCAACAAACTATATTCCATCTGATTTCTACCGCCTTTTATGAAATTTAAATCTAATGCTCAAAGATAAAGTTATGAAAATTTTCTGAAGGCCACCTATTTGACATGAAATTGGGGAGCCTACAAAAACCCTAATGCCCACAGATCATATCTCCAAAAATATAGCATACCAATCTCTGAAATGTGGTCACACATTTCATCCAGATTTCAACTCAAATGGGTTTTTCTTTTAGCATTTGAAGCCTTGCAAAAAAAAATTTATGGCGATAATTCCATGATGAACTTTTTTAAATATCTAAATCCTTGTATTGGGAGGATATGAGGGTCACAATTTATATAAATGCATAATTTTAGAGGGTCTTAAAAAAGTGAATGTTGGAGGGAATTTAGGATTTCAAAGAATTATTAATTATTTACTATTAAATGACCACAACCAATATTAGTGTCATGCCATAACCCCATGGGGTCTTAGCCCACTAACTGGGGTTACTAACTTCAATCAAGAATATCTCTCAAACCCTGAAGAATTACGTGGCGTGACATATATCAATGGAAATATATCGACATGTAGAAACCATCCAAAATTTGCTTGACCTGGAATAGAATAAGTTTTCAAGTAAAAATTCCCATGCAAGATTGGGGTAGCCCCTCGTACTACTTGGGTTGACATCAGTGACAAAAAATAATCAACACCAAATGACTGATTGCAATCTACCTATCTCATGCTTTACTGTTATGCTTAAAAATGCATTTATCAACAAGAAAATTATGATTGTAATTAACTTTGTTTTGTAGCAAATGAAACAGGTGTTTGACTAATGGTTTTAGAGTTGAAGGTGTCTTAGAGGTTGTGCCAGTTCTAGATGAGGTGAAAGAGAGGTTTTGGGCTGAAGAAGTGACTGACTGACATTGCTATAGGATCTTCTATAGGATTTCCTATAGTCCTACACGATGTCCTAAAACGCTACAGGAAATAGGCTAAGGGTAATTTGAGGCTAGAAATGTTGAGTAAAGGGGTATGAGAGGGTGAATGAAGATGGATCTAGGTGGTTGTAAGGTATCCAAACCATTGGCGAAGCTCAAAAATTCTCTCAAAGCCTATCTTGGAACTCTAAGGTGGCTCTTGGTGTTGTGGTAGAGATGTCCAAAAACAGGGTTGATGGTGATTTGGTTGGAAGTTGGTTGATGAGGGGTGTAAACTAAAGCTAATGGTGTTGGTGGAGTCCTCCTCTGATGCTCTACTGAAACTTGCAAGAAAACTACATGTTCACGAATTTAATAAAACCTACATATGCACTTGAAACGGAAAACTAACTCTGCATCTACAACATGTTCATGATAAAAAAGGCAATCTATCTACCTTTTGCAATAAATCATAAATTTAAAGAAAGTTTGGGCCTGTGGTGAATATCTAGCCTCCTCAAGCTCCAATGGAAGAGGTGACAGAGGGAGGATTTAACACACAATTTTGGATTTTTATATGCTACTACAACATGAACTGAAGGAGACTAAGTAATGCAATATGAAAGGTAAAGAAACTAATGAAAAAAAAAAATGTAAGAAAAATAACTACAACATAATGAAAGGTAAACACAAATACATAAGAGAGACTAAGGTGAATGGATTGGGCCCTAACCCACAAGCTCAGCTCCCTAAAACTAACTTAGTGTAGAAGAAACTGAATACTCATTTCATTCCATAACCAATATTAGAACATAGCATATGAAAGTCAAAAATGCCTATTACAAGACCTAAGAGTACTCTAGCTATCTCCAAAATCAAATCCTAATGAGATATTTCTTTGCCCTATTTATCCAAGCGGTGGTTACCAAAAAATCCCTTAAAAATAGGTGATTTTTCTCCTTGGAACTTGAGAGAAGAGGAGCTTCACTCCCATTGATCTTCTACATGCTTTGTTTCCTTTGATTTTGAGCTATTGGAGGAGAATCTTGAGGATCCCTTGGTTGGATTTAGGAGTTAACGAGGTGGTCAACCGCCTATAATAACTTCTTGTTCTCTACGTCAAGCATTTATTATGCAATCTTTAGCAGAAATAGCATATTCTCTTGATTTTCTCATATTTGAACCACATTAGGACTTCTAAGTATGAAACCCTTAATACACCATATACACTAAGAAGTATATGCCCATAATGCAAATAAATGTGAGTAAGGGAGACTAATAAGGCTAAAAGGGTGATAATTAGCCCATTAAAATGTACCTAATGATGATTCTAATCATCATCCCCCTACCAAATGCTTTCTCATTATATAAGCAACTTAGTATTCTTTATTTATATCTTTTAGTGCCTTAGTGGCTTCTCTGAAATCCCAAGGAATCAATGGAGTCCCCTCAGGATGGTAGAATCCAAAATTAAATTTTGCCTCCTCCCATTCTTTGTTTTCATCAACTTGGTATCTTCCTTCACCCAGTCCTAGCAACAAAAGTGGATTGAGTTTTAAGCCAAGCCATTAGATATTCATTGTCTACATATCGCTCTTGTACTAAGGTTCCATTTCTAAGAAATTTCTCAAACACTCTGGAGTATGATGTTCTATGTTTCTTAGGATAAGAGGGAGGCCATTACATATTTTTGACTTTCCACTACAAATTACTCTCCCAACAGTATAGAAATATCATAAAAGTGTGGACTGAATTGTGCTTGGGCATTGAGGTATTTATCTGCAAGGATGACATCATTTTCTATCATTAGGTGATTTTTAATGACCCCTCTATGGCTCAATAGCTTTTCCCTGATAGGGAGAGGGTACTTTCATTATCTTCTCATGACCCTTTTTACCTCTTCTACCATTACCTCCTAATTGGTCATCCAAGAGGGTAGGGCCATCAAGTACATATCCGCTAACCTAGGGTTAGGGTCCCAAATGTTTAAATCAGTTAAAAAAATAATGTGCATATAAAATTTTGTTGACTTGCCCTTGTCTCCTATGCTATACTAATTGAAATCATCAATATTCTTCCTACAGTTTTGAAAAGGTAATGATCCATAGGAAGCTAGTGATTTTATCTAAACCTACATCAATTTTTCCTTTAGGTAGATGGAATAAGAGTTTAAATGATGTTTGTATTTTATTTCCTCCATGCACAAATCTACCATGGTGGAAATCTTCTTGTCCTTCTGCTATAGTTGGCTTTGTAACCTTGCATTTTCTTATTGTGTTTCTTATTTTTCATCCTTTAACACTACTTCCCTATGTCTGACATCTTCCAAATCTCTCCCCATATTAGTCACTTTTTCTTCCATGGTTCATACATATTTCACACACTTTATTTTGGAAATTAGTATCGAGTGATGTGTGCATGCTCTCTCTTTTTCTAGCTGATAAGATAGGGGAAATGGGATATTTAGAAGGATAATCCTCCCCCCTTCCATAAATATGTAGTAGGAACTCATATTTGGCCATGGGCTAGGATGTGGAATTGTTGATATGTCTTTTGGGAGAGATTTTTTAGAGCCAATCTCCTCCTTTGGTTCCTCCTCTTCCTTCCCTTTGGAATCATGCCCCTCAAATTATGTCTCTTTTTCAACATCTTGAGCCTATTACCCTTCCAAGAGTGTCTTATCTTCCTCCCTCATGACCTTCTTCTCTGTGACACATGTGGAGCTTCCTATAGCACTAACAAAGTTTCCTGTATCAAACTCTATATTTCCTATAGTAAACCCTCCTTTGATTTCTTGCCCTTCTTTTGTACTCCTTGAAGGTTTGTGGGGATTGTTACTTGTTTGACGGGTGTGAAGAATGTCTCCTCATAGAGGTCACATGTGTCTTCTCAGCTAAGGTGACCTCTTAAAATTTTCCCTCTTCTAGGCTTATTTTATGTTTCATTTTTGGTGACTCCTCAATTGTTATTAGGATTTTGGTTGGGGTTTTCGGTCTCCCTTGCTTCACCCTCGACTCTTTCTGGTCCTAAAGTACATGGGGGTCTATCTTTTCCTCTTTTCCTTCATTAGGGTTCTTAGAGTGCCTAAGGTGGTAGCCACTTATTTTTCTGATGTTCCTAGTGACAGGATGGTTAGATGGGGAGAGATGTTAGTGCTCACCGTGGGGCTTAATATGTCTTCCTCACCTATATTTCCTTCTTTTTCTTTCCCTTTTTCTTCTGCCTCCTTTTCATATCCTTCTCTGCCAATTTTTCCTACTGGGCACTTAATTTCTTTTGATGTAAATCCAATGAGATCACTCCCTGCTTACTCAATCTGCTCATAGTGCAGTTATTAGCTTCTTGTGCCAATTATTTTTGTTAGCCTCCAACATATTTTTGATTATGCCGATCAAAGACTTGTTGGAGGAATTCGCCAATCCATTTCCTTGTGGATACTATGCTTTATAATGACCCAATTTAATGTTATACTTATCACGTAATTATGTCATATTCTTTGATTTGAAGGCTGCAGCGTTATCCATGATGATATTTCTAGGAAAAACAAACCAGGACAAGTTGTTAGCTTCTATAAATTGAATTATGATTGAGTCAATAGCTTTCCTGGTTGGGATTGCTTCGATCCAATTTGTGAAATAGTTTATGGCAATAAGTATCCATCTACGTTGAGAAGATGATGGTGGCTGTATCTCACCGATAAAATCTAAGCCTCAATATTGGAAGGGAGCTTCAACTAAAATGGGCAATAATGGTAAAGGAAGGAGCCTACATTTACCTTGAAAAATTTGGCACTCATGGAAGCTCATAACAATCTTATACAAATCTGCAAAAAATTTAGGCCAATAGTATCCCACTCTTAGTACATTTTGGGCCATAGTATTCCAGTAAAAATGACCTCAACAATGTCTCATGTGGATATCCTTCATCACTTATTTGGATTCATATTCTACCAAGAAATTGCGTAATACTCCTCCAGGATCCTTCCAATAGAGTGCAATATCTAGTATGAAGTATTTAAAAGCCTTAAGCTTCAAAGACCTACTTTTACTCTTTGACATGCCCGGAGGAGGATTCAAATGTTGTAAAACATAGATGATATCATCATACCATGGATATGATGAAAAGAGCGCTAATACCTGAACAAGACTTACACTTTCTTTGTCCTCGGACCGTGCTGATATGAGATTGATGTCAAGTGCATGTAGATTGGACTCAACCATGAGCTTGACTAAGCCTTTCCCTTTGATGAGCTTCGTCAGCTTGATCTCAAGGTCATACTCTTAAAGTGATGATATCCACCTACCTCTTCTTCCTTCTGGATCTGTTTTCATAAGTAGTTATTTAACCGTTGCATTTGGAACATATGCCAAAATATGTGAGTATAGAATATAAACATGGAAGTATTTGAGTTCTTTGACCAAGGCCAAGGCCTGTTTCTCAATTATGTTGTATCGAATTGCTGCATCTATTATTTTTTTACTGAAGAAGGCTATTGGCAGTTTTGTCCCATATTTTTTCTGCATAAGCGCTACTACCAAAGTATGCTCAGAAGCATAATAAAATATAATGAAATCTAGTGAATAATCATGAATTTTTAGCACTGGAGCAGTGGTCAAAGAAAATTTCACCAAAATGAATGACTTATAATCATTTTCAAAACATCTAACATCATTCTCCTTTTTCAGCATGTTAGCTAACTCTCTAAGATGTTATGCTAGGTTAGGAATGAACCTACATAGGAAATTCATCCTACCATTGAAGGCTTGAATTTATTTCTTGTTTCTAGGGAAATCAATTTTCTGTATTGCTTCAACTCTAACAAGATCTATCTAGATTCTATATTTTGGGATGATGTGACCCAAAATCTTACCTTCTTCCATAGAAAATAGGCACTTCTTAGGATTTAGGGAAATCCCAAACTTTCTACATCGTTGGAACACAACTCTCAAATGGTGTAAAGTCTCATCATCTGAATTTGAAAAAATAGTGAGATCATATAAATAAACAACAAGGAAGACATATTTTTCATTACCAAAATCTATGTCCATGGTAGGTTGGAAAGTGGCCCCGAAATTCTTCAAACCAAACGGCATCTTGGCATATTTAAAGGTACCTCATGGTTTAGTGAATGTTGTCTTATCTTGATCATCTTCATGTAAAAGGATTTGATTGTAGCCTGAGTAACCATCCAAGAATGACATCTAGCTAGCTCCCACAACTTGCTAAGTATGTTGTCCATCTTGGGAAGTGGGTAATTGTCTTTCAATGACACTTTTTTTAGATTTCTAAAATTATACATAGTCGAATTTCATCGGTCTTATTTCGCACTGGAACCAAATTGGAGATCCAATCTAGAAATCTAACTGGAACAATGAAGCTTTCATTATAGATCTTGTTTACCTCCTCCTTAATGGACGGCAACAACTTTTGGTTTATTCTCCCGATCTTCTTTCTAAAAGTATTTTGATTTGGTTTGATTGAGATTGTGTGCTAAATGATATCTTGATTGTACACCTTTATATCTGAGTAATCCCAAGAAAACATGTCCGAAAACTTAGTAAACAAATCAATATATTTAGGCTTTACCTCTGATCATAAAGAATTTGAAATCTTGATGAACTTTGGCTACTTCGCTGTTCCAATATTAACATCTTCTACATCCTTTTCTATGAGGACCAAAGTAGGTTTTATCACCACGTCATCTTGATAAAATAACTCTTTCAAATCTATGAGGCCTTTTGGAATGTTATTTTCCTTGAGCTGAAGTATGTCAATTTGATTTGCCTCAATAACTTGGTCATCGTTGTCATACACTTTTCCAATAGAAAAGTTTTCAAAATCACCTTCACTTTGAAGGAAATTATTCACTTGTTTATCGTCCTAGAAAACTTGCCAAAATTTCAAGTTATTCAGAATGGCAAGCCTGTGATTTATATGAATTTAAAACTTTTTAATTGAAAACATTGTAGATCTAAAATTACTTTCAACAATAGCTAATGAATCAACCATCAACTTTTGCAGTCTCGACACTACCTTAAGTGTATATTCTTAAAACATTCTTAAAATGTCAACTGTTGAGTTCCTATATTGTGTCATCCTTGAGTTATTAGCTTGATACTCACCTTTGAATTGTTTAGTCACTAGCTCTGAATCACCATAGACTACAATTCTCCTAGCTCCCAATTTTTTCAAAATTTTCAAACCGATAATGAGCACTTCATATTCACCCTCATTATTCATACAATAAAATAATAATTTGTAGCAACACAACCTTACAGTATTTGGGACCTTATTTTTCTATTGAAATGGGTTGCAAATCCATAAACCAATTCCAGCTTCATCTTTGCCAATGGAACCATCAAATTCCATTCTCCAAATACCATATTCTTCTTCAAGGTGTTGAAACTCTTGATTATGATTTCACACAATTTTCTGAACTGATTCTTTATACTTTTCTGAGATTTCATTTTCCTTCTCTGATGACTATTCAAATATAATAGGCAAATTCTCTTTCTCTTTTTCTAACACTGTTCTAATGCAATCTGAAATTTCAAGTACATCCTGTATTTCTACTAATTCAAAATCAATATCATTTAACCCATAATCATTGTACAATATGAAGGAATCTAAGTCTCTATGTAAAACATTGATAGGATGATTATTAGGCCTTTCCTTATTTTTGATCATGTATTTCATTTTCGTCTCACAATATGGTTTCCTCATTTGACCTAAGATAGGAATAGTGTCATAGGAAAAGTCCAACTGCAGTGTACCTCTCAATTCCCCCCCCAGGATCTTGACAACAACATACCCAAACGTGGTGGAATGTCAACAACTACCACATCCACAGGGACATTTTTGGTTGGGATCTTCTCTAGAGAGACAACTAGATATTTGATTAGACCCAAAAAACTAACAAGACAAGAATCAAAATAATATAGATCATGATATGGGCAGGTTATGTCAAGGCCAAGCTTCTCCATGATGGTTTTGACCATGAGGTTGTGGGATTCCCTGGAGTCTAACATAGTGTTGTGAATAATGCTCTGATGGACTTTAAGACTCAGGTAAAGTGGTGGGACCTCACTATCTTCAGACTAACCATCGATGGTGGGACCAAATATTAACTCGGGATGATCATCCTCTATATTAACCATGTGAGATAATGGGTCAACTTTCAAAGTTTTGACTACATGGGTTTTGTATTTATCAATTTTGACCAATTCAGTAAGAGGAATAAACAAATTTAACCTATAAATTTCTAACTCTAAATTGAAAAGTATAGTGTTATCTACCTCTTTTATGATAACATCCATTTTCTCAACATGATCTCTTGGTGCAACTTCTTTTGTTGGAATATCTCTTTCTTTGACAGGTGCAATTGTAGAAGGCTGATTGCTTCTATTTTGATTTGGAGTTACAATATCTATACCCTTATTTTGAACTTGTTTCAGTGGTGCTTCTTTCTACTAAGCTCTTTTCTTCAGAGGTGGGGTTATTGGAACATATTGACTCCTCAAGTAGTATTGGATTTTCTGCGAACTCAATGCATTCAAGTATCCTCTCTTATAGTTATTAGATTCTACTTCTAACTCATGATCATTCACCATTATGAAATTTTTAACATTAGGTGAACTTGTTTTGTCCACATATTCTTCATCGTTGGTGAGAAATATGGGTTAACCATCGCTTGTGAAAATAAGGTTCTCCTCTATTGTTGGTTCTTCGTCTTCATCACTCTGAGCATGGTTTTCTTGAAGTGGTGTTCTGATTTTCTGTTGCTGTTATGTTTTAGGAGCTCTTTGCTCTCTTTTATTTATCTGGAACTGAGGTTTCTGGCATTGAAAGTTTGGATTTCTGATTTTTGGTTCAGTCTATCTACCATTCTTTCCCTAGTTTTAAGCAAGGCATCAAACTTAGTATTGGATGAATTGGAAGGTTCCTCTTTGATAGTCATTTTACATTCAGTTTTAAGTTTTTACTTTTTAATAAAAATATTGGCTTCAACACTCACTGAAATTTTGATCATCTCTTCAAGTGTAGTGGGGTTTATTTCTATCAATGAGTAGGCCATATCTAGGTCAAAGGCATTGGAAGAACATAGAAGGGCTAAATCAGGAGGTGGTTTCATTATTGTAATCAAGCACTCATTCATTTGGATTGTGCTTCAAGGAATCATACTCAACAAGGATTTCTAAAGAGTTTTTCTTCTCATCCCACCTAGCTAAGAAAGCATCAGTTAGCTCAACAGGAGTCCTAATAGAATTAAATTCTAGGGCACGAAACCAAACTTTGACTTCACCTGAAAAAAATTATGAGATGATTCGCATCTTGGCATTATCTACATCAAACTCCTCAAGAGCTATAAAGGTTTTGATTTTATCCATGTGATGATGGGCAGTGATTTCATAGTTTTCATTGAAAAGGGGAAGCCTTTGACCGTATCCTTGAGGTAGATCAGTAAGATTACTAGGGAAAACTAAAGGTCCAAAACGAGCTATAATTCCTGCTGAATGTGGTGGAGGGGGTGGAATGAAATATGGATTAGTATGAGGAGGTCCTTGAGGGGGAATTTTAGATGATGATGGGTTAGATAATTTAACAATAATTGTTTGGGAAAATTTGAGGATATGAAGGTCTTCTTGTTGGTATTGAATATAGCTTTTTTCAGCAGTGTAACTTAGGGTATTGACTACATTTTCTAGCTTGCAATATTGTCTCTAGATTTTGACATCAGTCTCATTTGCAACTTCAAATAATGATGGATTTAACTCTAATATCCAGGGTTCAAGGACTACTTTATTCAAATCAGTCTAGGATTTGGTTCTAAACCATGATAACTCAAATTTGGTATCAAATACTAAATTTTGTATAGCTACCAAATCAGAAGGTAACGAGAAATACTTTACCAAATTTAGAGGAGGAGATTTTGAAGAACTTGAAGCTGGTTGAGATCTTTTCCTCCTTAGGATTCTTTTAGGATATTTGATGGGTGGTAATGAATCTAGATCAGGATTAGACCTGGTATACCTTCTTCGAGAAGCTAAATATGCTTTTGAGGAACTGAAATTATGAAATCAGCCTTATGAAACTCGATCCCATCATCCATGGAATTAGTTTCAAATGCATCATTGTCATACACACAGGGGAAATTTTGTATTTTTTCTCCCTGGCAATGATGCCAAGATGTTATCACTCCACTAGAATCCCAAGGCCAAAGAAGTAATCCCAATAACGGTAACCACATACTAAGCTTTTGACTTGATAGTTAGCCCTATGAAGTCAGATAGGGCTCTCTCCAAAAGGGTCACTACTAGGAGGGTTGGAGAAATTAGGGTTTTTAGGCTATATATTGAGTGCAGGGGATTGTTTTGAATTTATTTTTTTGGGGAAATCACTGGATGAAGGAATTAGGTCAAGGAAAATTAGTTAGGGTTGCAGGGATCAATGGAGAAAGATAGGTACAATGTGTATCACTTGAAGAGAATTGTTATGAAATGGTATTGAAGCTGTAAGAAGGCTAATAAAATCATAGGAGATGTACTTTTCTGAGACAGAAAAAGATGAACAAAATGTGTTCAGTTATCAAAAACAGAGCATGTGCAAACATGTATTATGATTATCTAACTTGTAAAGTATAATAACATAGAAATGAAAGTGAACATGAAAAAAATACTTCAAAACATATGATACTGAAGAAAATACAATGATAGGCATCAATACCACAAGTATCCCAAAAATTAGCTCCAACTCCTCTACATTAGCTGGCCAAAATTGAGTACAAAGTTTCCTTGATTAAATATAAAACATCAAACTAATTCCAACCCTTGTCTATTGTGAAGAAAGGGACTAAATAGAAATGAAAAAAAATTTACTCATCCTCAGGGGTGGAATCCATGAGGTGAGCAAGATATTACACAAAAATATGAATTTATAGCTAAAGTATAGGATGGACCAAGCGACTCATTCCTAACTTAAGTGAACTGATTCATTACACCTCATTTGTTTGATTTACCTAATGTATTTACTCTAGGTAATAGTAAAAACATGATAATTACATTTTTTTCATCATTTACATAGGTAAAATAATCATTTCCCAATATGAAAATCAAAATAGGAGTGAAAATCAGAAAATTTCAGAAGACTACCAAACGCACCATCTTCTTGTCAAGCCTGCTTTTGGGTGCCTTCCTGGTGTATAAATTTTCTCCAAGATGGCCTGTTGGAAATCCCTTCAAGTCTAATTTCTATACATGCCTTTATTTTGAAAAATTAAGCTCATTTTCTCTATCAAAAACACATTTTCCCAAGACTAGTAAACGCGCAATGCCAAGGCCAAAAATAAGGCAGAAACATGGTTTTTTGGTAGTTGTTTCCCCTTTTCACTGACCATCTTGCCTCCAAATGCTTAGAGAATGTATAGGGTGCATGTAATCATCATTATGAATTCAATGGTGGTGACAATTTTCTCATTGGATTCCCCAAAAAAGAGTGCAACACCCTAGGTATTGTGCATTTGACATTTTTGTTGTGCTAAAAATGTCCCTAAAAACATAGAAATTTACAAACTTCCAAAATTTTCCAAAAACTTGTCAAAATTCATGGGATGATTGTTGATCATGTGTTTGAGGCATGGAGTGTTACCTTCGTAAGTATTTCTAGCCACGTTTTCTCCTCTTGCTTGGACAAGGCTTCAATTTTTGCATTGGCTCTTTTGAGCTTGTCCCTTGAAATTTTGTTCCTCGTGGCATAATGATTTTCCATCCTTATTTGAATATCGTTTTCCTTTTGAGCATTGGACGAGAGATTCTCCAAGTTTTGGTTTACCCTATCAAACAAAAAATCCCACTCTTGGTTAACCATGATTACCATTTGTTCATCAATAATGAGCTCTTTAGCAAGCTCATATTCTCTTTTCCTCTCTAGTTCTAGAGCTATTTTGAGCCCTTTAGTCCTAGGTCTCTGTTTTGGAGGCTGGTACTCCTCATCATCAGGTTCACCATACTTCTGTAGTGTCTCTTCAAGCAAGACTATTGAAAATGCAACAAGATGATGGAGCTTAGTGAAATGAAGTCGCCTTCACTAAGTGGGCCCGCAGGCTATTTTTGGAGCAAAGTCTATTTTTAGACTATGTCTATTTTTAGACATAGGGATCATGGTCTATGAGTTGCAGGATGCTATTTATGGATGATTGGTTGATTTGGTAAAAATAGATGGACCTCTATTTTTAGACATTGGGCGGTTTCTATTTTTAGACTGCCGGGCTAAAAATAGAACAGTCAAATATTATTAACCCTTAATAATATTTAGACTATAAACATTATCTTATCCTCTTGGAGCACTTCAGTTTGATGCTTAGATGTGGCACATGCAGCTGACATAAGGAAATATGATTTTCCTAAGGGTTATTTGAGCTATTGCATGGTTGACTTCAATTAGAACTCATGTGGCAGAGTTTGGTGGAGTTGATGAGACAGTTGGTGGAGTTGTGTTCTGTTTAACTTAGTTGAACTAGTTGTATTTAGTCTAACTGAAAAATACACTAGTGATGAGTGGTATGAATTAATTATTAATTAATTCACTAATTATTAACTCATAAATCAACTAAATAACACATCAGTTAACTGCAATGCATGGACAGTTCAGTGGAGACCAGTGTTAGAGGTGGGTGAAAGGGTGAGTCTACTATCAATTGTGACTATTGGATGTGCATGAGATTTGCACACACATTGATGGAGATTTCCAATGAGGATTGTGGAGTTGGAGCTAGTGGGATTAGAACTTGGATCTCATCATTAATCAACTTGGATTGCACAGTAGAGGCAGGCAGACTTGTGGAGGAGATTTGAACCTGTGACTTGTTCACTTTCTATACTAGTTTGTGTGTAACTTTTGGAGATAGTGCTGAGAGCTATAAGAGCTTTGTGCTATGTATTGTTACATGTTCTCTATCATTATAATATATAGATAGTTGGGGGTTTTCAGCTATTGCTTTCCCCATTACATACTGTGTTGATATGTGTTCTTTATTATGTTTTAATGAGCGCATGTGACTGCTTTCTATTTCCATATATTGATGATCAATTGTAGAAGAGGTTATGTATTATGAATGAAGCTTAAATAGTGTGTAATCAGGATAATATTGGTGAATAATTCAGCTATTATTCATATTTCTACATGGTATCAGAGTGAGATTGATCATCGGATCTATTACAGTGATTACAATTATTTCAGTAGACAGAGTCTGTAACGGGCCAGGTAGCCTCTGGATCCATCCTTTCTTTGAAAGGTGATATATCGATTAAATGCCCCTACAATCGATCTCTATGCTAGAAATATGTTTTTCTCACAGATCGAAAGCTGTTGAGTTTGGAGCTGGTGAAATTTGAATTTGCAGTAGAATTTGGAATTCGAATTTGCAGTAGTTTTCTTGGTGCCAAAGTTGAAATGTCTTTCAACGGATTGCGACTGGAATATGCCCTTGAGGGCGGTTCAAATTATGTTGCATGTAAGGATAGAATGGAGGCGGTATTAGATGATAACGGGCTGAAGGAGTTCATAGAAGCTGAGATCCCAAAGCCTACTGATGCTGCTCAAGTTGAGGCTTGGCAAAAGAAGATGGCGAAATGTTGAAGGATTCTGTTGGAGGGCGTGAAGGATCACATTGTATCCATCATGCATGGAAAAGATTATCCATACTTGATGTGGAAAGTGTTGACAGATTTATTCCAAAGCAAGAGCAACCAGAGGAAGTTGGCGCTCAAGGATAAACTTAGACATATAAAGATGGAGAAAGGCGACAGTATGCCCAAGTACCTCACGAAGTTCATCCAATGCAGGGATGAGCTGGGAAGTGTGGGGGTGACTGTTGATGATGAGGAATTAGTGAGCTTGGCTCTCCTTGGTCTTTCGAAGAGTTGGCATGCCTATCAGGATTATGTCAATGGTCAGGAGAAATTTCCAGGATGGGAGCGACTTTGGTCAGATCTTGTGCAATAGGAGATAAGGCAGAATACTAGGGACGGATCTTCATCAAAGGCATCTGATGAAGAAAATTATGCTTTGGATGCCAAAGAAAAGAAGGGGAAGAGCAAGAAAGCTTCTCATTCTGATGCAAAAGTCAAGAAGCAGGACATGTCTAAGGTGAAGTGCTTTCACTGTCACCAGCACAGACATTATGCCACAAATTGTCTGCAGAAGAAGAAAAATAAGAAAGCTGCTGGATCTGCAGCAGGAGAGGCCTTAGCCTCGTAGTTTGAGCTGGATTTTTCACTGATCGCATGCTTGGTCTCAAGTGTGATGGGATCAGTATGGTTCTTGGACAGTGGTGCATCTTTTCACATGACTGGAGATCGAGATCTGTTTTTAGATCTGGATGAGAAAGATCTTGGAGTGCACTTCGAGATGGGCGATGATGGTAGATAGAGTGTGACCGATATCAGTACCATTTCCTTTGAGAGGGAGTCTGGTAAACCCTTCGTATTGAAGGAAGTGATGCATGTTCCAGGATTGAAGAAGAATCTGATCTCTGTGGCGATGTTAGAAGACAAGGGATGTTTTCTTCAGTGAGGGAAAGGCTTTCCTGTGTAGTAAGACAATTGGAGAAACCCAGAAGATAGGGGTTCGAGTCAAGAACCCTTATCAGTTGCAAGTAGATGGCTGCGCATCAATGGCATGCAAGGCAGAAGGAGTGGTGAGCCGGGATGATGGCGAGCTATGGCACCTGAGATTGGGCCACCTTCACCATGGAGCTTCGAAGATACTGCAACAGATTTCTACTGGGATTCCTAAGGGCACTCTTGCACAGTTAGATCAGTGCAAGGTGTGTACCTTGGGAAAATTTGTGAAAGCCACCTTTCATGAGAAGGATAGTCGCGCCATGACTATCCTTGAGAGAATTCACACAGACGTGTGTGGACCTTTCTCAGTAGCTTCGATAGCAAAGCACAAGTACTATGTGATCTTTGTTGATGATTTTTCTCAGAAGTGCTGGATCTTCTTCATGCAGAAGAAGAGCGAGACATACTCAAAGTTCTGTGAGTTCAAGGCACTGGTTGAGAAGGAATCGAGGAAGCATGTGAAGGCTCTTAGGAGCAAAAATGGTGGTGAATTCATCTCTGCTGAATTCAAGGACTTTTGCAGCGTAGAAGGAATTCGGAGAGAGCTCATAGCACCTCATAACCCACAGCAGAATGGGGTTGCTGAGCGGAAGAACAGAACGATCGTGGGTGTTGCATGGGCGATGTTGCATGATCAGTGCCTACCCCTTCACTTGTTGGCGGAGGCATGCAATACTGCAGTATATGTGCAGAACGGTTGTCCTCCCAAGATACTTGTCATGAGTACACTGGAGGAGGCATTTTCTGGTAAGAGACCTGATATTTCCCATTTGAGCATTTTTGGTTCACCTGTCTACTTGCATGTGATGAAGGATGCCAGGAAGAAGCTAGATCCGACCGCAGAGGTTGGGATATTTGTGGGGTACAATGATACACCCCACAACTATCGTGTGTATTTTCCAAACAGTCGCAAGACTGTTGTATGATGGGATATCAAATTTCAGGAGGAGAAAGCCATGAAGTGTTCGCTTGAGAGGGAGCCACACTTGCATGCAGATGAGGAGCTATTAGTTCCTAAGGATGAGCTTCCGGATGTGTATCAGCCACAAGAGGAAGTTCATGGAGTGGAAGAGACCACTCATGCAGTGCCAACCATCAAAGGGTGCAAGCGCACTACAGAAGCTGAGCGACTGGCTCAAGATGCAGAGAAGGTTGTAGGACCTCCTACAGCACAGCGCAAACAGAGACAGTCACCGAACCGGTACACTGGATACATGGCTCTTGTGAGAAAATGTGTCGTGATAGAGCCATCCTCTTTCGAGGAAGCTGTGGAGGAGCCCGCATGGGTAGATGCCATGGTGGAAGAGTATGATTCTATTTTCAGAAACAGTGCATGGGAGATTGTCCCAAGACCGAAGGGGAAATCAGTGGTTGGTTTGCGATGGATCTACAAAGTGAAGCAGGCGGCTGACGAGAGTGTGGAGAAGTAGAAGGCAAGATTTGTTGCCCGAGGCTTCTCACAGATAGAGAGGATCGATTATGAGGAGACCTTTGCACCTGTCACAAGGTACTCTTCCATACGGATGATCCTAGCTCTCTCAGCGCAGATGGGGTGGCACATCCATCAGATGGATGTGAAGACTGCGTTCCTCAACAGAGTCATTGAGGAGGAGGTGTACATAGAGCAGCTCGAAGGTTTCGAGATCTTCAGCAGTGAGTCGCATGTGTGTAGACTCAAGAGAGCACTGTATGGGTTGAAGCAAGCACCTCGTGCTTGGTACACACAGATAGACAGTTATTTCACCGGACTTGGATTCTCCAAGAGTGAGGCGGATCCTAACCTGTACCAGATTGTGGTGGAGGGGAATTTGCTGATCATTGTACTGTATGTAGATGATCTGATTTTGACAGGTGATGAGCTATTGATACTTTCATGCAAGGAGGATCTTGCTAGAGAGTTTGAGATGAAGGACTTGGGCCTCCTTCATTATTTCCTGGGATTGGAAATTTGGCAACGCAGTGATGGACTATTTGTTTCTCAGGGTAAGTATGCCCGGGAGATACTGGAGAAGTTCAACATGCATGGCTGCAAGCCTGTTGATACTCCTCTTCCTGGAGGTTGGATGAAGGAGGATGCTACTTCAGCGGAGGTAGTGGATGCCACTGTTTATCGACAGTTGGTGGGGTCGCTTATGTATCTGGTCAATACACGACCCGATATATGCTATGCCGTTAACCAGCTTTCACAAGCTATGGTTAAGCCTACCAAGCTCTTCTGGAAGGCAGGCAAGCATGTATTGCGTTATCTTAGAGGCACATCGGGATATGGCTTGTGGTTTTGTGGTACATATTGAGGATGAGGTAGCTTTGTGGTTTCACGGGATGCGATTGGGGCAGGAGCCCAACTACGTAAAGAGCACATCCGGGAGGGATCTTCGCATCGGCCGACAATGCTTGGTACAGTAGAAGTGACATCCATGGCACTCATTTTAAAGGGTGAGGTCGAGTATATGGCAGCAAGCTTGGCCGCATGCGAGGCCATATGGATGAGGAAGATCCTGGTCGGGTTGTTCGGGTCACACTTGGAGCCTACTGTGATTTATTGTGATAACCAGAGTTGCATTAAACTCTCGGCTAATCCAGTATTTCATGATAGATCCAAACACATCGACATCGGGTACCATCATATCAGAGATTGTGTGCAGCGGAGAATCATGTTACTTTCATATATTCCCACGGAGGATCAGGATGCTGATATCTTGACGAAGGCGCTCACCAGGAGAAAATTCGAATACCACAAAGGCAGGATAGGGGTTGCATATAATCCATATCTTGTTGAGAGGGAGTGTTGAAAATGCAACAAGATGATGGAGCTTAGTGAAATGAAGTCGCCTTCACTAAGTGGGCCCGCAGGCTATTTTTGGCGCAAAGTCTATGTTTAGACTATGTCTATTTTTAGACATATGGAGCATGGTCTAGGAGTTGCAGTATGCTATTCTTGGATGATTGGTTGAGTTGGTAAAAATATATGGACCTCTATTTTTAGACATTGGGCGGTTTCTATTTTTAGACTGCCGGGCTAAAAATAGAACAGTCAAATATTATTAACCCTTAATAATATTTAGACTATAAACATTATCTTATCCTCTTGGAGCACTTCAGTTTGATGCTTGGATGTGGCACATGCAGCTGACAGAAGGAAATACTCTTTTCCTAAGGGTTAGTTGCGCTATTGCATGGTTGACTTCAGTTAGAACTCATGTGGCAGAGTTTGGTGGAGTTGATGAGACAATTGGTGGAGTTGTGTTTTGTTTAACTTAGTTGAACTATTTGTATTTATTCTAACTGACAAATACACTAGTGATGAGTGGTGTGAATTAATTATTAATTAATTCACTAATTATTAACTCATAAATAAACTAAATAACACATCAGTTAACTACAATGCATGGACAGTTCAGTGGAGACCAGTGTTAGAGGTGGGTGAAAGGGTGAGTCTACTATCAGTTGTGACTATTGGTTGTGCATGAGATTTGCACACACATTGATGGAGATTTCCAATGAGGATTGCGTAGTTGGAGCTAGTGGGATTTGAAATTGGATCTCATCATTAATCAACTTGGATTGCGCAGTAGAGGCAGGCAGACTTGTGGAGGAGATTTGAACCTGTGACATGTTCACTTTCTATACTAGTTTGTGTGTAACTTTTGGAGATAGTGCTGAGAGCTGTGAGAGCTTTGTGCTATGTATTTTTACATGTTCTCTATCATTATAATATATAGATAGTTGGGGGTTTTCATCTATTGCTTTCCCCATTACATACTGTGTTGATATGTGTGCTTGATTATGTTTTAATGAGCGCATGCGACTGCTTTCTATTTCCACATATTGATGATCAATTGTAGAAGAGGTTATGTATTATGCATGAAGCTTAAATAGTGTGTAATCAGGATAATCTCGGTGAATAATTCAGCTATTATTCAAATTTTTACAAATACTTTAGCCTTCTCTTCCTCTCTTTGTGATTTAATGCATTTCACTTCATTGATGAAGTGTTTGGTCTTCAACTGCTGGTTCTCTTTCTTGAGAAAGGTAATGAGAAACTTGGACCTATGAATATTAGCTTGGAGCTCTCTAATATTGGCTTCCCTCTTTTGGACGATCAAGGAAGGATCATCATCATCAATTTTGTCCAAGTCTACAAGTTCAAACTCTACCTCTTTCTCATGGAGGCCTTTCTCTTCATGTCTGTTCACTTCTCCCATCTTTTCCTTCCCTTTGTTTACCTACTTTGTTGGTGAAGAAGGCAGGACCGCTCCCACAATCTCTGGGGAAAAAACCTGCCTATGACCTCTCTGAGAGGTAGCCAATGTGCTCAAATAATCCCTCTTAGGCTTGCTAATTTTACCTCTGCTAGGTGACCTAGACCTAATGTGAAATGGAGATGACGGTGGTGAGGTGGGTGAAGGAGACTCATCTAGTGATGATGTATGAATTTGAAGCTAATATGGAGGAATGTATGTGGAAGGATGAGATGATGAAGGTGCATCTTGGTCATGCTAAATAGTTGGGACAGTGAAAATCTCATTGGATATGAAGGTGTCCCATGCAATGTTTAACTAATCAAGGTGATGGAGGACCATCATCTTGCTGAGGTAGTGGTGAAATACAGTTTGCATTTTATGATCATAATCTCTCTTTTGGGCAATAAAATTCATATTTTCAATGCTCTGGTAGAGATATTAAGGTATATTGAGCATTCTGATCCTTGTGAAGTGCATGAGTCGCTGGACTTGATAGGAGTAGAGTCTAGAAAACCTACCCTCACAAGTAAGATACCTCATGATGATTTTCGTCATGGGGACATATCTATCCAGGAGGTAAGAGAAAGGAAAAATCCTCCTTCTTTGATTATTGTACCTTTTTTTAAAATATGGCTCATAATAGAACTGGTTCAATTCTCCTTGCTTGAACCATTTTTCCCCAATATTTGGGATCCTAGTGGTAGCTGGTATGATGGTAGGGGACATAGTAAAAGTGGCACCAACAAGGGTTAAATGGTTGTCATGGAGGTTGGAAATGAATAATATCATCAACATATGATGGTATTGGACCCTTTGTGCTTTCTCACAAAACTCAAAACAACATACATGATTAAAGCATGTCATAGTGATGGGAGATGCCATGAGTTCTTTGGTATTTGTTGGCTCATGTCTAATGATTATCCCTCCTTTTTTATATGGCCTTATCTCCCCTCTTTCTTCCTCCTCACTATGAATTATGTGCTATTCTTTTTTCATGATGTATTTGGTGTCAAAACCCTAGGGAGATGATGGAATGGAATGTGGGTCTAAGAAGTGTGAGTTGGTGTGAGGAAATTTGAGGATATGGGAATAGGGTTTTGTGATATGAGGGAGGTGACAAGGAGTACTGATGATGAGGCATTTTAGAATAGGTGATTTATTATAGCTAAGGTATAGGGAGCCTAGGAAAATGAATACCTAGGGCTTAGGGTTTTGAAGGAGATGAAAGCTTAGGGAAGGAGATAGTTATGTAGGGTTTATTGGAAAGTGTTTTATGATATGGGAGGTTTGGATAGGGTAAATTGAAATGGGGGAAGGGTTATGAAGGTTTATGGAGTGAAATTGAAGTGTTAATTAGGTTTTGAGGAAAACTAGGGTTTAACATTAGATGAAAACACCAAATTTCCTTTAAACAAAATTACACATACAAAATGAATTTGATGAAGAAGAGTGAAGCAATGGTCACTTAATACCTTTTTTGAGGCATGCAGAATCATTGCTGAAGTGTGGAGGATGATTTTGTGAAGTTTGGAGGCCTTGCAAGAAATAGTTGAGGAAGATGAGCAAACACACAAAATTGAGGTTAAATGCACCCTCCTCTTGACAAGCGCACAACACATTTAAAAAATGCGTAGCGTTTTCAGGTAAGAACGCAGTGCTAGTGTAGAACGCACATCGCCATTGTAGAATGCACCCTCTACCCCTGTTTTGCACAATTTCAGCTAAAACCTTGAAAACATCTCTTTTCCTGAGTATGCTTGAGGATGTAGAAAGAAAATGAACTTTTAATTGATGTCTTTGAGGGCTTTTATAATTCAGTGGGTTTGATTTATGTTTTGAAAACCCACTTTTCTAATGTTTCATTTCACTTTTAAAATTTTCACACTAATGTTCTTTGACTTTTGACTTTTTATTTTGTAGGTTGATCTTGCTAGATTTTTTCATTTATCTCCTTCAATTTGGCATGAGTGTTTTGAGTTGGAATCTAGGGATTGAAAATATTACATATAGAAACATAAAATTACATAAGAAATTAAAAATAAATTACATCTCTGTTTTCATATCAAAATGACATTTTGATATGAAAATCATAAAAAGTCAAAATTAGAAATTTAAAAATATGGTATTTACATGTTGATGATCTTCTCTAGGTGAAAATAAAATTTTTATTGAGTCACTCTCACATATTTTGTTGACTTTATGGAGATGAAATGGTGCATTTTGGACCTTGAAAAATAAAACCTAATGACCTAATGGGACCTTGAATGACCTGACTTCCATGATTGACTTTGAATGAGATAGAACATGGTTAAATGAGCTTTTAAAAGGTGTTATTATGCTCAGTAAGACTGGAATGTGGGCCAACAAATGTCATTTTTTGAGGGAGAGTGAAGTTTTATTGAGTAGGGCTACCATCAGTAAAACAATTTTTAGCATGACCTAATGGAATGATATAAAAATTTTAGAGTGGGACACCTAAAATGAGAATGAAAAGAGTGATTTTGATCACTGATGACAAAATGCATATTCTGACTTGCATAGGGTGGAAAATTTGGTCTATCATGTTCAGCCATACAACCCATCTACATTGCAGGAGCAGGAGATGGAGGAGCTTTTCAATGGGCCACCCAGGGTGACCCATCTTGTTGGGAGAGTAACATATGGAATGGAGCTTCTCATTGGGATTAAGATCTCCAACATATTTCAGATCACATGCCTCAAGAAGGCCTCAATAAAACATGTAGTTTCCTCTATGGATATTCCACTCTTCTAAGATTAGAGCCATTTGGTTTTGTTACCAAAGTCTAACTTTCACACTTCGGAGGAGAAACTAGGGGACATATTGATTTGAGAGCATCTGGTTAAGTGGAGGAGTTTATCATATGAGGATGTTACAAGGGGAAAGAGAGGATATTTTGTAGTATCCATCTTGCAGTTGCTTGAGGAAAAGAAACATTTGGCAGGGGAGGACTGTAATATTCCTAATTAGCTTTCACCTAGTTGGAATATTAATTTTTTCTTTTGATAAATATATCTGAACAAGTGGGGAGAGAGACCCATAAATCTCTTTACTAGGAACAATACCACTTCCCATTGAATTTGGATCATTGTATAAGTTTAATAAATCACCCTTAGGTGTGAACAGGGGCTAAAGCATGTGGACAAGGTCAAGTTTGACCAAATCAATAATGTTGTCATGGAGGTAGTGGAGCATTAATGAAGGACAATGAAATTATTATGGGGGAGTGTATGCCTGAGAGTAGCATCTTTAATGAGTGGTACCTAGGGTAAGGAATCTCATCAAGCATATAAGGAAGAGGATGGAAGCCATAGAAGGCATTCTGATTATTTTTTATGTATTGGTCTTTTATGAGTTTCTACACGCTTCAGCTGTTGAGCGGAATTTGTTGTGTTGTTTAGCACAAGGGTGTTCCCGAGCGAGAATCCCACCCTCATCCTCAGGGAATTTCAAGTGCTTACTTATGAGAGGTTCGTTGAGCATCATTTCCACTATTCTGCATCAAGCAAAGCTTCAACCATCATCCATAGCGCAGCCTCCTTTAGGATTGTGTTTTTTTGTAGGGCAATAGCAGTTGAGGGTTGATAGACCTAATTTTTGAGCTTGTTTTCCAGTGAGGGGAGCAGCCATTCATCCAATATATTAGAAAGGAGGTTCCTTCAGATTTAATACACCACATAGAATCAGGCAAAGAAACATAATTCACCTACAATGGAGTCTCCTCCAAAAACTACATTATCTTTCAGTGCAGTTGCAGTGGGAGGTCATGTACCAAAGTTCTTGACCTTGTTTTCCAGTGAGGGGAGAAACCCTTTTTCCAAAAAGTTTGAGAGGAGGGATATCAAAAATTTTCATATCAGATCAGTCACCACCTACTAGTAATCTAGTTGCAGAGCATTATTCATCCCTAGGGCTACAATTTTCATATTTTGTATTTTGTGTATTTTCAGAAACCCTTTCTGGGTTGTCTTGGAATTGTGCTCGAAATCCTAGATCTTTGATCCTGACATTTTATAAGCACTATATATTTTATATATTAAAATATAAAATTGAACTATATTTTAATTTATAGCAAAAATTATTCCCAGCAAAAATTGTGTTTTCTTAGCCTTTGACATTCTTGTATAACAATTGTTCTTCATGCTTCATGTACTGGGTTCTTAGAGGCTTATTTTTCCTAGCTTGAGTGTCATTTTCCTCAAGATCTTGTACACATTGTTTGATATAATGTTTAATATAATGGATATATGATCCGATCTCATTATATGTGTTGATATATCACTACATTTTCTAGTTTATTTTATAGGATCTGGTACAAGATTTCTTGTAGTGGTACAAGATGTCCTGAAATGCTATAGGAAATAGGCCAAGGGTAATTTGAGGCTAGAAATGTTGAGGAAATGGGTAGGAGAGGGTAAATTAAGGTGTATCTAGGTGAATAGAAGGTATACAACCCTTTTTTCAAACCAAAAACTTCTCTCAAATCCTGTCAGGCACCTTGAAGGTGGCTCTTAGTGTTGTGGTGGAGATGTACAAAAATAGAGTTGAAGGAGATTTGGTTGGAATTTGGTTGATGAGGGGTGGAAACTAAAGCCAATGGTGTTGGTGGAGTCCTCCTCTACTTCTCTACTCAAACATGCAAGAAAAGTACATGTTCATGCATTCATCAATGACAAATCAATCATGGAAATAGTGGAAGAGATGGGTTGAATTTAAGAAAACCTACCTATACACTTGAAACGTAAAAAAAAAATTTCATCTACAACATGTTCATGATAAAAAACACAACCTATATACATTTTCCAATAAATAAAAAAATTAAAGAAAGTTTGGGCCTATGGTGAAGATCTACCCATCTCAAGTTCGAATGGAAGAGGTGAGAGAGGGAGGCTTTAACACATAGTTGTGGAGTTTTATATTCTACTGCAACATGAAATAAATGAGACTAACTATTGCAACATGAAAGGTAAAGAAACTAATGAGAGCACATGAAATGTAAGAAAATTAACTACATCACATGAAATGGAAGAAAACTAAATACAACGATATTAAATGTAAGAAAACTAACTAAAATATCATGAGAGGTAAAAAAAAATACATAATCGTGACAAAGGAAAATGGATTGGGCCCTTACCCCCAAGATCAGCTCCCTGAAACTAACTCAGTGAAGAAGAAATTTAATATTCATTTTATCTCATAAAAATCTTGTTACATATTATACAAAAGTCATAACTGTATATTACAAGAGCTAACATTGGTCTAGCTATCTCCAAAAATCGAATCCTGATGAGCTCTTGTTATGCCATATTTTCCTAAAGGGTGCCTGTTGGGCCATGAAAAAGGTACGTTTTACCCTTATAATTAGTTTGATTTGTTAGTAACTTTCATGTTTTTTTCCTTCACTTTGGGAATAAATCTGGAATAATTAATTGTAAACAAGGGGTAAAACTAATTATCAACAAATTTAGAAAGGCTAACTTCCATTGTTTTTATGTGCAGGAAATATAAACCAATTAACCGTTGTTCAAACGGTTGAACATAAGCGGCCAAGAAAATTAAAAATATTTTGTTCTATTCATACAAACTAGTGGAGAATGAGGAGGATCTCATTTATTCTAGAATGTAAATTATTAAGACGGTTGAAAAATCCTCAGGATCTTCTCATCCCAATGATACAGTACTATACATTATATTTTTATGTAAGATATAAAATACTAATAGATGGAATGGAATGAGAGAGTTATTGACCCATATGTTGTAATTTTATTTCATTTACATTCCTTCATAATAGAAGCCTTTGTGTTTAGAAACGTTGTATCGCGACTATTGAATTTAATGAAAGAGAAAGTGATTTTTCCATAATTGTGTTCTGAAGATATTCTTGAAGAGACTTCTGGAGGCTATGGGCCTAGTCACTAGGAGCTCTACTGTTGTCTTGCGTTATAACCTTATTTTATTGTTTCCTAAATAATCATTCTTGTGTTTTTCAGAATTGTAATTGATTTGAATCTCATCAACATTCAATGGTTTTTGATTCTATTGATTTAAACTCTTAATCATTTTCATTTCCTACAAGAATGTTATCTCTTGCATTTATTAGAATTATCTGAATATTTAAATCATTTTTCATTCTGAGTGATATTTTTTGGTTGATTAGTCATTGAGAATTTCATTTGTGAAGCATGACTATGTTACTCGTTGTTCAGTTACTGCAATATTCCTTGCCTGGTTAAATATATTGTTGTAGATGTTGATCGGTAATTCTGGTTAATTGTGATTTGCTTTAATCTTTGCATTTCAATTTTCTTCCATAGAATAGATTATAAATAAGTCGAGTTGATTGGATGAGTTATTTAATGATTTCTTTCATAATTTATTTGATTGAACTTCAAGAATTATATTTTACGTATGCAATGATTTCGATTTATTAACCTCTAATTTCACTTGCATAAACTGTGCTGAACACTCTTGAAACAAAAAGATTTACCCTAGGTTGATGCTTAATGTAGGAATTATTGTGTTAAATAGACATCTTAATGCACCAACATTTTGGTGACGTTGATGGGGAGAGTGTTTACAAGTGATGTTTTTATTTTCTTTTGTTGAAGAAGAATTGGGTATTCAAAATGAAAAGTAAGAACCCATGTACCAACAAGTAAAACACTTATCCATTATCCCGCTTTTCAGAAAAAATATGGAGGTTAAATAGAAATATTTTTCTTATGAATGAATAAAAATAAAAATATAGAAACATGTCTGAATCCCTAATCCAAATGCATGAAACCCAAGGGACCGGTGACCCTTGGAAAAACAACATTCATAGATGAAATTATAAGAAAAGTTGAAACTCAGGCATCTGTAGTACCCAAAACCATTTCTGAAAAGAGTCATACTATAATCCCTCAGTCATCAGGCTAACCATCTGCAGCCTACGCTGAGGTCCATAGTGAAACAAAAGGTTCATAACAAATCTTTCAAGTCACAAAACATATAAATCTTGACCCTTCACGGGAGGGAAATTATTGTAACTTGCAAGAAGGAGAGGGAGAAATGAGTAGTGTGGTTGAAACTAACTTAAAATATCTTAAACTTGGATCTCCTAATTGTTTAAGAAGAAACACTCGACATCCCAGATCGTGTTAGTACTGTAAGACCTTTTTCAAAACTGATTTCTAGTCCAACTCGGTTTAATCTCCCAGACTAGGAAATCCCTGAAGATTATTGGGACATATTTTATTAGATGGCGCACAATCGACCCCAGGGAGAAAAATAAACATTGGAATGCCCCATATTTTACCCATTCACTAATGCCCCAATGAAATTCATTCCATTTCAAAACATCCCAACTTTACATGGATTAACTTTGAAAGATCCAGATGTTTTCCTGTTTAAATTTGATGTTTTGTGTAGGGGATATGATTACATCACTGACCATGAGAAATTGAAACTGTTCCTCTCTACATTAAAGGGGGAAGCTTTGCACTAGTTTATGGGGCTTGGTGGAGGGACTATTAATAACTGGGATCAAATAAAAAATTATTTTCTTGCTAAATATCAAGACTACTACAAGACTAGAGAACTAAAAGATGAAATCTTCAACATAACTGCAAAAGATATGGAAACATTAGAAGAATACGTTGAATGGTTCCAATAAAATTTGCAAAGGTCCCCTTATACTGCATTGTCTAAAGATATCTTAACAATAACTATGATAAAATGAATGAAAGATGAATGGATAGAAAAATTAAATCTAATGGGGAACCGAGACATTTATCAGGAAAGTTATGAATATATTACTTCATTATGTTTCAGGTGCTCTAGAAGCAACACGTGCATTAGACTAGCAGGATGGGATTTGGCTGCCAGAAACAACAAAAATTCAGGTGGCATCGTAATGTGAACAAAAATTGGAAATCTCTTGCAACACTTCAAGACTGATATCTTGCATACCCTCACAACACAATTAGATGTCCTGCAGGCCAAGAAGAAGCGAGCATTAGTGGATAAGAACTTGGTTTTATTTTTCCCACGTTGTTGAAAGCATCGCAGCCAGCGATAATTCCCATTGGAAATGGTACAAACATGTGCCATATGTACTAAAGACCACACCACTCAATAGTGCCCGTGACTCCTAGGGTTGAAAGCAGTCTTCAAAGAAGCAGAAGAAGAAAAAAATCTAACATATTTGATGAATAAACGTCAATCATGGCAAGCTTGAGCTTCAGGTATGTCACAAGACCCATCTTAGTTATTTTCTTCTTCTCAATTTAATCAAAACCCTTGGAAAGCAATGAAAAATAAACCACATTTTTCCGCCTGGCCATATGAACAATTCCCCATGCCCCCTTGGCCAACTCAATTATTTTCAGGAAGAGGTTGGCCAAATTCTTCTTTCTCTCCTCCATTTTGGCAAAACAATCCATATTCATCCCAGTGGCCTGCCTCTATATCACAAAATCCTAATTAGTCTCAAAATTAGCAGTGACCTTTGGGAATAACCAACTCACCTATGGGAATGGGTCCTCAACCTTAACCCACATTAAAATATCCATATCTGTTACCACAAAATTCTCAGCCTCTGATATGCCCTCAAATTCCAACTCAACTGAACCTAAATCCAAAATATAGACCGGTGCAGTTGATACACATTTTTGAAAATCCGCACCTTGAAATCGAGCAAAAATAATGCAGTGAACTTAGGCTGAGATTTGGGTGCGTTATTAGCCTAGGGTAAATTTTAGAACCAAAACAAGACAAAATAGAACCCCCAAATGAAATTAATCCATAAACTATGATTAAAACAGAAATAAGACAAGGGGAAGGCACAATTGAACAAAAAGATTTTGGAAAACTTATTAATACCTCTCCCCCGCTCCCCAAAATATTAGTGATACCTAAACCAATTATATATAAATATTTTGATCTTTTGGGGGAACTTAAAAATATTTGTGTTAAAATTCCTCTCCTCCAGGCCATTCAAGACATCCCTATCTATGCTAAGATAATTAGAGAACTATGCATGAAAAAACTTGTGAGGAAAATAAAAACTTTGTCAACTGTCCATGTCATAGGAGGCTTGTCTGATTCACTATTAGGCAAGGATACACTGATAAAATATGAATATCGAGGGAGCCCTATAGTTACAGTCCATATATATGGCCGCCCTCTTCTAGAAACACTAGTCGACTTGGGCGGAGCCATTAATATTTTGACTCCGGAAACCTGTGAAACACTTGGTATCACCAATTTAGGACCAACCATTACCTCGTTGGAATTTTCTGATTGATCATTTATTAAAATAGAAGGGAATTTATAGGACATCATGGTTTTTGTTGACTCGTGGGAGTACCCAGTATATTTTCTAGTCATCAATTCGAAGAGCTGACGTGATTGACATCCCTTGATTTTTGGACGACCTTGGTTGGAAGCAATTGACGCTTACATAGGCTGTCGTACAGACAACATGACCATTTCTAGAGGGGATGTTGTAAAAAGACTTGTTCTATGTCTCCCTGCCAAACCAAGTCTTCCCATTATAAAAGTTCACAAACACCCACCAACATACCTGGAAGAATATATCCATTCACCACTCACAGTAGTAGAAGCACTCAAATTTAAAAATCAGACCAAAGATGACATAATTAACAATTTTATTAATCAACCAACTGCTGTAGAAAATGTAAAATGTAAAATGTTAAGAGCCATTCTGGATAATGAGGCTCAGGAAGATCCTTTTAAGGATAATGATGACCAACAAATACCCACAACTTTCGTTCATAATATAAAACCTCTTGAAATTTAACCATGACAATTTGAATGATGATCAACAATAGAAGCTAATGAAAGTCTTACAAAAATACAAAGGAGATTTTTCTTGGGATTATTCATACATGAAGGGAATAGATTCCCAACTGTGTACCCATCATATTTACACCAAAACATATGCTCGCCACATCAGGAAACCTCAATGAGGGTTGAACCCGCACCTTGAAGATATCGTGAAGGAGGAATTATAGAAGCTACTAGATGTTAATTTTATTTATCCTATTTCGGATAGTAAACGAGTCTCTGCACTCATATTTGTCCTTAAGAAAAATGGCAAGTGGCGAATCTATGTGAATTACAGGGAATTGAGAAAAGCCATTGAGAAGGACCACTTCCCGCTTATGTTTATTGATCAAGTCCTTGATACATTGGTAGGGAAAAAATTATTTTCATTCCTTGACGACTTGAGAGGCTATAATCATATTTAAATTTCCCCTGAAGGCCAGTACAAAACCACTTTCACCTTCCCATGGGGTACATTTTCTTACAGAGTGTTACCCTTCAGCTTATGTAATGCTCCAACTACATTCCAGAGTGCCATACTCAGCATTTTCACTGATCTGATAAATGAACGACCTGAATTATATATGGATGATTTCACCCCATATGGGGAAAACTTTGAACAAGAACTACAGACATTGGAAAAAGTGTTGGAACGATGTATCGCAACCAGGTTATTTTTGAGTAAAGAAAAGTGTCACATGATGATGACAAAAGGCATCATCCTACGACACTACATATCCATGGATGGAATATAGATATATTCGGCAAAGATAGAGGTAATTATCTTACTATCCACACCCTATACTTAGACGAAGGTACGTAGTTTCCTCGGGTATGCAGGATATTATCATAGGTTCATAAAAAAATTCACAAATTGGTGTTCCTCTATATGCTTTAACTAGAAATGTTGAATTTAAATGGTCTGATAATTGTGACACTGCTTTTACATATTTAAAGAAATTAGACTCGACTACACCAATATTGCGTGATGCCAATTAGGAACTACCATTTCATATTTTGTCAGATGCATTAAACACAACTATAGGAGTTGTTCTCGATCAAGAAAAAGATAAAAATCTCACCCCTGCTGAACTGAATTATACAATAACAGAAAAGGAATTCTTCGCAGTCATATATGCCATAAATAAATGTATACATTACATAACTAGCTATAAAGTATTTCTATATACTGATCATTCTGCCATTACGTACTTAGCTAATAAACTAATCACAAATGGTAGAGTGACTCGTTGGATGTTACTTTTGCAGGAATTCGATATCACCACTAAAAAGAGTCGAGGAAAGGAGGACCTAGTCGTAGATTTCTTGTCTTGAGTTCCAAAAATAAATGATCCACTAGTAGTAGATGACCAATTTCCTATTGAACACATGTTTTTTGTAGCAATTAAAGCACCATGGTATGAAGATATGGAAAAATATCTTGCAGTGGGAAAATGACCTAGGCGTTTAACATCAAAAGAAAGCAAGATGATTGTCCAACACAGTGCCCAATTTTCTTGTATTGGTGGATATCTCCTCCACACAGGGGCTGATATGCACATACTCATATGCATCTGAGAAGATGAAATTTTTGACATTCTAAGGGCCTGCCATGATGAACCCTGTAGTGGAAACATTGCAAATCATAGAATTGGGTTGCCCTTGTCAATCTGATGAAATTCCCCTATGAGCATAATTCGTAATAGAACCTTTTGAACGATGGGCATTGGATTCTTTTGGTCCATTCAATCCACCCTCAAACTAGAAATATTACATACTGGTTTCCACAAAATATGTATTGAAATGGATTGAAACAATAAAATTACCAAGAGCTACAGAAGAAACTATTATTAATTTTATTTTTGAGATATTTATGCAGTATCCTTTACCCCGAGAAGTGATAACAAACGGAGGGGCGCAATTTGTAGGAGATAAAATTACAACCACTTTGCGAAACCACCACATCACACATAGAATCACGTCTCCATATCACTCACAGATGAACAGGCAAGTCAAAAGTATCAATAAGGTCATTGAAGAAATTCTCACTAAAACAGTCTTGACACATCTGTGGGACTGGGCTACTATACTTCCAGAGGCCTTGTTTGCTTATCGCACAACTTGGTGAAATACTACTGGATATTCTCTGTACCAACTTGTATTCGTAAAAGAACCTACTTTTCCCATCAAATTTGAAACAAAGAGCCTCAAAACAACTCGAAAATTGGGACTGGACTTGACGGAAACTCAAACTAAAAGACTTGAATAGATAAATGAATAAGATGAAGCTCGGTTACTTACTCTACAATGTACTGAAATTGTTCAGCAAAAACGGGCTAAGTGGTATGACAGTCTGATGAAGAAGAAGAAATTTAAGGAAGGAGATTGGGCACTCTTATACAATTCCATATTTCAATACTTCCCAAGTAAACTACAGATGAGATGGCTCGACCCATATGAAATTCAAGAAGTGCATAACAATGGCACTCTCACTTTGACCACCATAGATGGGTCTGGCTCTTCCTTCCGAGTAAAGAGACACTTGGTACATATTTATATAAAACCACTCACAAAAGAGTATTTTTGATAACACGTACGTGATGACCCCGACATGTAAATTTTAGCCACAGGAAGCAATGACCTAGTAGCTTTACGCTCATGAAATTTGTTCCTTTTAGTTTTGTAAATAATGTATATATTTTATTACATTTGATTGTGATTTTCTATTATAGCTATTTTTTTTTTTAGTTATTGTTGTTCAATCAATTGAACAACTGCTATTCAAATCGATTGAACAGTTGTTGTTCGGTCAAATGAACAACCAATTTTATTTTTGTGTGTTTTCTTTGTTCAAACGATTGAACAATTTTTGTTCAATTTACTGAACAATTGATGTTTAGTCAAATGAACAATGAATTTTTATTTTGTGTTTTTGTTGTTCAAATGACTGAACACCTGATGTTCAATCGACTAAACAACCGATGTTTGGTCAAAACAAGAACAAATATTTCTTTTGTGCATTTTTTCTATTCAAACGATTGAACAACTGATGTTCAATCAATTGAACAACCATTTCTCGGTCAAATGAACAATAGTTTTTTATTTTTTATTTTTTTTCCTATTCAAACGATTGAACAACTATTGTTCAATCGACTAAACAACCGTTGTTCGGTCAAGCGAACAAATAAATTTTTTTTTGCATGTTTTTCTTGTTAAATCAACTGAACAGCGGTTGTTCAGTCAAATGAATAATGAATTTTTATTTTGCATGTTTTTGGTGTTCAAATGATTGAACAACTAATATTCAATTGACTGAACAACCGATGTTCGATCAAATCAGTAGCAGATTTTTATTTTGCATGTTTTTTCATTCAAATGATTGAACGACTGATCTTCAATCAGCTGAACAATCGACGTTTGTCAAATGATAAACATATTTTTCTTTTGCATGTTTTTGTTTTTCAAATAATTGAACAGATGTTGTTCAATCGAATGAGAAACTGTTGTTCGGTCAAATGAACAACATATTTTTTTCTTGTGTGTTTTTTCTATTCAAATGATTGAACAACTGTTGTTCAATCCTATGAATAGTGGTTGTTCGATCAAATGAACAACCACGCTTTTGTAATAAACGACTATCTAAAATGATTTTTTTCCAATTTTATTTCCATATAACCATTTTTGCATACATTTTCTCATGAAAATCATCTTGTCAAATGGGGAATGTGCATTTAAGAAAGAGAAAGACAACGATACAAATAACAATTACGACTTTTTTTTACCTTTCATGGATATCTTTATTTTTAGACATTGATATGCTTTAATTATATAAATGGCCTGTTGGATATCTTTTCTTCAGACATATTACACATGATTCATTATCTTAATACCATGTTGGTTTATCTTTTTACATTATTAATGGCTAATCTTCTAGGGAAGGGTGACTTAGGAATAAGGGTATAACTTTTATTAGCATTTCTTTTCACTCCTCACAGCATCCCTAACTCTTGAGGAGTTAATGAGACTCCCTCTATTTATCATTCAAAAAATATACAAATATGAAAATAATATGCAAATATTTTAGAGAGGAGAGGGGCTCTCATCATGAGACAACCTACAATGATCATAAGGAGATAAAAAGTAAGATTCCCATAATGGTCACCACACCAGGGTAGTGACCTTCTAGCTAAGAAAGAATCCTAAAGGACAAGAGGTCTCATCATGAGCTGACCTAATTAATTTTTTAAAACCTAGTGAATGGCATTATTGTTGTTTGGTTACCATGCTAACACAGTGCTCTCTCCATAAGAACTGGTTACCATGCCAACATAGTGTTCTCTCCATGAGAACAATTACATTATCTAAATACTAAACAAATGATTTTGGCTCATTTTTGGATTGAAAAGCAACCCTGTCAAGGCTATGGAAGCTTGCTAGCAGTAGTGGCTATGCTTGTCGCATTGGAGTTTCATAATAAACAACCAACCATTTTATATTCACTTATTTCTACCAACCCATTACCAAAGGAGAACTTATCATTTGAATAATGTTATCTTTATAATAACCAGTATGCATGGTAAAACTACATTTTCATATGAATCAATTTAATTATGCCTCATCACTTAATTCTAATAGTTGTTACAATTATTTACCAATCATGTTTCTGTCACAAATTTCCATCAAAGCAAAAAAATATTTTTTAATAATAATTATTTCTCTTTATTTTCATTTTTTAATCATTTCCCCACCTTCCTTATGATTTGAGTTGATTTGATTGATTTCTGCCACAACGTACATCGCTTTGGTTATTATTCTGTTGCATTAATAATCCTCAATGTCTTTCCTCTTTTTCTAGGCTTTAACAATGTGGACACGTTTCTCTCATTTTAGGGGGAGAATGTGTACATTATGAGCTTTCATGTGAAATAATTATCAAAATCAGCCAAAACCTACTGATATGAAAGAAAAATATAATTGCATTTATACTCTCTCTTAACAATTTTCAAAGTATTTGCATACAATATTTGTGTTGTTCTAAATTTACGAAGTCGTGATTAGTGCATGGTGTATATATATATAGCGGTAGAGTATGTATGCTTCAATAGTAGTTAGTACTCAAATGAACAGATGGAGAGTATTCGTGATGTAAAAAAAAAATAGGTCTCATACACTAATTTGAAAGACTACCCCTAATTTCTATAATAGTACCTATGTTAAACCATAGATTGTTTATGGAATAAAACCAATAAATGAAAGACTCCGCATAATTGCCACATTATATTAATTATTGATTCAATATCTGGTTTGTGGGAATTTTTTTTTATGAACAAATTAATATATCTCAATTTTTTAGGAATTAAAAGTTGAAATGTGTAAATATTTATAGAAATCTATTATGAAAATTGATAAATTTATAATTTAATCAATATATTTTTATTAATGGAGTAAAAACTTATAAAAAACTAAATTAAAAGAATTGAAAATAATGCTTACAAAAAATAGAAAGTTAAATTGATTTTTTTTCCCAGTTATTGTTTTTTTTAATGTCTAAACCACGGAAATTCCCCCCGCCAATATTCACAAGTGCTTAAATTTTTCCTGGCCAATATTAACAAGTGTTTAAATTATTCCTAACGACAATAACCACGACCCTTTTTCTAGAATTTGATAACACAATTCTTCATCAAGTCAAAATTTTATATTAATTTAAATATATTTTTTAAGATAATTTGTATTGCCCTTTATAAACCAAAAAATAGTACATTGTTCATCCCATTTCTATCATCAAGATTTCAAGGTAGATGGTCTCAACCTTCCCAAATGAAAACTCAATACTTTTGACAATATGTTAAGGGAATAATCGAGTCCAACATTATAACAGTAACATCATTTTCAACATAACTGAAGAATCTACAGAAACAGGTAGATAGTCTCAACCTTCCCAAATGGAAACCAAGTATTTTTTATAGTATGTTAAGAGAATAATAGGCCGAAAAATATAACAATAAAATCATTTGCAACATAACTAGAGTGTCTACAAACATCAAACCATGGCAGATAAACAAAACAAATCAAACACCACCCACAAAAATTAATAACCTACATTCAATCTAACATAAAATAATTAAGTGAAGTCCTGCTAGCACAACCGGTTGAGGATGAGCCTCGTTAGCAAGGTGACCCAAGATCAAACCTCATGGGCGATGGTTATGCCTTGTGCTAGGGGGGAGATATGCATAACTCCAGTTAGTATAAGGGCTGGTGCGGCCCAGGCCAGGTGCGATCCCCGAGTGACTTTGATAGCTTAGATTCCCCTCAGTCGCAGCTTCTTAGGCCACATGTCAATTCTGGAGGATCAAAGAGAGCTTAATAGATTAAAAAAACATAAAATAATTAAAATATATTTTAAAATATATAATAAATTTAATATTTTCAAATAATATTACAAAGTTGATGATAACTTTGAAAATAAATTAATTTTATTGCATTTATTGAAATTTAATATTTAAATAATTTTTAATTAAATTGAAAGAAAAAAATGTTAAACATATAAATTAAAAAATATAAAATTTTCAAATAATCAAATCTTAAAACATTTAAACATTCAAAGTAGGACATTAAACATCAATTTCAAAAATTATATTTTTACTAAGGTTATCATTGATATTTATATATTTGAATATCAAAGAGGGGGTTTAATATAACTAAACTAGGAAATTTCACTATAAATATAGATGATAAATATTTATAATATACCTACATTATTACTAATATTTAATTAATAATATGAATAATGTTAAAATATAGTTAAAGTGTAACCTACACCTACACCATACCAACACTTACCATAGTAATAATGTATATAAAAAAATGTATATATTTGTACTCGAATGGATTACCTTATTACCATACAAATGAATGAAACATATAGTATTAACCTTTTCAAAATGATTTGAAAATTATGTGCATAGTCTATGATTTTGAAATATCCATTTCAATGGTGGTGTGTGACTTAGGTCTCACTCCAGTTTCTAAGGTTAACCTCGGGACTAAATTTGGCATTAAACTTAACCCTTCCATCTCATATTTTAAATTAATAGTGGAGTACAGCCATAGGGATTAAGTACCTTGGTTAATTCTAATACAACCATTATGCCATAAATTTTATACAACATGGAAATTTTTTCTTCGATGAGCTATCCCACACCGTCTCTGACCTCTACTTCTCGTTTATCAATGGTTTTTCTCATTCCTTTCTTGAATATTCTCATTGGTGACTTCTAGTGCATATGGGAAACAAGTTGCACATTCTTAGCCAATGGATATAGCTTTCTCAATATGAAGATATTAACTACTTAGAAGGGATTTAGGGTAACGATACTCCCGCCCCCTCTTCCCTCATTGTACTATTTGCATTTGCACGGTGACCTCCATTCGTTTTTCTCTGCAATTGTTCTTTGCAACTATCTGTGGAAGATGTAGGGTTAATCTTGGTGAGGTTAAGTTGTATAGAATGTTAATACTTACTCTTGTATATATTATTGTGTGATTTCCCCCCTTTTCCAACCCTACCATTTTTTATTAATTGTTATGTTGTAGGTTGGGTTTTCTCCAGTCCATGGAGGGGCATAATACCAATGTGTTGTTACTACAGTAGGTCCCTCTCCTACCTGGTATAGGTAACTATTGACAATGTTGTGTTGTGTATTCACTAACATTTTCTCTATTCTACAATTCTAATTTTCAGTCTTGTTCGTTGTATTTGTTTTCAAGGGAAATCATTATTTCTAGAAGTCTCAGCTAGAGAAAGACATGATCCTCCATGCAGATTACTCGACCCCACCAGGTGAGTTCTCGTCCCTCTTATTTGTTTTCATGTTGTTTTCATTACTATTTTCTTAGGTACTGAGCAAAAAATCCTCTCGTGGTTGATTGGTTGGTATTTGGGGTTTGTTCCACCATATACCCACTATTTATTATGAACTTTCCTCTTCGAGGGTTTCCGTGACTATTTGTTATTTTCTTTACAATTGTAGTGAGAATGTAACTTTTGTTTCCTTGTCAATGAATATTTGATACTCGATGTATAACAGTGTAATTTGATTCCGTTTGGAGACTATTAATTTGAAAATGGGTTACATGTATTTATGTCATTTTTCTGTTTTAATGTGTAATTGAATGCCAATCATTTTTCCCATGTGAGCAGACCTTGCATGCTTATACAATATTTTTGGGTTATGGGAGATGGTTGTTTTCTTATCAACAACAATGTTGCTACTTAATCTTTTACTGGGTTATGTATAATTTATCCCTATAAGGTTTTTACTGGTTACATACATTTCGATTGGGAGAATATGTTTTAGTGTGTTAAAATCTTTGCAGTTGTATTGTATATCTCTGCTTGGTTGATAGGATCATTGTTTTCCTATTATTTTTGGCAAAGGAGATGTTCCACCAACAATTTATACTTCCTTGAATTCTAGTTTCTCTATTTAGTTTATTGTTTGGTATATATATGTATATACATTAGTTATTTAATCTGAGTAAATAGGTAATGCTTTAAGTAGTTTATTCCCTCATCCTAAAGGATGAAGGTCTCCAGAATTGACCGCTCCTTGGGATTGGAGTCCAAACCTTCATGGGTTTCCCTTTACAGATAACTGTTGAGTCCCAATTTTGCCCAATTTTGATAGCTTTCCTAGACATTACCTCTGCCATTTTGAAATCTCCTTGACCTCAAATTTTGATTATTTTTATTATATCATCTATTTTTTTGGTCAAAAGGATGCTATCTGCTTGAGGTATTCAAATTAACATAACAAGTGTCATTTTACCTTGATCTTAAGCATTCCTTAAGCTAGTTGTTTCCTTATTGAATTATCATGCCGACTGATCTATAAATCTTATGTAGTTTTTCTTTGATTTGAAAAAAATCCAAAATTTCCTGAAGACAAATCGTGCAGTCACATTTTCTAGAGACGCTCTGAAATTCCTGTAGATGAGGATTTCCTGCAACTGCCAAGATTTCCTTCAATAGAAACAACGAATACCTATCTTACACTCACTTCCAAATAAAACGAGAACATGATTTTTTGGGGGTATTTTTCCTACATGGATTTTGTCCTATTTTTTGTTTCAAATCCATGTCCGAAAGCACTCAGATCGACATACCTCTTCTCATTGGACGAATGAGGAGAAACTCCAGCTATGTAACGAAAATTTTCTAATCCATGCTTTCAATCATGGATTAGACTCAGCATAGCTAATTTTCATAGTGTGTACCTATATTGATAGCTAATAGCTCATATTAGTAGTTTTCCTCATTCGGGCCAAATATGGGATTTCAAGCTTGTATAAATTCGACTATGTTATGTTCCCAAATTAGCATGAAGCTAGTTGGAACATTAATCTTTGTTTTTTATCACCTAAGAGTTGAATAATTGGGTAAGGAGGCCCATACATAATAAAAAAATGAAAATAATCCCTCATAGTATGAAACGGGATCATCATTGGAGCTGGATTTCACACCCTCATGTGTGAAAGACGAAATTTTCATTTGGACAAGGTCAAGTTTGACCAAGTCAACAGTGCTAGGATAGGAGGTGGAGAACACTTGGAGAGACAACACAGTATGAATGGGATGAAGTTTCCTTGGTGGAGGAAACCCTAAGGAGTGGGACCCATGGTGAGAGGTCTTTCACTTTTTTAAAAGGAGGGTAAGGCAGCCATTGTAATTCATGTTATGGATTATTGATTTTATGGTATGTTTAGACTTTGTGCATTCTCTTGCTGTTTGGCAGGGTTGTTGTGTTGCTTAGCACTAGGTGTTCCCGAGCGAGAATCCCATCTGCTTTCTTGAGAGGACTCTTGAGGGAGCTTGCACTTCATTTCTCCACATCTAGGCTCAAGGCCAAGCCACCTCCTTCAGCTACAATGTTATTTCTGTTGAAGTATAACGTTGTGTTGCAGGGTGTTGCAGTGGAGGTTCTACAGCACCACTTCTAGAGGTTTTTTTCAGAGGAGGAAGTGTTATTTCCTTTGGAGGATCAGTGAGGGAGAATTTGAGCTAAATCTCATCATCTTTGGCATCAGGCCAACCATTTTCCATCATCTACAATGCAATCCCTCTCATTGACTGCGTTATTTTCAGTGTATATCTACAGTGAGGGTTGCATTGCTTGTTTAGAGGGTCATATATTTAGTGTTAGGATCAGCCTTTCACTTGGAAGATCCATTGGAGGAGGTTTATTCAGCTTGTGCATCATCTATGACCATCTCCATCCAGTTCTTGATTTGCAGCTGCTACTCAGCCCTGCTACTTCGACATTTTTTCCATTTTGTAATATTTTTGGAAATCCTTCTAGGATTGTCTTGAGATTGTTTCCAAGGGTTTAGAGCTTTGCTCCCCCACTTATTTGAGCTATACATTTCCATATCCATGTATTGAAATTATTTATTTAGCATTTCCTCTTATAAACTACGCAGTCATAGCCTTGGGATTTCTATATGTAGCAGTGTTCTTCATTCTCTTGTACATGTTCTATTGAGGCTTGCATTTCCTAGCTTGAGTGATCATTACCTTAAGAATTTGTATATATTTGCTACTATATGATAAATTTTATGTCTATTTGAATCTTCTCATGTTTTAGCTATTGATATAACACTGCTACTCCAATATGTGTTCTTACATTGTTGCATCTCCAACTTTGGAATATCCTAAGATATTCCCATTGTTGTAGAAATTCCCTATTTTCGGACATTATAGACTATATTTCATGTCGTAATGGGTTGCGTAGGGTTTTGCTGATAACACATATAATATTTACTTGGATGTAATATATTCAAATTAATATAATATTTGATGTTATGCCCATTATACTGAATTCTAATCTTGAAGGGGTTGTGAGTGTTACAGAATTAATCTTTACTCGGTTGTTGTAGGATTAGTTTAATAAATAATTTGTTGTTGTAAGACTAGTTAGCAGAATTGTTTCTTTGTTGTAACTATTTCTTAGTTGTATAAATATCTCTGTCATTCAACAAAATACATCGTGTTCTCTCCAACGTCTTTCTTGTTGCTCTATTTTTTGTCGCTTCTTCGATTTTTGTCATGGTATCAATGGCAAGTTTCTCTACCACCAAGTTACTCTACCATTGCATTCCTATCACTAGTTGAAGGGAGAGAAACTATTCTGGATTCTCTGTGTGTGTGAAGAGGAAAATGTCGTGTGTGAAGAGGATGGTGCTCTCAGATAGAAATTGTGGTTGCCACCGCAACCCTCAAGATTTGGTTTCTGCTACTGTGTTCGAGAAAAAGGTCGTTTTCGTGCTGAAGAGGTAGCAGTTGTTGAAGCTGCTGTGGTGTAGTGTTGAAGAAGTAGCACTTGTTGAAGGAAAATAAAGGTCGTTGTAATGTAGTGCTGAAGAAGTAACACTCGTTGAAGGAAGAGAAAGCCTCCCTAACGATTTGGATTTTGTTCTAGGATTTAGTATGTGCAGAATTGATTTAGATTCCATTATGGGATTTGGTTTGTGCATAATTGCTAGTCATTAAAGGAAGAAATAAGTTTTTGTTCTATTTGGGCTAGTTTTTTAAAAGAGAAATTGTTGTATTTTTTCTATCTCCATAAAAAGAAATATATATATTGGTAAATCTATTATCTCCGAGCTTGATTTGCCGCAAAGAAATTTTATTTCTTTGTAATAATCCAACCAGAATGATGTCAAGTTAAGATGTAATGTTTGCAGACAAAGATCTTGTGGTTATTGTATTCTTCGTTTCTTTGGCAATGTAGATGCTCTTGTTTTCTACTAAAGACAGTACAATTTTTGTTGTAAAAATGGTGTCAAATTTATGATTTTTTTAAACATGTCCTAGAAAAGCTAGTTTGAAATCCCTACACCATTATTTAGTGGGAATAATTACGATTTTTGGAGTCTTAAAATTCAAGCATGCTTACAAGGTTTAGTTGTTGGGAATCAGTAGAATTGGGGTTCACAGAACCTGAAAAAAATATAATTGCAGGAATGAGTGCTCCTGAAAAAAAAATTGATGACATTAAATAGAAAGAAGGTAGAGAAAATTCGTGCATTTTAAATTCCTTATATGACTCTATTTTTCCTAAAATCATTGCTGCTAAGAATGCTAAATCAATATGGGATATACTTAAGGTTTCTTATCAAGGAAATGATAAAGTAAAAATGTTAAGATTACAAACTCTCAGAGCACAATTTAAAACACTTAAAATGACTGAATCAGAAATATTTGATCAGTTCATGACTAAATTTATGGTTGTTGTTAATCAAATTCAAATAAATGGTGAAGAACTTGTATACCAAATAATTGTTGAAAAAATTCTTAGATGTTTGCCTACAAAATTTGACATGATAGTTACTGTTTTTGAGTCGAGAGAATTAACAAAATTTTCTCTGGAAGAATTAACTGGTTCTTTGTTGGCTCATGAAGCAAGAATTAATTTATATGTCAGTAATTTAGAGCATGCTTTCAAATATAAAGCTTCTATGGATAGAGGTAGAGGAAGAGGTTTTCGTGGTAGGAGAGGAAAAGGTAGAGGACAATATCAGTCTGATGATAGATCATAGGTAACTCAAACACATTAAGAGCAGTCTCAAACTAATCATGGTCATAGGTGGATAGATAAATAAAAAATTCAATGTCACTACTAGCAAAAATATGGCCATTATAAGTCTGAATGTCGAAAACTACAGTATGTTTTGAGTAAAAACAAAGCTAATGTCAAAAACAATGAATTTGAAACATCAGATGCTTTATTCTTGGCATGGCAAGTGATTGTGCAAGTACATAATAAATATGTTTGGTTGGTAGACAATGGATGTAGTAATCATATGACTAGTCATAGTCATCTTTTTTCACATCTTGATACTTCTTTCAATTCCTCTATTGGTTTGGGTGATGATCGCCAAGTTAACGCTTTAGGAAAGGGTGTTGTAGTTGTCTTAACAAAACAAAATGTTGTGAAAGATATCTATGATGTTTATTATGTACCCTATTTTAAGCATAATTTTTTGAGTGTTGGTCAATTATATGCACATGGTTACGATGTTAGCTTTCACAACACTACTTGCATGATTGTTTATAAACATAAGTCTCTTGTTGCAAAGATTCCTATGACAAAGAACACGTTATATGAATTACAGTTGACAAGTGAGAAGTTGTATGCACATAATGTTTCAACGCCAACTGACACTGATTTATGGAATTTGTGATATGGTAATTTACCTATCAAAAGTATGATTTTGTTGCAAACATAGTCTATGGTGAAAGGTTTGCCTACTTTGTCTGATCATATATCTTCCTGTACAAGTTGTATAATGGGTAAACATAAGTGATATATTTTTGCTTCAGCCTCTAATAGAGAAAAAGAACAGCTAGATTCAGTGCATATAGATTTGTGTGGTCCAATGCAAGAAAAATCATTTGTTGGCAGTTTCTATTTTCTTACTTTCATTGACGATTTTCGCCAGAAAATTTTGGTGTATTTCATCAAATACAAATCTAAAACATTTTCCAAGTTTAAGGAGTTCAAAGCCGAGGCTAAAAACAGAGTGGAAATTTTATTAAATTTTTGAGATCTGATAAAGGAGGTGAGTATGAATATAATGAATTCATTTATTTTTGTAACCAACATGGTATTAAAAAACAAACGACAACTAGTTATACTACGCAACAGAATGGATTCACGAAAAGAAGAATCAAACAATTATGAATATGGATCAAAGTTTGATCAGAACAAGAAATTTTTATAAATACATATGGGCTGAAGTAGTTGCATGTTTAGTATATATTTTTAATAGATTTCCAACTTCTAGTGTTTAAATTTTTGCACCTGAAGAAGCATGGAGTGGAAAAAAGGTAACTGTTTCACACTTTTGAGTATTTGGTTGTATTTATTTCACTCATGTTCCAGAAAAATTAAGAAATAAGCTTGATGATAGGAGCGAAAAGTATAGTTTTATAGGATATAGTGATCAATATAAGGCATATAGATTGTTTAATCCTATAACTAAGAAATTTGTTGTAAGTCGAGATGTGAAATTTCTGGAAGAGAAGTCTTGGAATGAAATGGAGAACAATACTTTTCCTAATCCTATTATGATGTTAGATGAACATCAAGCACCTACAACAAGCACTCCAATATTACAGGTTCAAGACAAAACCAACAGTAGTTCATCAAGCAGTAGTAGTTCATCATATTTTGAGTCTGATTCTGATAATCCTAAATTGAGAAACTTAAGTGATATTTATGCACAAGATGATGTTGATGATATTGTAAATTTTGATTTTATTTCATTTCAACCTTCTTGTCTTGAAGGGGCTATAAATGAAAAACAATGGGTAGATTCAATGAATAATGAAATTGATGCAATTGAAAGAAATCAAACTTGGGATTTGGTTGATCTACCTGATGATAAAAATTATATAGGTGTCAAATGGGTTTTTAAAACAAATTGAAATGAGAGAGTTGAAGTTGATAATCACAAAGAAAGATTATTTTCCAAAGGTTTTTAACATCATCCTGGCATATATTATGCTGAAACATTTGCACCTGTAGCAAGAATTGATATAGTTCGATTGGTAAAGTCTGCCTTTTTGAATGGTGTTTTGAATGAATAAGTGTATGTTGAACAACCACCTAGACTCAAAATCAAGAATCAAAACCATAAGGTGTACAGGTTGAAGAAAGCATTGTATGGATTGAAGTAAACTCCAAGAGATTGGTACAACCGAATATACCATTACTTTATAAATAATGGTTTGAGAAGAAGCGACCATGAACCCAACTTGTATATCAAGAATTATCATCAAGGTAATATTTTGATACTATGTCTTTATGTTGATGACATCATTTATACAGGTAACATGGAGTTAGATGAAATATAAGCTGCAATGAAAAATGAATTTGAAATGAGAGATCTTGGATTAATGAGATAATACTTAGGTATCAAAGTGAAACAAACACACTATTGTATGTTTATGATTCAACATAAGTATGCTACTAACATTTTGAAGAATTTTAATATGCACAGGTGTAAACTGGTGGATACTCCTATTGAAGTTGGTAAAAGTTAAGTAAATATGATGGGGGTACTATTGTTAATGCACTACAAGAAAAAAGGACATTGGTGAGGGTCGAAAAATGTCACCATAAGCTCATTGGTGACGGTCAAAAGAGTCTTCGTCACCAAAAACTGAACGTCACCAAAGGTGGCGTCGCCAAAAGTATAGGTGTTGTGGTGACATTCAAAGTCCGTCACTAATAATGATTTATAATGACGGATAGTGCCCGTCAACATTTTATGTGAGCAATGGTGATGGACATTAGCCTCCATCACCAAAAATTTGAACGTCACCAAAGGTGGCTTCACCAAAAATAAAGTGTTGCAGTGACATTCAAGGTTTGTCACAAATAATGATTATAATGACGGATAGTGACCGTCACCATTGCATATGAATAACAATGATTTATTGTGATGGACATCTTATGACCGTCACTATTGATGCATATATATGGCGACGTTCATTAACCATCACCATTTCATATTACCAATAGTAATTTATGGTGATGGACCTTTCATGACCATCACTATTGATATATATGATGGTGGTTGTTGACCGTCACCATTTCATATTTTGGTGAGGGTAGAAAAATGTCACTATAAGCTCATTGGTGATGGTCAAAAGAGGCTCTGTCACCAAAAATTGATCGTCGCCATTCTATATGAATATTAAGGCACGATGGAATCGAACCACCAACCTCCTGCTTGTAAAGCAGGTGCTCTTCCATTGAGCTAGCGCCCTTTAAAAGATTAATATTTAAAATATTATACCTTGAAACTCTATAAATTTTAAATTCTATAGCTTTCGATCAATTATAATACTTTGTAAACTCTTGGAAAATAATTTACTAAAGAAGCAAAATACCATCGAAGGTGCAAGTCCCTACCTAACGGTTATGGAAGTTATGAAAAGTAGGTGGAGAGAAAATTAGTTATGTATAAGATACGTTATGTTAAGTTGAATACTTAATTAGAAGTGAAACTTTGAAGACATTGACAGCCTATAAATGACTATAATTATCAAACCTAAAATCTGCAACTACACCAAAGATTGATTCTCACCTTGTGAATCATGTAAATATGTTGTGACAGCATAAAAATCTTCCTCTGAAACACTGATTTGCATGCCAAAAAGTAAAAAACTGTGAGTAAATATGATACAATTATTAATAATGAGCTACATGCTTGAATTCAACTAGTTATGGAGTGTAGAAAACTAATTGGGAGTGTTTCTCGATATTAATTTAATTCAAGATGTCAAAATACAACAATCAATAACAATGATTTTGAAATGTAACAACTAAACAAATGTTAAAATTGTAAGCACAAAGTTTGGCTAATATTAGTTACAACAACAAAATATCCAAGGGACTTTCAGACACTTCCAAATCCACACCAAGCATGAATATCAAAAGAGGCAATTGCATTGACACAGGGAAAGCACTCTTTACCTCTCAATGATAACTATGTCCTCCCACAAGTACTTAAACTAGAAAAAGGGTGTGAAGAGAAGAACTTCAAAGCAAAAAGAACTACATAATACAAAAATACACTCCGAGAGTTTTGAACCCAGGTATCCATGTAAATACAAATCCCAATCACCTCGTTACTTGACTCTAGACCACACTCAATGGGCTCAAAGCTTTTAGTTTTAAATGGAATCATCTTAAATTTCATTTGATTCTCTTCCTTAACATTGGTGAATATTACCAGTAAACAGTGAAGTTTAAATAAGACAAATATTATATGCTAAAACAACCAACGACATACAAAATGGCACTAAGCTTATGACTTGCTCTCTGACCAAACATAATTGTGCATGTTGTCTCTCCTTGATGTCGTGGTTTGGTTCAACCATTATAACTAAGTCCTTGCAAAACATGTTCATCATGGGGAAAGATTTAGCACCAATAAATAGGCTTATTATTATGTTGACCTCAAAGTCTAAAAGGAGATGGAACTCCATATCCAGAGTATTCAATTGGTAATTCCTACACTTTAATGTGAAGAATTTTTTATTTTTTTGTTTAATTTATACATTACATAATTATACTTTGAAAAGACACATTAACAAGTTTTTGCATATATGACCATCACCATAATCTCATTGGTGATGGAGGAGCCACCAATGAGCTTATGGTGACTCCTACCATAAGAGTTCTCAAAATTGTTTATAAATGTCTAATTTTTTTGAGTTTGGGCCAAACCTAGTCAAATCTTGCTAAGTTCGATCAAGATGAAATGAGCTTAATTATGTTTGCCTATGCTAGTCAACAAGCTTGACCCGGGATTTTGAAAAGGAAGTTTGATAGAAATGACTTCTCTAGCATATTTTGAAAAAAATTCCCTTTATGTATGTCTCGAAGAGAGAATTTGAACTAGCCTTCTCTTACCACAATGTGGCTAGATAAGCAAGACAAATCAGAACCAATGGTATCCACTAAGAGTTGTGATTGAGGGGCATTCAATCTGCCAAAAGATGCTCAAAAATTGCATCTGACTTCAGCAATTGTTTTTTGTGTTGTTGCATCCATAAGCACAAGCACAATTTTGTCGTCAAAGAGTCTTGAACACTAATATGGCCAATTTTAGCACCTCACTTTTACCAACTAGGCAAACCACTATTTCGGAATTTATTTTAATTGTAGAGTTTTATGCCAATTTTCTATGGGGTAAATCCAAATCAGTCTTTTTTTTTAGACTTTGCCCAATGTCCCGTGGTCCATGTCTTGTGACTGTGCTCTCCACTAGGATATAAAATTTTGAAAACCAATGTCTTTGAATCGAAAACTTGTACCATGATATAAATAGGAAACTCATGTCTTCCAATTCAGAGGTTACCCTAATTGAAGATCCCTCTCCACATTTTGGCACAGATATGAAGTTGTACATGTTAATGAGGATTGGTCGTAGATTTTACAACAGTTGACCAGCCTTTTAAAGTATGGTCCCAATTTGAATTCATAGGGAAGATATTTTAGTTCATTCAACACTAGAAGCTAACAATTTTGGCATGTCAATCAAGCAATGCTAAATCAATTTTTAAAATTTGGCATGTGTTCCAGAAAGTAGTAGATTTTGTAAATACTAAATACTAAATATAAAGTATTGTGGGTTAATGAGCAAAACAAAGATACAGGAAAGAAAAAAAAGGAAATAATATCAGCGATGATCCCATTTGACAAAGTCGGCATTCACACAGGGTAAGTGGTAATTTAGAATAAACAGGAAGTAACCAAGCGGCATAGCCTTGGAAATATGGTAGAAGAAGATATGGCCTAGTCGAAACCCCCTACATAACCTCAAAACCTATATTTCTCCACCATTCTCATAAGCTTCAAAGGTTTATTATAGCGTAAGGAGCCACATGGCACCTAAGGTATTGATTACCCACCGGTTGACGGTTTGATTCCCAAACGAAATACAAACTCGCCGCCACTGAATTTTGGAGGGTTTCGTTGACAAATTATCATGGAAACGCCCTATCAAAGGCTACAAGTCTAATCACTACTCCGGTAGGTGATATCAGTTTCTTTTGTCCCAATATTAGGATGGAGCACAAGTTGCGTTATACCAATAGCTACCATGCTACCATCTGACTAAAAATAACTGTTCATATTTAAAATCTTTAACCTAGATTGTACATGGAATTATCAAGTACCACAAGATGATGATGAGGATACAAATAATTACACTAGCAATAGTCCAATTGACATTAATGGAATTAAAGGTTGTGACACAATGCTTGCACAAATAAATGGTGGTTGGGTTAAGAGGTCATCAGATTTACCATCAAAGATGGCTTTAAAAAGAAAATTGTACCATGTTGATCCAGAGGCTGGTTATAACTCATCTACACGAAAAGATGCAGATAGAAATGATGAAGATGATGATGACTTTGAGAAGCACATATCAGAGGAATATTATCGAACATGCTTGGGGAACATGCACTAAAGTTCAAGAAAGCCAATAAGTTGAAAGTTGCTGTTGCCTGCATAGGTTCCTCCACGAAAAAACATACTTCAAATGGGAAGAGTTGGAAATTAAGTCATGGTTCTCAAATGGTTCTAAAAGATGAGAGGAATCCACATGGATTAGACATTCCTACTTTGTCAGGTCCTCACATAGATGATGCGGTCAAAAATCTGGGGAATTACAACCATCTTGACGTTGCTCCTGAACATGGTCCTCATGCATCAACATATGATTTATTGGAGATAGAAGAGGGAGTTGTTTTTATAATTCCACCAGTTTATCACAAATTAGCACCATAACTTGCCAACCTTTACAGATGTTCAAATAAAGGAGAGTTTTTTTGAAGGGTAAGCTAGATTTGAGATATTTTTCTTCCATGATGGCTGCTAATAAAAGCATTAGACATCAGAACTGTGATGGAATGGGAGAACCTTCGACTAAGTATGAGATTCTTCAGGGCGGGTTGAAAGTGCTATCATAATCATGTGACTCAAGCCAAAAGTTTTGTCTCCAAGTATTTGATTCTTATTTGGAAGCATTGCCAGCATGGCAAGAATCATTAGACATTCAAAGGATTATTACGTTTGAAACAGGGAAATTACAAGTTTGTTATGTGAAGGTCTTGGAGAAAGGGGGTAGCTATGAGATTATTAAACGCAAGCTAGCCAAGAAGCATCCCATACAAACATATCTATTTATGGTTGAAAGGGAGGATGCCGAGAAAATTACAAAGAACTGGGCCAACATCGTCCAAAGGAACTTGCCAAAACACCATAAAACTTTCTCATTATATCACAGAAAACAATCAAATGATGCTAAAAAATTTGCAAAATATTGCCAAAAGGAAGTTAAGGCTAGATCTGCATGGTCCTTGAAGTTGATGAAGGTTGCATCAATGCACACCAGAAAATTAGCTTGAGATATACTACTATTCTGGAAAATAGCAGACAAAGAACAGGCTGAAATCTGGAAAAAAGGAAGAGAGAGATGCAACGGAAGCTCTGAAGTGTGAGGAAGATCTTAGAGAAGCTAAAAGGTAACAACAGAGGCTAAACTTTTTACTTTCACAGGCAAATTTTTACCGCCATTTCATGCAGAATAAAACAACTTCTCAACCTACAGAACATTTAATGCTAGTTGTTGGAGCCTCTACTACCGAAGTAGATGTGGGTCAAAACATAGATGATGTGAAACCAATGGAGGAAGAAGATCCAAAATAAACCTCATTTAAAGAAGAAGCCATTAGAGTTGCAAAGAATGCAGTCTTTGAATAGAGAAAGTGCATTTGATGACAAGTGTTTAAAATTTCGTGGAGCTGATAACCTGACACTGGAAGGTGTGGCTGAAGGTTCTAGCAACATGGATTTGCTCAACCCTTCCTCAATGCCTCTTACCTCATCATTGCAAACACCAAAAAAGTTCATTGGTATTCTAAAATAGTACCACCTCAAGGGTCTTCAATGGTTTGTAAATTGCTATGAACAGGGACTGAATGGCATCCTAGCTGATGAAATGGGTTTAGGAAAGACCATTCAAGCAATGGCATTCTTAACTCATTTAGTTGAGGAAAAGAACATATGGAGATAATTTCTTGTGGTTGCATCTGACTGATGAAATTGGAAGGTTCTGTACTGATTTGACATCTCTCCCTTACTGGGGTAATGAATGGATTGTACTTTGAAAAAATATAAATCCTAAACGACTTTATTGAAGGGAAGCAAGTTTTCATATACTTGTCACAAGTTACCAGCTCCTTGTAAGTTGTAACTGATGAGAAGTGCTTAAGGCGAGTTAAATGTCTATATATGGTTTTAGATGAAGCTGAACTGATTAAGAGTTCAAATAGTAAATCGTGGAAAATTATCTTGGGTTTCAACTATCGAAATCACCTTTTGCTTACTGAAATTCTCATTCAAAATAACATGGCAGAACTTTGGGCACTGCTTTATTTTATCAGGTGAACATTTTTTGATAGCCATGAGAAATTCAATGAATGGTTCTCCAAAGGCATAGAAAACCATGCAGAGCATGGAGGCACTTTGAATGAACGCCGACTTAATCAACTACATGTTGTCCTAAAGCCTTTTATGTTGCATCGAGTAAAGAAAGATGTGATCACCGAAATGACCAATAAAAATGAAGTAACTATGAACTGTACATTGAGCTCTTGCCAGCAAGCCTTTTATCAGGCTGTCAAGAACAAGATTTTTGTAGATGAATTACTTGATAGTGCCTGAGGTCATATAAACTACAAAAAAGGTTGAAAACCTCATGAACATTTTTATCCAATTGTGGAAGGTATGCAATCATCCAGGATTATTTGAAAGGAATCAAGGGCACATGTTTATGAACTTCGGAAAATATAGAATTCTCTTTTACCACAAACTTTTGGTGAACTGGAAGATATACGCTCTGCTGGAAGTCGAAATATCATCTCATACAAGATTCCCAAGCTAGTCTACAGAGAGGGTATTCAGAGTCTACCAATGTTCTGCTATAGATCAGTTCATGGTTTTTGGAAAAGATGTTTGAAAAACTTGTTTAATGCCTATTTTCCTAAAAATATTCATTCATCAATTTTTCCATGGCAAGAAGAAGGGGAATCTGCTTTTCCTGCTAAAAGTGGGACTTTAGGTTTTTCTCAAATGATTGACCTCTTGCCAGCTGAGGTTGCTTTTCTTGTTACAGGTTCAGTTGTGGAGCAGTTGCTTTGTTCTTTTGCGAAATGGGATCATCAATTTTTAGGTGAAATTATTGAAGGCTTCCTGGAAAGTGAGAAGGATATCTTGCAGTATGATCAGAATGAAGAAGACAAAGTGAGAGTTGTCAGTAGATCTCTGATGCTGCCAACACGTGCAGAGTCAATCTTTTGAAGAAGAAAGTGTACTTCTGGTCCTCTAAATGTAAAATATGAAGGATTAATCATCTCCCATCGAGACCATTTTGTTAATAATACTGGACTATTAAAATCTGTTTATTCATTCATTATGCCAATTAGAGCTCCCCCGATTGATGTCATCTGCTCAGACAGGGGTTTTGCATATTAGAATGCAAAACTTCATCATCCATTGATGAAAAAACTTCTTGTTGGTTTTGCTCGTACATCCAAGTTCAATGGTCCTAAAAAACCTCAGGATCCTTATTATTTGATTAAATAAATAGACTCAGATTTATTCTCTGAACAGCCAGTTCTTCAGCTTACAAATACAATAGTCGGATCTTCACCTCCTTTGCAAAGCTTTGATCTTGCAAAAATTATTACGGATTCTGGGAAGCTACAGACGTTAGATGCCTTGCTAAAACACCTCCATGCTAAAAACCATTGAATTCTCATGTTTTTTCAATATTCTTGTGGACTACATGAATTACAGGAAGTACAAATATCTTCATTTGGATGGATCTTCAACCATAATGGATCGCCGTGACATGGTTAGGGACTTCCAAAACAAGCAAGATATATTTGTCTTTTTGTTGAGCGCAAGATCTGAGTGCCTGGGAATCAATCTCATAGTTGTTGATATTGTTATATTTTATGAAATTGATTGGAATCCAACTTTAGAATTACAGGCCATGGAAAGGGCACATTATCTTGGACAAACGAAGGAGGTCACAGTGTATAAAGTGATTTGCAAGGAGACTATCGAAGAGAAAATTTTGCACAGAGATAGTAAAAAAATAGTGTTCAGCAGCTTGTTGTGACGGGGGGTCATGGACAAGATGATTTACTGCATGCTGGAGATGTTGTTTCCTTATTGTTAGATGATGCTCAGCTGGAGCAGAAGATAAAGGAGCAAGGACCTATGCAGGGTAAGGATAGGTAGAGAAAGAGAAAGGGCATGTCCAGTACAACAAAAGCTATTCGAATCAATGCTGAAGGTGATGCTTATTTAGGGGATTCTGCAGTAGCACAAGAGAATGATATTGAACTATATCCTGGAAAGGCATGAACTAGAAAGAGAAAATTTAATTTGGAGAGGAAGCCATATTCAAAACCTAAAAATGCATAGAAAAATATGAAGGATTCAGAGGTACCTCTAGAATAAATTGATCCTAAACATTTGAGAACAGATGGTGATTCTGAACAGAAAGGTTGACCTGGGAAGAGAATGAATAAGAGTGCAAATGACGTCTCACAACCAGGCAGACCTGTTAAGAAAGTTAGAGAGGCTGCAGAATCCCCTTCTTTTGTTAATATAGGTAATATTGATGCCAATGCAGACATTGAAGAAGAAAATTCTTCTCACAGTTGGTCTTCTCCAAGATAGAAGCCCATTTGCTGGATGGCTTTTGTTGTGATTTTTTCATCAGGAATGGATGGCCTTCGTTTTGATTTTTACAAGGCCATGTTGGACACAATACAAGCTGATTTCTATTGTTTGAAAGTTGAAGAATTCTCTTCTAAATTCTATCTAAGTCTCTCAATCAAGGTCTTAATAAACTCATTACCAAAAATGTAGCTAGGGACATGGTGCACCACTGTACAATGGAGGTTGGAGGCTCATTAATTTCCTCGGTGTTTCATACAAGATCATTGCTAAAGATATTTGTTTTTCTATTAGTCATGATCTTGTTTAGGCAGGAAAATTTAAAAATTCAAATTTTGGATTTTCCTTCAAATATCTAGGACTAATCATCATGAAAAATTGTATATAAGGGCATCCTCCTTCCTCATTATAGATCATCAAAAATGGTTCTCAAGTGTTTGAGGCATCTGAATGCAGATGGAGGACGAAGGAGTGATTTAGTTTGGGTTTTCTCTTTTGTCACAGGCCCGTGAGTCTCATGAGAGACAGCCGCAGTACCTAAAGGGTTATTTAGGGCATCGTTGAGGTTTGTCATATCTTCTTCAGGAGGTCAAATGGGAGCTGAAGGCAGTCACTGTAATTTAGGACTGCCGCAGGCCTATATTAATTGTTATATGAAGGTCGAGCTTCATAAGAGAGAGCCGCAGATCTATTGTTAGGGCTTGTGTTAGCTCAGTGTAATAGTATTACATTACAGACCTTGTTTGAAGGCTGGCCACAGCTGAATGAACTGTTTTCGATCAAGTGGAAGAGGACCACAACAACTCCTTGCATGTCAAGCTCAGTCATAGTTACGAGGAGGGTTTTGATGTAGTTAAAAATGACTTGTAAGAAGCCCTAGACAGTGTAACTCTCTTCAGTATCATGTATGCAGTTCATGCCAGATTGTTGTTCCAGATGGATCATTCATTTGTTCAAGGGTTTTGATGCTTGCAAGTCATTATTGACTATGATCCGTTGTACTCTTTTTCTCTCTCTCTCTCTGTTGAATACTTTGATATGAGATAATAAGAAGAATTGATAAAGAGTTTTCCCCTTCTTGGGGTTTTTCCCCAGCTGGTGTCATATCCATGTGTCCTTGGCTTGTCTTCTGCATTTAACATTTATGTTATTTCTTCAATTACTGTCAGTATGATTAATGTGATTTCTAATTGGAATAATATGGACTAATATATGGGCTCATATGGAACTCTGAAGTAACTATCCTAAGAAAAGAACATGTTAATCAAATTTAACATGGTTTCAGAGCTCCAGGTGAGGACAAGCCGAAGCACAAGGGTAAGAGAAAGCAATCACAAAATGAAGTTTGAAGATAAATATCCATGGTTTCCTTCCATCTGCAAGTCTGGGCATATTCATTAGCTCTCTTCTCTGAAGCAAGAGCCTAAGAGCTCTGCTTGATGAGAATCTTCCTTGTAGACAGAGCTTTTGTTCTAAAACAAACAGCTAGGAGGCTTAAGGGCATTTTATGACAAATTTGGCTCAGATCTCTTACAAGTCTCTGGCATCTATCCCAGAGGTAAGTAAGAATGTTTTACATACTCGATAATTTTGAATTTGGTTAAAAAGGGCTCAGCTGGTTATTCTTTTTCTGGATCAAGACTTTTCAGGTTAGACCAACAAAGGAGATAAGTCTATTAATCTGGATATAAACTCAAACTTTCATTTTTTTTAATCTTCTGGACCAAAAGAAAGTGTAGTGGGTTAAGGGCCATGGCACAAACTCAAAGCTTTGTAGGGCATTAAAATTCTGAACTTTAAATGACACTTTTTTTCTAGACTGCGTGTTTTGAGACTCATTCTTCTGAAGTTTTCTTTTGGATCTCTACAAGGGATGACCTATTCTGATTAAGGTATCCTTGATATCTTGACATTAAGGATCTGTCACAACTTGCAGTAAAATCAACATTCTGAATATGACCTCCATCCATAATCAAGTTCCAAGTCTCTAAAATTCATTCACGACAAGGCAAGGATCAGACTGTTGGATCCCTAAGTTCTATTATTGAAGCAGATATCTGAACTCAAGCAAGACAGATTATGTCTAGTGCATATATATATTAGCATCTACATCTCTCAGCAGACTCCATTAGGCTGACCTAGATTGGCATCATCAGTCAGCATCAACAGAAGTAGTGATGTATATTTGGCATCCTTGCTATCCTGAGGCAATTATGGAATTCTGGCTAGTTTTTTATCAAGTTAGGATCAATATCAATAATGACCATGAAATCAAAGCATGTAACAATTACTGTGACAACAAGGCACCTGTGTATTGGGATTTGATCTAGAAACTTATGAAGTACATCATAAGATCATTGCAGATCAAAAATATGATGTGGGCAATATTTACCTTTGTCAATCATCATCCTACTCTAAATTGACTTTAGGTCAGCACTCCTATGACACACTACTGTATATATCCCTGACTCGCTTGCTGTAGTATGGTTGGATTTGTACATGGTTCAGATCAGTATGAATGGCATCGATTATTTGCCTTCAGTCCTGCATCTCTAGTTGTATGGTATGTTCCAACATAATCTCAATGCACAGTATGTACGGAAGACATCGTTTATACAATTGGCATGCTTGGTTGCTATGAATTGATTGGTATGTCCCTATGCTCAGATTGGCAGTTTCCGGTTGGTATGGTCCTATGGCCCGATTGGTAGTGCTTGGTTGCTATGGCCCTATGGCCCGATTAGTATGGCATGTATGGCTCAGTGATATGGCACAACAACATGGCCCAGGGGTGTATTGCCCACATGGCCCAGTATGGCACAGTGGTATAAGGTTCACAAAATAGTAGTAATATAGAAGAACATTATTGGTATTGGCTTATTGGTATGGCACCATCTTAAGTATATATGCAGGATCATTTGGCATTGGACCTTCAGTGGAGACCCTCTCAGAAGCTTGTCATGAAGTCTACTTAATACCTTGTCAGGGTTTTCTATCCCCAAGCAAAGCAATTCGGGTTCAACTCAGAAGATATCTCATTGGCTAAAGGAGATAGTGTTAATCTAATGACCCTGTAAATTATATTCAACGTGATTGAAGGAATTTAAATTTCTGGTATTTTCTTATTGAAAGAACTGTGTTGTGTTCAACATGAATGAGTTGGAACAGCTTCATACTTTTAAAAATTGCAGTACTAATCTCCAAATTTTCCTATAGAAAAATCCCTTGAATTTATTATGTCAAGACTCCCTAAATTTAGACTGCAATATTAAAGACAAGTTCATTGTTATGAACCTGATACATGAGGGTCGTTTTTGTTTCTAGGATGGGCAGATTGCTCATTCAACTCATCGTTCCATCAGAAGAAACTCTTTAGGTCATGCTCTTGAAAGAAATATGAAATTGATCTTATTATCTCCTGACATCCAAAGGAGTGAAAAGGAGAAGAAGTGCATGGCACTCCGGAACTGTTCTTTGTACCAACCTCCTATCAACATATATACTTTGAAGAAAGGAGGAGATTCAAATTTTGAAATCTTCATGAAGAATAGTCTTATAGACAAGAATGCCTGAATAAGGTAGACTCTTCCTTATCATGGATTGAATAATCTAATACACTGGTAATAGTCATCTAGCTATGAAGGTTCATAAGCTGCGTCAAAGAAGATATTTTTAATGATCTTATGGGAAGCCCATCATTGAAGCAGAGCTTCAGAAGAAGCTATATCTCTAGATTAATATCAGACTGAAGATAGTTTGATAATTATGTTTTTCCCTTCTAGATATTCAAAGGGAGCCATGAAATTGATATTGCTTGATGGATACAATTCACGAATATCTGCTTATTTTGATAAAGCACTACAGAGAGCTGCTAGTCAGACTGTATGGTAAATAGCAGAGAATGCATTGGTATATCTCTTGAGGAATGAAGTCAGTCACTTTGAAAAGGAATGAAGCAGCCAACATGGCCATAATCTCCACAACAACCATTCATGCCCCCATTGTTGAATAAGATGCAGAGAATCATGTGTCTTACAATAGATACTACTTCATGTAGTACGACAAAGGACTTTACTATGGTAGAACTCTACATGTTTGATCACATTAATAACTTATCCACTAAGTGGGTGGATCTTATGGCGAGCATGCTGCCAGGTGAACTCTTTGCCCTCCGGAAAGACAAGCTTAGGCTTGTGAACTCCCTTTGGAAGAGGGAGTAAGAAAAAATAAATATTTTCTTCATCCTGAGATGCAAGAAACAGAGAATTGCATTGTTCTGCTAAGATCTCTAGAAAGCTGTGTACTCTTCTATATGCTTCTAAGTGGAGAAATAAGGCTTCCATTGTTAATTTAGTTAGCAATATCATCACCTAGATATAGTCTTGGTTGTTAGAAAGCAGCCTGGCACTAATCCCTATATGAAGGGATTCTTGACTGAAGACTTAGCTCTGGGAGCTCTTAGAAGGCTTGGGGTACTTATTGAGCTATGAGCAACCATAGGGTGAGTGGTTGATCATCCCCTACGATTGCGGTCACATGTGTGTAGGGTGAACGATTCACCTTCCCCTCTACGGGTGATGAGATATGCATAGGATGAGTGGTTCGCCTTCTCCTGCAGATACCCCAGTGAGAGATGCATATAGGCATCTATTGACATGTCAGTGGGATGTGGTTCGTCCTTTCCCCACGTGTAGGATCCTTCCTACTATTGTTGGTTTGCATGCATGTAGGAGGTGGTTCATCCTTTCCCTACATGTGATTTTCATGTGTGTTTGTAGGTGTGGTTTCTCCTTTCCCTACGTGTGATTATGAGTAGGAGGTGATATATTATTTCCCTAATGGTGTTTCTATATCATCCTACCCATGTAGTTTGGGCCACATGGGAAGTACCTCTCATCTGGCCAATGAGTTGGGAAAAGTGGTTAGGGAACATAGCACTACCGATGGATGCATCGTGTACTGTCGTACTCCCTATGTCTAGGATGTGTGTGTTCTTCAACATGATCACTTGGGATCAAGTCTGATTGGAAGTTCACTCTTTTTTTTTATGGACTGAATTTTGTCAGTAGAGAGTGGCAAGGTCTTGTGACTCACTCTCGATAAATTCCTTTTCATTATTCATATCAGTGTTCAGCATAGCAGAGTAGAGATGAGATACAAATATGGTTCATGACAACAGGATGGCATGATGATCTATGGCAGCAAATGGATTGGAAGGTTGAATTCTCCCTACTTAAGAGGGAGTGTTAAATTTTGCAACTAGGGCCAAATTCCACTTTGGTTTTCTCAATTGATGGAGATAACAATCCCATTGAATTCCTCTTTTCAAGACGACCAAAATCAATCTAAAGATCGTCAAATTTTTCCTAATGAAAATATTTGTTTTTCTATTGGGCATGATCTTGTTTAGGCAGGAAAATTTGAAAATTCAAATTTTGAATTTGGCAGGAAATTTTGAAAATTCAAATTTTGGATTTGCCTCCAAATATTTAGGACTAATCATCATGAAAATTTTTATATAAGGGAATCCTCCTTCCACATTACAGATCATAAAAAATGGCTCTCAAGTGTTTGAGGCATCTGAATGTAGATGGAGGACGAAGGAGTGATTTAGTTTGGGTTTTCTCTTCTGTCACAAGTCCATGAGTCTCATGAGAGACAGCCGCAGTACCTAAAGGATTATTTAGGGCATCATTGAGGTCTGTTGTATCTTCTTCAGGAGGCCAAATGGGAGCTGAAGGCAGTCATTGTAATTTAGGACTACAACAAGCCTATATCAATTGTTATATGAAGGTCGAGCTTCATAAGGGAGAGCCGCAGATCTATTGTTAGGGCTTGTGTTAGCTCAATATAACAATATTACATTGCAGACCTTATTTGAAAGCTAGCCGTGGCTGATTGAAGTGTTTTAGATCAAGTGGAGGAGGACCAAAACAAATCCTTGCATGTCAAGCTTAGCCGGAGTCAAAGTTCTTAGTTTGAGTGATGCTTTATTATATATGTAATTATGCTTTTCTGATTCTTTTCTTCGACAATGCTTTATTGTATATGTAATTACACTTTCCTTTTTCCATTGGTCCTTGCATCTATTATATCTATAATTATCCATTTATGCCCTAAATATATATGTAATTATGATTTATTATATACGTAATTACATTTTAGCAGAAAATGCTACTATTATATATGTAATTTTGAAATTATTATACATGTAATTATGCTCTTGAATAATTGATCGAAAGAGCTTCTTGCCCCCCAACCTTGTGCTTGGGGAGAAACCCTCATCCATATGAATGAGTTTCACGTTAAAACCCTCTGGTCCATCGAGCAACTCTGTCATGAAGTTATGGCTGTCTCGATGGAGGGCAAAAGATTAGGGCTTAAGAACCTATTGAAACCCATTTGATTTGATGCCAAAAATAAAGGCGTAATTACATATATCATGAGATATATCCTTGTATATGATATTATTCTATGATTGAGTCACTTACTGACAAATAGGAAGGTGCCCCACCCAAACACACACCTTTATTTAAGGACCTTCTCATAGCTAGTGGGTATGGTGGTCCTCGATAGCATAGCTTCAACAAGTATTCTTGTCCCCGTGGCAACCAGTGTCCTGAGGGAGAAGGGAATAAGAAATTCCTTCAAGCAATCACACAAAAAATAGTATTCAAACAAGCTTTCCCACCCACTACCGCTATCACTCTTGATACTCACACTGAACTACACCTACTGACCTTACTACACTTGGTTCAATCAACACTTGCTTCATATGGTAGAACTGGCTTGTATGCATAGTGAATGTTGATTGTGTCTCTAGCAGGATCAACCTTAGATCCAATGTTTGATGTAGTGGGTTAAGCAGGTGATGAAGGAGATAAAGATGGAGGACCAAAAGGTTGTAGAGCTAGATCATATTTTCCAGTTACTCTGTCATTCCCTCCCTGAAAAGGCACGTAAAAGTTGGGTTTTATCCAATAGCAGTACTATGAAAGGCATAGGTCAATGGGGTAGCTTGAGTTTTGAGGGTCATTTTATAAAGCCAACCAGACGCATAGTCATATTGCCATTGAATACACATGTAAAGTGTTGGTTTTTTTGTTATGTTATATGCCTAAATATTCAGTATCTAGTGTAACAAGTACATGTAACCTAATTACACTAAGGGCACATAATAAGCATTTCCATAATACATGGTTTATAGAATAATGCCCATCAATATAACTAGAACAAGGTAGTAGTACTAATCAAGCTTTGTGATCTACGTAATACAAGTCAATATGTTTGAACGTGGTTACCATTAGTATCCATAACAGCTTAACTCTAGTTTGATTATGGTTCTACTTGTGTTTAGTCTGCTATAACAATGGAAACAAGAGAAAGCTAAGCTGATTACTTCTATTATGTGAATAGGATAAGCAATGGAGTTATAGCTAGCATCATTTATACAACAACTTATCATTAGGTGGTAAGTGAAACCAATACAAAGTGAAATCAAACATGATGTTTATTTCATAATCAATTCAACTGCTTGTTACACGGAGTAATGTAAAACAACCCGTAGATCGAATTCCATGTCTAATACTGGTTTGTTTTATTAGCTAAGTGTGTTCCATAATCAAGAACAGGTATATTGTGTATAATTATGAATTTACTACATATGTACTGTGAATAGAGTAGAACAACATGTACATCATTAAGCTTCCTGTATTGAGTTAGTGTAAGCATTGATAAGAAATTCAAAAGGATGAAGACATATGCAAATAAACTTTGAACAAATAAATCTTCAGAGGTGGTGATTCCTGAACATCATCCTTTAATCATGGGGGACACAGAATGCAAGATAAGCAATGAGAAATATTTCCAGTGGGGAAGAGTTTATCAAATGTTCAACTCAGGGGATTTCTCATAACTAATCCATAATGATCCTGAACATGACCTCAGTTTCAGCATTTACAATAATGTGACCAAATCAGGCCTCCATAGGATTTCCGCCAGATCTCCTGTTCTTCCTTGTGTGGAGGTAATCTCATAGCTCCTATGCCAAGTGGATTTGTCAAATAGATGGATCATAAACCAACACTAGAGCCCAGTTGGAGGTTACCAGACCTTCAACATACTGTCAAGAAAGTTCCTCCCAGAGCCTGAAGTATGTCTATCTAAGGAATGGATGAAAAGGGCTATGGATGGGGTACCTCCTAGCATGCTACTAAAAAATGGTGGTTTTATGCTAAAATATTTAAGACCAGGATATGAAAGATTTATCTAACTACTAGATTTAAGTGTCATTTCAGAATAGTCATGTTGTTGCTGGCCAGACTCTATGGAGAAAAGGATGGCACCATGTTTCATGAATCATGGGTGCCTATGGTGAATGAAATTTGTACTCGTGGATCAGCATTCAATTGAAGTGCAATCATGTCCCCTTCATTATATAAAGCTTTCAAGGAAGTGAAGAGTGCCAAGCCTACTAGTTTCTTTATGTCCAGCTACCTTTTGGACTCCATCTGTTCAGAAAATGAATTTCTAGAACTAGAATGGAAATAGCCGAAGTATTTTCCTCCAGTACATGTTTAATGCAAGCTCTTATGGGATTACAAGCATAAATCAGAGATTACAAGAATATGCAACCATTTTATTGCTCCAATGTACTCTTTTTTATTTGAGAAAGAGTGTCCATGCCTCTCGGAACAAGCACAGGCAATCATAGGAGGCATTGGAGACTGGTATTTTCATGAACAGTGAATCTACATCAGAGTTTATGCCATATGGTGCATTGAGAGCTCCTCATCTGTTACATTTATATTCTCTGGACAAAGTGGTTCTATTGGAAATATTATATCAAACATTTGCTCATAGAGTGACATGTACTCTTAAGAGGGAAAAGAGGTCAATATGGCCTAAGTTTCCTATCAAGATCAGATACTATGGAGTTGATGGCACCAGCCAAGCCATGAAAGAGGCCAATGAAATTCAATCATATCATTTTGGAGAGATAAGATTCAGGAGACATGATCTTGAAGCTATGATTATTAGTCATTGTGTTGTTATCAACCAGATGTGGTTTTATACTTATGAGAGGGATATTGATGAGGAAATCTTCAAGACACTTATTTATCCATCTAAGGTTAAAGAAAAGCTAAGTTAAGGACCTCAGAAGAAATCCAAACAGACCCATTCTTCACCTATTGTCAACCTCCAAGAAGAAGTTGAAAAGATCCAGAGGGCATTGGAACAGGTGAAGGAGATGAAGGAAGCATTGGAGGAAGAAGCAGACAGACTCAAGAGGAGGATTGAAGAAGAGCAAGCAGCGAAGGAGGCAGAAGAACAGAGAAGGAAAGCATAACAAGATGACCTAGTGAAACAATTGGCTTTGGAAACTGAACAAAGAATCAAGCAGCAGGAAAAACAAAGGAAAAGAGATGAAGAGCTTCAGAGGAAAAGAGATGAGGAATTCGAAAGGAAGAAGGACTAAGCTATGTGGAAAGGGAAAAGGATTTAACACCTTGACATTCCATCATCTCCGAAGATAAACCCCACTCCTCAGTCTCCAGTGGAACCATGTTAGATTGAATAAATGGAGAAGGAGCATTTTTTCCCTGTGACCATGTTTGATCCAAGAGTAGTATTGAAAACATTCGATTATGAATACAAGAAGAACAAAGACGACAGGAGAGTTTCCAAAAAAGATAAGGTTGGGAGAGAGATTGCTGAGGAGGTTCTCATTCATGAAACAACAACTGATCCAGAGATGACTGCAGCTGCCATTATTACCATGGCCCAAGCAACATGTGATAATGTTGCCAAGTTGAAGGGAAAGGTCTATGATGCTCAATGCTGCTAAGAGAGAGGTCTATGATTAGGGCAGTGCTGCTAAGCAAAGAATTACAGATCTAGAATTCCAGCAGCAAGGTGAACTAGACTCAGTTAAAGAGTTCAAAAGGAAATCACTTGAGATCCGAGAGCAGCTGAGTTTGGTTCAGAAATAATTCTACAGGACCATTCAGGGCATCAAAGATAAAACTCCTAAGTTTGATGATTATATAAAGAGGGTGGGGCCTGTCAAGGAAGAATTGGAGAATATTCTAAATATGCTAGATGACATCAATCAATGGAAAATACAGTATCCTGATGAGGGGGTAGACATTCCTCAGCTCAACGACTTGGAGAAAATAATTTGTTTTTCTAAAGCTTGGAAATGTCTCAAAAAGGCTAGAGCCTTAGAGGAAAAGGCTCAAGAAGCTTTCAAATTTTGCTTCAAGTTTGAAGAAGAGGTTGATGCAGTCTTAAATAACTTCAAGTTGCTGACGTTCTAGTCAACCTTTGGTCCTGTAACTGTGGAGAAGTGCATAGAATAAAAGGAGAGAGTGATAGACAGTTGCAAGCAGGAGATCTAGGCATTAAAATTTATCACCAGGGACAACACAATTTATATGAAGAATTGCAGAATACAATCCTAATGCCAATTAAAAGGCACGTGTGTCTATTTCTAACAAGGTTTGCATAGGTACGAGGCTATGGCAGTAAGTGACATACAACTACTGGGTATATAAGAAGAATGTTGAGTAGTTAATCTAGAACCTGGGTCAATCTCACATTTTTTCCCTTTAATCTCATATAATTTTATAAAATTTTTGGCCAGATGAGAAGTTTCTATTTGACTAAAAGCCTAAAAGATATTAAATTTTTGGCACTATGCTCCAATGGGTTTAAAATTCATAAGGTCACAACTCCACTAACATTTACAAGAAAACTCATAACATAAATAAGCAGAGAGAGACAGAATAAAAGAGAACCATCATATACATACTTAAGTGTCTTTTCCCAGCTTCCAGTTGCAAGCAAGTTCATCGCTGGAATCCATGCAATTTCCTTAATAGGTGCATCATGCATAGCCACAGTCACTGGCTGAAACCCAGTCAGCAGTGGCCACATTTTAGCTTGTTTATCACAACCAACAGAGAAAACAACAATGCCATTGTCCTTCCATGTCGAGCAAAGGACCTGCCTGCGAAGCATTACATAATATAAAAACTTAGAAGCACACTCTAAAACTTCAGTAATGGTTCTTGCCATAAGTAAGCTACATCGTTGGTTCTTGAATGCATATTACAACTTATGGATAAACTTCACAAGAAAAATGAACAAATAATAGAATTCCAACCACAATCTGAAGAACGTCACCGATTGGTCATGTGACATTGCTGTTTTTGGCATTCCAGCCCCAATTTGAAGGACCTTCCAGCATCTAACCTGCCAATCTACGTTCCAAAATGTAACAGCAGATAAAAACAAAACAAAGCACCAGTCCCAAATTATTACAATAATATCACTATCCCCAAAATCTCAGATGAACGAGTCCACATTTCAGTAAATGGAGACAGTTGAGAACATGAGGAAGCGCGGAAGAATGCCTAAATTCGCACTTACGATGACCTCAATCCCTCAATTTTGCCCGTTTAAAGGTCCCTGAAAACCATCACTGCAAAAAAAATTATTGGCCAAAAATGCTAAACCCTCAAATCTCTAGGAGCTGCAGGCTCTGTTTTTTTTCCAGTACGAGTCTCCTTGCGCTCGTCTCTCTGCCCCCTCATACCTTAGCTTTCCCTCCAATTGATAAGCCATGAAATTTCAAATTCTTAACACACCCACCAAAGTTCAAATGTTTAACATACCTTTCTGAGATATGTTTTGTCATATTAAAAATAAATAAAACAAGTTGTAAAATTTTATTACTTAAAAGTGTTGAACATTACTCTAGATTTTTAAGCATATTTTATTTTTTCATTAGAAAATTAGTTATTCAGTTTAATCTAGGATAAATAGGGGTAATATTTGTAATATAGTCATAATAATCTATTTTTAATTTTATAGTTAAGATAGAGAGTGAGACTTTTTTGTGATCTCATTGTTTGTAGGACTCTTATTGTGATCTCATTGTTTGTAGGACAAAGGACGTGAGTTCACTAAACTCTACAAAGATGTATATACTCTACCCCTTTAGATTTGAACCTATTACCTCTTATGAGGAAGCACATGTTCTTAACCATTGTAAGGATATAGAAAAAGTTGGAAATTTTCTCCAATATTCAAATATTAGGACCCATGGCCATCTAAAGGTAGAAGCTTCTACTAAAAAAAAATCCATGAGGTTTGAAGAGGATTTTATTATGCAAAATCATAAATGGAAACATAGAAAAGATATTGTAAAGAGTATAGTAGTAGAACAAAATCCAAATTTTATTAATGAATGAAATAGAAAAGAAATTATAAATTGCAAAGTGATACAAACTAATTGGAATGGTGGTAGCTTCTCTATGAAGAGAGATGTGGCAACTACTCTTAATCACAAGAAAACATTACAATATGACAAAAATACCTTTGAACATAAAGTATCATGTCTAAAGATGCAAAACCCTAAAATCCAAAATCCTAGCCCTAGGAAATGATGTGTCAAAAAGGATGTGGGCCCGAAGAGGCTAATTGATATATCAACTTCCCAAGGATACAAATTTTGCATGCAAACTCCATGTAGGACATTTCTTGGACCACTACAATCCATACTACATGTCTTTAGCCTATGAAAAATGCCAAATATGCAAGGGAAATGCCCAAAAAAGGCACCAGAAGTTTGAGACCTAAAACATTGTAATATAACTACCAAGACGTGGAATAATGTTGAATCAATGGAACAAGTGGGTGGTCACCAGCATTCTATTGAATCAATTGCCTCCCCTTATGAATAAATGGTCCATTTTGTGTCGAGTTCCTTCGTCAAGTGGGGAAGCTTTTGTTGAATATGGATCCTAGTGAGACGCGTGCGCCAAAGTAGGAACATGAGGTGCCTATGAGAGGTGGAAAATATGGTTGAAGTAGCTCCACATTAAATATAAGGTTTGAACCAAAGAAAAGGGAATATTTGATATAGAAGCATCTTCACCTACAACCTTTGTGTTGGGGTAAGGCTTATATTAGAAAGGAGAGTTGGGGGGCACTTTCAATGGGATCTTAAGAGGTGTTCTTCATGCAAATGCAACCATACCTTATCTCCCATCCTAAACTTATGTAAGACCCACTCACCAGGTTATTTGATGAAATGATCTTGGTCATATGATCTTTGTTTGACGCACATGATACCTCGTTACAAAGATCTCTCTGAGGACTACAACTACTAATTTGATTTATATGAAATCGCTTAACCTTTAGTGCCCAAAAAACATCGTTTGGGGCCTCAAAATGGCTCCAAAAGTTCAGGACCCAAAAAAAATGACAAGAATAGTAAATTGTGCTATAATTAAGGAAACTAAAAAATTGAAAGAGACAATCACGAGGGCCCAAGTGGAATAGGCGGGTGGCCACCAATATCCGCCTCAATCACCTTAAATCGAATTTCTTGAGCTAACTCAATCATCATGACTTAGTTAACTAACACAAGTTGTTATGAGACGAAATTACAATTTATTGTCCAATTTATTTAAGGGAAAAATAAATTAGACACCTCACATTCCTCACTCCTGGTACATCAAAATTCCTCACCAGTGTGGGTGCATATTTTTTTGTCCTTTCTAGTTGCCAATTTCACTGTTTCTTGTTGCAAATTTCAACACTCCCTCTCAACAAGAAAGGAATTCAATCTATCCCCGTCCAATACCTTTGGAATGTTCTACATGATACACTTCTCTAGTGTTGTTTGCACTTGAAAATCATGAAACTGAATAGCCTCTGAGCAACTGAATCAGTATAATGCATATTTCATCAAAGTCTTCTGACTGCTGCTAGCTACTCCACCTGTCTAGTACTGGATTCTTTTCGCTACTGCTCACATCTACATCTGTGCCCTTTGAATTGTTGCTAACTCTGATTTGTCCTCCAGTATTTGACATCTGTCACTCTAATTTTTGTCTTGCTAACATTTGACTACATCAATCTAACTGATCCTTCCTACTACTATTGTACTATGGGCTCCTTGTAGCCAGGTTCGATCCATGAGACACGCCATCTCAATGGACCTTGCCCAAATTTCTTATCTTGGGATTATGTATACACATCACCCCACCTTACACCTCAAGGTATGGCTTCTCCCTCTTCCCATCTGGCTCGAAATTTCCCCCTCATGGAGGTCTTTTCTTGAGTGGACGCTTCCACTCGGTCTCCTCTCTGCTTCTCCAATTATGGCAACTACTCCACAACCTTTTGAGACTGCTTCTCATGAGGATGCATGTTGAGAGGTAATTTATGCTCCCTCTAAACCACCAAGTCTCTAACTTCTGCCTTTCTCCTCAAAGATTTGCATGCATCTGTTACCTCAAGTGCATATAGGTTCTTGACTCGTGCACAGTGTAATTGTCCCGATGTTACAAAAAGTTTCTAAAAAAGATTTGATTTTAAATCGATGATATCTCCCTCATTTGAGCTCCGATTCGACCGATTTTTTTTTTTCATTTGGGTAGATTTTCGCAAGGAATCCAAATATTCTATTGTTTTTTGAAATTTTTACACAAAAATATTCAAATGTTCTCTGCAAATTCATCGCCCAAAAAATTCCTGCTCTGATACCATGTATAAAATCTAACCAACGAGATTCAATCTGATCTTCTAATCTACTAAAACAAGATATTGAATCCTTCCTACAATTTGCAGAAACAAAACATGATCGCACAATCACATATAAGTAAGAGAAATAAATTATCAATTGCACAACAACATGATGTATTTGGGGAAAGCAACTACTCAAAACCCCTCTATCTCTATTGTGTATTAAGTTAAGGAATCATGAAACAATACAATGCTTAATATCTCATGAGATTCTATAGCACTCTGTCAATTGGCTCTCGTTGATCTAGGCAAACTCGGTCTAGTACTTAGCCAATTCTCATCCTTACTTCAACCTGCCTTGCTCATGCAATTCCTAGGGAATTAACTCCTTATTAATTAGGAAAACCAGTCTTCCTTGATTGTGCAATCCATCATGGCATCCCAATGAATTTATAATTGCACATGGGAATTTTCCTCTGAATACAACTGATAGTTATGTTCCCATTAACCTCTGTCTCAACTGGGTATTCCTTGAAACTAACATGCATGCAACTATTAATAGCGAATTATCAGTTATCTGATTGATCACTCATTGTGAATTAAATCTAATTTAATTCACTGGACCTCTCACTAGCTCATCACTCAATTAGAACTAGTTAAATGAATTTTAACTCATTTAATTGATTTAATTACACTTGCACCCCACTAATGCATCAAATTCAATTAGACTGCAAAAATATTGGAATCCCTCTAGATGCCTCATCTTAGACCCTCAACTCTAATTTCTTGAGCTAACTCGATCATCATGACTTAATTAACTGACACAAGCTGTTATGAGATGAAATTACAATTTATTGTCCAAATTATTTAAGGGAAAAATAAATTATACGCCCCACATTCCTCACTCCTGATGCATCAAAATTCCTCACCAGTGTGGGTGCATTATTATTTTTTTGTCCTTTCTGGTTTCCAATCTCACTGTTTCTTGTTGCAAATATTAAACATTTCATAATTTGATGTGGCCTTCGCACAAAGACACAATTGAAATCACATGCCTAGATTCTCATGAGAAACATCTCTTAAGCTCGATCTGCCAGAAGAGAACCAACAATATGACATCCTACTTCCTAGCGCAAACTGACCATTAAGGTATGCAACATTATTATGAACCCTCACACGATGATCTTGCTCTTGGAGGATGATCATGACCTCCCTTTAGAAACCCTTACTCGGCCCTCGTACTCGACCTACTTTAGGACTACATCTCTCTTCACCCCCTTGATGTGCCAGATAGTGGGAATACATGTCAAACATGCTAATATGTGCCAAGTGATAAGGCATGCCAAGATGTGAAAGGGTGTGTCAATGCATGTTAGGGAATATTAAGACAAAAAAAGGGAGAAAAAGGTTAACCTACAAGGAAATGAACACATAATAGGGTAAATAAGCCATCAATTTACCTTTTCCAAGAGGGGCATGCTAGGCACACCAACACTAGGCAGCAATAGGTGTCAAGTGCAAAGTCTTAGTGCATTATAAGTGCCAAGTATTCCTTTGTTGCTTCTCATCTACTTTCCAACAATTGATCATCATAAATAAATTTAATATTAAACCATGCCAAATCATACCAAGGCATCTCAACGTATTCCATACATGCTAAGACTTTCCAAGCGCCAACACGTGCCAAGCGCCAATATGTGTCAGGGACTAGTGTTATGCATCTTATGGAGTGGAAGGGAATGCTGAAGAGTGCTAAGGTGTGCTAGATAGTGACAATGCATGTTGATGAGTGTTAAGGAGTACTAGGAAAAAACATTAAGGGGGCACTAGGTAAAAATTCATGGAAGTTAATGAATATGAGGAATGTATGCTAGAGACTAGTGTTAATGAGTGTTAGTTGTCATGCCAAGGAGGGAGTGACAAGGTATGCTAAGCATTGGTAAGGCATGCTAGGGAATATCAAGGCACTTCAAGAATTCCCAAAGTGTGCTTGGGAGCTCCAGGGTGTGCTAATTATATCATGTGCCAATTAATAGTGCCAAGATATGCCAATACATGCTAGGTGCTAAGGATGTGGCACAGGGTGCCAAGGTATGTCAATATGTGTCAAGGCAACAAAAGGAAGAACCAATAATAGGGTTAATAAGTAAGGACTTTATATTTTTGAAAAGGGGCATGCTAGGCACACTAATAATAGGTCCCAATACATGCCAAGTGGCATTGTGTACCAAGTGCTAATGTATGTCAATGCATTCATCCAAGGTGTTCCAGGGCATGCTAGGGACTATATGCAGCATGCCAACACATGCTAGGAGAGTTCCATGTTGTGCTAGCGCATGCCACCATGTGCTTGGGCGTCAGTGTCATCGCAATATGTTCTAGGTACAAAGATGTTCCAAGACATGTGGGGTGATAAGAATGTTAGTGTGTGCCAAAGCATTAATTTAAGGTGTGCCCAGATTGTTGAGGAGTGTTAGGTCTTTCTCATTAATATAATTGTCAGAGCTTGATTATGTATTAAATAATATATTTCCTACACACAATAGTGGAACTTTATTTGAAGGGAATTTTCTAGATAATAAACTTAATAGTTATGAATCATGTGTTGACTCATAGGAAATCTCTATTTGACTAGTCATTACTTTAGGGAAATGATACACACTAATTACTTCTTAAAAAATTGACTGACCCTAACCACTATGGCCTTGGACATATTATAAAAAATACTCCACAATAATGGTATTAAATAATTATATTTTGACAAAAAATATATTAAAAGGCACATAGCATCATCAAAAACTCATTAGAATGATCAATGATGACGGACATTTTTTTACCGTCACCAAAAGTAACAAAAAGAGCATTGGTGAGGGTCATTAAAAGTTCGTCACTAGAAGTATCACCAAAGAGAGAATTAGTGATGGGCCTTTAACGACCCTCACCAAAAGTGTCATTGAAAATGTATTTGGTGACGTACCATAAAGGACCATCACTATATACACTTACAGTAACGGTTTTTTAATGATCAATGATGACAGACATTTTTTGACCGTCACCAAAAGTAAAAAAAAGAGCATTGAGAGGGTCATTAAAAGTTCGTCACTAGAAGTGTCACCAAAGAGAGAATTAGTGATGGGCCTTTAATTACCCTCACCAAAAGTGTCATTGAAAATTTCTTTGCTGACGGACCATAAAGAACCATCACTATATACACTTACAGTGACAGTTTTTAAAGGACCGTCACCATATGTGACATTGGTGACGGACCTTAAAGGTCTGTCACAAGCATGACCCTCACCAATGTTCTTTTTTCTTGTAGTGATGCGACTTTGTATAAGGAAATAGATGGTAGTATTATGTATATTACTGCTACTAGACTTGATATAACATTTGCAGCTAGTTATATTTCTAGGTTTATGGAATCTCGTAAAGACTGTCATTGGAAAGATGGAAAAAGGGTGTTAAGATACATTGCAGATAAATCTACTTATGGTTTATCGTATGCAGCCTCTACAGATAGTAAGCTTGTTTTTTATACAGAAAGCAATTATTTAGGTTGTATTGATGATTGTAAAATCACTTCTGGCTATGCTTTTCTATTTGGAAAAAAATTGATCTCGTGGTCGTCCAAAAAGAAGCCCATAGTTGCACTATCTTCAACAGAGGCCGAGTATGTTGCAGTGAGTTTATCATCATGTCAAGCATTGTGGCTAAAGAGAATTCTCTCTGACTTCAAATATACAGGAAATGATCCTATTTCAATCCTTTGTGACAACACTTTCGTTATTTCCTTATCAAATAACAAGGTCTTTCATTAAAAGAGAAAACATATCGACACCTATTTTCACTTTATTCATGAACTCGTCAAGAATGGTGATATTGCTCTCAAATTTTGTGATTCAAAAGAACAATTAGCAGATATCTTCACCAAACCACTACGAAAAGTTAATTTTGAGTTTCAATGTCAAAAGTTAGGGATAAAACATTCTAACCCTCAAGGTTAAGGGGGAATGTTAGAGAATTAATCTTTACTCCATTGTTGTAGGATTAGTTTAGTTAATAATTTGTTGCTTTGGGATTAGTTAGCAGAACATTTTCTTTTTTTTTAACTGTTTCTTAGTGGTATAAATATCTCTATCATTCAATAAAATACAACATGTTCTCTCCAACATCTTTCTTTTTTCTTGTCATTTTTGTTGTTGCTTCCGTTTTTGTCACCCTTTGGTCAAAACTCCCTTATTTGTTGTGTGTGTGCATTTTAATTTCTTATATGTAGTAATAATTGATTTTAATAGCTAATGTACTCTTTCTAAAGTTTCAACAACAATTCTAAATTTATTGAATGATTAAGTTTCTGTCTTAATGAGTGGATTTCATTTAATCAAGTTTGATTTACATTGTCAAGTTGATTTATTTATTGATGTAAGTTTGATCACTTATCTTTTCTGATCATGTCAGTAATATTAATAGTTGTAGAGGGATGTTTAAATCCACTCTGTAGCTTTCTTTTCCAAATGTTGATGCATAAAAGAGGCATTAGTTCTGTGTATGATTGACTGGTTTGATTAGTAAATAGTTTAATTATTAAACCTGCATATATTTTGCACAACATCTCATAAGCTTACCTGCATTAGGTTGATCATTTATGTTTACAAATTATAACTCTACAATTTGACTCAACATTTTGGTGTTGTTACTGAGGAGGTGCTAAGGGATGATACTGAAAGTGTTTTATTATGATTTTTGTAGTTAGAGATTTTGTAGGACTGGGGGAGTTGAATTAAGATGTAGGGTAATTCTTACGCACCTGTAGAGATCAGAATTTCACCAAAGCCATGTCCTTCTTGTTTGGTAAGCATAATTTTTTAATTTGATTCTATAATAGATGAATAGGCTCCAATATTTAAAAAAAAAATTCATGGTAGTGTGATGACCACTTCATTCACTAATACACTAGAAAGAAAAAGGAAGTCAACAAGAAACAAGGCAAAAAAAGAAAGAGAATATGAACACAAGGTCTGTAGTCTTGAAAAGAGCTCAGTTGTTGATCCTAAACAAATCAATACTTCTACAACAAAATATTTTGTTGGGAAATGTTCTGTTTCTTCCCATGTACAACCTCCTCTCATAAGAAACTAAGCATCATTGCTCAGTGGTCAGCCTGAAGAGGAATTCCTCATCAATCCTATTCAAGAACCAGAGTTCCAAACCATTGATTCTAAAGAATCTATATTTTACAAAGGTACTACTCTCTCTTCTTTCGATATGGCTCATTTTGGGGGTAATAGTAACACAGACGGGAACTACACTGAGAAATAAGAGGATCTAGTCACATTTAAATTCCTTATCAGGGAGACTGGTGGAGCTAATCATATGAAAAATATTCCTCCCTCACCCTTGCCTAATTTTTGTGGTGCCTCTGGTGAAGATATTGATGCCTTCCTATTTGAATTTGATGTGTTGTGTAGAAGCTATGACTATTATGCAAGTGCTTAAAAGCTGATATTGTTTCCTACTACATTGAAAAATTCATCTCTGAGGTGGTTTATGAGTTTGGGTCCAAACTCCATTTGAACTTGGGATGAAATGAAGCAGGTATTCTTGAAGAAATATAAATATTATTGTAAAACTAGAGACTTAAGAGAAGAAATTTTTAGCATGATTCAAAAGGAAAGGGAGATGTTGGAGGACTTTCTGGAGATATTTGAATATTATCTATAAATATCCGAGATGAATCCACTAAGCAAAGAATCCTAAAGGACAATTTTTCTCAGGGAAATAAGACTGGAATTTCTGGAGATTTTAAACTTAATGGGAGTAGGAGATGTATCAAATATGAGATATGATGATGTTTGTGAGCTGTGTAGAACATATTCAAGAGGAAATTCCAAGGTTGGAGGAGGGTTAAGAGACACTTCTTCCAGGAGTTTCAAATTAGATGCCAAAACTAGAGTAACCAAAGCTAAAATGGGTAATTTATTTGGAAATTTTAAGACTATTATTCTTAGCACTTTATCCTCACAATTGGATGTTTTTCAGGCTAAGAAGAAACAAGAGGAATTGGATAAAGCATGGATGTGCTATGTTCCAAATGCAGGAAGAAACATGCTCTAAGGGAATGCCCTGCTGAAAGTATAGAGGTATGCCAAATTTGTGAGGTTGAGCATTCCACTAATAAATTTGTCTCTTCCTGAAATTAAAGTAGCATATATAACATCTCAAGGAGTTGTCAATGCACTTTGAAAAATTTCACCTCAAATACCATGGCATCCACGTCCTATAGGTATGTCATAGTCACATTTTCAATTTCCTTATGCTCCGAACTAGATGCGGAATATTCCAATGCCCTGGTAGCCCTAGCCTCCTCAACAACCTTGGCAAGGGAGATTTTCTTTCCCTAATGCACAATATTTTCCAACTCAAAAATTTTATCCTCCACATCCCACACCATAACAAATGGTACAACCACAACAATAACTTTAGTTTCCTGCCCCACCAAATCAACCTCGTCCCACACAATTCCCTTCTTGTCTAGTGTCTAACCCCAACAATAAAACCATCCAATATTCTCATAATATTAGATTGGTCACTTATGCCACCTTTCCTACCTATTTTATTGCACCACAGCTATTGCAGGAAATTTTTTTTCCTGTGTTACAAGAATTTCCTGTGTCGTTGCAGGAAATTAAAATTAGATTAGGAAATGTGGTGACTCAGACTGAAATAATTGAAGAGGTCGTAGAGGAAGATACTGTGGAAATTCTTGAAGTTGAAACCACACCTAAAATATTAGAAAAAACTAATTTAAGGCCGCATGAACCTTCGTCATCCCATTGGGTCCAACCTCCTTTTCCAAAGAGGTTGGAAATGAAAATAAAACAACCTGAGTTTGATCTTGAGTCTGAACTGAGAAATGTGTGAATTAAGATCCCGTTACTGCGAAAAATTAAGGATATCCCAATATATTCAAAAATAGTGAGGGAGATATGTAGCAAGAAACCACGAATATATAAGAGAGAAACCTCCACAATTCAAGTAGGTGGAATGCTTGCAAGTTTAATGTCCATCGGATTTGTTACTAAAATAGATGCAAACCCTTGGATCCATGTGGTTACCACCTTTATCAATGGGTATCCCATAAATAACACTTTAATTGATTTAGTTATATCCATTAATGTGATGACTATGGAGGCTTTATTTCATATAGGATACTTTGACTTATTAAATACTACTACCATGTTAGAATTAGCAGATAGGTCTAAGGTAAAGCCAAAGGGGGTATTAGAAGACATTGTCATCTCATTAGATTCTTGGGAGTATGTTAAGTCCCTATATTAATAGTGTAGCCCCTTATTATTGTTAGTGTAAACCCCTTATTGTTATTATTGTACCCTTGTAACCCCCATTTTGTTATTAATGTGCCCTTAAATTATTATTGTTAGGTCGGCTAGGATTACATTGTGCCTTACCAGGATTACATTATGGCCCCATGGACTCCTATATATAGAAAGGAGGTTTTGTAAATTGTATCATCCAAGAATTGTTCATTTATGTAATGTATTGGAGGTTGCCCCCTCGAAGTGGCTTATTTCTAAGGCGTGGATATCTCTTTTCTTCTATTTTTGGAGCTGGTTACACAACATTTGGTATCAGAGGCTTGGGATTCTAGGATACTTTGACTTATTAAATACTACTACCATGTTAGAATTAGCAGATAGGTCTAAGGTAAAGCCAAAGGGGGTATTAGAAGACATTGTCATCTCATTAGATTCTTGGGAGTAACTTGTAGAATTTTTTGTTCATCAGAAAAAAATCAACATGGAAGGGCATCCTTTGATCTTGGGGAGGCCATGATTAGCCATGATAGATTCCTACATTGGGTGTACTTCTAGAAACATGACCATCAATCATGGAGATGAAACAAAGAACATTAATTTGTATCCCCCTTCTAAACCCCTCTTGAGATCATAAAATAGACATTGGGTTGAAGAAGAGGAGAACGATTTATAATGTGCATATCCATTTTTAAAAATAGCCCAAATCATGATTCTTAAGGAAAATTCAGAAGAAAATATGTTAAATTGTTGTATTTCTAATCCTGATTTTCTGTAGCATTTAGAAGGGAAGTCTAGTCATAATTTAGATATCATTACTAAGCTGTAGGATTTCTATAAACATAGTACAACATTTGAACTACACTCAAACCTCTTATCTACATTCACTGCATATTCCATGACTTAATGGAGGGGTAAGGTATTTTAAATTTTTCCTAAAAAATCTTTAAACATTAATTTTGCCTTATCTCCTGAACAAGAAAAAAAAATTATTCAAACATTGAAAAAAAATTTGTATACATTTTCATCGGAATATACATAAATGATGGGCATTCACCGAGATACATGAATTTATAATATTTATATAGAGTAAAATTCTAGGCCCATGAGATAGCCACAAAGAAGGTTGAACCATGCCTTAAGGGAAACTGTAAAAGATGAATTGCAGAAATTGTTAAATGTAGGGTTCATCTATCCTATCCCAGATAGCTAGTGGGTATCTCCAATGGTTATTTTCTCCAAAAATAATGGTAACTGGCGAGTGTGTGTACATTACATGGAACTAAAAAAAGCTACATTAAAAGACCATTTCCCTTTTCTTATTATAGACCATGTGCTAGACACTTTAGTAGGGAAAAAGTATTTTTCCTTCCTAGATGGGTTCAACGGATATAATCAAATTACTATAGCTCCAGAGGACTAGGGGAAGAAAAAATCAACATGTCCCTGGGGTACCTATGAATATAAGGTATTACCATTTGGTCTATGTAATGCACTAGCCACATTCCAACGGGAGGTCCTTGGTATTTTCTTTGACCTTTTGCATGATTATGTGGAAGTTTATATGGATGATTTTATAGTAATGGGAGATACTTTTAAATGGGCTTTACATAATCTTGAGAAATTTTTGTATAGATGTAGACAAACTAATATTTCATTAATTAATGATTCTTTTTTTATGATTATGATTGAACTTATTATTTTGCGTCATCATGTTTCTGCTACAGGAATCAAAGTTGATCTGACAAAGATTGAATTTATTGTAAAGTTGCCCCAACCAACCATTCAAAAGGGAGTTCAAACTTTTCTTGGACATGCATGCTACTATATAAGGCTTGTTGAAAAATCTACAAAGGTAGCCTCTCCATTGTTCAAATTATTGACTAAAGAATTTGAATTTCATTGGAATGATGAGTGTCAAGCCACATTTCATACACTCAAGGAAAATATTTCTTCAACACATGTCTTAAGAGGTCCAGATTGGAAATTTCCCTTTCACATTTCCAGTAATTCATCTGATTTAGCCATAGGAGTAGTATGGGGTCAAAAGGAGGATCTTGTAGCCCGTGCTATTTATTTTTCTAGTAAAAATTAAACTCTTGGAGAACTGAATTACACAGTAATTGAAAAATAATTCCTTACTATGATTTATGCTATTAACAAGTTTAGGAATTACATCACGGGTTATGAAGTTTTTGTATGCAATGATAATTATTCCATTAGATATCTCATGAACAAACCAATTACTAATGGAAGGATCACTAGGTGGCTTTTGCTACTGTAGGAATTTGACATCACGGTATTTGAGAAAACAGGAAAAGAAAATCAGGTAGTTGATTTCTTATCTAGGCTCAACCATGCACGTGAGCATGTTCCTGTTAATGATAGATTTCCTGATGAAAATTTGTTTTTTGTTTTTGTCAAAACACCTCGGTTTGCAAACATGGACAACTACCTTGCTACAGGAAAGTTTCCACCCTACTTTTCATCTAATCAGAAGAAGAGGATTATTAGGAAAAGTGTTGATTACTTTTGGATTAGGGGAGATATATTTTTCTTTGGACCTGATTTTATTATTCATAGGTGTGTCACGGAAGATGAGATCTATCACAACTTGAGAGCCTGTCATGATGAACCTTGTGGAGGAAAATTTGCAGACAAGTGGACATCCTATAAGATCCTTCTCTTAGGATACTAGTAGCCATCTTTTTAAAGTTGTAAAGGAGTATGTTCGGAAGTGTGATAGATGCCATAGAATGGGGTAGCCTGTACAATCAAATGATATGCCTCTATAGCCATGGGTTCTCATAGAACCCATTGAGAGGTGGGTTGTCGATTTGGTAGGTCCCATCAATCCTATGTCCAAAGGTAAAAAGTATATTTTGGTTTGTACTGATTATGTTACAAAGTGGGTGGTGGCAAAAGCACTCCCTAGAGAAATGGAGAGAGAAGTGGTAGATTTTCCTTTCTCTGATATTTTTTTAAGATTTGGGGTACCTAGGGAGATAGTTTCTGATAAAAGTACTCAATTTGTGTCAACAATTATGTAGGGAATTGTGCAAAAATACCAAATTACTCATCAAAATTCTATTTCTTCCCATCCACAGGCCAATGGTAAGGTGGAATCAAGAAATAGGGTGTTGTAGACAATCCTTACCAAGAAAATGCAATTACATAAGAAGGACTTGTCTGATCAATTTCCTAAGGCATTGTGGGCTTACAAGACCACACGGAGAAATACCTCTCGCTTTTCTCTGTATTAATTGGTGTATGGAAAGAAAGTTTTATTTCCCATTGAATTTTAGATAATAACTTTAAAAATTGAGAAATATCTGGGTATATACCTTGATGAATCTCAACAATAGAGAATATTGTAGCTCAATGAGTTGGATGAGATTAGGCAGGATTATTTTCATCATACTGACTTGATCCAACAAAAACAGGCTAAATGGCATGATAGATACATTAAAAATAAGAAATTCAAAGAGGGACACTAAAAATTATTGTATGTTTCAAAATTTAAGAACTTTAAAGGGAAATTCAACATGCATTGGTTAGGCGCCTATGAAATTGAGAAATTTTTTGATAATGGATCCTTTTAGGTTAAAAATATTGATGATGGGAATGTTACCTTCTTGGTGAATGGGAAAATAATCAAGCTATATCAAAAACCCTAATGAAAGGAGGAATTTGTGGAAGAAATTGTGAAGAAGAAAGAGCTGGAGATGGTGAGAGGAGGAGTTATTCCTTCAACTACCTCTTCCTGATTTTCTTGCTGATATAATGAGTTCAATTTTTTCCTCCTCGTTCCTAGTAAAACATGAGAGGAATGTATATTGGGTACAATTTATCCCTTTTTTTGAGCGCAATGGAATAGTTATGGAAAATGAGCTCCCTTGGAGTCTTCTTTTTTTCAGTATTTATGACTCTCTAAAATTAAAATCTGCTGAGCATGGAATACCCTGGGCTCATTAAAAGCACAAGTTAGTATATCCTTTGGGATCCTCTCAATAAATTATGTTTTTCAGTTAATATGTGGATTGCTCCAGTTGGACTGACAAGGGATTCCTTAAGGCCCTCCTTCCAAAAATATTGGCCCGACGACATCAGCAAATTATCTGGGTGCAAGATTATAGCCTTATGGTGCCTTGAAGCTTGTATTCCCTAATGAAAAGCTATCTTTCCAGCACCAATGGGGAACCATTATGGCTCCTTGACTGCTGGATCCTCCAGGGGGTTCGTCAAATACTCATAAATTCACACCTGATAGGATGCATCAAGGTACCTGTTATAGGTAAATTTGGGAATCATCCCTATGAATAGAATGGATAGGGTTTATCATCCCCTAATTAAATACAAATAGGTTCTATTATACCCTAATTCACTCTCTACATGCCTTAGAGAATTCATTCCACTAATGGCTTTAATTCATGAGAGTTTCAATGTTTAAAGTGTAGTTAAAATTACCCATTTACTAATCAACACTCCTCTGAATGGTCCTAAGTGTGTTGCAAATCACTTACCCCCATGAAAGGGTGCCCTTAAAAGCACTTCCCAAAACATAAGCGTGTGTTGGTCTCCTGGGAGTGAAATCATCATTGTTCCGAGAATCTCCACATGTCCAATGCCTTCTAGAAGAGATCATAGGTGTCATACTTCAAATACATGTGTTCATCCATCACCATTGAACCTAGAAACATGTCTCATATATTATCATAAAGCCATTCAATATCATTTATTGAGAAACTACCTACAATTTTCCTATAAGCATTCATGCAAGTGTAAGGAAGGAAGAAATTTATGTAGTGTTATGTTGTTGGATTCTCAAATCTTGGAGAGATGAAGTACTATGATGCTGTTGGATTGATGCTTGGTGCGATGAGGACAGGACAAAGTTGGAGTAGGTTGACAACAAACTGATCAACTGGTTGTAATCTATTCCTCCTAATAGTGCAACATAGATATTTTTTCCTTCTCTCATATATGCAATTATATTTTGTGAATGTATTATCAATATGTGCATGTATTCTCAGATTTATTCAGTTCAATATGTTTATTATAGATATATATTGTATATTTGTATCGTCATTTGGTGTCTTCTGGTTTTGATTACACGTATTTATCTGGCGAGTTCGGTTGGATCGAGAGTAACAAAAGCAGTGAAAGAAGAGGAACAAGATAGAAAGATCACAAGTAAGTCTCTACATTTTCTGTTTATCTATTTATTATAGAGAGAAAAGAATTTACCTTTCCTCTTTTGTTATCAGTGAAGGAACACGACACTCAGGAAATATTATTTTATCCGTAGATTAGAATTTGTCATAATAAAATCAGAAACTAACTACAATTTCCCTATAAATTGAGCACTTATCCAAGTGCAAGGGAGGAAGAAATTTACGTAGTGTGATTTTGTTGGATTCTAAATTATTGGAGAGCTGAAGTACTGTGATACTGTTGGATTCATACTTGGTGTGAGGAGGACGGGATGAAGTTGGATGAGGTTGACAACGAACTTATCGACTAATTATAATCTATTCCTCCTAAAAATGCAATAAAGATATTTTTTCTTTATCTCATATATTTGATTATATTTTGTGAATTTATTCTCAATATGTGCATGTATTCTCATATTTAGTTAGTTCAATCTGGTTATGATAGATAGATATTGTATATGTGTATCGTCGTTTTCAATATGCAAGTTTTGATCACAGTTATTGATCTAGTGAGTTCAGTTGGATTGAGAGTGACAAAAGGGATGAAAGGAGAATAATGAGAGCGAAGGATCACTAGTAATTCTCTTTATATTATTTCTATCTGTTTATTATAGAGATAAAAGCATTTACCTTTCCTCTATTGTTCTTAGTGAAGGAACGCCACACTCAAGGAAGACTAGTTTATCTGTAGATTAGAATTCCTCATAACAAATTGGCAATTCCACTGGGGAGAAATCCATCCTTCTTGGTGTTTCTATAATTTATAACAATATTTAGTAGAATTTACTTTATCTATTCAGTCATTTGAATGTACTTTTTTCCTTAGAAGTTTGTTTAGCCTGCTTGATCTTCAAGCTTCACTGCGCCCAACACATTGTTGGTTAGGTTACAAATCTTTGCATAGCATTGTCTCCCATTCAGAGGTGCTCTACAAAGCAATGTCTACCCTTAAGGGGTGCGTTACCCCTCATCCAGCTCAATTCTATCGTAATTTGTCTTTTGCATTTAGTTTCAGCCTATTGCTTGATGTATTCTCAGATGCATGTTTGACCTTAGAGACCAGTAAACATTACTTAGTTTTTCCTCCTTTGGAAAGTGGTTTGTTCAATGTTTCATTAGATGTTTTCTTTATCATTGTCAAATTAAATCCAAAGTTGTAAATTTTTCATTAGATGAATTCTTTATTTTCAAAAGGAAAATTTTCATTTCAGTCTTCATTTCCTAAGAGAAAATTGTTGCTTTATTCGTCATTTCTCAAAAAAAGAAAACATTGTTTGATTGATTTGTGCATTTAGTTTCTGTTTAATCATTCATATTAAAGGAAACTGAAAATAAAAACATGCATATGCATTTAGAGGTTGTGAGTGTTCATAGGAATAGATTATGGAAATGTACAATTAGTTTGTTCTCTTTCATCTATGCTCAAAACTTTGATTTCTCTATCTATTTAGTAGCTAAGGTTTTCATTGAAAAAATAAATTGAAAATATTTCTTCTCATTTAGTTTCCATTTGAGGAATCTCCCATTACATCTCGCAGTGAAGCTGAAAGATAAATTTTTAAGAAAGATCAACATAAAATTCACCTCAATCAACCTAAGAAAGAATTGTAGCATTAGTGATAACAGTTATAAGGTCTAGGCTAGAGACATGTTTCGGTGTTGTTAAGCGTAGAAGTTATGGCTAAATTTTCTACGATACATTCCGAGTGTGAAATCCCACTCCACGTACGTAAGTATATTGGAGCTCATCCACATAACTTTGGGTATATAGGGAGGTGTTCTAGTATGAAAAGTATAAGGGGGTGCTCTCACTATGTATTTTCACATTAGACAATGCTATTATGGACTTGGGCTTTGACGTACCTTCAGGTGTATGGGGGAGGACAAATTTAGGTTTCTTACCATCCATAGGTAACCAAGTCGATTTCCTTGTAAATTTTGATACACCAAACACAACATTTGGGGTGTTTTCCCGCCTGCACTTATTGGTTTTCCAGGAGGTATATTGTAGTTCACAATTACTTGGTAATAATTTTTCCTAGTATCACCATTTTATTTTATTTTTTGTTTTTGTAATGAAATCAATTAGTCGTAATGGGAGAATAACAACCCTTTCCTCATTGTTCGAGGAGAATAGCGCTTAAACCACCTTTACCACTAGAAGCCATTCTTGGTTGGTGAAGGAGACCCCATTCTACCAAATCCAATACCATCAGTACCTCTGGTGCATCATTTTTATCAAATCTACTAGAGTTTTCTTGGGTAATTTCTACACATCCTGGTTTATCTATTTTTGTCAAAATAGAGTCCTCATCACTACCTGTTGACACTAAAGTTCCAATCAGTAAGAACATACAGTTAGAACCCGACGTTTTTCAACTAGAAGTTGATCCAAATCCCATCATTATTTTACTAGAACATCTAGATCCCAAAGTCTAACAACAAGTAGTTGTTCCTATATCTATCACTCCTTAGTCATCCATATCCATTCTATCACACAGTCAACCACCTGAAATATATCTCGGGCCTTCTGGTAAAATTCTTCCACCTCATTTTATTTTTATTGAGGAAGAACCTCAAGAAGAAATACCTTCAACTCCAACACATTTTGGGATGGGGATTTATATTTATGAGCATTTTCCTTTATTAACTTAGACTACTTCAATTGACCCTGTTTCAATCCAAGTTCCTATAGATCCTATAGGGTATTGACTGGGTCATTTGACCATGACAGAGTCAAAATCTCTGAATGTACAATATGTTACAGTTGCGACAACATCTACTGTTCCTACTCCGTTGATGTTTACCACGTCACCCGAGTCACATTTTTATGGTGGTCAATCCATCCCAACGGGTTAGAAATAATTATATGGAACCTACTCTTTTGCCTCATCAAATCCATGGAATTCTCCCATGTCATCTTTTGGTATCCTATCTGGTATATCTCTAATGATTATTGAAAAACTTGATCCTTTATACACATCTTCAGTTCAGCATCAAGCTGGTTCATCTAAGTACCTTCCATCCAGTTCAATCTCGACTGGAATCCCACCATTTGGAGATCAATATATTCCATCTTATTATACTCCTCATGTTGGGAGGCAACCTATGGTCACCCATTTTGATAGTACTCCGTTGTTTTATGAACACCCAAATGTTGGAATGATTATTTTTTAGTGGTAGCCTATCTTGCCCGTTCAACCACAAACGGTTGTGCATTCATACCAACCAGTTCAACCTGTAGTGACTACATCTACCCCAACTCTTAATACTTCACTACCCCATTTATAGGCTCAGTTGGTTGTACCTCAACCATCTCAGGTTGGTCCTTCAACCCATTACCCTAAAGTATTTGGCCTCCATACTCCACCTCCTTCGATTGGTTTACAACAACCACCTGTATCTGGAATCTTAAAACCACAGGCTGGATTACCCTTTTATGGGATGTCATAGGCTACTACCAGTCTTACGTATTCACAAATGAGTACAATATGTTTTGTTTTTGGTTATAATCCTGGCACGAAATCACCTTGGTATCCACAACTTCAAATGCAACAACGACAATTCTAGCCACAACCATCTTATCCAGGTCTTGGTAAATAGATCCTTCAAGCATTTTGTCATCAAAATAACCCCTATCTCGGTTACCAGTAGAAAATGCCTTATTCTGGTGCACAAAGTCATGTTGCCCAAGAAATTTCATCCTATCCTAGTTATGCTCAACCTGACTTTAATCAAAAATTCCTCTTTATCACAAAATTAGAACTACCTAATTTAAACCCACTTACCAATGATCCCATGAACTATTCTCCTTGATGGCCACTGATTCCACACAAATTACCTTCTGAAATTCCTAAATTAAATGGAAACCCTAGAGAAGAGTCCTCAATGCATGTTATGACTTATCATTTGTGGTGCTCATCAAACTCCTTAAATGATGACTCTATTAGACTACGTCTTTTCTAGCATACACTTACTAGTCTGGCTGCAAAGCTGTATATTGAATTACCACAAGCTTCATTTGATAAATCCACTGCCTTAGCCACTACATTTATGACCCACCTCTAGTTACCCATATCATATGAAACTGTAACGGAACTATTGACCAATTTTATACAGACACCTGATACTCACATTTATGATCATATTCATGAGTGGCATCAATATCGTCAAAACATTTGTTCCTGATCAACTCTTGGCTGAGTGGTTTATTAAGTCCTTATTGCCACTTTTCATTGAGGATGTATGTAATGGCAGCATCATTACTAAAGAGAAAGTCATTCCTCATGCCTAGTACGTAGATTTGTTCTGTACTCAGTCTGCAATGCTCTATGAGAAAATTCCAAACGCGCCACAATAAAATTTTATTGTCCGTCCTCCATATTGTAAGGACTCTCATGCCAGAGACGGTATGACTGGTTCTGAAAACACCCACTTCTCTACTAAATCTGATCCTACACCTTCTTTTGAAATACATGTCATGTCATCTGAAAAAGGAAAAAGTGACAAGCAACCCGGAAGTAAGGAAAAGGGAAAAGCAAAGAAAAAGAAAAATTCACCCCATAAGGAACATCACTTTACATGAGATTGTCGTCACTACTCCAAAGTATCAAATATTCTTAAGACTTTGCCTACATTTGATGTGTTTACAGATCCTTTTCCGAATCTGGACACAAAAATGGTTGCTATGGATCCCCCTTATAGTTCCCAAGTGCTTATTCTATCTCTCATAGAGCCAAAAAGTGATATTTTTGTTTCTACGTGAAATAAATATTATGGTAGTCATGTTATTAATCAACCTACTACCTTGACCATGAAGCCTTCCACTGAGCCAGTTCCACCACTTTTTATTCGAGGGTTAACAATAAAGCTGCCAAAGAGAGTTGTCTACAAATCGACATTCAATCCTCTAGCTCGCACACCTAAAAATTACAATATAGTTGAATATCTGGCCCACTCACCTTCAACTACGTCGACGCTTGAGGTACTTCAGAATTGTCCCTCCCAGAAGCAAGCTTTGTTGTCAGGAATTGGTGGAATCGACCCGATAGATTCTAATATTTTAGTATTTAATCACATGGGCTATGTGCCACAATTACTAGCCAGATTAGCATTTTCAATCCAAGTAAATGTTCTAAATCACCTTGTTCATCGCACTGTTATTGATTAGGGAGAATCTACTTGTATTATGCTTGTTAACACTGGAAAATAATAGAACATAAGATGACATTAATTAATTTTAGGCCAAAGGATTTACAGGGCTAGAAGATATTACAGGATCCAGAAAGTATTTAAAAGTCTCAAAGGTTTAAGGAAAATCAAATTTGAAATAGTCTCAAATGCTGATTGTGCATAATATCCTTCGAGAAGAGCACCTTCTATGTGTCTTTTGGCCCGATAAGTGCGCATTCCTGAGAGTGGCGAAATGTCACAATCCAGGACAACATAAAGCAAAAGACAAGTTACTCCTTACTTGAAGCCACCTAAGGACAGCCACCAACACCTCCTTAGAAACTATGTGAGCAAACAATGGAATATTTGGAGCACACAAAGGAATCATACCTCTCCCTTGGGTCACCATCCATAATGTACCAAGGGAGGGAAGGAGGATTTGAAATCCCCTATATAAAGCCACCATGAGATGAAGAATGGGTGATCACATTGTTATGCTGCCTAGAATTTCCCAAACAATACCAACAGTGTGTGACCCGGAGTGTAGACATAGGGGACTCACTTGCTGGCCACCCAACAAGATCAGTCCATACAGTAGGGAGAGAGAGGGAGACTGCATCGAGGGAAGCTTGGAATGACCAACATCCTTGCATAGGGACCTAGAACCATTTCCTAGTGGCCCTTTTGCAAGAGGGTTAATTATTCTTCTCTTACTACCAACACTTAGTAACAGGGGCCTAGAGCCACCGTTTGCATTATTGTGTCATTTGACTCATTTAGAGCTTCTATTTATTTATGTTTAGTTTTATTTTAGTTTTTAGATTACACTTTCATGCTTATTTTTATGTATAGCATGCTCAGTTACTCCATTTCTTTCTACTTGTTACCAATAGTTTAAAGGGGTAAGCCACATCCCTTAAACTAGTGTTACTTCATACATACTTGCACCAAATCCACCACAATAGGATTGGTGACTCCACTAATGTTTTATTTCCAAGTTTATGTGGTTGTGCCTTCTTTTGAAAGAGGCCTCTGTCTATGATATGGAGTGGAGCTAATAGTCCTCAGATCTCTCTTGTAGTCCCTAGATTCACCCTGAGTGACAGACTAAAGAAGAGAATCTCCTAATTTTTTTTACATGTAGGAATTTTCACACGTTTCTTCCTCACAGACACGCAGGGCACACGTTCAGTGCTGACCCACACACAGAAAGCGCACCTATCTTAGCCTTTTTCACGCAATTTACAGAATGATAAATTTCTCCCTAACTTCTCCCTTTTTCTACTTGTAAGGTGCTTGGCAGCCCCTAATGCATCTACCAACACTAGTTGTGGTACCTCGTAGCTTGTTAGAACTTACTTTTAGCTACTTTCTGTAGGCTTAGTGTTAGTTTTATACTTCAAGTTTATTTTTGAAAAATATTAACATAGTTTAAGTAGGGGGCAAAGTAACTTGCATTACGAAAAATTTATGTTTTGCAAATTTTGGTACTCACACCTAGATAACTAGTCCAAGTAAGTGGCCCAAAACCACCAATGCATAACTAGTTTTTCTTTTTTCTAGTGTAAAAAAATTTAGTTTAGTTCAATTTTTGCTCTAGGAATTACAGGACTAGGATTGAATTGCTTATAGAAGATAAAGTAATCTCTACTACCTTTGCACCCATCGGTGATCCTAGGTAAGAATATGAGCACTCCATATTTACAATTCACAATCTCACTATAGTTAGTCACATGGATTAACTAGGAAAATTTGAAAGCGGCCCATTATCCGCACATGTTTTCCATTTGAGCCAAGAAAAATACAACATAGTTTAAATAGGGGATCTTTTAAAGGATCAACGATATCCACATGTTCAAACTATGATATTTTCAACCTTATGCTCACACAAACTCACCCACTAAGAAAAGAAAATAAACCTAAAACTAACTTAACCAAAATCACTAAATTCTCCCCAGATGGGCCACAAAATAATTTATAGCTTAGGTTAGAATCAAGGGGGTAAGAATCTAATAAGCTACCTTGATCATACTTCATATTGAAACATAGAATTTCTTTATTTAGGGAGCTTCAAATCCACCTTGCATCCCATGCCAAAGAAAACTTGAGTGCGGAAAAGAGCCGTTTTAAAGGGGGTTAGGCTTAGGCGTAGTGTGTGCGGTGTCAGTTGGGGCTACCTGAATTGGCTGATACTCAATATTGTTACTTGACTACCAAGAAGCCCAAGACTCAAACGCTCACATGGTATGGTGGTTCTTAGTTGCCAAAAACTAGGGAAACCTTTACCCTATAGGCCACGGTGCAAGCAAGTGCTAGACCCTCCACCCTTACCTTCTTGGATTCCCTTCGGCATATTGGGGGTGTCGCCAACTCTTGCGGGATATTGTGCTAGCACTCACAAGAAATCTTCTCAAGGCCAGGTTAATTTTGAGTGTGTGAGGATGCATAAGTCTTCTAGTATTTTGAGTACCATATGCAAATGAATAAAAACCACTTTTTTGATTGCTTGATCACAGAGATTAATTTAAAGAGAAAAATATTTTATTTTTCACTTTGTTTTATGTATGTGACAAGAAGTTTGATTTGATTATAGACTCTATCCTCTCAAAAATTTCCAAAATCTGGGCGACACTTCATAGGTCCCAATGGAACCTCGTCGATCAAGGCATCATTTGGATCTCTCCCTATTACCGAGAGTGGTTCCAGGTCTTTCGCCTTTCAGGCTTCAAAGACAGAAATCTACCACCGTCATTGGCTCATCCTTTATCGGGGCAACCGTAGTTGGGAAACCTAGACAGTCTCCAAAACCACACCACATAGCACTCCTCCCACAACCCCTAGGGGGTAGAGGAGTGTGTCTGATATGGGAAGCGGGCTGAATACACAGCAGGCTACATTGCAGACTAACCCTCATTCTAACCAGAACTTTGTGTCTTCACACATTGCAATGGCGTCGACCTCACAGTCACCTTTCTTAGCTTCGTTGAATGTATCCGATTTAACCAAGCTAACAAATGACCCCATCACACATGATCCTACATGGACTCTCATTCCTACGAAGCTCTCTTTATATATAACAAAGTTCGAAGGAAAGCAAGCGAAAGACCCAGATAATCATGTCATGACCTTTCGCCTGTGGTGCTCATCGAACAGTATCATTGAAAACACTATTGGATTGAGATTATTTCAATGCACTCTTACTAGAATGACTGTGAAATGGTATGTGGAGAAACCCTCAGCTTCACATGGAGCCTTTAGTGCCCTTTCTACCACATTCCTAACATATTTTCAGTTACCCATTCACCATGATTCTGGAATGGAATTACTAACTCATTTGAGACAAACACCCTCCATCCATATCTCGGACCATCTCCATGAATGGAGGTGGTGTTGTAGTTTATGTAAAGCTAAACTCGACAACCGGGTTCTCTTAGATTTGTTTTTGGAAAGTCTAGCGACAAAGATTTCAAAGGATGTGGCGTAGCAAAACGCCACATCCAAAGAGGACACAACCAACAAAGCCACGAAGCTTGAGAAAATTTATATGCTGTCAGGATACATATGTAACATCCTGCCTAATGCCTCGCACCTGCAAAATTATCAAAAAGTGCCAGGTTCGTCGAACTCTGCAGATGGGCTAATTGGGTCAATGACCCAGAGTTACCTAGGCAACAGTAGTCAAAACCCTGGTTACACATATATTTTTACCCAGAACATGCCTCAACTCAGTTTTTAAAGTCATCATATGCATCAACAAAATTTGACTAATAGGGCACAAGTGTATCACCAGAGAGGACCTTATCCGACGGCTTAGGGGAATCAGTACACAGAAAGAAAAACTGACGGAAGAACTCCCCTCCAATAGTTAGGTGCAAACCTAGGACTGCATTATACTCAGTCTCCAGCACATGACCCACCTATACAAAAAAATGCACAGGTGAAATTTTTGCAGCCATCCCAAAACCAACTACACCAATGTAACCAGGAGAACTACCCTCCTAACCTGTTAAAGAAAAAATCCAAAAAACAAGCCCAAAGAGAACCCTGGATGGGGGGGGCAGCAACCAGTAGTGGCCACCACGATTCCAGGTTGGAGGTAACTCCAATTGGAATTGGAGCCAGGAGCCAAGCAATGCTTAGTGGCAGAGAAAAAGGCCACCTCTTTGAACAAAACATTCATGTTTGATATGTGGTGAGTACGGGCACTATACTCACCACTGTCCCAATATCCCTCAGCTAAATAAGCTGCAGAGTAACCAAGGACAAGGAGGATCTTCACAACAGCTAGCCATGATGCAAGAACATTTCCCCAACCAAGGGATGGTAAGCACTCACTAGAAAAATACAAAATATTCCAGGAAAAGAAGCCATGAAATCTACATGAATGGAGAGGAGATGTTTTTTCCAAACAAGGAATTGTAACTACAACACCCCACCAGACACCAATACACCAGGGGCAAGTAACAGTGCACCAACTGCACCTTCGACTGTTTCAAAGAAGCCTATAGAACCATTTCCAAAAATAGAAAAGGGGCCTAATAGGTGAGCATGAAACTACTCCAAAGTGGCCAACAATTATACCATCGTGGTTGATTTAGCACAATCCCCCACTCCTATGTCAGCTTTGAAAGTTTTTTAGTCATGCCCAAACCAATGGAAAGCTCTACTTTCCGCATTATGCAGTATCGAACCTGTTGATATGCACCTGATGGCTTTTGACTAAGACAAAGCCACCCGTTGGCTTCCTTCCATGGTTTCCTTCCAGATACCAGTGTCGGTGTAGAATATCACTATTAACTGGTGTGTCATAGATGAGGGTGAATCCACATGTATCATGTCAAAAATAATTTGGCAGAAGTTAGGTTCTCCCGAACTAAAATGCTCATTCATCATGCTTCGAGCATACGGCGAGCATCCCTTGAACCCCATCGGCCTCTACCAAAATGTCCCGGTCTGTTTGGCCAGAAAGATGGTCCACATAGATATTGAAGTCTTGGATGCTCACTTGGATTATAATATACTCCTAGGACATAGTTATATGTATGCCATATCTACCATATCCTCCTCCGTCTTCCGCATTATGATGTTCCCCCATGAGGACCGCATCATTATGGTAGACCAATTGACACACAGCGAGAATCATCCCCTAACCAACATGGATGTAATTCTACCCTATGTATATATAGCCTCGGATGTTCTTTCATGGTATCAAGAATATGGACCTGGCCAATTCAAATCGTCGTATGTTCTAGGGTCATTCCTAGGAGATCCTCCCATTATCCTTGAGGCATCACCTGACGTCACAAGAGCCCGAGTGTGCATGGTGTCCACGTCAAACTCCAAGGCTAGTTAGGACACAGAATCAAGTAGTAACAACAGCGAGGCATCAACCACGACATCCTCTCTAGCCTATGCTTCCTCCCAAAACCCTTTCCTCTACACCCCATCTAGCTTCGTCTCCCAGCAAGTTTTGGAAACACTGGTATTACCCAACATATCGTTGGCATTCCCATTTTGGTATCTCATTCCTCCTTTCAGAAAATGAGCCACCCACGTTACTACCATAGGGTTGAAGCCCCTCAGTCCCAAGGAGCCCTCACCCCTCCAAGAAACAGTTGAGACCACCCCTGCAAAGGAAATTCCCATTGAAAATCCAGTGATCACCACTAGGAAAACCGAGAAGAGAGGAAAGAAGATGGTAATCCCCACCATTCAACGGGAATCACCGGTCTACGCCATATGTGACGTAATAGGTCATCCTACCCATATATGTCAGGAGATGGATGAATGAAAACCACTCCTTGGCTCCGAAATAGACATTTCGACACCATGTTCCCGTAAAAAGGAGCCTACCGCCAAAGGTAAAGGCAAAGCGGTGCGTACCAATCATGCATGCGCTCTCTGCAACAACTATGGGCACTATACCCACCATTTTCCATAGATACCACGATATAGGGATGCCTTACATGTGATCAAGTGATCCTATCAAGAGGATCCCTCCATCCAGTCTGTCATCGATGAACCTTGTATCATGTTATACCTATAAGAAGAGTGAAAATCCCCTGAAAGGATCCTCGCTAGACCCCCTCCCCCAATCGAAAGATGCGTACTTTGTGATGAAATTGATCATTTAATCATCTATTGCCTAGCTTTAGAAATGTTCCAATGATGGTACCTTTTCCATATAGTATATCGCACCAAAATGGACATGCCATATTCATGTCAGATATGTGGTGATAACCACCCTGTACATCATTGTCACTACATACCACGATTCCGCACAGCTTTAGCCTGTATGTGATCAACCATAGTCTGCATCTACCAAGAATATGGCATAGACTTGGAGTCCATGAATAGTTCGACAACTCAAGAGGATGTGACAGATAGATCTGTCCCATTGTGGCCAACTGGAAGACAACGAATGAGAGAGACTCATCCCCCACCAGGAATTGATGATACGACACACCATATAAGATTCATGTCATCATGTATCGGAAGCATGACTCGAGCTAACTTCTCATATGCCATAGGTGCCAATTGAGCTACAACTACAAGAGTAGTTGTCCATACGATAGTGCATACCCAATCTATTCACACTTTGTCAACTGCATTTGGTTGCACCACATCCACGATGGAATCCTTCTTGTGTCTCTCAACTAGCTCCACCTAGATAACCCCCATTTAGCATAACCCTACATAGGAACAATCCCCCTTCTGGTCCTTTTTTCATTCGGATGAGGATATCCTAGAGGCCATGGCAGAGCTAGATTACCCATGGGATTCAATGCATCACCATTCAATTTTACTCCCCAAGAAAGCGTTCGGTCCTAACAAGACAACTAAACAATATATCTATGTGATCGAATCAAAAGACTTCCTGCCATCAGGAAAATTAGATTGGTTCAAAAACCCTATCCCAACAACTGATGTGTTGAAGGAAGGAAATATGTCGAATATTTTTCCTACAATCAAGGTAAACATATCTCAAAATCTAGGAAAGTTCGAAGAAATCTCACTAGGGGTAGCATGCTCTCCAGAGGAAAAAACCTCTTACACCAAATTTTTATAAGAGTATAGATATATCTTCACGTGGGACTACTAAAAAATGCTTGGGCTCAATCCTACAATCGTGGAGCACCATATTGACACTTGGCCCAACGTACCTCCAGTATGCCAGAAACAACGTCAACTACGCCCCTCTAAGGTAGAAGAAATAAAGAGAGAAATCGACAAGCTTCACAAAGCCGAGTTTATCTACCCAATCGCCTATACATCTTGGGTTTCCAACCATGTTCCCGTCATGTAAAAACAGGGCACGATACATGTTTGCATCAATTTTCTGGATTTGAACAAAGATTTTCCTAAAGACAATCACCCTACTCCATTCAACGACCAAGTCATCGATGCTTGTGTAGGACACAAGGCTCTATCCTTTATGGATGGATTCTACGGATACAATCAAATCCAAGTCCGCCATACGGATTGGTACAAAACTACATTCACCACCCCCTGGGGCAAATTTGCATACAAGGTAATTCCATTTGGCCTAAAAAACACTGGAGCCACCTTCGAAAGCCCCATGAATTATATATTTCATGACTTGGAACACCTTATCCTTGCCTACTTGGACGACTTGATAGTCTACTCCAAGAAGTGGTAAAACCATCTTGAGGATCTGCGATTGATATTCCAAAGATGTTGTCAATACAACCTACACTTGAATCCCCTCAAGTGTGTCTTCTACATTAGCACAGGAAGGCTCTTGGGTTTTATTGTGTCCCAGCAAGGGATTCATGTGGACCCTCTCAAAGTCCAAGCCATCAAAGAGGTACCTCCACCTTCAACCCTCAAACAACTTCAAAGCCCACAAGGGAAGGCCAATTTCCTTAGATGCTTCATCCCAGATTATGCCACCTATGCGCAAGGGTTCTTGCACCTCCTTTGCCAGGAAATTCCCTTTAAATTGGATGACCATGCCTAAAAAGAATTTGATGCGCTGAAGGAGACATTATCTTTAGCACCACTCATTAGTCCCCGAAACTATGACAAGGATTATATCCTGTATCTATCAGCTTCTGAATCCACATTGGCTGGAGTATTGATTCAAGAAGGCCCAGATGGGAAGGAGCATGTAATATATTACATCAGAAAAACCTTATCAGGCCTAGCATTGAGATATGAACCTGAAGGAAAGACTGCCCTAACATTAATCCACACAGTCCAGAAACTTCGCCACTACATCATCTTAAAAACCAATATGGTCATCAGAGATATCAATCCTATCAAATACCTGCTCACGCGCTTCCTAATGAACCACAAATATGCCCACTAGATAGTCATTCTCCAAGAATACGACTTGCATTTTCACTCCCTCAAAAGAAAAAAAGCACCTATATTAGTAGAGTTCATTATGGACATCCCAAAAAATTCCAAGGGATCACTATTAGATGATTCGCTACCATATGAACATATTTTCTTCATAGCAACTGATGATCCTTGGTACGGAGACATTCTCCTATTCCTTCCAACCCAAAAGTTCAGACCTCATCTCATGCGAGATGATCATCGACGCATATGCCAGTATGCCCCTCGATATCTCCTTCTAGAAGATGTCTTATACTGGTGAGTCATCGACACCATTTTACGTCGATGCCTTACTTACGACCAAGAGGAACAAGCCCTTAATGACTGCCACGAAGGTGCTTGTGGCGGCCATCTATCAAGAATGAGTACCGCCCAAAACGTCCTATGGGAAGGATATTTTTGGCCCTCCCTATTTTGTGACTACATCACAACAGTCAAAATATGTGAATGATGCCAACGCTTCGCTCATAAGGCAAGAGCATTGGCCACGTCTCTACAACCTGTCATAGTAGTTGGCCCCTTCGGTAAATGGGGGATTGACTTCATAACTTGTAACCCCACCTCATCAGGTAACCATAAATACATCATTGTGTCTATCGATTATTTCACCAAGTGGGTTCAGGCCATGCCCACATACAACAACACAATAGAAATCACCGCTCGATTCCTGTTTAACCACGTGATTTTCTGGTTTGGTGTACCCAAAGAGTTAATCTCTGACCAGAAGAAAAACTTTGAGAATGAAGTTTTTGAGGAGCTATCTCACCACCTCATATTCACCCATGAATTCTCTTCACCATAGTACCCCCAGTCCAATGGACAGGTAGAAGCCATTAACAAAGTACTCAAATCTCTATTACAATGCATCGTGATTAACCATAAAACTAACTGGCACCATATGCTCTTTTCCACCCTGTGGGCATACTGCACAATGGTAAAGACATCCAATGGTTTCACTCCCTTCCACTTAGTATATGAGGTCAAAGCCATGATTCCCATAGAACATGAGATCCCAAATTTACATGCTGCCATCAAACTCCTCAATGACACCCAACCTCTAGAGCAGTGCCTAGTACAACTAGAGCTTGTCGAAGAAAATCGACGACAGTCACTGCAACACAACGAGGCCCGTAAGAAAAGTGTAAAAGCATCATTTGACCGCCACATCACCCGTCACTCATTCACTATGGGAGAATTAGTCCTCTGCTACGATGTCGCAAAGAGGCCTTAGGGCTAGGAAAGTTCGTAAACTTGTGGAAAGGACCCTATATCATTAAACATTGCCTCTGATAGGGGCATACATATTGACGAAGCTAGATGGGAATTTCCTCAATAACCCCTTCAATTGCCTTTACCTCAAGAAATTATACCCATACGACCCTTCTCCTAGAGTGAAAATACACAGAAACCCAACCAATCAATTTTTTTGAGCCAAAGACTTATTTAAAAGTGCTCAAAGTATCACCAAGGATCACCAAAATGAACCCTATTTCAGATTTGCTAATGGAGCATCAAGATGGTATCAAAATTTAGCCACAACTTCCTGGGTCATTTACGACTGTGACCAATCACCACTCTGTTCAAATGGTGTGTGTATTGGTTCAACAACAAACACTCAGGCAGAATATGACGTCGTCATCATATTTGTATGTGACACCCTCCAACGGGGCATTCACCAGATGCATTTCTACCTCAATTTTGAGTCAGTAGTATCACAGCTAAATCAAACATTTGAGACAAGAGATACACATCTATTTAGAAAATATTTGTGTGCCAAAAGATTAAGGAGACAATTTGACTATATCACATTTTCACATGTACCAAGGAGTCAAAACCAAACATCTGATCACATAGCTAACAATATCCTAAACTGGAATGCATCTCGAATAAAACATCATGCATAAAACCAAAAAATCCATCAAACATAACAAAATACATAAACTGAAACATGTGATACATCATGTAGAGCCGCAAAAAATATCTCTCATATATATATATAAATATATATATATAAATATATATATATATATATATATATATATATATATATATATATATATATATATATATATATATATATATCAAAATGTTTATATATGAGTACAAAAATAGTGTCGCTAGCCCAATTTCCAGCTCAAAGATACAAAAATTTTCAAAAATAAGGGAAGCATTCTCATAATGGGTGCTTTCCCTATGTACAAAACTACTCTAGGGGGGTGCCCCTTCAAGGGGGCCACCTAGACCCACCACTACTCCCAATACCACCACCAGAGCTGCTATTGCAACTGCGATCACCAGCCGATGTAGAGTGGGCAGATAATCCCTCTCTTGATCCATCACTGTCTCTAACCAAACCTCCTCGAATTAATCCATCAAACCTCGAGTAGGAATCCTTTGGGTCAACTGGTCCACTCGACCCCAGAAGTCCTCAAGAGTAGAAACCTGATCTATAAGTTCTGCAATGTGAGCCTCTGCCGCATTAGCATGAGCTCACTCGGCTGCAACCTCTCTAGCCGCCGAGTTTCTACCCTCACTAGAAGGGCCAGCATCACGACTAGGACCACCAAGACCACCACCTAGCCCATTTTGATCATCTCCTCCCTGACCACCCCGAGGTTGTCGTGGAGGATTGTGGCCCATCAGTCGAGCCACGAGGTGACCCACCTTTCCAACATCTATAAAAGAAACCAAAATAATGTCAGCATCACTAGCAAAACACATAAGTACATATATACCCAAACAAGTGCATAAAACATATAGAACATACCCGCAGGCCCCCAAACATAACCAAAAGGCATACCCATGTCTGGGTCACCCTGGAAGTCCATTCCTACATACGAGTATGGCAAGAACATCTGCGGGTTGGCCTTGAAACAGGCCTCTGTGGTGGCATTCCAATAACACCCCACTATGCCACCACCACCTCGCAGCATCACTAGAAGCCACCTCCTCATACGTGTCTCCCATGGGCCCCCATTAGGCACCGGGATTATTTCCCTCAGCAGCACCACCCTCTCGTACATGATGCTGCACAAGATGTTGTCGTACACAAATGAATTAGATCCACGTTGGACCTTGTTCAACTGCGACACGATCCCGTAAAAAAAAAAGTGGGTAGAGTCAAAAAAATGCCCAGACATTAGTAGGTGAAAAACTCCAACCTGTGGGCCAAATGTCTGATGCAGAGCAAATGACCCCACTAGTCATATGATCACTACGAGAGCACACCGATCTGCCACATCTGTAACTGAAGAAATGTTGATGCAACCCTCCATAAGAGGCACCCCACCACAATTCTACCTCTGGTATCTATCCAAGTCCACTCTCCCTGTAGGTATTGGATACCTCAACGCCTCACCCTGAGGTAGCAACTCGGTCACAAAATATATATCCATCTCACGATAGATGATCAGGTTTGTACCATGCAACAAAAACATGTTATTCCTCTTGCACTAGTGCTAAATAATGTACCATAGTAATTGGTCCTATGACCAAAGAAACTCATTCTAAGAAAACTTCAGAAGGCCCCATAATGCCAATTGGTGATGCGCCCCAACATCAGCAGCTAAAGTGGTTCTGATCTCGGGCCAGTCCCGCTCCCTTGACACTAATCTGTCATCAACATAGGAACCCATCAGTACAAAGAAAAAACAAAAAAAGAGGAAAAAAATCAAAGAATTTTTTCACCTCGGCCTTTGCGCGCCTATCCCTCACACAGGTTTACCTACCGCATTGTAAAATTAGGGAATACGGTGCCCTCACGTGCCTGTCCCTCAAATCTGCACGCAAATAAGGTGTTATTTTGCCTAGATTTCTTGCATAATCTAGGGCAAAAGTCACCCAGAATCTGTACAAACCCAATCTATCTGGACCTCGACACCATCAAAATATAAAAAATCAAAATGCAGGATGTAATTAAAGTTACCTAGGCATAGTATCGATAGTCCCTAGTACACGGGATGACTGCAACGGCAGAAAATGTTATGCAAACACCTCTGACCTCTCAAAACTTAGCAAGTACAAATGAATTGAATTAGGGCCATATTCACTTATTTATTGCCCTTTTCAAAAAACCTCAGAGGGCCATAATGAGAGATCAAAAGGTCCATTATGCAAACTGTAATTTGCACCATCATTAGCACTCCAAGATGAATAGAAGCGACACCACACATTTTCATTCCAAAACAAATAATTTTTCAGTGATGGTAGATATGCCCTCTCTCATCTTCCTTTCTAAATGCTGACGCCTTTCAATAATATTTGATGAAAACAAGATGCTTTCACTTGAGGTTGTTTTTTTTGTAGGAACAACCCGCAAAACATCCACAACGTTATCTCTTGAATGTTCTAAGAGCAGGTATTCTACCCCTAACATGATAGAGTCCCAGAAAACTCTGCATATCTTGATATCATTTTTCCGTTAGAAATAAACCATAGGGTCTTTATATCCGACCATGTTTATCATCACCCCATCCTGCACATGATAAACCTCTACATTGGTTAGTAGAGCCTCCCCTCCATAGCACCCATCACTCGCAATAGACCATATCACAAAAAAAGGGACACCATGGCCATACCACTTCAGTCCAGGAAGCACCTCGTGCCCATCCATCCATCATGCATAAGGTCAAGTTTACCATGAAAATTGAAACCCTCTTCCCTAATGACCAGGTTGTGCAAACAAATAAAGAGTGCACCACCACACCTCGCATTTGGCCCACCATACCTCCAATAGCATAATCACATCTATGATACTTTTACATCTAGTTCATCAACCCCACACATGAGACCAACCAATGGGACCCCCACTCTCAGCAAAAAACCTTCCTCATGCCATCAGTGAGAAAACACTTTTCATGTTTTGGGGTACCCATCTCTATGTTTTGTACAAACAAAATCCTATTATTTTATTCTTTTGGTAGGTGTACAAAGACCGAAAATGGTGCACTTCATCCCCTCACCCTCACATTTCATATTTTCTCCCATGCCAGTAGTCCCTGAACACCCTTGGTTGGAGTATTTCAACCCCACGCACAAAAAACCATAACATTCGTAACCGATTTACACCTACCATGGAAGTGATTCTGTCTCCAGGGATTTTCCCCTTTAAAAATAACTATGACTACCACCAAGCTGCTTAAGTATACTCTGACCTCAGACCACAAAATCCCCATCATCAGTTTTTAGTCACCCCTCACCAACATGCCTATGTTAAACCCACCACATCCAGGTCCCCGATCCCTCATATCGGCGACCCCTCGTTTGGTTGAGGCTTCCTTTTTGTCAACTTCAACACCTATATTCCAAAAAGGAAGTGGTACCTTCGATCACCCCTCTCCATGCAAAGGGGCATCCTCGGGTAGCACTGTGGGAGACATCATTTTCCACATATGTCATCGATCTTCCTGACATTTGAATATGACAGAAACTTTCATGTCAAGAAGGTATCGTACCTTACAACCATTGCACTTTGATCAAATTTGTCGAAGACCCATGCCTCCATAAGTGTCTCTGTCAACAATGCTTACACAGGAAGGTCCCAGCCATCACCTATGCATACATTGCCTCGCTATATGCCATACCAATTTTACACATATGGGTACCACATTCCACCTATCATCAAAGAAAAAATTCGCCTGAGGGCATCAACAATCATCATCAACAACCGCTAGCATCACTACCATAGTAGTGACACAGATAGAATATATATCTATCAATTTTGTTTAATTAGCCATAGCATCATGAGCATGGGACATTCTCGCCTCATTGAAATTTTGTATATGTACTTAAATTGTATTTTCTTGTAGGGATTTCTTAGACTTGGTCATTCTTGGAAACAGTTTAGGGTGTGTTCAATCCCAAGGCTTCACGCAGGTCTCTCTCTCTCTCTCTCTCTCTCTCTCTCTCTCTCTCTCTCTCTCTCTACACACGATACAGAAAAAAAAATATAATCTATTTCGGCTATATAGTCCTTCCTAAACCTCACACATCAGGGGGAAGCTGTTAACACTAGAAAATTGTACAGCAGAAGATGACATTAATTAACTTCAAGCCAAAGGATTTATAGGGCTGGAAAAAATTACAGGATCCAGAAAGTATTTGACAATATCAAAGGTTTAAGGAAAATAAAATTTGAACTAGTCTCAAATTTCAATTGAGCGCATTATCCTTCAAGAACAACGCCTTCTACGTGCCTTTTAGCCCGATAACCATGCATTCCTGAGAGTGGCGAAATGTCACTGTCTGGGACCACATAAAGCAAAGGGCAGGTTACTCCTTACTTGAAGTTCCCTAAGGACATCCACTAACACCTCCTTAGACACTATGTGAGCACATAATGGAATATTTGAAGCACAAAAAGGAATCATACCTCTCCCTTGGGTCGCCATCCAAAATATACCAAGGGAGGGAAGGAGGATTTGAAATCCCCTATATAAAGCCACCATGAGATGAAGAATGGATGATCACATTGTTATGCTAGCCAAAATTTCCCAAGCAATACCAGCAGTGTGTGATCCAGAGCTACAGACAGAGGGGACTCACTTGTTGGCCACCCAACAAGCTTAGTCCACACAGTAGAGAGAGAGAAAGGGATACTACACTGAGGCAAACTTGGAATGACCAAAATTCTTGCATTGGGTCCTAGAACCATAGTCTAGGGGCCCTTTGGCAAGAGGGTTAAGTATTCTTCTCCTTACTACTAGCACTTAATAAGAGGGGCCTAGAGCCACCATTTTCATTATTATGTCGTTTTACTCATTTAGAGATTCTATTTATTTATGTTTAGTTTTATTTTATTTTTTAGATTACATTTGCATGCTTATTTTTATGTATAATATGCTCAGTTACTACACTTATTTCAGCCCGTTACCAATAGTTTAAAGGGGTAAACCACACCCCTTAAACTGGTGTGATTTCATACATACGTGCACCAAATCCACCACAACAATTTCTATCAATTTTTGGAATTCAATTGGCTCACCTCGCTTATCTCAATCGACTACGAAATTGAAAATTTTTAACAGTCATGCATATAAGACTTATGGTATTATCAATAATCTGCATGTCAAATTAGGGGGGGAATCTGTAATTGTTGAAGTTGAGGTCATTGATGGGCCCCTTGACTACAACATATTACTTGGAAGGCCATGGGTTTACATTATGACTGTAATCATTTCTAATTACTTTCAAATGATCTCCTTCCCTCATAAAGGTGTTGTCACAATCATTATTCAGCTCTCCTTCTTTGCCTCTAGTTCCCAGATATGTGGAAGGATTCTGTTAGTTCACGCACCCCAGCTGACACATCAAAACATTGGTGTTGGTCTCTTTACAGATTCTTCCCTAATTGGCACCTTTTAACTACCGTCGCCCATGATGTAGGCGGAAATTGCGAATATAGAGACCTAATGAATTATATCTTCCACTTCATCTAATTTAAGGAAGATTACCAATAATTTTGAAGTAGATACGTTGGGTTAATTTCTCCTGCCAAGACCAATTGAGCTCGCATAGCAATCAATTTTCTCGGCTTTGGCGGCACATCTTAATCCATCTTCGTAGATCATTTGGGTCGATTTTTCATTAGATTTTGGTACTCATTATCATCCTTTTTCATCCACATTCTTGAATGATGTGAGAATTGTGGAATCCATGATGCCATAAGGAGAATCATGGGACAATTATCATCATCATTCCCATCTTCCAAATTACAACAAAGATAATATTATTGAACTATATCACCCTACAATCTCTAATTTATTTTCGAATTCTGTTCCAATTAAAGCCATCGAAACCTTTCAAATATTGAAGAAACTATTTCTATTACTATTTGGACCCAACTTGGCATCGTAGAAAGAATTCATGCCGGTGTGTCTTGTTCTGCATCCAAACTCGACACTCATCACTCTCTTTTTCATGAATTCCGAGATGTATTTTCTCTGCCCTACGAGGAAATGCTAGACATAGATTCTAGTATTGTTGAACACACAATTAAAATCTACCTTGATGTCAAACTGGTACGTCAACACCTTCGTCCTATTCATCTGAAGAAGGCTGTTGTCATTAAAGCATAAGTTTAAAAAATTTTGCATTCTGGTTTCATTTACCCTGTTCCACTTACTGATTGGGTTCCCAACATTGTTCCTGCAATGAAGAAACAAGGGACAATCAGAGTCTGTGTTGATTATCAGGATGTCAATTTTGCTTCTCCAAAAGACAATTATCCTACTACCTTTATCGACCAGCTTATTGACGAATGTGCTGGCTGTGAAATATTTTTGTTCATGAATGTATTCTCTAGTTACAATGAGATCAATCTTCGCCTAGACGACCAATATAACAAAACATTCATCTTTCCATGGGGTACATTTTCTTAGACTAAAATCCCAATTGGTTTAAAAAACGGCAGGGAAATATTTTAGAGAGCAATGGATTATTCTTTCCATGACATTAAGCATGTTTTACAACATTATCTAGATGATTTACCAGTGCATTTGCAAAAACCAATTGATCACTTGACACATCTAAGAGCTATATTTCTATGCTTCCAACACTACAAGATATGCCTCAGTCCACAAAAATGTGTGTTTTGTGTTAGTTTCGATCCTTTTCTTGGATTCTTCATCTCAAAATATTGAATTTGAATTGACCCACTGAAGGTCCAGGCCATTCTCAATTTTTCTGCATCATCAAACATACTTTAGTTACATATACTTCAAAGAAATGCTAAGTTTCTAATGAGGTGCATACCCAACTATGTCGAAATGGCTGATTTACTCATCTATTGAAAAATGGGATTCCCTTCAATTGGGATAAGGTTGTGCAAGCTTCTTTTGATGCTCATAAAGATACATTGATCCGAGCATCATTAATGTATCCCCCTAATTATTAGAGCAATTATTTAATGTATCTCGTCGCTACAGATACAACCATTGATATGGTTTTAGTCCAAGAAGACAATGGAATAAAATAACCGATAAATTATTTGAGTCGTAATATCAATGATACAAAATTTAGGTACTCATAAATTGAAAAGCTCTCCCTGGCAGCAGTCCAAGTTGTCCAAATATTTCACCATTATATCCTGCTCCGGAAGACTATTGTCATTTTTTTAGGTCCCTATATTACTATTATAGTCCCTTATTGTTGTTAGTGTAACCCTATTATTGTTATTATTGTACCCTTATAAACCCCATATTGTTATTATTGTGCCCTTAAATTATTATTGTTAGGTCGGCTAGGATTACATTATGGCCCCACGGACTCCTATATATAGAAGGGAGGTTTTGAAATTTGAATCATCCAAGAATTTTTCATTCATGTAATTTATCGGAGGTTTCCCCCTCGAAGTGGCTTATTTATAAGGCATTGATATCTCTTTTCTTCTATTTTTGGAGCTAGTTTCCCAACATTTGGTATCAGAGGTTTCGATTCTAGCGTTTCGCTGCTCCAAATAAGTCATCATGGCATTGTCACTATAACTTGTTTTCTATGAAGGTTCAGAAGATGGAATTTGTAAGGTGCAAAGCTGAGATCCTGAGGAAATTATTCGCAAAATTTTAGAGCTTTTTTCGCAACATTTTTAGAGATATGATTTGTGGAATGTAGGGCTTTTTGCAGGCCCCTGAATTTCACTTAAATAGGTCATCGCGACATTTTCACTATAAATTTTTTTCTACGAAGGTTTGGAAGATGAAATTTTTAGAGAGCGAAGCTGAGATCCTAAGGAACATCTTCATAAAATCTTAGAGCTTGGTTCGCAATATTTTCGGAGATATGATCTGTGGAAGTTAGGTCTTTTTCAGGCTCCCTAATTTCAACTCAAAGAGGTGATCGTGGGAAAATCTTCATAACTCTCTCTCTGAGCATCGGATTGGAATTTTGTAAAAAGTGGTTAAAATTACACAGATTTAATTTTCTTGTCTATAAATTTGAAATCCAAAGGAGCAAACAGTGACACATGGAAAGTCGTAAAATTTTGCTCTACTAAACTAGTCCCTAATTAGGTCATTGTGGGACATTGGACATAACTTTGCCTTGAAGAATCCAGATCAAGTCAGACCTATGGAATTTGAAATAAGCTCCAGAGGAATAATACAAGGAAAAATTTCAGATATTGAGGATATTCAGTTATAGATATAATTCAATTTCAATATATAGCTCTACAAAAGCAAGTAAAAGGTGTGTATTTTTTTTTTTCTGAATTGCATAAGTCTTGATTGAAGAATCAAGTTGAATTGATTCCAAGGGCATATTGTAGAATAGATATCAGTACTAGTTTCTAAAATGGCCCCTAAAAAGAATTCAACACCCATTAAGCCTTTAGAAGGCTATACTACGACTCATGAAGATGAAGAATGGCAGCATGACATATCAAAATTACAAGAGAAAGTGAAACAAATTTCGCTCTCGTAAAGAGCAACAAAAAATGACATGGAATTTTTGAAGAAAGGCGTGGAAACTAAGATGGATGGTTTGAAGAATGGCATGGAATCTAACATATATGGCATGCAAGCTGGCATGGAATCTAAGATGGATGACATGGAAGCTAAGATCGATGAAAAATGGAAAACATGAAGAATGATCTAAAACGGTCGAAAAAGTTGATACAAGAAATGTTTCCTAATGGTGAAAAGATAGTAGACGAAACTCATGATGAGAAAAAAATAAATGTTAATAATGATTTCATAAACTCTAACATTGGCAAGAAGAGCCGCCATATTCCAAAAATGGATATGAGGAAGTTTGATGGAAAGGATCATGTAACATGGATACTATAGATGGAGAAATATTTTGATCTCCATAATGTGAAAAACACACAAAAGGTACATATTACAGCTTTACATTTAGAATAAAATACATCTATATGGTATTTATGGCTTTGCTCCCATAATTTTTTTTTCACTTGGTCAATTTTTAAGGAGGAAATGATAGCACATTATGAGGATACAAAGAGAAACACCTTCTTTAGCTAATTGATAAATCTCAAACAAAAGGGTTTAGTATGGGAGCACATTGAGGACTTCCCAAAATTGAATATAAAGGTAACTGATATTCCAGAGGAACACACGATTGATCTCTTCATAGGTACTTTAAAGGATAACATCCAACATGAACTTCTCATTTTGTAACCTGATTCATTGGAGAAGGCATTCAGATTGGAAAGAAAAATTGAATGTAAAATTTTGGTGACAAGGAAGCCTACCACTCACTTCTATAAAGAAGGAAGTGTTTCTACACCTAGATTTCCACAACCTACAAGGTTGACACCACAAAAATTGGAAGAAAAAAGAGCAAAAGGGCTTCACTATAATTGTGATAGCAAATACAATAAAGGTCATAAGTGTGTTGAGAAGAAATTATTTTACATAGATTGTGAATAGGAAGAAAATGAACAAGAAGAGGATATACACCAGGAACCAACCCTAGAAGAGGAAGAAATGAGTCCGACCATATCATGTAATGCATTGGCAGGAATTACCACTCCTAAAAGTCTCAAGATAGAATGACATATGAAGAATAAAAAGGTAATAGTGTTGATTGATTTAGGTAGTACCCATAATTTTATTCATTGTAAGGTAGCCAAGGAATTGAATTGTTTCCTATACCCAGCACTAGAATGTAAAGTGATGGTTGCAAATGAAGGAACTATAAATTTCTCTAGAAAATGCCATAATATCAAGCTAACCATGGGGGAATATGTATTGAATAGGCCAATTATTTCCATTCCTACGGGAGGTGTTGATGTTGTACTAGGAGTAAAATGGTTACAATCTTTGGGGACGGTAGATTTTAATTTTCAAAAAAATTTCTTGAAATTTTTTTCAAAAGGAAAGGAAGTTGAATTATGAGGTATTGCAGGGAATCTGGGAAATATAATAAGCTTAATGTTATGATAAATCTTATAAAGAAATAAAAATGAGGCATAATTGCACAATTATTCTCACTAGAAGTTCCAACATCAAAATCATCTATTTCTGCAGATCTCCAAAAAGTCTTGGACAATCATTCCAAGGTGTTTGAAACTCCCAAAGGACTCCCACATATTCATTATCATGATCATGCTATTCATTTGATTCCAGGAAGTGTTCCTCCAAACATCAGGCCTTATATATATCCTTATGTCCAAAGGAGAAAAATTGAACGTATGATTGCAAAAATTTTAGAGGCGGGTATAATTCAAGCTAGTCAAAGTTCTTTCTCTGCTCCTGTAGTATTGGTACACAAGATTGATGGATCATGGCGCATGTGTCTGGATTATAGGGAGCTCAATAAGCTCACCATTAAAGATAAATTTCCCATTCCTGTGATTGAGGAATTATTGGATGAATTACATGTAGCAATTTATTTTACCAAGTTGGATCTCCATTTAGGATATCATCAAATTAGAATGAGGACTGAGGATATTCCAAAAACAAAATTTTGAACTCATGAGGGTCATTATGAATTTTTGGTCATGCCTTTTGGCCTTACCAATGCACCTTATACATTTCAAGGGTTGATGAATTCTATTTTCAAACCCTTCCTTAGAAAATTTGTGGTAGTATTTTTTGATGATATACTAATCTACAACAGGTCTTGGAAGGATCATGTTCAACATGTTGACAGGGTGCTCAAACTATTGTAAGAGAAACAATTATATGACGAAACATCGAAATGTTTATTTAGAGTACAAGAGGTGGAATATCTGGGTCATATTGTATCTCACGAGGGTGTTGAGGTAGACCCTAAGAAAATTAAAGACATTAAGGAATGGAAAGTCCCCACAACCATAAAACAGTTATGAGGATTTCTTAGGTTAATAGGGTATTATTGCAAGTTTTTTAAGAATTATGGGAGAATAGAAGCACCTGTAACAACATTATTGAAGAAAGATTCATTTTCATGGACTTTTGAAGCAACTAAGGCCTTTGAACATCTTAAAGGGGCAATGTGCATAGCACCGGTCTTACCTACGCCAGAATTCACAAAAACCTTTATTGTGGAATGTGATGCCTCAGGAAATGGAATTGGTGCTATTTTAATGCAAGAAGGAAGACCCATTGCTTTTGGAAGTTGTCCAGTTAAAGGAAAGTATTTACAGAAACCTATTTATGAGAAGGAAATGTTAGCAATACTGCATGCACTAAGGAACTGGAAAACTTACCTAATGGGAAGACACTTCAAGGTAAAAATTGATCATGATAGTCTTAAACACTTTTTGGAACAAAGAATATCTTTAGAAGAGAAGCAAAAATGGTTCACAAAGATGTTGGGTTATGACTTTGAAATAATCTAAAAAAAAGGGAAGCTAAATTTTGTTGCAGATGCACTCTCAAGAAAGAATGAAGAGGTGGAAGCATTGCTTTGTGCCATTTCTATTATCCAAATAGATTGGATAACCAAAGCAAGAGATGAATGGAAGAAGGACGAAGAAGTGTGGACACTCATTCAAAAGTTGTAGCAAGATCCTAGTACATCTAATAAATTTAGTTGGAAAAATGATTCCTTATGGTACAAAGATCGCTTATATATTTGTAAGAATTCACAACTAAAACAAAATATTCTTTTGGAATTGCACACTTCTCCTTTAGGAGGACACTCAGGATTTTTAAAAACTTACCACAGGGTGAAGAAAGAATTTTTTTGGGATGGACTTAAATCTAATATTCAAAATTTTATGGGGGAATGTTTGGTTTGCCAGCAGAATAAAGTTGAGACAATTAAAACCCCGACTATTCTACAACTTTTATCCATTCCAAGTCAATGTTTGGAGGATATTTCAATGGATTTTATCACAGGTTTACCTAAGTCTGAAGGAAAGAGTGTCATTATGGTGGTAGTTGATAGACTTACCAAGTATGCACACTTTTGTGCATTATCTCATCCATTTAAAGAAAGTACAGTTGCTACTACATTTATGGACACAATTCAAAAGCTACATGGAAACCCAAGGGTTATTGTGAGCGACAGAGATCCCATTTTTACTGGAAATTTTTGGATGGATTTATTTTCTTCTTTGGGTAGTTAATTAGCTCATATCTCATCTTATCATCCTCAATCCGGTGGTCAAACTGAGATAGTAAATAAATGTTTGGAAGGATATCTTCATTGTTTTGTATCTGATAAACAAACACAATGGGTCAAGTGGTTACCTCTCACAGAATGGTGGTTTAACACTTCCTTTCATACTACAGCAAAAATGACCCCATTTATGGCACTTTATGGATATCATCCACCATCCATCACATCATCTTTAAGAGAAAATTCAAAGGTTCAAGCAGTGGAATATCACATCGAGCATCAACAAGAAGTTCTCCAACTCTTAAAGGATAACCTAAATTTGGCATAAAATCAAATGAAACAATAGGCAGATCAATATCACAGCGAGATAATTTTTGATGTAGGAGACTAGGTATTTTTATGGCTACGACCATACAAAAACATGTCCCTCAAGCAAGCTAATAAGGATAATAAATTATCTCCAAAGTACTATGGTCCTTACAAGGTGTTGCAAAATATTGGTACTATGGCATACAAATTGGAGCTTCCTACTTCTTCATGAGTGCATCTGGTTTTCCATGTTTCATGCTTAAAGAAGGTTATAGGTGAAAACCTTCCAGTTCAAATGATATTGCCATAACTTTATGAGGAAGGAAAAATCATATTGGAAACTAAAGCGGTCACAGAAACAAGAACTCGACAGCTACAGAATCGATCAATTTTAGAGTATCTCATGAAGTGGAAGAACTTACCCACTGAATATTCTACATGGGAGGATGAGAATTTTATACAAAAACATCCAAATCTTCTCAAGCATTGAAGAAAACACTTTTTTCAAGGAGAGGGGCATGTTAGGTCCCTATATTACTAGTATAGTCCGTTATTGTTATTAGTGTAACCCCCTTATTGTTATTATTGTACCCCTGTAACCCCCATATTATTATTATTGTTCCCTTAAATTATTATTATTACATCGGCTAGGATTACATTGTGGCCCCATGGAATCCTATATATAGAAAGGAGGTTTTGTAATTTTAATCATCCAAGAATTTTTCATTCATGTAATGTATTGGAGGTTGCCCCCTCGAAGTGGCTTATTTCTAAGGCATTGATATCTCTTTTCTTCTATTTTTGGAGCTATTTTCCCAACATATTTCAAATTGCAACCGTATGTCATACATTCTGTCATGCCAATTGCTGCGTGCAAAATATTCAAAATAGGTTGTCATTTTGGAGGAATTTGATTTGGAATTCATCAAATCCAAGTCATACAAGTCTTTGGTTTTTGTCAAGGTTCTTTATGACCTTCCCACTTACAGTACTAAGTTTACATTGAAACCATAAATTATAAATGAGTCTTTGTTTCTGATTGGGTCATCTCACCCTTGGTATGGGGATTTTATTAGTTATCTCCAAACCTTTAATATTCCTAAAATTTAGGTTTTAGCTAAATGGAATATTATAGATTATTTTGTCACTAGGTAGGTGAATAAGTGTGTAGGGAGGCCCATAAATTTCCTTAGAAAAAATAAAAACACATCAAGTGTGAAATGAGACCCTCTAAGAAACTAAATGAAGCAAATTTGAGTGTGAACAGGGGTTGAAACATGTTGAATAGGTCACACATGACCAAATCAACAATGCTGTTATGGAGAAGTGGACATTTAATAAGGAATAACATGGCTTGGAGGGAGATTTATTGCATGGGGGTAGTGAGCTAATTGAGTGGGGCCAAGGGTAAGGAAGCTCATAAATTATATAAGGAAGAGGGTGGAAGCCATATGAGGTTATTTTTTTGGCTTATTATTTTGTATATGGTCTGTTTAGACTTCTTGCATTCTTCATCTGTTTAGTTGAGCTTGCAGTGTTGTTTAGCACAAGATGTTATCGAGCGAGAATCCCATCTCTTTCCTTGAGAGGCCTCTTGGAGGAGTATTGTAGTTAATTTCCACACTTAATATTAAGGCCAAGCTACAAATTTCTTCATAAACACAATTTATGTAGAATATTGTGTTGTGTTGCAGGGTGAAGCAATGGAGAATTATATTGGGTGTCTTCAGAGCTAGTTTTGCAGTGGAGGAAGGTTTCCATCCATTGGAAGGCTTGTAAGGAAGACCCTGGGGCTTATTTAACACATTTGGCATCATGCCAACGATTATTTATCCCCTATAGTAGAGTTTCAGTCCAGATCTATGTTATTTTAGGGAGGAGTGGAAGGGGTAGTTACAATGGTTGTTTTGGGAGGTGATTTACTCAGTGGAGAAGCCATTCTTTCATCCAAAGGATCTATTGGAGAAGGGTTGTAGGTTTCTAGATCAGATTCAGCCATATATTCTCATTTTTGTTGTTGCAGAATATCTTTAGCCCTAGTGCTGCAACTTACATTAGCACATTGTGTGGATTTTACAGAAACCCTCTTGGGTTGTCTTGGAAAACTTATCTAGTGCTCAAATCTGTATGTCTAGAATCTATTGGAGCTCATATCAATATTTTTATATCATTTTATCATCTCCAGCTGTACTTATGCTTAATATGATAGCACTATAGTTTCTCTTTGACATTTTTTATTGTAACAATAGCTCATATTTGAGAGTGATTGCTTATGGGAGGCTTGTTTCCTCATTGCATATGATTTATGCCTCACTATTTTTTATTGATTTGTTGTTATTATACATAATTTTATGAATCCATATTAGTTTCCAATGTTGATATGTTGATTTACACTACTATTTCTAGTTTTGTGTTCACATATTTTTGCTTCCCTATTTGGGAATATTGCAGTGGTATCAAAGCATAATATTGGCTCAGCTTGTGCATTAAGCCAATATGTTACCATAAGGAGAAGCTTCTCACAAGGAGGGAAGATGTACAAAAGGGACAAAGATAAAATTGAAATATTTGGAGGAAGGGAGGAAGAGGAGCTCTCAAACCTCCTTTCTCAAACTATGCAGAGCATCAAGGGAGATATCAAGAAGATGAGAAGGGAGATTTGTAGGGAATCTCCAAGGGGGTTTGAATATGAAGCAAGTCATAGATTTTTAAATGATGGGTGTGAGCATGTACCCACACATTATGATCCACAACACATTTTTATGACCAGATTTACAACAAGAGAGATGGAGGAAGAATATGCACCAAAGGAGGAGTATTTGAGTGACTATCTTTAGGAGTATGAATCTCAATCTTGGAGATTTAAGGAGAACTTGAACTTCCAAGAGTTTTTCCAACTCAAGGAGGAAACAAAATTGAACAATTACAACAGAAGCAGAAGAGGTAGATTATTTTTGCCAAATTTTGATGGTTCATCCACATGCACAACCAAGGATTGAATAGAGAAGCTAGACTCATACTTGCAGCTACATCATTTTTCAGAAAAGGAAGCCCTTAGGATAGCAGCGTTTCATCTAAAACATAAGGCTTATAATTTGTGGTTTTATGAATATTAATCATTTCATAATGCAAATATAACTACTTATGCATGATTAACTAAGAGATTAGTGAAGAGATTTGATGAAAAACAATTTGAAACATCTTTGATTGATCTAGCCAAACCAAAACATTCAAAACCTTTGCATGAGTTGTAAAGATCTATTATACCCACTCCACTTCAAATTTTTGTTGAGGGGGATAAAAACCTATATGATACCTTGCCAAGGGAAAGATCCCCATTACAGGAAGAGCTTTATTCTGAAAGGACAAACATGAAGACTCCTCCTTCAAGGGATGGCCAAGATCTAGGGTCTCTCATTATTGATGAGGTATTATCAAATATTAATGAGGAGGAAGAGCAGAGAGGAAGTAACAACATTGTCAATTCAGGAGGAGAACCATCACCACATGGGGATGGGCATGGAGATGTTTCTTCAACTAGAGGAGATTTTTCATCTTTGAAAAAATTTCCCAAAGAGCAGCATGTGATAGTAGTGATGGGTAGTAAGATCTTGATGAAATGAGGGGAAGAAAAGGTGGATCAACATCAAAGGATGAGGAGCATGCACCCTTGTTTATTTCAAGGGGTTTATATACATAAGGAGAATGATTTACGCAATAAAAGGAGGGACAAATCCATCCAATCATCAATACAATGTACTTTAGACTTTGATGTATCATTATATAGAGGCATTCCACCTGGGAGACCATGAGATCAAGAGATGAGAGACACCTGACCACTCATTGATCCAGGAGGGGTGAGAACCTTGGGAGGATTTGGCACAATGTAGAGATTCTTGGGTAGGCTCAAGGAGGAAGGATACATTCTCCCAATATCATTATTACCCACTCTCATCAGCTATTCTACACTGGGATAAGATGTTTCTAGGATGGAGGATGGCACCATCATGGTGCAAGGAGACCACTCCATGGCATTGGAGAACCAGAGGATACTTCCACATCAGAAGGAATATTCCCCATTTGGTAGAGGATGGTGGACACTCATGCATGCATTGGCTAGACTTAGTATATTTTGGATAGGTGATAGCTTCCTATGGAAGACTAGCCTCCAAAAGCTTCAACCTTCACTTGAGCATGAGTGGCTATAGGAGGGGCAGTAGGAACATGTCTGCAACATACTGGTGCTTTAATTTGGCATGGGAGATGTCAAGGAAGAGGGCAGCCACATGGTAGGGGCTGCATAGTATAGATCATCAGTGATGTCATTAGAGAGTTTGGATCCTTATTGGAGATCCCAACTATTGGTGGAATACTCCAAGGATCTCTTTACATGCAGGATACTTGATGACCAGTTTTGAGATGGAGGATATATAATGAAATAAGAGGTCATATTTTTCCAAGATAAGATCTTCTTGGATAAAGCCTCAAAGCTCAAAGAAAAAATATTTACATGCAACCTATGAGATCTTTCTTTTCAATCCCATTGGGTTCATTAGAGCATGCCATACTATCTTGGATGGATTCATGTGGGAAGGCTTCAAAGAGGAGATGCACTATCATATGAGGAAGTGCGTAGATTTTTTGGAGGGTGAGGAGAAAAATAACTCTTGGGAGGAGTTATCATCACCACCTCCTTACTAATTGGGTGTGAGATGGAGCTCATCCATGAGCTACCTCACTAGTTTGAACCAAGTCTATGGTAAGAATTTTATTTATGAGCATCATGACATATTTACTATATACTTGCATTTTCTTAACACTCATGTATAGGGCATTACTCCAAGATGGGGAACTCTTTCTTATTGGCTTTATGGGCTACTTGGAGCCATGAGAAATGATGATGTTGACCATTCCCTAGAATATTTGGGGAGATGATGTATTCTTCATGGTGTGCTTCATTGACAACCAACATCATACACCTTCTCCAAGCATGCAAGAAGAATGGGGCAGCAAACAAGTGTTGGGAGAAACACTTGCTATATCATATTCTATGGTAGTTAGGAGAAAAAGTGAACTGGTTTCACATGAGGGAGCATTTTCCTTCACCTTTACTACACATGGCAACTAGCATGACTTTGATTATGATTCCATATGTTGATGATGCACTTATCATTTTTGGGAACATGATTGGAGGGGAGGCACATTGGTTGGATGTGTCCATGGGGAATGAAATTTCCCATACCTTTTATGCTTCATGCTTCAAGGGGAGCATGGGAGATGATATGGCCACTATATTAGATCAGTTATTTCTTTATGAGGTGAGACATATGATTGTTTGGAGCACTTGGGATATGCCTCTCATGGACATTTGGGAGGAATGTTTGTATGAATTACCCTACTAGAAGGTGGTTCATTTCATTTGGATGATAGCGTGGAGTTGGGAGCCTCTCATTAGGAATGATGTCCCCTATGCTTGTCATCACTCCTACCTTGAAGAGGCCATTGGATAGCAAGAAGGTTTCCATATAGACCTTCCATTTTCTCATAATGAGAGCCATTTGGTTTATCCAGCAAAGGCCAAATTGCACATTTGGGAGGAACCATTGGGAGACAGAATTGTTGTAGAATATCTGAAGCAATGGTGGAGACTATTTGATAAGGAGGCCACAAGAGGAGGAGGGGAGAATTTTGGTCAATCCTTATAGTTCCTTGAGGACAAGAAACATTTTTGAGGGGGGGACGGTAATATTCCTAGAATTTAGCTTTTAGCTAAATGGAATATTATAGATTATTTTGTGACTAGGTAGGTGAATAAGTGGGTAGGGAGGCCCATAAATCTCCTTAGAGAAAATAAAAAAATTTCAAGTGTGAAAGGAGGTCCTCTAAGAAGCTAAATGAAGCACCTTTGAGTGTGAACAGGGGTTGAAACATGTTGAATAGGTCAAATTTGACAAAATCAACAACGTTGTTATGGAGGAGTGGACATTTAATGAGGAATAACGCAGTTTTGGAGGGATATTGATTGCATGGGGGTAGTGACCTAATTGAGTGGGGCCAAGGTTAATGAAGCTAATAACTTATATAACGAAGAGGATGGAAGTCATATGAGGTTATGTTTTTGGCTTATTATTTTGTATATGGTCTGTTTAGACTTCTTGCATTCTTCAGTTGTTTAGTTGAGCTTGTAGTGCTATTTAGCACAGGGTGTTCCTAAGTGATAATCCCATCTCTTTACTTGAGAGGCCACTAGGAGGAGTATTGCACTTAATTTCCACACTCAGGCTTAAGGCCAAGCTACAACTTTCTTCATCAGTGTAGTTTCTAGAGAGTATTGTGCAATGTTGCAGGGTGTAGTAGTGGAGAATTATATTGGGTGTCTTTAGAGCTATTTTTGTAGTGGAGGAAGGTTTCCATCCATTGGAAGGCATGTAAAGAAGCCCCTACGTGTTATTTGACACATTTTCAATTAGGTATAGGATTATTTATCCCCTATAGCGTAGTTTCAGTCCATATCTACATTAGTTTAGGGAGGAGATACAGGGGTAGTTGCAGTGGTTGTTCTGGGAGGTGATTTATTCAGTGGAGGAGCCATTCTTTCATCTGAAGGATATATTGGAGAAGAGTTATAGGTTTCTACATCAGCTTCAGACATATCTTCTCATTTCTATTGTTGCAGCATATCTTCAGCCATAGGGCTGCAGCTTACATTGGCACATCGTGTGCATTTTCCAGAAAGCCTCTTGGGTTCTCTTGGAAAGTTGATCTAGAGCTTAGATCTGTATTTCTAGAATATGTTAGAGACTATATCTATATTTTTATATCATTGTATCATCTCCAACTGTAGTTATGATTAATATGACTGTGTTTCAGTTGCTCTCTGACATTTTGTATTGTAACAAAAACTCATATTTGGGAGTGATTTCTTATGGGGAGGCTTGTTTCCTCATTGCATATGATTTAAGCCTCACTATTTTGTATTGATTTTATACATAATGTTATGAATCCATATTAGTTTCAAATGTTGATATGTTGATTTACACTGCTATTTCCAGTTTTTTGTTCGTATATTGCGGCTTCTGTATTTGGAAATATTACAACAAACTTTCCGGCCCGATACCTCTGACTCACAACAATGATGTATTCGATAACAAGTCAAATATTATCTGATCATAAATGATATGATTTATCATCATGGTGTCGATAATATTTTAAGGAGGTGCCTCAATCATGAGGATACTGAGAGAGTTTTGAATTATTTTCATGCTAGTGCTTGTGGCGGACATTTTTCTGGGTACGCTACCACGCATAAAATTGTCCATGCTAGTTACTGTTGGAAATATTTTCATAAATGGAAAAGGAACAGAAATGAGTAGTACCAAAATTATCAATAAGGAAAATGAGAATAGAAGCAACGACAATAAGGAAAAGGAGAAGATAAGGCAATGATGTAGAGAGAAAGATTAAAGAGAGGAAAGGAGAAGCATTAGATCATTATCTAAGGAAAAGCAACAACAAAGAAGAAAGGAGTAGCAAGAGAGGCAAAATACAATGTCATACATCAAATAATAAGACTTTGTAGTGCAGGGTCAAGTCATCCTATTCACGTTCAGTACAGAAAGAAAGGGAAAAGTGTGTAGAAAAGGTCAAGTCAGGTGTATTCGTACATAATGAATGCAACAAAGAAAAGCAATGAATGAGTGGTCCAAGTTGGGTTGGTTGTAAAATGCCTGCAAAACAGTGGTTCTACATTAAGAAGATCATGAAAGCCTTGGGTGTTCTATGTGAAGCAAAGAATAAATTAACAGGTGCAACCAAATAAGTAAAGGCATGAAGGAGTGAATGAGCGGGTCAAGTCATGCAAATACACGTTTAGAATAGTGTTGGCGGATCTCACATCACAATCAACAACTTTTATACTTACGTGTTAAGAAATTAAAATTAAAATTGTTTACGTTGCAATGCGTTAAAGTGGACACATGTCAGGCAAAGATCCATGCCCATATTTCACATCACATACGATATGGTATAATAGTTAACGACAGAAATGTAAAATTGCAAAGTTGTGATGCGATAAGACAAAGAAATTGTGAAATATCAAGTGCGGGCGATGACATGGCAATATGACATGGCATTGATGTGGCGATAATGTGGTAGTGATGTGGCAAGCTGATGTGGCAGATGACGTGACCCTGACCCCACATATTGTAGTTAATTTATGATGACATGGCAAGGTGACATGGAAAGGTGGCATGGCATGATGATGTGGAGATGACGTGGATCTGGACCACATACCGCACATAGCAATCGGCGATTTCTATGTTTATTGCTAAGTCATCACAAGTTAATTTTTTAAGTTGTGATGTATTGAGGAGCCACGTGTCATGTGAAGATTCACATCGTTATATCGCAATTGGTGACTTTTATCTTTAGAGGTTAAGACATCGCAATGTAAATTGTTTAAGTTGTGATGTGAAGTATATTGCATGCTAGAGAAAATAATGAAAACCCATTATGGTAAATGTTAGAAGGTGCAACATGCGATAAGGTTTTTGATTTGATTTGCGTAATTGCAAAATCACAAATATTGTAAAATTCTTAAAGTTACGAAGTTGCGGGGAGGTAAGTTATTAAAGTTGCAAAGTGTGATATGTTGTGATTGGTCAACACTTGTGTGGGCCCATAAACTAGAGGCTCCACGCATATTCTGAAAATTTTCAGCTTTGTTGCGTCATTTGGTAGATATCAGATCGGAAGGAAAAAGGAGAATATAACGTAAAAAAATGTAATGATGAAATGGGATGGAAAGGTGGAAATGATACATTATTCAGAGGTAAATATGAATTTATTTAATGTCTAGGATTAATGCATTTGCACTGGTTTTATGAAGAGAACCCTGGAAGTGGAGATCGACGTGTGTAACAAAATAAAAGGCTGAACGCAGGAAGAAAAGATTCGGGTAAGTAAAAAGATGTGTAGAATAGTGACCTGACTAGAGAGTAATGGTGTATTGCAGCCGATAAATAATAAAAGGCCGAATGCGAGTAGAAGGAGACTAAGGTAGATGACCCGACACAGAGCAAAGGAGCAGAAATCTGAATGATGTGGGCAAGAGAAGGAAGGCAGATAGGCAGAGTCAAGTAAAGGAGAATATGGTGGCATTTTTTTGAACGTGCCAGCTGGATCAAGTCGGGAAAACAGGTGGTTATGCAACATAGTTACAATATAACAATAGAAACATAAAATACAAAGGGACAACAAGTAGAAGAGGACAAATGCACATAAAATCTAAGAAACTGAAAGGGTAGAGGGAAACATAATTGTTGTAAATATAAATGTAAATTAATTGATTATTTTATATTGTTTGTGATGAAAAGGAAAGTCTCTGTAGGCATAAGAGAAACTCCAATTAGTGTTGTAATGATTATGTTTTGATGTAATGAACTAAACTAAAGTGTAAGGAATTTAATGGGTGGAAGGAAGAGAGACATGCTTGTTCACTTTGTAGTCCCTGTAGAATGAAAACAATCATGTGGTTATTTGGATAAAACATGCACTATCCATATGTATAAAAAAAAACAGAGAGAAAGTAGCAGAATTGAAGAGAGATGAAGAGGTCAGAACACTGCATAATGTAAGAGAGTGAAAGAATGTAAGAGAGTTGCAGAAATTTGGATAGTGGAAGAATAAGAGAGAGTTTATATAGATGATATGCATATCAGGAGCTGATATCAGGTCGATATGAAGGCTAAAGAGGTAGCAATAGAGAAGGAGTATAACAGATCTGATATCCAGGTAAATCAACAATTTTAGTTTCATGTTGAATGAAGGGATTGTAGTCTCCTTTCAAGTTGTAGCGTGATAAATTTCTAGTTGGAGCTAGGTTTGGTAGGAGCCTCATGTGGGTTGTAGCCTACATAAAATATTTTGGAGTTGGAGCTTCCTTTCATTTTTTAGCTTGTAGAAATTGAGGTAGGAGCCTCCTCTTGGTTGTAACTTGCATAAAATACATGGGAGTTGGTGCTTCCATTTAAAGTTGTAGCTTGATAGATGTCCAACTAGAGCTAGTTGAGGTAGGATCCTCATGTGTGTTGTAGCCTACAAAAAATACAAGGGATTTGGTCCTTCAGTTTCAAGTTGTAGCTTGATATATGTCTAGTTGGAGCTGGTTGAGGTGGCAGCCTCCTCTGGGTTGTAGTCTATAGAAAATATATGGGAGTTGGAGCTTCCTTGCAAGTTGTATCTTAAAAATTTGACGTGGTAGCCTGTAGGTTGGAGCGTACAGAAAATTAGTGGTGAGAGGGAGTTGGAGATTGCCTTTGCATCACAATAGAAATAAGATGTGGTTTTCTCCCTTATGGTTTTCCACTTGTATCTTCTATCTATGTGCTTGATGATTATGTGCTGATGTGATGTTTTAATATGCTTAATTACGTACTATCCACACATTAGGATTGTTGAGTCATAATGTATTCAGATGCGTATGAATTGAAGATGTAATTGAGTTGAATGAAAAGAGTTTTAAATGTCCATGAATGTACTACACTGATTTACCCCCCCCCCCCCCTCAAACTCTCAGTTTAGCTAAGGGTTTATGAATTGGTATTAGAGTCGGCTCCTTTAGTAACAATTTAACAACTAGAAGGAGGTCCTAGGTCCCCAAATTGGCTAACCTAGAAGGATGTTCAAGAAATAAAACCCCATTTTTTACTGGCACAAACTATACCTTCTGGAAAATAAGAATGAAACCCTATTTTACGTCTCTTGGAGTAGAAGTCACGATTGTTGTGGAAGAAAAATATACACCAAGGAAAATGAAACTAAGAAAGAATCCAAACAAAATTTCATAGCTAATGCAAAAGCAATAAATGCACTCTTGAGAGGTATGAGTGAGTCATAATTTATCAAAGTAATGCACAGTAAGACTGCCAAAGAAAACTGGGATACATTAGAAAATATCCGTAACGGAGATAAAGACTCAGTTTGATAATTTAAAAATGAATAAAGATGAAGATGTATCTAGTTTCTTCTTAAAGGTTGTGGAAATTGTGAATAACATGATAGCTCTAGGAGAAAGCATTAAGGAATGTGTAATAGTACAAACTATATTAAGATATTTACCATCTATGTTTAACCCTAAGGTTTCTTTCATAGAAGAAACAACAGAATGGGAAACCTTGACCATGAACCAATTGCTTGGAAACTTGACGACTTATGAGATGAGACTTCCAAAGGGGAATTCAAATTTGAGGGAGGAATTATTCAAGGAAGAGATGTGCTTCAAAGAGAAGGAAGCTCCATGCTCATGCTCTAATGAAGAAGAAGCCAAATTTGTCAGAAGATTGGATAGAGGCATAGGTAAGTACAAAGGTAAAATTCCATTTAAGTATATTAATTGTGGAAGAGTGGGAACTTTCTTCAAAGTTTCCCCATAAGAGAGAAGAGAATCAGCCACAAGAGACATAGAAAAATAAAATAAATAACTGGCAGAAATGGAAGAGACTTAATAGAAAATCATTTCCTTATTAGCAAGATAGCAGTGCATCTGAAAGCTCAGATGAATCCTCCAATGAATAAGGAAACTCTGAATTTGTTTTGATGGCCAAGGAAGAGCTTGAAGGATACCTGCTAGAGGATGAAGAAGAAGGTGAGTTTGATCCCGAGGGGGAGCTAATTAGTGCCCTGAAGGAAATAGAAAAACTTAAACTCAAGAGAAGAAAATAGAAAGACATTCTCCTGAAAGTAGAACTTGTAGAAGATAAAAAGGTAAAAGTATATTTGATAAATAAAATAAAAGATAAAAATCAAGAGCAAGAGAATTTGGAAGAAGAAGTAGTATGCCTGGTAAATAAATTAGAAAAGGCCCAAAGGGAATCAACTATTAATATTCGATGAATAAAAAGCTTTGAACAGTTGGAAAAAATACTAAATGCTCAAATATCTCCTGTTATAAATGCCAGTATAGGATATGAAGGAGAAACTAGTAAGTGCAAGGTAGAAGATAAAAAGGATATCACTTTTGTGAAAGTTGTAATAAAAGAAAATGATAACTCTCAATAATATGAGGTTATCGCAGCTAGAATACTGATAGAATAAAGGAGAAAGTTGTGTAAGAAGCTTGAAGATGATATTACCTCCATGGAGAACTCAGAGAAGGTATACATTGAGAGAGATGATGAAGTAGCCTAAAAGAGATCCAAAGCGAGACCATTATGGGAAATGAAGCAAACAAAAACAAGCAGAAACCTCAAGTGACAAAGAAATAAATGAAGGAACAATCAACTGCAAAAGGCTCATACGCTCCTAAGGATGAACTGAAACAATTTGAAAGACCTCAAAGGAGGTTCTTTCCTCCTATGAGAAGTATTACATGTTTTAACTGCCATAGACATGGAAATATAGCAACACAATGTAAGACAAACCAAATCAAGTTTAATCAACAAAAGGTGTAGCAAATGAGAAGACGCTCTCAAGCAAGCAAATGGAAAGGACAATCTATCACCAGGTACACAAATCATTTCCATGGATATTGTTATGCATGCAATGAATTTGGACATAAAGTTTTTGAATTTAAATTATGTTAACAAAGGAGCACAAAATGTTATACATAAACTCAAACGTACCTATAAAAAATAATATTTTATGTGTGCAGGTTGCCATATACATTAAAGGACTCTAGACAGTTGATGGAATCAAATCAAATTAGACCAAACTGTGAATCAAATAGAAATTCAAACATTATGAGGAACCCCAAAAAATTATGGAAGAATAAGAAATAGGGGGAGCCTGTTACTTTAATAGCATTATGAATCCATCATAGTCTCAGGGGGACCTTATCTAGGAATGGACATAGATATCTAGTTAGTGATAGACATGAAGCAACATCCCAGGGGGAGAGAAATTCAAAACAAATCTCCAGAAGAGTTGTCAAAGAAAATTTTCTTGGAATAAGAATAGCTAAATGTTCAGGAAGGGAAAGGATAATTCCTCTGGCACAGAACTATAGAGGAAGAAGGACACTTGAAGCACTCAATAGCCAACAAGTTGATGGAAGCAGAGAAATAAGAAAGCAGTCATGGTGGTAAAGGGAACATCATTTAGGAACTTGGAAACTAAGAGGATGATTACATTACCCAAGTGTTATTATTGGAAAAATTGTATTATATAGGTCCTCAGGATAGAAATATTATGGTATGCCTCATGATGGTGGTATGGCATAAATACATTGAGGAAGTAGTCCCAGCATTATCAGCATTATAATAAATGTGGATTAAGTTCTGGTTACTAATAGTGAAAATTAAATTATGCTTTAAAATGATGGAGAATTCCGAGCTACATTATTAAAGCATGGAAAGGTAAATAAAAGTGTCAAAGGATCATTATCTTATTTGCATTTGAAGTGTTATATTGAGCATTGAAGCAGTATGTATTCTTAGATATAACTACATGCCTTCCTCATGTCAGTATGGATATATTCAAGGCCTCTTTCTTAAGATCATTCATAAAATTATGTGAAGTTTTTTTGTTGATATTTCAATAAAACAACTTGAAGATGTTTTGCTAAAGATCATTATGATAGAACAATTGAAGTATCTGAAGTATGAAGGGCTAGTTATGTTAATATTATTATTCAATCTCAAGAGTCTTTTATTGATCCATCTAAAACCTACTTCAATAGAAAGGAATTTTTGGTATTTCACTATTGCAGAGAGGCTAACTGTTGGTTTGAGGGGTCCTGACCTAGGTTCAGATGTTCAATGTTTGCAAATAAACCCCTATACTACTGGCCCTTTCGGAAGTGACCTTCTTGCATAGGCCAAATTCTCACTCGAAGTAGTATGGGTGGGTGCTGGAACCAGGTTTCTCCACCCTAGGAGAGGGTAGGTAAGTCAAACAAAGCTGTGTTTACCCTGATCATGGCCTAATCCATTATCGCCAAGCCTAGATTCCCTTAGCAGCAATATTACTCACAGAAATGAACAAATCAAGAATTCATAAAACAATACACATCTATTTTAGATATCATTGTATGAAGCAAGTAGAGAAAGACCAGATCACAGCATAAATAAGTACACAAGTATCTTCGCAACTTAGACCAATAACACAACATCATATACTAAGTAATCAAAACATCGTAGATTCATATCAAAACAATTCGAGTGGATTAAGATAAGAAACAATACTTCCTCATTCATTAATCTTTCATATATTCATACAAAACCCAAAAAACCCAACCTACACACACAACAGTAGGGTCTGCACACAACATGACAGAGGTCCTTCGTGCACACAGAAGCAGGAGTCCTTACCTGAAAACCCTAACCAGATCTATCGATTTTCACTTAACATCAATCTCTTGTCATTCTTAGATTGTTCTACAACTCAAAAAGGTTCAACTACTTATACTATTCTAGCCTATGCATCCAATGGTCCGTAAACTGTGGTTTGCAGACACTTGGTCTACCCTTGACCCATTTAAAATTATTTAGGGGCTTTGACCCACCCCAAAATCCCTGTACTATACTAAATATAATTAGAAATATACAAAATGGACCAGTTTCAGAGCTTTCTAGGAGACCTTATTCCAACAGTCCCCCAACACAATCTTATGACTCGTCCCAAGTCACTCTGATGGTGGGGTCTCCACCTATGCGCTTAGTGTGTTGATGGAGGCGATGACTCAGTGTAGTACTTCTTGGCTCTAAATAGCAGCATTCTATGCAATATCCATGAGCTTCTAGGATGTAGGTCCTTCAGTCACTGCGGTGACACTTTCCAGTGTCTGATTCAGTTGATTGACTGCAACATCAATATGCAGTGATAGCTGGAGAGTTGTGTTGGCCGAAGGCTTCACTCGTTCTGCGATGGCATGCTTCCTGTGCTAGAGTTCTTCAATATCATCCTGGAGAGCGTTTTTAGTCTTTAAGTGTGCCATACGCTAAGTAGGGACTAAAGAGGGCAATGTAGCTTCAACCTAATCGAAAGCTTCTTCCTTCTGCCGCAAGTTTTGATTGATTCTCTGGAGGACCAGATCGCCTTATATCCTGGTCCAAAGCTGCATAGCATCTTTGAGTAATTGGGCACCCTGAGAAATATAACCTATAATGGTGTTAGTGGCCTTGGTTACTATAGCAACACGCTAGGCTTGTACCTTTGGAGGTGTTTCGGGTTGCATCTTGGCCTATAAGTCAATGATTTTCTATTATAGTTGTGTCTTCACAACCTACATCTCTGTCCTAAATGCTTTTAATGCTGCAACCAATCCTTCAATTTTAGCCCGGGGGGTGGCTGCAGCTGGGTTCTCCTCTGTAACCTCCATGCAGAGTTGTTGTATTTATGTTTCGAGCTCCTCGTTCTCTCAGACACTGCGGAGTACTTTGGTTTTTTGTTGCGCGATGGTCTGCTTGGCTACCCCTAGTTGTCGGTGCACCTACTGGTCCCGATGGTGAATTCCCTGGAATACAGTGGTGTGGAGGCCATGTACTGAATCATGGGTTAGTGTGGCCAGATTCAACTAAACCCCTACGTCTATCTGGAGTTGGACTGGTGGACTGATCACTAGGGCAGCACTAGGTATATCACAAAGATGAATTTCCTTTGTGGTGAGCACTGTATGGCTGCATACCAAGGGAGGTTGTACCTTAGTCATGCTGGCCTATAGTGTGTCGGCCTTTAAATGTAGGGTGCGGAGCTCAGCCTGGAGGGTGTCAATGACAACCTTTTGGTGTTCTTCCAGGGCTACCCATTTGTCTTCTGTGGCCATTGTGTCAGCGTCCGCTATTTGTTCGAGGTCCCCATCGGTCAAAGTGACCATCGCATCATATTCTCCCCGTTGTGTGTGCTTATTATTTTTGAGCCCCTTGTTAGGCTCAACCGTTCGGTTGGTTCCTCTAAGGTTTACTGTTGGTGGAAAATTTACCTGGGTTTCAGCCCTAGTGGTTTTCGGTAGCGCGTACTTCATCGTGGCTATGTCCGAGCCTTTATTGCTTGGTACTTCAGTCTCCTTAGTGGGGGTTTTGAAGCCTATCTTCCACGCAAGAGGCCATAATTCAACCATCCAGTAAATTTCCCCATCTGATACCATATATGGGAGGGACATCTGGGTTTTATCCTTGATACTTCGGATCCGGATGTGGTGCATCGTAACTTGGAATGCTGCAATAATTTTGTATCTGTTGTACACTGATGGGGACAACCATGGTCAGGATTTGATGGCTGCGGCCAAGCTGCTCTAGAATAGGACCCAAAAAACATGGTTATCTTCCACGCATTGCGCGTCCTTAGAGTCCTATAGATGGGCAAAGCGAGCCCCTTTGCACATTTCTGGCATAAGCTCGGGGAGGACTGACTCCTTAGGGGCCTCCCATGCAACTAGTTCTATAAGGAGAAGTAACCAAGAATAGAAAATGGCCTTTCCTTGTTCTGGCACTTCTGCATTATATTGCACACTAATAGTATGGTACCCATCTGCGTAGCACGGTCACTGATGGATTGGATGATAAATCCCCGATTATTTCACTCCACCTTGTACTTTTGGCACACATATTCAGCGGTCTGGCCTTCATATTTATTGCCCACGCATTCCAGAGGGTAAAGCCGCTGCATGGGAAGGCCCGTAATCTAGTGAATTAGTGCGACATCAATGAGGACTTGGTCCCAAATCCATAAGGTTCCCTCATGAATCAGGGCAAGCAGTTGTCAGTCCAGTCGGTTCGTGACATTGTAATGGTCAAAATAGGGCATTCGTAGCAGATTCAAGAGCCCGAATTTGGCCAATCCACATACCGAGCACTGAGGAATGACAGTGACCCCATCATTCATACGAGCTATGTCAAATTATAGTGCGAGGGCTAGTTCTGGTAAGGCTTCGTAATTCACCAAGTCATGGTCATTGAATTTAACTTTGTGGAGCCATCCACAAGGGTCACTGATGACAGGGACTTCGTCTAGGGTTAGCGGTGTTTGCAGGTAGGTGATCAAACCATCCAATTTTTTGGACATGCGTGTGGAAGGCCGACATGGATGGATAAAGTGGGGAAAATAATTGATCGGATTGGTGGGCAAGGCTTCCTCTTGTGCATCTTGATTTGGGAGTGGTGTTCGTGGGGATTTCATATTCCTTGGGGATGTTGGGTCTTCCTGCAGCCCACTTTGTAGCTTTCAAGGCCTTACCCAAGCCCTGTTCTTTTTATTTTCCCTTCTTGATGACTGGTGTAGAGAGAACTTCTTCATCCTCAGCCCCAAGCTCCCCTACGTCCTCACTTTCCAGCTCTGTTGGTACTGAAGGTTCAGTAGGGTTCGTGGCTATCATCCTAGCGCAGAAGAGGAATCCTAGCTCTAGATAGTTACCATCAGAAGGAATAGGCTGACCAGACATGAAAGGGATAGGGAAAAATAGGATACTTTTAGAGCTCAGGTTTGCGCGCAACAAGGGTGAGAAGTACAGTCTATGCAAGGGAGGCAGATTTCTTATTTGTGCTACCCCGTCCTTCTTATAGTGCTTTTGGTCACTCAATGGTAGGGTATAATTCATCTGGAACTTACCATCAGATAAGCGGTCAAAATTCACCAAGTTCTGCCTCATTAATTGCCAAGGGGTTGTTTCAAAGGTAACTTCTACTCCCTATCAGTTGTTAGGGTGCCAACAGCTAGTTTTCGCATCGTCGATGTGCCCAAAATTCTTGCTACACTTGGGTCAACTATTTGGGTCTTATGAGAATCCTCCCCCAACAAAGACTTGTTCCTAAAGTACTCCTCGACCAATGATATGTTCTTCTGACAGGCGTCCTCCCAAGCCACCAGACATTTATAGGGATCTCCTGATCCAAGGAATGTCTTACTTCGAACATTGGTTGGGGCTTCAAATTACAGGATCATCATATCCTAACATTCCTCCCAAACCTGGAATGCCTCCCTCTGCATCTCCCACCAACACACAAGTATTCCATGCATGGCTAGCTTAAGGGCCCATAACCTTCATCCCTTGGGAACCTCTACTTCGAAGGTTTTCAAAAATTCCTTAATGCTGCTAGAACCATGAAAGTAGGGTAGGTCTCTTACCTCTGAGGAAATGTAGCGGAAGTCCCTTGTGACTCCAAGACACCACAACGTTGAGACATCATGCAACCAGTTCTTCCAATTTTCCATCTCTCGTTAGAGTAGAGAAGCATTCACTATCCTTTTCCTAGAAGAGTACTCCTTCCATCATGGGGTTGATCCAATCTTCGTCCCGCATAGTCAACTTGTAAATGTGATCCACCTCCTCTTCATCGCATATCGGCTCTGTATATCGTTCACCTTCCACAGGATCTAATGATACTATCACCTTTGTGTCGTTATTCTCAAACACCATGCTTCTTTTCTTTAGTTTGATGATACCACCCATATCTATGGCCCAGTCCAATCCCAAGAGCGTAGGATAGGGGTCCATATCTTCTACAATTTCTATTACTTCAAAATCAGCATGGGCCTTTACTCCTACAATGTCCACCGTAACTTTGGACAACCTTCCTAGCAGGATGGTTTTCTGCTGATTTTCCATGCGAAACTGAATAGTGGAGAATTACAAATTGGGTTCTCCCATTCATTTCCATGTCTGCTTAAGTAACACATTCACATACGACCCTAGGTAAAAAATAACCTGGCTCATTTTGTGGTCACCGATCTGCGCAGAGAACCGCATTTCTCTGCTAGTGCGTTTCTTATACCTATATAGTTTGTGCACATCATTGACTTCCATAGTTAGATTGGCTCATGCTACACAACTATCTATTAATTCCTAAAGGCTCTCCATAGCCTTTAGGTTTTACATTAGTTTCATACATGCCTGGAAAAAGTGCTCAACCTTCACATTTTCTTTGAGGTCTGCAGGTGGCCAAACAGTTGTTTCTTCTGTCTCAGCAAAGTCTTTGCGAGCTGTGATAAATGTTTATTTTCCCCTTTTTAGGTCCAAGCCTTCATGTTTAATAATGGATTGACGTATCAGAGGTTCCATCGCAGCCTCCTCCTCAGGTCCCCTGATGGCCATCCCATTGCACGTCACCACATTCACACTCGGACCCTTGCTTCGTAGCTTAGCCTTAACTATCTGCAAATTTTGCGTAGGTGTGAACTGCCTTTCCTACATTTTTGCTATCAATATCGGGCAATATACAGTCACATGGTCCAACTGTCTACAATATTGGCAAGACTTTCTAGTGGGGTTCGAGCAGTCTCTTGCAAAATGTCCTACTTCTCCACAGTTATAGCAGATTAGCTAACCTCGTCCTCGTCTAGCACTTCCATCACGTCCTCCTCCCCTGACCTTGATGGGGAGCCACCTATACCTACGAGGGTCCTTGGTGATGCAGGGTTTAATTGTACCCTATATAAGTTTCCTCGATCAATCATCGAATCATATGTCCGATAGTTCTATTCATCATGTCCCACCGATCTGCAGTACCTACACCATTGCTGCTTTACCTCTAGAACGTATGCAGTAAGGCGGGGACAGTGGTTAGTATTGTACAACCCTGCGACGTGACAATCATTGCACCAGGGTGCTAGCCTACTAGGTCCTAAAGCTTCCCTAGGGCACAATGGGCTTAGTGCCCTAGCCTGCACATAATCTACTTATAGAGGATAGTTATCCTTGGTGTGGCCATTCACCTGGCATCATATGCACCATCTTTCAGGGCTGGCTTCTAGCCCTCGTTCCTTTCACAGTTTCTATATCTCTACATGCATCACTTCCAGCTATCCCTGGATGTGTTGGATGACCAGCTGAGTCTCGGCCCAAGGTGCAACTTCTAACTTCATGTCACCTTCCAAGGACTTCTCCTGTGATTCGAAAGTTTGGTGCCCCATAGGTACACACAGGTGATGCAGCAACATGGAAATAAACCATTTTTTGTGTTGTCTATCATCATATTGGAATCTCCCTTTTCTGATCACTTTATTTAGTCACTGATTGGCCTCTCACAGAGATAAAGAAGGTCCTTGCTTGAAATCCTTTAGATCAACCATGATTTGGGAGTAGGAATTAGGTTTCTTGAACTGTTTTTTCATGGCACTCTTAATTTCTTCAATGGTTGCATTTGCGTTTTGTCCAATGTATCCCATGTACCACTACAAAGCTCTTCCTTCGAAGGCAAGGGACAACTGTGCCCTTTTCACCGCATTACTAGCCACATTCTGCATAGTCCATACTGATCCTGCGACAAACCAGAACCGATCCATATATTCATCCCCCATACCCTTAAAGGTGGGTAATTTCATGTGTGCATCCATGTCGTCTTCCGGTGGTGGAGGGGTCGGTGAATTCTTACCTCTAGACTGATTCAAAAGTGGTGTGGTTGGAGGACTCTACGAAGTTGCTTCCCTTACTGGACTATATACCATTCGATCTCCTTATAGGTTGGCCCTATAGTAATTTCCACTCCACTTTGTGCTCCCATCCAGATTAGAGGTCATTCGCTCGGTACGGCTACATAAAATACTCTTTTCGCATAACAATATCTTGATCAATAATGGAAAATTCTTCAGGAACTTACCTCAGAACCCCGTGAAGAATCTTCACTCTACTTCAAAGTAGGAGACAAACTGATTGATGGAAAATTTTGTTACAAGTCCTCTTAACACGCTATCTACCCAATGGTCCACTGTGCAAGTGATGGTGTTATCAGTCTTTTATAAATGATGTATTAGTTCGGGGGTCCAATCTGTGATCCGCTCGTCCTTCCAACAATTCTAAAACTCAACCAGTCTTTCGAGCCCCTCTTGGAGCTCATTTGGAATCATTACAAAGAAGATCTCATAGAACTCTGTGAAAATGTACTTATTCTTCCACTCTTCGGTGGTCAACCTCTTACTGCGGTTTTCTTTTATGGTAAATTCCTGAACTTGTTGTTGAAACCATTCATAAAGTTCCTTCCTCTCTAGCTTCTAGTATGGCCTTGACAGTACCTAATCCCTCTGACAAAATTCTCCAACTCCTAGCAATGGAACCATTTTTTGGCTCGAGGTGTCCTGACCCAGGTTTAGATGTTCAAGGTTTGCCAACAAACCCCTATACTACTAGCCCTTTCGGCAATGACCTATTTGCGTAGGCCAAAGTCTCACCTAAAGTAGTATGGGTGGGTGCTAGAACCAGGTTTCCACACCCTAAAGGAGGTTAGGTAAGTCAAGCAGATCTACATTTACCTTGATCGTGACCCGATCCAGTATCGCCAAGCCTAGTTTCCCTTAACAGAAATATTACTCACGTAAATCAACAGATCGAGAATTCATATAACAATACACAACTATTTTAGATATCCTTGTATGAATCAAGTAGATCACACCCAGATCACAGCATAAATAAGCACACAAGTATGTTCGCAACTTAAACCAATAACATAGCAACATATACTAATTAATCAAGACATCATAGATTCATATCAAAACAATTCCAGTGGATTCAGATAAGAAAAAATAATTCCAGATTCATTAATCTTTCAGATCTTTGTACAAAACCCCTAAAACCCAACCTGCGCACACAGCAGCAGGGTTCGCACACATCAGGAGAGAGGCCCTCTGCGCACACAAAAGCACGAGTCCTTACCCAAAAACCCTGACCAGATCTATCGATTTGCACATAGCAACAATCCCTTATCATTCTTATCTTGTTATACAACTCAAAAAGGTTCAACTACTTATACTATTCTAACCTGTGCATCCAATGGTTCACAAACCATGGTTTACGCACTCTTGGTCTACCCTTGACCCATTTACAATGCTTTAGGGGCCTTGACCCACCCAAAAACCCCTGCGCTATACTAAATATAATCAGAAATATACAAAATGGACTAGTTTCATAGCTTTGTAGGAGACCCTATTCCAACACTGACCATTGACATACATACCCCCCTTATGTCATAAATAAAATTGTATAGTTGGTATGTGAGATTGACAAATGTATTGAATGTATTGAGTCTCAAGGGTTTCTTTTGAAAATACTTCGTATATTATTAAAGTCATTTGGTCCTTTAGATTGAAAGATATTTTATAATCTTACAATAATTTTTAAGTTCTTTTTTGATTCATTGTTCACATCAACATCAAGAACTTTTGGCCTGTAGTGATGACATCTTCAGAAGTCTAGCACATATCACAACTATCAAACAGTAGTGGAAAAAAGTACAGAACATTTTATGGTGACATGCCTTCCAACATTCTCATGAGTTTGGGATAGCATCAATTTGTTGTGTATATTCATATAGTATCAATGATTTTAAAAGTGTTCTCCCAAAAAATATTATACAGAATGAAGAAGGCCTATAAAAAACTTAGAGAGAAGTAATGTAAAGATGAAACCTACACTAGAAAAATGTGTAACCCTTTTCCATTGGTGTCAAAGGGGGAGGAAAATAAAGAAGAAGAGGAAAGGCACTTATGAAAAGCAAGCAGAGGAAGAAACACACTTCTCATAATGAAAGGGGGAGGAAGTCTTGGAGGAAGTATTGGAGTATTGGTGGATGTGTTTCCATCGATGCCAAAGGGGGAGACTATTGGAAATATTGTCATTAATGGTAAAGGAACATAAAGGAGCAGCACCATAATTATCATTAAGGTAAAGGAGCAGAGAGGCAACAACAATAAGGAAAAGGAGCAGATCAAGAAATGATGGAGTGAGAAAGCATAAAAGAGAGGCAGAGGAAAAACAGAGAGTCAAGGAGTAGCATTAGATCATTATATAAGGAAAAGGAGAAGAAAAGAAGCAAGGAGTAGAAAAAGAGGCAAAGGACAATGTAATGCATCAAAGAATAAAATTGTGTAGTATAGGGTCAAGTCAGGCCATTTACATTTAGTACAAAAAAAAAAATGAAAAGTGTGTAGCAAAGTTCAAGTCAGGTGTATGCCTATATAATGCATGCAACAAAGAAAATAAATGAACGAGCGGGCCAAGTTGGGCTGGTTGTAAAATAGGTGGAGAACAATGGTTTTGCAATCAGAAGATCATGAGCGAGTTGGGTGTTCTATGTGCAGGAAAGAAAAAATGAACGGGCGCAACAAAAGAAGCAAATGCATGAAGGAGTGAATGAGCTGGTCAAGTCATGCAAATACATGTTCAGAATAGTGTTGGTGGATCACACATCGCAATCAATGAATCTTATATTTATGTGTTAAGCAATCACAAGTTAAATTGTTTAAGTTGCGATGCGATGAAGTGGACACGTGTGGGAGTGGAGGTGCATGGACATATAGCACATCACATACGATATAGTATAATAGCTAATGGCAGAAATGTAAACATGCAAAGTTACAATGCGATAAGACACAAAAATTGTGAAATGAAAAGTGTGGGAAATGACGTGCAAATGACGTGGTGATAATGTGGAAGTGACATGGAAAGCTGACATGGCCCCGACCCCACAGATTGCAGTTAATTTATGATGAAATGGAAAGGTGAAGTGGAGATGACGTGGACTTGGCCCGCATACCACACATTGTAGTCGATGATTTTTATGTTTATTGAGAAGTCATCTCAAGTTATATGTTTTACGTTGCGATGCGATCAGGAGCCACATGTCGTCTGAAGACTAACATCGCTATATCACAATTGGTTACGTGTTAAGACATTGCAATGTAAGATTTTTAAGTTATGATGTGAAGTATATTGAATACCTCAGAAAATAAGGAAACCCCATTATGGTAAATTTTAAAAGGTGTGACATGCGATAATGTTTTCAGGCCAATTTGCGAAATCGAAAAATCGCAAATATTGCGAAATTCATAAAGTTACGAAGTTGCAGGGAGGTAAGTTATAAAAGTTGCGAAGTGTGATCAACCATGATTGGTCACCACTTGTGTGGGCCTATAAAGCACAGGCTCCGCTCGTATTCTGGAAATTCGTAGCTTTGTTGCATCATTTGGTAGAAAACGCATTGGAAGGAAAAAGGAGAATATAACGTAAAACCAATGGAATGTAAAAATGAGATGGAAAGGTAGATGTTATACCTTATTCAGAGGTAAATATGTATTTATTTAAATTCCACGATTAATATGTTTGCGCTATTTTTATGAAGATAACCCTATAAGTGGAGGTCGACTCGGGTAACAAAATAAAAGGTTGAACGCAAGAAGAAAAGACTCGGGTAAGTAAAAATACATGCAGAACAGTGACTCGAATATAGAGTAATGGTGTATTGTAGTCGATTAATAAAAAAGGGTTGAACGTGGGAAGAATGAGAGTCAGGTAGATGACCTCGCATAGAACAAAGGAGTAGAAGGATAAATGTTGTGGGCAAGAGAAGGAAGGTAGATACGCAGAGTCAGGAAAATGAGCATATCATGGCATTGTTGTGAATGTGCCAGCTGGGTCAAGTCGAGAAAATAGGCGCCTATGAAACACAGTTAGAATATAATAGTAGAAACATAAAATACAAAGGGACTACACGCAGAAGAGGACAAATGCACATCAAAGCTAAGAAACTGAAAGGGCTGAGTGAAATATACTTGTTGTAACTATAAATGTAAATTCATTGATTATTTTATATTGTTTGTGATGCAAAAGCAAGCCTTCGTAGGCATAAGAAAAACACCAATGAGTGTTGTAATGATTATTTCTGATGTAACAACCTGAACTGAAGTGTAAGGAATTGAATGGGTGGAAGGCAGAGAGACAAGCCTGCTCACTTGATTTTCCATGTAGAATGCAAACAATCATGTAGTTATTAGGATCAAGCATGTACTGTCCATGTGAATTAATAATAAAAAAAAAGGAGAGAGAGAGAGTAGCATAATTGAAAAGAGCTGAAGAGGTTAGAATGATACAAAATGGAAGAGAGAGGAAGAATGTAAGAGAGCTACAAAAAATTTGAGAGTGGAACAATAAGAGAGAGTTGATAGATACGTCGTGCATATCAGGAGCTTATATGAAGTAGATATGAAGGCTGGAGAGGCAGCAGTGGAGAAGGAGTATAACAGAGCTGATATATAGGTAAATACAAAATTTTAATTTCATGCTGAATGAGGGGATTTTAGTCTCCTTTCAATTTGTAGCTTGATAAATTTCCAATTGGAACTGGGTGAGGTAGGAGCCTCTTGTAGGTTGTAGCCTACAAAAAATATTTGGGAGTTGGAGCTTCCTTGCAAGTTTTAGTGCAAAAATTAAGGTGGGAGCCTCTTTTGGGTTGTAGCTTGCATAAAATACATGGGAGTTGGTGCTTCCATTTCAAGTTGTAGCATGATAGATGTCCAGTTGGAGTTGGCTGAGGTAGGAGCCTCCTGTGGGTTGTAGCCTACAAAAAATACATCGGAGTTGGTGCTTTTATTTCAAGTTGTGGCTTGATAGGTGTCCAGTTGGAGTTGGTTGAGCTCGGAGCCTCCTATGGGTTGTAGCTTGGAGAAAATAGATCAGAGTTGGAGATTCCTTGCAAGTTGTATCTTGGAAAATTTGAGGTAGTGCCTCATGTAGGTTGGAGCCTACAAAAAATCAGTGGTGAGAAGGAGTTGGATATTGCCTTTGCATCAAAAAAATAATAAGATCTGGCTTTCTCCCTTATGGGTTTCCACTTATACCTATTTTCTATGTGCTTGATGATTATGTGTTGATGTGATGTTTTAATCTGCTTAATTACTTGTTGTCCACACATTAAGTTTGTTGATTCATTATCTATTAAGATGATTATGAATTGAAGGTGTAATTGAGTTGAATGAAAATAGTTTTAAATGTCCATGAATGTACTAAACTGATTCAACCCCCCCTCCCAGTTTAGATAAGTGTTCATGAGTTACTTCTGGCCAACCATATTCCGCAACTACATTGGCGTGGTTATAAGTTGTCATGCTTGCCAAATATTTGATCAGAAAATATGCATGCCACCACCACCAATGTATCTTGTCATCACTGTGGCACCATTTCAAAAATTGGGCATTGACTCCATGACCTGCAACCCTCGCTCGGGTGGGGCGGAAATGGTTATATTATTGTTGTCATCGAGTACTTTACCATATGGGCCGAAGCGATTCTTGCATTTAATAACACAAGTTAAATGACTACATTGTTCTTTTTCAATCATGTCATTTCTTGGTTTTGTGTACAACAAGCTATAGTTACAAATCATGGGAAGAATTTTCGCAATAACATGATGAATGAGTTGACTGCTAAATTAGGACTATTGCTTGATAGTTATAGCCCTTACTATCCAGAATCTAATTGAACAATTGAAGCCATTAACAAGATCCTTAAGTGAATGCTTCAACAAATGATAGGGGTTCATAGACGAAATTGGCATAATCTTGTACTGGGCTTTATGGGCATATCGAACCTCGATGAGAAATGAAATTGGATGTACTCCCTTTTTAGTTGGTGTATGGTTTGGAAGCTATCTTATCAATCCAATGTGAATTTTTTTCATTAAAACTTGCTATTGACCTACTATCTAACACCTCTAATGAAGAAGCATGTATTTTTAACCTCATCCATATAGATGAAACGCATTGTGAAGACGCATTGGCCAACAAAGTGCATAAGAGATGAATCAAGGTGCAATATGATCACAACGCCTAGCCTCACATCTTCTAAGAGGGAGACCTAGTCTTGCGCTATGGTGAGGAAGTTGATTTGATAGGAACATGAAAATCTTAGCCACTATGGAATGGAACCTACATTGTCAAAATATTTATGGCTAAGGGTTCCTATGAGTTAGTTGATTATGATGGAATTTCATTGGCGCAACCTTGAAGTGGGTTGTATATTAAAATTTCATATGCTTAATTGAGTGTAGTAAACTTTTGAATCATATTATGTACATGCTTTGATTGCATTAATTGTCTTATTTTTTTTTTTTTAGAGTTTTCTTGAAGTTATTAATCCACTTTACATTTTATCGTAGATGACTGAATCTTTGGAACCATTTGTTGCATACACTGATGGTACTAGTCGTAGTACGTAAAACCTATCTTCTGCAGCATGGGCCCTTTTCACTCCAGGTGATGAGTTAGTGAGTTTTCAAGGGATTTGTATTGGTCGATCCATGAACAATATTGTTGAGTATAGTGCATTGACCGAAATGCTCTTTGATGCCATTTCAACTGGCATTAACCACATCATGATTAGGCTAGACTCACAACTTGTTGTACTACAACTTACTAGCATCTATACCATCTAAAATCCAACAATTCATCATATGTTACTTAGAGTTCAAATTTTGGAAAGACATTTTGATTACATTCAATATCAACAAATTTCAAGAAATTTGAACACATTAACTAATTCTTTAGAGAATAATGTTTTAAATAGAAATTTGCAACACATGTAAAGATAAATTTTAAATTCACATCATACAATTGAATAGGATTACTCATTAAACATAGGAAAACTTTAAAAGAAAATAGATAGATATTTTAGATTTTTACAAAAAAATTCCCAAGACACATTTGTCATCTCACATAAAATTGTATACAAAAATGTCAAAAGTAAAACTAGTGATTCTCATGATAAGATGCATCTGCTCAAGATATCCTGCACAATACCCTCATCTAACAGCTAGGAACACTAATAGTATGGCATTACAACCTCATAAGTATCTCCTCATTTTGAACATACTATATCCCAATAGTCAATCCCTCAACATGTTGTTGCAAGTTAGCAAGATTCTCGATCAAATCTAAATACCAAAGGAATTCTCTCATGATAGTCCTCTATGTTGGTTCATCTATTATATGCTTTGGTCGACCCATTGGTCCAACGTGACCTACATATATCTACATAAAAAAATTAGTTTAGTATTGGAAATCATCAAAAATACAAAAAAAATGTAGAAACCTTAAAATAAAAAACATGGTCAAAACATTTTTACCCATTGCACCCCATTGAGCGGCGCCATATGGTAAAATAAAATGTGGATTTTAACTGAAATCTATGGCTGTGTAGGGATACTCCTCTATGGCGATATTGTGTCATCGGAGCCAGGAAAATAATACAGTAGAAGACATGATAGTTGATTGACTAGCATGCCTAGCCATCAATTCGACCCATCTTTGCATTCGAGGATCTCTAGGACTGGAAATGCTCAGTTTCACATGCTACGGCTACATCAATGTATCTCTCTCTAAAATAAAGGAAATCAATATTGAACCATAAATAAATTATTTCTTCCACCCTTTAGTTTAGTCAATTGTTCTTTCAACTGAAAGAGTATTGTTTCAGCCCAGTTGAACACTATTGGTTCGAGATGCTCGAGAGAATACTGCATATATGAATGGTTTGCAACATGTAGTGTCACAGAGAAAATAAATTTTGCAATAGTTAAAAGTATAGTTCTCAAAGGAAAATCATGCACATGACGAATATTTATCTTCTCATATTTTCTAGGTTCAGTACCTGGCTGACAATGCTGGTGGATGTATTCCTTCACTGTCTTGCCTCCAAGAGCACATCCCGCAAGGGAAATAGGAGAACCATGTCCCAACAATCCGTTAAGAAAGTAAACATCCTCAACTAGTATTGGGAGTACTTCTTCCCTAACATGAAATTCTTGAGATGTGGGATCCCAGGAATGAACCAGGAACTCTAATAGTTCAATATGTTGTCTAATCCATAATAATATCGAATACTTATGTAACCCACAATCATTGACAGTTCATACAATGCCAAGATAATTTAGGGTAACCATCTCTTGTTATTCATGTTCTGTTTCTCACCATGTAATGATCATTTTGATCGGATCAATACCTGAAAGAAAACCATAAGCTTCATTAGGATCTATTTCATGCAAAAAAAAATGTGAATTTTCAAGCAGACAACAAGAAACAAATTTTTGAAAATCACCCAAGATACCCCTGGTTCATAGAAAAAACACTGGAGGGAATCCAAGCTTCAATTCCAATTCTTTGCAATTGCGTGTTTCCCTCAGAACGAAATATATTTACAATAGGGTCTAAAAAGCCTAAAAATTTAGCATAAAATGAAACAAAAATTACACTAAAAGGAAAAGTAGGCTTAGATCTCTAACTGGGATCAAACAACGTGAGAAATAATCCAATGAAACTATGGCAATCGACTGCTAAAGTTCGAGGGAAAAACAAGTTCATAGCTTCTAAATTTCAAATGGTAACTATGGAATGGTAAAAACTTCTTTTTATTTGTCATTTTGATTATTTTAACAATATTTAATGATGTGACTATAGTTTTTGTTCATTTTTTCTATGAAATAAGTATTTTTAATCGATTTGATGGTTCTTTGAATAGGCTTACAACTCATATAGTGAGTTGGAAGTGCACAGTTATCAAAAAATTATTTGACCACAAAGCATACTATATCTCTTCTTTTATTTTTTTTAAACATGAAAAAGGAACTGCCCTAGAGTATTCTTTTAGTACCTTTCAGACTCCGCTAATCTGAAAATATTGTCAAGCAATTGTCTTTTTGATATCATAAAAGAAAATGAAATGAAATATACCTGGTATAAGTTTAACCCTTTTCTGGACTAAGATGGATTATTTACGAAAAAGGAATGCCTTATTCGAACATGGCTAAGAGGTTTGCTCAGGTATTATTTTACACTTTTTTAGACCTGAGCGACAAATTTATGAAAAAGGACTTATGGATTTCTATTTTCGTCCTTTTTTCAAACTCTCTAAACATGAAAAATGACTGAGTTTTCACTCCTGTTAGACTCATTAAAAAATCAAATAGCGATGGACTTGTCCGATCATGACAAGATCAAGTTTCACTATCACTAGACTCATTAAATCATCAAATAACAATGGATTCAACCAAAGGGTCGAATTCATGGAAAATTTTAGGGGCTAATATTCGCAGGTGGGCTAATTTTCCAAGATTTTTCCAAAAAAAAGATTCACCGATTTCCATTTTTTTATAAAAATGATTCGCCCAAATTTTAAAATATAAAATTGTTTTACGTTAAAATTTGCCAACATTATATAGAGAGTATATATAATATCATTATAAATTTGAATGATTTTACAAATACATCACTAAACTTTTTATAGTTTGCATATTGGGGACTAGTGAGATTCGCCAATTTTTTAAACTTCAAGATAGTTTTCTATCCTTAAAATTTTCCCTGGTCGAATTATAGGTCAAGCATATGTTACCCTCCTTAAGATTGTTAAAAAAAAAAAGAGGTACTAGTTAGAAATAACTGGGAAAAATTTGGGAAAAATATAAAAGCACTTTATGGTCGCAGGTCGCTCTTGAAAATGAGACTTTCTCTTCATCTCCATGGCATTAGGTTGGGTAATATTCTTGACAGTTTGTCATACTTATGGTCTATAATACCATCCATCACTTTGGTTTTGGGTCAATGATGCCAGTGCATTCAGTGTTGGCGATTTGTTCAAGAGAAGTCATCCAGTAATTCCTCATCTTATGCAATACTCAGAAACCTTCATTTTCATGACCACCATCCCTAGAAATTTCTTTATCAAGTCACATTTTGTCTCCAAAATAATTAATATCATTTCAAGTCGTATTTACAATGAGTCACTTCCTGTCGAAATCAACTCGTCATCCAAGAAGTTGAATTAGAAACATATTTCCAATACCTTGGAAATTTCTTATATCAACGACATGTTTCTCACTTCCAGAGATAGGTTTACATCACAAACCTTCAACCGATTTTTTTTTTTTGGTGTTCAGAATAAAATTATCTATTGATGCCTTCAAAATTATACTGCAGAACCTTGAGAACCATTAACATTAATAATGGTTTCTCTCGCATTTTTTAACTGCTTACATCGTTGGCGGGTAACCAGACGATGTCTTCCAATGCTCGATCTCATATCACATATTCACATGGTTAAAATTCTAGTTGAATGATCAATTATATGAGATAGAAGACCCTAGATCTAGTTTCATCCATCTGGGATGCGATTTTAGGAATTGTACCACATCATCTATACGATGGCTTTACGTACAAATGGTCATCCTATGATGGGCCTATATCTGTAGGAATGTCTACATCTGTAGATGAATTTCCGATTTATGTACGTGTTACGATAGTTTATTTGCTAAGCATGGGTATGCCTCCATCAGAAATTCATGTCAAAGATGTAAAATATATCATGATGTAATTTATTGCAAATTGATGCAGGTGACCATCCGCTTTAGATCCTACTCATCACATCGTCAAGAATCTCATCCAAATATTATCATTATTTTTACTTCATGCTTTAGGGCGAATCTATTATAGGTAAATTTTTGCGTCACCACTAAGACTAGTATGAACATGGTTTATCATCCCCTAATTCAATACAAACAATTTCTATCATCCCTTAATTTAGTTGCTACATGCCCTATAGAAGTCATTCCACTTATGGCTTTAATTCATGAGATTTTCAATGTTTGAAGTATAGTTAAAATGACCCATTGAATAATAAACTCTCCTTTGAATGGGCCTAAGTGCATTGGAAAGGACTTAATCCCATGCAAGGTTTCTCTGCAAAGCACTTCTCGACACTTAAGGCTATGTTGGCCTCCTGGGAGAGAAATCATCATTGTTCCGGGAATATCCACATGTCCAGGGCCTTCTAGAAGATCCCATAGGTGTCGTACCTTGAATAAATACATTCATCCATCACCATTGAAACTAGAAACATGTCTCCTCTATTATTAGAAATCCATTCAATATCATTTATTGAGAAAATACCTACAATTTTCCTAAAAATTAAGCACTTATCCTAGTGCAAGGGAGGAAGAAATTTATGTAGTGTTATGTTGTTGGATTTTCAATTCTTGGAGAGTTGAAGTACTTTCATGTTTCTCGATTGATGCTTCATATGATGAGGATGGGATGAAGTTGTAGTTCGTTGAAAATGAACTAATCGACTAGTTCTAATCTATTCCTCCTAATACTGCAATAAAGATATTTTTTCCTTCTCTCATATATGTGATTATTGTTTTTGAATCTATTCTCAATATGTGCATGTATTCTAAGATTTAGTCAATTAAATATGGATGTGATAGATATATATTATATATTTTTACCGTCACTTGTTGTTTTATGGTTTTGATTACAGGTATTGATCTAGCGAGTTTAGTTGGATCAAGAGCGACAAAAGAGACAAAAGAAGAAAAATGAGAGTGAAGGTTCACAAGTAATTCTCTCCATATTATATTTATCTGTTTATTATAGAGAGAAAATCATTTAACTTTGCTCTGTTGTTTTGAGTGAAGGAACACCACACTCAAGGAATACTATTTTATCCGTATATTAGAATTCCTCATAACAGTACCTTGGTCCTCACTCTCATTAATGGTGATGGGCCTCGCCTTGTTTAATGGTTGGCCTCAATGGCACATAATCCAATGAGATAATTGCACATTCAACATCAAAACCTTAATTCATGTGCAATGAATTGTACATAAACATGGGAGAAATTATTTTTCCTGTAGAATAATTTCCCGCAGAATGTTTAGTAGTAAGAGTTCTATTTCCTACAACAATTCCCTTGGTTTCCTAAAGAAAAAAATCAAAATACAAAAAATCAGTTTAAATTATTTGTTAAAGTACTGATAGTTTTATTATTGATCGAGGTCATGAATTGTGTGATTATACATATGATGTAATTATTTGAGTGGGTTATCATTTCAAGAAACAAGAAAACGTCATCCAAGGACTGGACCATTAGAAGGTAAGCTCAGTAAGGTACGGTGAGTGACAAGACACTTAAGGTAAGAGGTAATGATGCTTTAATTTTAAAAATTTGTATGGTTTAAGCTATGGTAACCCTTGTGGAAAAACGTGGTCATAAACCATTGCATCATAAATTGAGCTCCATGCCTGATCATAATGACTATGACATGTCTAATGATTGTACTCTCGATATCCATTCTACATGTTTGATCATGATGATAATCATGATCATGACCTACTTTTCTTAATTTTCGTGCTCTCTGATATTTCCAATTTAACCCTCCCTTTTCGAGTGATCCATTGAAAGTATTAGCACTGCATTTTTGTGAGCCACATTCATTCTATCTCTCCTATCCTTAACTATGTCGAAACTATGTGCCCCTGTTCGATTTGAGCCACAAGGCCCCAAGCTGTTGGAATTTTACCCTCACATTGAAGCAAGATTGGAGAAAGCAGGGTGGTTACCCTTGTTTCAAAAAATCAACAACCATAATTTAGAGTTTACGAAATCTTTCTCCCTGAATTTGAATAGTGAAAAAGTTCAAGTGAGGAATGCCCAGTTCATATTAATAGAGGATATGGTGGCTCGGGCATGAAAAATTTCATAAGATGGCAAAATTTGGTTTAAGAACCATAGTTTCAATAAGGGAATTTTCACACCCTTCCTCTTTAAGGAGCATTAAAACCCTAACTCGTGCAAAGGGATTCCACAAGAATTACTAAGAAGTAAGTATCGAAAACCGTTATTTTTCTTGCAGAAGTATATAACATGTGAAGGTTTCATTGGGCTCACTTTTTTTATTTCACATTTGGCTTCTCAGAAATTTTCAAGAAAAGCCTTTGATTTTTCCATATTATTTTAAGATGTCATTGATGAAAAATTCTAGGGCCGCTAAGGAAATGGAAACCCACTTGGAGGAAAACATTTATCACCATGGGATAGTAAATATCATCCTAATGGAGGTTCTGCAGAAGAAGAAGAAGATGTGAGAGAATTTTCTGTCCAAGAATTATTTCATGGAGGACAAAGACTCTTACCCTTCAAAGCCCAAGGAAGAAAAGCCAGCAGAAAAACTAAGGAAGAAGCCACAAACTCGTGGGAAACAGACAAGGGAGGATGAAAAATATGAAGAAGTGGTGTTGAATTGGGATACTAAAGGTAAAATTCCCAATTTGAAGGGTACCTACAGCCCCACTAAGAGAATCATATGGAGCCAATATGCCAGACTAGCTATAAAGGACATTGTAGAAATGGGGTACTACCCAAGGTATCTGATAAAAAGAAAGAAAATCTCCATGGAACACCTAAAGGAAAGGAGAAGGTGGAGACAACTGAATTCGTTGATGGAGAAACAATGTCCTTCTATGATCCCCCACTGGAGGAAGATTGGAATGAAACAAAAAAAGAATAGAAAGGACAAGAGACCCTACTGTGCCTCAATCTTCCCAAGGAAATCATGAAGGGAAAGAAACTCCACAAGAAAAGTGGTCTCTACAAGAATTAGAGGAGATTATCACTAAACTCACTATTTTAGAATGACATTTGAGGAAGGTGAATGAAACCCGAAAATAAAACATCCTACGCATGCAGAAATAGCATGAGGAATGACATCACAAGGTGGCCTGAGTCATGAGGAGGAAGCAGGCTCAGATTGACCATCTAAAGAAGAAAAAATAGATTTACAGGGGTCAGGTTCAGGAAAAGTGTAGTAGGGCCCAATTGGATCATTTGGGTGTAGTAGCTGCAGCCCAAGGTAATGACTGACTTCTTGTTTTGGAGAGTGCAACATTTTTTCTTGCATAGGGGACATGCAAGAAGCTAGGTGTGGGGGATCTGTCAAGTCCCATTTTTTCCTAATTTTGAGAACTTTCCCAGACCTTACCTCTCCTTGACCCATAATTGTGCTTGTTTCAGTTATATCATCTAGTTTTTTGGCCAAAAGGGTGCTATGTGCTTGAGGTATGCAAAGTAACATAAAACGTGTCATTTTACCTTGATCTTAAGAATCCCTTAACCTAGTTGTTTCCTTACAAAATTTATCATGCCAACTGATCTAGAAATATCATGTAAATTTTCTTTGATTCGAACCAACTCTGAAATTTCCTAAAGACAACTCGTGTGGTTACATTTTTTGCAGATGTTCTGAAATTCTTATAGATGTCGATTTCCTCCAATCTCCTAGGATTATTGAAACAGAATTGGCGGTTAGCTATGTTCCACTCACTTCCAACTAAAATGAGAACATGTGCTTTGTGGGGTATTTGTCATACATGGATTTTGTCTTATTGGCTATTTCAAATCCACCTTTGAAACCACCTAGATCAACATACCACTTCTCATTGGCCGCATGAGGTGAAACTCCAGCTATGTAAGGATTTTTTTCTAATCCATGGTTTCAGTCATGCATTATACTCAACAGAGATAATTTTGACATTTTTACCTATATTGATAGCTAATACCTTAGATTAGTAGTTTTCCTCATTCGAGCCATATATGGGCTTTAGAACTTCTATAAATTCGACTATGTTTCATGTTGTAAGGGGGTTGGGTTGGGTTTTGCTAATAGAACATATAATATTGTACTCGGTTGTAATATCTTCACATTAATATAATATTTGATTTTTTTTCCATTATACTGAGCAAGCCATTTTAATATTAAAGGGTTTGTGAGTGAGGGAGTGTCCGATTTTCTCAGAGCTACTCTTTCTGAAGTTTCAACAACAATTGTCATTTGATTGAATCATTAAGTTTTTGTGTTAATGTGTTTATTTCACATAATGAAGTTCGGTTTACATTGTCAAGTTGATTTCCTTATTACTGTAGGTTTGATCCCTTATATTTTCTGATAACATCAGAAATACTAAGAGTTGTAGAGGGACGTTGAAATTCACTCCATAGAATTTGCTACCAAATGTTGATGTAGAAAAGAGGCATTATTTCTATGTATGATTGACTGCTTTGATTAGTAAGCACTTGAAGTAGTAAGCTTGCATATATTTTGCACAACATCTCACAACATTACCTACCCTCGGTTGATAATTTATGATGACAAATTATAATTCTATAATTTGGCTCAACGATAACTATGTGTTTAATCCATTTTATTACCAACGAATGGTTTATATCATACCAATTTCCTATAGCTATGTTATAACAAATTTAAAATATTTAATTTATGTTTTCTTGCAAAATTGTTTCAAAGGGTTCTACCCTTGTGTTATTTTTAATTCATTGAGATTTTGTTTTAGACTCTAGCTCGGGCTAGAAATACAGTTTTCTGACACCCTTCTTAGGGGTCAATATATAGTCTTCTTGGTTTCTATCGTAGACGTCACTATCATAATGAAATTGTTCCCATTTTACCATTACAAAAAATTTCTACCACTATACTGTTATATTCTCATCATATTTATTCAAAAAGTTCATTCAATAGCATTTTGCAAATACCCATAACAACAAAATGTGACTTACGAAATTTAAAAGTAATGTAATTGAAATATGAAGATGTTACATCTTCCCCCAAACCCTAGGAAAAACATTGTCATCGGTGTTTTATTCCACAATGTAAAATAATTTAGCATATGATTTTCGTATAAATTCCTCATCCTTGTAGGTAGCCTCTTCTAGGATGAAGTTCTTGCAGAGCACCTTAACCTAGGAGATGAATCCTCTCTGCAGTTTTGTTTCTCTTCATTCGACAATAGGGTGAGGCACTATAAGTTACAAGCCCAAGAAGTTGGTTGCCAAAATGACCCAAACAAACCCCATAAACTCTTGGTGTTACATATCCTCGGGTTAGGGTTTTTGTTGTTTATGGTTTCTCATATTGTTCAATAATAAAAAATTCCTTGAGCCTCATTTTAACATAGTTCAAAGGCATGTAGCAGCCACATATCTTCTCAGAGATAATCTACCATCGCCCGAGATATTTTATTTTCTATTCTGGTTGTAAGAATTTTTTAGTATTTAATATAATTGGTGAAAATGTGAAGCTGGGTTACACTTTTTGCCCTTTTTTGAGAAGAAAATTTCATTTTTTTCGGTTCTTGAACTTTTTGCAAGCTAAAACAAATTTTCTGTTTAGAATTTCATTTTGCGATAAAAATAAAGGTTGTCAGAAATTTTGTTAGCTTTATACTACTTATCTTTTGGAATTTTTTTATACACATTTTATATGTTATCTTTGTGTTTCTTTGAGTGTGTGGTTTTTAACAATCAACAGATTCATAAGAAGTCATGTTAATACACAATGTTGTATTCTTTGAAAATTTGTGTTTTTGAGAAACAAAATATGTTACAACAATCTAGACAGAGTCTACTTCAGTTTTTTCATATTTATAAAGCTAACGAGTGCATATCATGATTACTAGAACTTTTTGAAATGGTCGAATATGAAAAATCTGCATATTTTGAATATGTTTTGAGACGAAAGAAATTTCTTAACATATAAGTTATAAAATAAAAACATAAAAGGTACCCATTAGAGACGACGGACCAATGTAATGTACCATAATTTTTTTACAATGTATTTTGGAAGATACAGAATTTTGATTTCACTGAATCACAATGACCTTTAGAAATTGCTTACACCCGTTTTATTACAAAATTAATTAGAATTAGTAAATATTTATGAAATTCCATAAAAGTTATATTTCCTAAAAGTAGATTCAATTCTTAAAATGCTTGTCTTGGTTGCGACAGTTAATTTAGAATGTTTCATGGAGTTTAGTTAGTCTAAAGTTAGAGATACATATTCACAACTTGGTTCGGCATAACCAGTGACACGTTAGTTCGGCCAAACTCTTAAACCAAGTTCGGCCGAACTATTTTTTGTGCCAATAGCCCGTTAAGTCAAACGACAAAAAAGTTTGGCCAAACTATTTATAAAAAAAATTGGCTGAACATTTACCTAACTTTCTATCAGCCGGAAAGTACCACTGAGCCCCTCCAAAAAAAACATTTCGCAGCAATATAAATTTCCGTGAAATCATTCATTATTTTCGCATATTTTCGCACATTTGGTCTCATTTTACAACGGTCTTGATCTGATTTTGCAAAGAATTATTTTGGGTTTAAGGACTTTTCTTGGAGGTAAATTAAAAGGATATTTCTTGGAGGCATTCATTATTTTCCCATATTTTCGTACATTTGGTCTGATTTTGCAAAGAATTGTTGTGGGTTTAAAGAATTTTCTTAGAGGTACATTCAAAGAACATTTTTGAAGACTTTTCTTGGAGGTACATTCAAAGGACATTTCTTGGTGGCATATGATACAATTTTTGGATGTTTTTTGGGCTTAATTTTCATTATTTTTGAAGGTACGAGTTTGGGCTTAATTTCGAAAGGATATTTTTTGGACATTTTTTTGAAGTATTTTTTAAAGTGATATTCTTTGAAGTATTTTTTAAAGTGGCATTTTTTATGAAGTTGGAATTAATTTTCAATGGACATTTTTTGGAGGCATTTTTTGAAGTGACATTTTTTTAGAGTACATGTTTTGTGTTGAAGTAAATCTTTTATAATGATTTTTTAAAATGAGTTTTTGTCTAAATTTTTAAATGAAATTTTATTATAGGACTTGGAAGGATTTTTAGCTTCTTTTCATTTTTATAAGACATTTTTTTCTTGAATTTTTTAAAGTAAGTGTTTTGGATTGGAGTATGTATTTTTAGAAAAAAAAATTAAATGAGTTTTTTTTTTTAAATAAATATTTTGTGATGCTTTTTTTAATTGATTTTTGTCTGAATTTTTGAAGGAATTTTTTTGAACTTCATACTCTATTATCATGCAAAATTGAAGGAATTGTATGAGAAAATATGATCGAAAATGGGACCCTAAGGAATGTAGAGAAGAGACGAGACAATCTCACAAAATAAAGATAGAAGAACTCTCAAATATTGAAGGGGAAAATCAACTTCAACTAGAAGTTGAAGAAAGTATGTAAATGTAAATATTATGATTTTGATAGATTTAAAATTTTCCTAGTGTAAAATGTGAAGCTTAATTTTTATTTGATGAACTAATTTGAAAATATTTTGCAATGTAAATAGAGAGAGATATTCCTCAAAACATTGATGATGGGATACAAAATTTTGAAACAGAAAGTGAAAGAGATATTGAACCAATGATTGAAGATGGTGAAAATGTTGAAAGAAATTCAAGTGAAGAAATTGAATCACAAGGTATGTACACACACACACACACACACACACACACACACACACACATATATGTTGAACACATGCACGTATTATTGAAATTATACATATATTTATTAATTTAGTTATTTATTGTATATGTAAACTTATTATGTACTATTCATTCGAATATGTACATATGAAATAAATTTCAATGATGATATGTTAGAAAATGTTGGCACTCACACATATGGAGATAAAAAATCTGACCATTATATACAATATCATGTTAATCGCATTTTTGATAAGTATTTCATAAAGGAAAAAGTGACAGTTCAAGCCCAAATTTTTAAAGGTCTCATTAAGGAAATTAAAAGAAGCTATGACTTTATTGGGTATTCGAAAATCAACCAAAGATAAAAAAAATGAAGGAAAATGTGATACAAAATATAAATAGTGCTATAAATTCAATTAGAAGATCTAGACAGAAAAATGTTTCAGTTGTACATAAAGAAATACATATGGTAGTAGTTTCATCAAGTACTAAAGACAATCACTTGGTAAAATCTATGGCACGAGCATTAGGAACCTTGCGAAAAACAAACATTGGAAATTTCGGTTGCAAATAGATGTAAATTATGAACTCACTTATTGGAGAGCTATTTGTAGGCAAGCGTACAAAGGTATACTTGGAGAAAATGTTAAAAAAATAATATATGAATATTGGAAGAACAATTCACGTGTTTTGCCAACTGCAAGGTATGCGATGCGAAGAAGAATAACATGAAATTAGTACAAAGAACATGAAAAACAATTCTTTGAAACCACTCAGAGAGAGTTTTTCAACAAGTTCAAAGACGATAATCGTGAAATTTATGTTTCAATCAGTGCTTTTGTTCAACAAAAACCATGGTATGTAAAACCTATCACCGTATGCAACACTTTTTGTTGCCATTATCATGTGGAATTTGAGTTATATTATGACAAATTCATTGATTTTGGTAGAACATTTTGGAAGGATTCACCTCCTCCTTCAACTATCCATGATTTCATATCTCAAATTCTATGTGAAAGAGAAAGCGATGAACTATTTTACGAAAATAAATGCGTTGGTGGTAAAAAATGTGATGATTGTGGAAATTTGACTAAATTATAAAACAAATATCGTACTAATATAAATGAGAAATCATTGTCCAACATGTAATTGAAATGGAAGAGATATGAATATATCCATACATCGATTCAAGGTGCAAATAGTGTTAAAAGAATTGAATTACGAGAAGAAGAAATTTTTGTGATAGACTTTTTGAGAATGTTTGAGGCAGAAATTTAAAAATACACCAAGAATTCCCATAGAGCTCGATGGTAAGACTTGCATTTCAAAAAATCCCATGAAGTTTTTCCACTAGGGATCATTTTGTCAGTAATTGATTTTGCAGAAGACTACACATTTGTTCCACAAAAAGAAATTCAGAGTGAATACTATCATTCTAACCAAGTCTCCATGATCGTCCATATTATATATAGACATGCTCAACAAAACATTGATCATATAGAAAGCACCAGTGAAAATCGACATATTATTAAATAATATCACTTTTATATCAGTGACGATCATACACATGATACATATTTTGTAGAACATTGTTTTGGAAAAATATATGATTCCATGAAAAATCGTGGAATAACATTCAATGAGAATTGGATATGGTTAGATGGATGTGTAGGTCAATTCAAATATTTATGATCATTCTTTTAGTTGTGTTTTCTTCATAACAAAACCTGCATTAAACATTGTTTGAATTTCTTTGAGACTGGCCATGGAAAAGGAGAACATGATGGTGCAGGGGTATGCATAAAACAAGAACTTCGAAGATATCAAACGAACACATCTACAAGTCAACTTTTGGACGTGAAAGAAGTAGTTCAATGGTACATCGCTTCTCTAAGCCATGAGACTAACTGATCAAGGGAAGTGTGAAGGTGCATTAAATTTAATTTTTATTGGATATCTAATTTTAAACAGTGTACATTTATCACAATGATTATCTTTAATTATATTTTGATATCATATTTACATTCTTCTTTAAATTTTCCATATAAAGGTTTTTTTGGCATATTGGGATCGAAGATATAGATAGATCAATTGGAAATGACGTTGAAACAATAAAAGGGACCTGAAAATTGCATTCAATTAAAACAAAGTCATCTAGAAATGTGTTTGCATTAGATAAAAGAAAATATTCTTGTTTTTGTCATGTTTACATAGACAACATAAAATCCAATAACATTTGTGAAAACAAAATGTATGTAAAATATTGGAAACATACAGAGCTAAATACAAAGGGTAAAATGTCCATTGCAATGTTTGAAGAAATGAAATTAGAGGAGACTACAATATCATCCGATGGTGATAAAGTTTCTGATATTTTTAGAGAAGGTAACATTTTAATTGCTGTCTAATGATAAAGATATAGAAATAAATTTAAATATGTATAATTTTGTTAAGTTTGTTTTCTTGTGGAAGAGATGTTTTTGCTATAATTGCACCTACTGAAAATGATGAAAATGTGAAGCATTATTTGATGCATTGTACTAAATGGAAAATGAAATTATTAGAAGACAATAATGATCACGGATTTCCATATGAAAAAGGATCTATTATACTAAAAGGTTATTTTTTCAGACAAACTAATCAAAGTGGGGATTTTGTTTACTTTGAAGACTATCAACCTAATTTCATAAGTTGTCAATATAGTCACTTGGTGTGTGCAACATGCATAAAGTTGATAGAGGTTCAATCAAAGAAAAAAATGAAAATTAAGAAATGGAAAATGTCAAAATCTGATCATGAACGAATTATTGAAGGTGGCATTCCATTGGAATTTTTTTGATTGACCTACCCAAAAATTTATTGTCTTTGGATTATATGTTTTATTACTTCCAGTACTAAATTAAAAATTGAGCTTCCTTGTTATGTTATCTGTGCAAGTGTTTGAACATGTACAAATTGTTTTGGTACATGCACACTCTAGTATCAACTGAAAGTAGCTTCTCTATACATACATTGATGAAAAATGTTGCATATATATATATATATATATATATATATATATATATATATATATATATATATATATATATATATATATGTATATGTTCTAGAATGAAATTAACTTAAAGTAGTTTTTCTATGTGCGTTGATGAAAAATGTTACATGTACTGGATATATACATGAACTCAATGCATGCCCAGTTTTTCTTGTGGGATTTTTTGGTAAAAGGTATCCGAAATGTAAATAAATCATCCGCAGTATAATTTTGTACAAATATTCCTTTTAGACAAGAGACTCGGAGCACTTCTTTGACTTTTGGTGGGATTTGACCCACATCTCTATTCCTGATTGAAAATCTAGTACAAATTTTGTCTGTCCAATGGTCAAATATGTTCTATGTGCATTGGTGAAAACTTTTGTGCACGTATTGGATATATATATATATATATATATATATATATATATATATATATATATATATATATATATATATATATATATATATATATATATGTTCTAGAATGCAAGTAATTGTTCAATTAGTTTTCCCATGTGCATTGATGAAAAATGTTTCACGTACTGAATATATATGTTCTCAAATGCAATTAACTGAATGTCATCAATTTACTAATTTATAAATCAACAAGGCTACCTAGTTGAGTGAATTAATGACATTGAACCCAATTCAACAAACATATAACTACTTCTTATATTTCCAATCAAAATTAAAGGGATTTATATGGGAAAGAGGCAACTGAATGTATATGTTCTAGAATGAAATTAATTGAATGTCATCAATTTACCAATTTATAAATCAACAAGGCTATCTAGATGAGTGCTTTAATAACATTGACCGAAATTCAACAAACATATATCTACTTCTTATATTTCTAATCAAAATTAAAGGGATTTATATGGGAAAGAGGCAAAACATATAGTCCACGAACCACTTTTTAGAGGTAAATGAAGGTATCATCATGTGGGAACATGTTTTGAACATTTGATCTTACCTGAAATTAATCTTAAGATTGTTTTTTATCCCTACATACTATTGTTTGAGTGAAAAAAATTTCCAATGAAAATAACATAGCTTTTCAATCAAACTAACCATGTAAATTGAGCTCTATTTGAAAAAAAGTAAGAAAAAACCAAAAAGCCAACAAAATAACATCCTTGGTTGTTATTTTTATTGGAAAACTAAATCAGATTAAGGATTCTCTTCATTGAAATTTTTTTTCAATGGAGAATCCTTAAAATATTATTTAGCTATTCCAACAAAAATGACAACCACGAATGTCATTTTGCTGACATGTTTTGTGGCATGTTAACTTTTCTTTGCTCTTTTTTCAATTAGAGCTCAATTGATATGGTTAGTTGCATTGAAAAGATATGTCCTTCGCATTGGAAATTTTTTCACTTAAACAAGAGAAGAGTATGTAGAGTTAAAAAGAAATCTTAAGATGCCAAATGTACTTCAACCATCCAAAACTTTAGTTTTAAAATATTTTTTATTATATCAAAAAATTACTTCACATGCCATGCCAATTGTAGTTCAACTATCCAATAAAAAATTTTAACCTTTAACATTATATCACATGCCAAATGTATATTGAAACCATCAAAAACTTGAGTTTTAAAAACTTTTTCATTATATCACAACATTAATTCACATGCCATGCCAATTGTAGTTCAACTATCTAATAAAAACATTAAACATAATTTAACATTATATAACAAGCCAAATGTAGATTGAAACCATCCAAAACTTGAGTTTTAATTTTTTTTTTTATTATATCAAAACATTACTTCCAATTATAGTTCAAATATCCAATAAAAAAAATTTAACATTATATCACATGCCAAATGTAGATTGAAACCATCCAAAACTTAACTTTTAATTTAACAAAAAATTATAGATCATAACATTAATTCATATGCCAAATGTACTTCAACCATGCAAAACTTGATTTTAAAAACTTTTTGATTATATCACAACATTACTTCACATGCATAATATTACTTTACATGCCAATTGTAGTTCGAGTATCCAATAAAAGCATTACTTCACATTACTTCACATGCCATGCCAATTATAGTTCAACTATATAATAAAAACATTTAACATTATCACATGCAAAATGTAGATTGAAACCATCCAAAAATTAACCTTTAATTTAACAAAAAATTATATATCACAACATTACTTCACATGCCGAATGTAATTCAACAATCCAAAACTTAAGTTTTAAAAACAAAACAGATTATAACACATCATTACATAACATGCCAAATGTAGCTCAAAAGAAAAACATTAATTTATAGATGACAACATTACTAGTAGTTAAACTATCCAAAACTTAAGTTTTAAAAACCAAACAAATTATATAACAACATTACTTCACATTCACATGCCAAAAGTACTTCAACCATCCAAAAGTTAACATTAAAAAACAAAACAAATTATATTAACACAATAAAATATGTCCAAAAATTGTAGATATCACAAGTATCAAGTATATATACATATATATATATATATATATATATATATATATATATATATATATATATATATATATATATATATATAAGTAAATTTAAAACTAAATCTCTCAATCAAATCACAAATCATGTCCATCAAATACGGATGGATGTGGTGTCTTTCACAATGAGTCTACGGTAGGTACACTATCTTCAGCGCATGGAGAACTGTACACAATACATGTACAAACATTAAAAATTTGATGTTTTAAAAATGGTGAAATATAGAGAACTTTGTACTAAAAAACAAAATATATAAAAAAAAATCCTTGCAATACCTCATGGGGTTCCCTCCATGTCTTGCTACTTTCATAACTTCATAGGAACATCTCCAATAGTAAACTATACAATATTCATGTACAATTGTGTGTGTGTGTGTGTGTGTGTGTGTATATATATATATTAAAAGTTTTCAGATGAAAATTCACATGTATATATAACCTTATTAAATCAATAATATTAAAAAAAAAGTTAGACAACTTGTTCAAATGGTTGAAATGGTGTGGATGTTCCTATCTCCATCGCTATAGTCTATGGATTAAAGAAATCTTCTATAGAAACCTAAAATTCAAAATTTCAAAAGTATAAAATAACTCAAGATCAATATCTCAATTTATAATAAAAATTTTAAACTTCAATTTATAAATTATAAGTTAAAAATATATATATATATATATATATATATATATATATATATATATATATATATATATATATTTAAAAGTAAATTGAATGCTTGTACGGTGAATTTAGGAATCATAACCAGAGGGCTCAAAATAAATCTTAGCTAAAATTCAAAAAAATTAAAATAACTCAAGATATAGATATATATCTCAATTTTTAATGGAACTTTTTGAGGTGGAATATATATAACTTAAACATAAATTTTAAATGTGCTAAATTGTCCATACTTGTTGTGGATCTGACACATCTCCTAAGCAAATAGAAGGTACATCTCCCAAGGAAGAAGAAGGTACCGCCATCCCAAAAAGATCTGATGGAATCAGAATCTGTTAGAACATTTTATTATTATATATGTACATGTACATGTATGCACAATTATTTATTTTAAAAATATCACTTAAAAAACACTAACATTTGTCAACATATCTTGATGGCGAGACCCATCTTGATTGTTTGAACTAGAGGCCCCGAACGTGATATTAACATTTTCATCATTCATCATGCGTGACAACTGAAAATGATGTTTTAACATATAATGATACATTTTTGTTAGATTAATGTACATAAAAATAAATGTATACATCTACATACACATGTATTTATTACAAATTGTACATGTATGTGTTCGAATAATTGAACCCTAACCATTAACACATACCGTTCCTGTGCCCTCTTCCTCATGAAGAATTAGGTATTTCCAACCATTGCGAAAATTATTTACATATATTCTGAGATCTTCAGAACTCATGTTGTCAATCTCTTCATCTGTACCATACGCAAAATTTGTGTGTGCATTCTCATGTGCTCTTTGTCGAATTAGACAGACATTGACTCCACCCGATCCGCTGTGAACATTGTCAATGATGGCCTCCCTTGCTTCTCAACTTATTTGAGAAGTCACATCAATCTAGAGGCCCCGAACGTGATATTAACATTTTCATCATTCATCATGCGTGACAACTGAAAATGATGTTTTAACATATAATGATACATTTTTGTTAGATTAATGTACATACAAATAAATGTATACATCTACATACACATGTATTTATTACAAATTGTACATGTATGTGTTCAAATAATTGAACCCTAACCATTAACACATACCGTTCCTGTGCCCTCTTCCTCATGAAGAATTAGGTATTTCCAACCATTGCGAAAATTATTTATATATATTCTGAGATCTTCAGAACTCATGTTGTCAATCTCTTCATCTGTACCATACACAAAATTGGTGTGTGCATTCTCATGTGCTCTTTGTCGAATTAGACAGACATTGACTCCACCCGATCCGCTGTGAACATTGTCAATGATGGCCTCCCTTGCTTCTCAACTTATTTGAGAAGTCACATCAATATTTGACCGCAAATTTTTGACCCGAAAAGGTCCACTCACCAATGGTGGCTCAGGGCGAGGCAACTCCACATCTCGTCTAGCGCCCCTACGGTCACACAGTCGACCTTTCCCAAGACCAAAAAATTCTAATGGAAGGTCACTGTAATTGAGTTTCATTTCCAAAAAAAAAATTGTGTAAAATAATTTTGCAAAATAAATTGGAACCTCGTCGTTCCATGGGAGTCTTCCATAGGATGGAAGGTGCCTATCATACAAATAGTGAGCTATATTGGGGTGCTTGAAATATTTCACCTTCAACATCTTTATTTTTGGGCCTTCTTTGAAATTAAACATTGACTTCACCATTTCTTTTTTAACTCTTTGTTTTACATCCTCCCATTTATCGAGACCCATTACTATTTCCTTTCTCTTTCTCATGACTTCTACAAATGTATCAGTAGTTGGACCAAGTTTTCTGCAGACATTTACTAGTTTTCCCAATGAATGTGTAACTATTTTGAGCCTTTTTCAACTCTCAGCAGGTAGAGTCAAAGCCACGAGATCTCTCTGCAATTTTTCATGAATCTGTTGAAAAAATTCTAAGGTGCATTGCGCCATGTTTCTTTCCAATGATATATCAAAAATGTCAACCAGATAAGTTGTGGTGGGTGGACAACCTTCTTCTTGAATGTAGAATTATGCCCTATGTCTATTTCGACCAACATTTGGAGCATTTTCAACCTCTACAACAATATATATATATATATATATATATATATATATATATATATATATATATATATATATATATATATATATATTTATATATAAACACATATAGCTTAATTTTCTACAAATTGAATGAAAATTTTATTGAAATTGATGGCAACCTCGACGTGGTTGGCTAGTATCTTCTCCACCCTGAAACTGTTGAGAAAAAGAATGACCCTGCTGAGAACCAGCACCACCATCCGTTGATTGGCCTCTGTGGGAATAAATATCACCACCTTCATACAACCTGCTACCACTTATTGATGGCCCTCTAAGGGGATTTGAACCACCACCAACCCCTTGAGAGGAGAGAGAAGCTTCATAAACAAATACGAATTTATAATCAATTGAAAAATACATTCATACATATAAATCCACACATACATATTCATTGATTAAATTGTGTTCAAACCATATCACGACTAGGTGAACCATGGACATGCTCCATGGATGGAGTAGAGACCCTTCTCTTATTATGAGCTCCTAAAAAATAAAAAATTAAACTTATTACCAACTAATTTAAATCACAAAGTTGATAAAAAATAAATTCCATATGTACACACATGTATGGAGATATAAGATTATATTTAAATAGCATGAACAACCCTCGATCCCTGATCCCCCCCTCTTGTAGATATATGGTATTCTGTTGAGCTTCGTCATTCATCCTCCATGATATATATATCTACGATGGACATTTACAATTATTTTTTTAAATAACTAATTTAAAATAAATTCAAAATAAATTTCAGAAAATTAATGTTATTTAGTGTAAACAAATTATGTAAACACAACTTTCAAAGCACTAATTGATGTGTGAGGCTCAATTTAAGCAAAAATAAATTATAAAACTGATAAGTTCACCAAATTGCGCTTTACATGGTGGGAGAACACTTGGTATAAAATTGAAAAAAACATATTGTCATTAAAAAAGAAGTGAAACTCCATTTAAACAAACTCCATTTAAACAATTTTCTTTTGAAGTTGCCGCATTTTAATTTTATAAAAATGTGAAGTTCACCAAGTTGCGCTTTACATGGTGTCGTGGGAGCACACTTGGTATATAATTTAAAAAAACACATGGTCAATAAAAAAGACACATTTATAAGTACACAACACACACATATCCAAGATATTTTTCAATTTTGATCAATAACTTTTGAAGGAGAGCATCTCAACACTAATTCATCTTTGAGAGATTAATCTTGAATTTTTGATGAAGACAGTCTCAAAACTAATTCATCTTTGAGAGATAAATCTTGAATTTTTGAAGAAGAGCGTGTCAAACCCAATTCATCTTTGAGAGATGAATCTTGCATTGGCATTGCCCCGTATAATTATAATTCATCTATTAATTCATCTTTGATAGATGAATCTTGAATTGGCATTTCCCCACACAATAGATCAACAAAAAATTTATTCACATTTGTACGATGACTTATACTAAAAAATTAAAATTGGCTAACAATATTGTTTGCTATTCCATGTAGTTATTTTAGCCTCTCCTTCTTCACTTGGTACACGCCAGTCATCTGGTTGCACACATGTTTAGAATCGGTGAAAACTACAATTCCATTTGATCCATACTCCATCGTTGTTCCCAACCCTTCTATCAATCCAATACAATATGCCTCATTGTTTGTTTCTCTTCCCCGTATATTCATTTTTCTTTGGACGACTTTGCTAGTCGCAATATTGGAAAGCACATATCTAATCACTAATTTCCCTGGATTGGGATAGCAAGAAAATTCTATGCATAATTTCCATTTTTCAACCATATTTAATGGTTTTCTTTTATCCCTGGAAAAAAACCAATTCAATAAAAATATATATTAAATCAAAATTTATTGCAAATGCATGAGTGAAATGACACAAGATCATGAGATAAATGACATGTGCATGGTTTATCTTAAAGTTTATGGGAGAAGTGACACATGTACACAATTTACCTTAAAGTGGTTGTGTTTTATGGATATTAAAATGAAGAACTTCTATTTAGTTCTATTCCAGAGATTGACTGTAGGGGAATTTACTAGATATGTCACATTTCATAAAAGATGAGATCCATAGGATACCTAGCCCTTTACAGACTCTGGCTATAGAACTTGTAGAATTTAGTTCACTACCTATCCCAACTATACCCTATGAAGGGTGTAGAGGACCTGTGGAGTCACTAACAGTACCTTACATAGACATAAGGGTGTATAAGAATGCATTTGTTTTACATTGGATATTAAAACGAAAAAAATATATTTAGATCTATTCCAGAGATTGATAGTACAGGAATTTAATAGTTATGTCACCTTTCATAAAAGATGAGATCTAGAGGCTACCTAGCCCTTTACAAACTCTGCCTATAGAACTTGTAGAAGTTAACACTACCTATCCCAATTATATCCTATGAAGGGTGTAGAGCACCCGTGGAATCACTCACACTAATTTATGTAGACATAAGGGCGTATAGGAATGTATTTTTTTTACATTGACTATTTTTCATTTTAAATTTAGAATCTATTTGAAACAATTACCTATATAAGGTTAAAGCCTATGTTTTGTATCAAATCACTTTTGGTTTCAATGGGAAACTTTTATGGCTTTAATATGTTTTTCTCGAAATGTGATGCACCCCATTAAAATGGGAGATATATCAAAATAATTCCTATGGTGTAATAAAATATAGATGAATAAATTCAGTGAGCATAGTTTTGAGATATAAAAGTCCAAAATGGAAGAGTTGTTTATGAACAAATATCAATGCCACTATGGATATATATCTGCTTCATTAAAATGGATTTTTCTAGAAGGATGTCCACTAAGTTGGAAAGAAGGGAAAATATCACAATTATATGTTAATGAATGTGTTTTACATTGAATATTTTTCACTTTATTAAAAATCTGTTTGAAACATTAAACTATCTATAAGGTTAAAACCTAGATGTTTTTATCAAATTAATTTTGGTTTCAATGGAAAACTTTTATGGCTAATGTGTTTTTCTCGAAATTTGATACACCCCATTAAAATGGGAGATATAAAAAAATGAATCGAATGGCGTAATAAAATTGTTTCAAGTAGTTTAAAAATATAGATGCATAAATTCAATGAGCATAGTTTTGAGATATAAAAGTCCAAAATGAAATAGTTGTTTGTGAACATATATCAGTGGATCACTATGCATATCACTATGGATATATCTGCTTCATTAAAAGAGATTTTTCTAAAAGGATGTCCACTAAGTTTGGAAGAAGGGAAAGTGTCACAAAATTATATATATGTTAATGCATGTGTTTTACATTGAATATTTTTCATTTTAAATTTAGAATCTATTTGAAACAATTACCTATATAAGCTTAAAACCTATGTTTTGTAGAAAATTGAAATTTTGGTTTCAATGGTAAACTTTCATGGCTTTAATATTATTTTCTCGAAATGTGATGCAACTCATTAAAATGGGAGATATATTGAAATGATTCCTATGGTGTAATAAAATATAGATGCATACATTCAATGAGCACAATTTTGAGGTATAAAAGTCCAAAATGTAAGAGTTGTTTGTGAACAAATATCAATGCCACTATGGATATAGATCTTCTTCATTAAAAGGGATTTTTCTAGAAGGATGCCGACTAAGTTGAAAAGAAGGGAAAATATCACAATTATATGTAAGTGCACATGTTTTACATTGAATATTTTTCATTTTATTAAAAATCTATTTGAAATATTAAACTATATATAAGGTTAAAACCTAAATGTTTTGTATCAAATTAATTTTGGTTTTAATGGAAAAATTTTATGGCTAATGTGTTTTTCTGGAAATGTGATACACCCCATTAAAATGGGAGATATATCAAAATGAATCCTATGGTGTAATAAAATAGTTTCAAGTAGTTTAAAAATATATATGAATAAATTCAATGAGCATAGTTTTGAAATATAAAAGTCCAAAATGGAATATTTGTTTGTGTGAACATATATTAGTGGATCACTATGCATATCACTTTGGATATATCTGCTTCATTAAAAGAGATTTTTCTAAAAGGATGTCCACTAAGTTTGGAAGAAGGGAAAGTGTCACAAAATTATATATATGTTAATGCATGTGTTTTACATTGAATATTTTTCATTTTAAATTTAGAATCTACTTGAAAAAACTACCTATATAAGGTTAAAACCTATGTTTTGTAGAAAATTGTACTTTTGGTTTCAATGGGAAACTTTTATGGCTTTAATATGTTTTTCTCGAAACGTGATGCACCCCATTAAAATGGGAGATATATTGAAATGATTCCTATGGTGTAATAATATATAGATGCATAAATTCAATGAGCATAGTTTTGAGAGATAAAAGTCCAAAATGGAAGAGTTGTCTTTGAAAAAATATCAATGCCACTATGGATATAGATCTACTTCATTAAAAGGGATTTTTCTAGAAGTATGTGCACTAAGTTGGAAAGAAGGAAAAATATCACAATTATATGTTAATGCATGTGTTTAACATTGAATATTTTTCATTTTATTCCTATGGAGTAATAAAATGTAGATGCATAAATTCAATGAGCATAGTTTTGAGATATAAAAGTCCAAAATGGAAGAGTTGTTTGTGAACAAATATCAATGCCACTATGGATATATATCTACTTCATTAAAAGGGATTTTTCTAGAAGGATGTCCACTAAGTTGGAAAGAAGGGAAAATATCACAATTATATGTTAATGCATGTGTTTTACATTGAATATTTTTCATTTTATTAAAAATCTATTTGAAACATTAAACTATATATAAGGTTAAAACCTAGATATTTTGTATCAAATTACTTTTGGTTTCAATGGAAAATTTTTAGGGGTAATGTGTTTTTCTCGAAATGTTATACACCCCATTAAAATGGGAGATATATCAAAATGAATCCTGTGGTGTAATAAAATAGTTTCAAGTAGTTTAAAAATATAGATGCATAAATTCAATGAGCATAGTTTTGAGATATAAAAGTCCAAAATGGAATATTTTTTTGTGAACATATATCAGTGGATTACTATGCATATCACTATGGATATATCTTCTTCATTAAAAAAGATTTTTCTAAAAGTATGTCCACTATGTTTGGAAGAAGGGAAAGTGTCACAAAATTATATATATGTTAATGCATGTGTTTTACATTGAATATTTTTCATTTTAAATTTAGAATCTATTTGAAACAATTACCTATATAAGGTTAAAACCTATGTTTTGTAAAAAATTGTACTTTTGGTTTCAATGGGAAACTTTTATGGCTTTAATATGTTTTTCTCGAAATGTGATGCACCCCATTAAAATGGGAGATATATCAAAATGATTCCTATGTTGTGAAAAATATAGATGGATAAATTCAATGAGCATAGTTTTGAGATATAAAAGTCCAAAATGGAAGAGTTGTTTGTGAACAAGTATCAATTCCACTATGGATATAGATCTGCTTCTTAAAAGGGATTTTTCTAGAAGGATGTACACTAAGTTGGAAAGAAGAAAAAATATCACAATTATATGTTAATGGATGTGTTTGATATTGAATATTTTTCATTTTATTCTTATGGAGTAACAAAATATAGATGCATAAATTCAATGAGCATAGTTTCGAGATATAAAAGTCCAAAATGGAAGAGTTGTTTGTGAAAAAATATCAATGCCACTATGGATATATATCTACTTCATTAAAAGGATTTTTTCTAGAAGGATGTCCACTAAGTTGGAAAGAAGGGAAAATATCACAATTATATGTTAATGCATGTGTTTTGCATTGAATATTTTTCATTTTATTAAAAATCTATTTGAAACATTAAACTATGTATAAGGTTAAAACCTAGATGTTTTGTATCAAATTACTTTTGGTTTAAATGGAAAAATTTTAGGGCTAATGTGTTTTTCTTGAAATGTGACACAACCCATTAATTTGGGAGATATATAAAAATGAATCTTGTGGTGTAATAAAATAGTTTCATGTAGTTGAAAAATATATATGCATAAATTCAATGAGCATAGTTTTGAGATATAAAAGTCCAAAATGGAATAGTTGTTTGTGAACATATATTTGTGGATCACTATACATATCACTTTGGATATATCTGCTTCATTAAAAGAGATTTTTCTAAAAGGATGTGCACTAAGTTTTGATGAAGGGAAAGTGTGACAAAATTATATATATGTTAATGCATGTGTTTTACATTGAATATTTTTCATTTTAAATTTAGAATATATTTGAAACAATTACCTATATAAGGTTAAAACCTATGTTTTGTAGAAAATTGAACTTTTAGTTTCTATGGGAAACTTTTATGGCTAATGTGTTCTTTCTTGAAATGTGATACACACCATTAAAATGGGATACATATTGAAATGATTATTGTGGTGAAATAAAATACTTTCAAGTAGTTTAAAGATATAGATGTATAAATTCAATGACCATAGTTTTGAGATATATAAGTCCAAAATGGAATAGTTGTTGGTGAAAAAATATCAGTGGATCACTATGGATATATTGGCTTCATTAAAAGGGATATTTCTAGAAGGATGGAATTAAGTTGGAAAGAAGGGAAAATATCACAATTATAGGTTAGTGTGCATGTGTTTTACATTGAATACTTTTCATTTTTTTAAGAATCTATTTTAAAAATATTTAAAACTATATATTTGGTTAAAACCTATGTTTTGTATCAAATTATTTTTTGTTTCTAAATACTATACATGTTTTAGATCGAATATTTTTAATAAAATTTTCATTTTATTAAAAATCTATTTCAAACAATTAAACTATATAAGGTTAAAACCTATGTTTTATATAAAATCACTTTTGGTTTCAATGGGAAACATTTATGACTAATTTGTGTTTTTTTTCGAAATGTGATACACCCATTAAAATGGGAGATATATATGGCAATGATTCCTATGGTGTAATAAAATAGTTTCAAGTAATTTAAAGATATATAGATGCATAAATTCAATGAGCATATTTTTGAGATATAAATGTCCAAAATGGAATAGTTTTTGATGAATAAATATCAGTGGATCACTATGGATATATTTGCCTCATTAAAAGGGATTTCTCTAGAAGGATGGACTAAGTTGGAAAGGAAAAATATCAAAATTATATGTTAACTTGCATGTATGTGTTACATTGAATATAAAAGGTATTTTCTCTCTCTCATTGTTTGAGACCATGGATATGAAAATGAAAAACTTGAATTTAGATCTATTCTAGAGATTGAATGTAGGGGAATTTACTAGATATGTCACTTTTCATAAAAGATGAGATCCAGAGGCTACCTGGTCCTTTACAGACTCTGCCTATAGAACTTATAGAACTCAACAGTACATGTCCCACTTATACCCATGAAGGGTGTATAGGACCTGTGGAATCACTCAAACTACTTTACATAGACATAAGGGTGTACAAGAATGCACGTGTTTTACATTGAATATTTTTCATTTTTAATCAAAAGAATCTATTTGAAACGAAATTTAGCTATATAAGGTTAAAACCTATGTTTTGTATAAAAACACTTTTGGTCTCAATTGGAAACTTTTATGGCTAATTTGTCTTTTTTTTTTGAAATGTGATACACCCGATGAAAATGGGAGATATATCGAAATAATTCTTATCATATAATAAAATTGTTTCAAGTAGTTTAAACATATACATCTGCATAAATTTAATGAGCATATATTTGAGATATAAAAGTCCAAAATGCTATAGTTGTTGGTGAACAAATATCATTGGATCACTATGGATATATTTGCTTCATTAAAATGGATATTTCTAGAAGGATGGACTAAGTTGGAAAGCAGGGAAAATATCACAATTATATGTTAATATGCATGTTTTTTACATTGAATATTTTTCATTTTATTAGGAATCTATTTTCAAAACAATTAACATAGTATTCGGTTAAAACCTATGTCTTTTATCAAATTACTTTTTGTTTCTAAATACTATGTGTTTTACATTGAATATTTTTCATTTTATTAAAAATATATTTAAAACAATTAAACTATATAAGGTTCTAACCTATGTTTTGTATCAAATCACTTTTGGTTTCAATGCGAAAATTTTATGGCTAATGCGTTTTTCTTGAATTGCGATACACCCGATTAAAATGGGAGATATATCGAAATGAGTCCTATGGTGTAATAAAATAGTTTCAAGTAGTTTAAAAATAAAGATGCATAAATTCAATGAGTATAGTTTTGAGATATAAAAGTCCAAAATGGAAGAGTTGTTTATGAAAAATATCAATGGATCACTATGGATATATCTTCTTCATTAAAAGGATTTTTCTAGAAGGATGTCCACTAAGATGGAAAGAAGGGAAAAAATCACATTTATATGTTAATGTGTGCATGTGTTTTACATTGAATATTTTTTAATTTATTAAAAATATGTTTGAAACAATTAACTATATAAGGTTAAAACCTATGTGTTTTATCAAATCACTTTTAGTTTCAATGGGAAAATTTTATGGCTAATGTGTTTTTCTCAAAATGAATCCTATGGTGTAATAAAATAGTTTCGAGTAGTTTAAATATATAGATGCATAAATTCAATGAGTATATTTTTGAGATATAAAATTCCAAAATAGAATAGTTGTTGGTGAAAAAATGTTAGTGGATCAATATGGATGTATCTCATTCATTAAAAGGGTTTTTTCTAGAAGGATAGACTAACTTGAAAAGAAAGGAAAATATCAAAATTGTTTGAGTCTTTATCTTATAAAAGGTTTCCACTAAATCCATCCCTATTACTTTTCATGTGAACCACATTCCCAAACCCACACATCTATGTACCTACGAGCCAAGCCAAGTGTAAAAAGGGCTTATTTCATATTCTACTTTAACACATATATGTGATTAATTATCGTTATAATTTATATGGTAGAAATACATATAAAGAGTAATCCTTAGTATAGATCTAGTTTGAATTTAAGGAACAAAGGCAAGTTATTTAGAAATTTTATCTTAGGAGGTAGAACTAAACCTTCTATAACCCACAAAAGAAACCATGGCCCGTGAGCATCACATGCGAACACAAGTTACTCCCATGTTTGAAACACCACCTCACATAATCATAAGGGATTGAAACTACTAATAAACCCATACTAAGTTCCCTATAAGGGATGTATATCATATTTAATGATTGGGTTTATCTCCAAGGTCAAAAGGAAAATCAAAGTTAGGAAAAGGAATTAGAATATAAATTAAGGTAAGACCATGAAATTTTACCCAATATTGAACGAAGGTGCGCAACCATAGATATCATGAAGGAAGTTCAAGAAATATTATGATATAATAAATATTAAATGAAAATAAAAGTTAGGAACTTAGGAAAGGGAACTAGAATAGAAATTAAGGTAATACCATGAGCTTTTACCCAATATTAAAGAAAGGAAAAGTTAGGAAAGGGAATTAGAATAGAAATTAAGGTAAGAACATGAACTTTTACGCAATATTGAAAGAAGGTGAACAACCATATATATCATGAAGTAAGTTCAAGAGATATTATGATAAGAAATATTAAATGAAAATCAAAGTTAGGAAGTTAGGAAAGAGAATTAGAATAGAAATTAAAGGTAAGACCATGACCTTTTACCCAATATAATGATTTGGTTTATCTCCAAGGTCAAAAGGAAAATCAAAGTTAGGAAGGGAATTAGAATAGAAATTAAGGTAAGATTAGGACCTTTTACCTAGAATATTGAAAAAAGGTGAGCAACCAAATATATCATGAAGGAAGTTCAAGAAATATTATGATAAGAAATATTAAATGAAAATAAAAGTTAGGAAGTTAGGAAAGGGAATTGGAATAGAGATTAAGGTAATACCATGAACTTTTACCCAATATTGAACAAAGGTGAGCAACCATATATATCATGAAGGAAGTTCAAGAAATATTATGATAAGAAATATTAAATGAAAATCAAAGTTGGGAAGTTAGGAAAGGGAATTAGAATAGAAATTAAGGTAAGACCATGACCTTTAAACCAATATTGAACAAAGGTGAGCAACCATAGATATCATGAAGGAAGTTCAAGAAATATTATGATAAGAAATATTAAATGAAAATCAAAGTTAGCAAAGGGAATTACAATAGAAATTAAGGTAAGACCATGAACTTTTACACAATATTGAAAGAAGGTGAGTGACCATAGATATCATGAAGGAAGTTCAAGGAATGTTATGATAAGAAATATTAAATATTTTTTGCAAATTCTGAGTAAATTTAATTTAACTACTTTTAATATGAGATATGAACAGTCAGTTCTTAGCAGAAGAAATTAGACTTAATGAGATCTACGGGTCTAATAACACCAATAATAGCATGTTTAAATACCATTGATCCCAGTATTGTGATTACTATAACTAACATAAGCTATCTCCTATTCTAAAAAAGGTTGTACATATTCCATAAGGCTGAATACACTGTAACCACTTGCACGATACTAGAAGATCTCATTACACTAGTTGACACAGTGAATAGAACACATAGACTAGTGTAGGTTACATAACTAGTATTGGCTATTCTCCAAGCTATCAAGAAATAAATTGGTTGTTCTTTAATATTGAACGAAGGTGAGCAACCAAGGATATCATGAATGAATTTCAAGAAATATTATGATAAGAAATATTAAATCTTTTTTTGCCGAGGCTTAAATTCTAAGTAAATTTAATTTAACTACTTTTAATATAAGATATGAATAGCCAATTCTTAGCAGAATAATTTAGCCTTAATGAATGGTCAATTCTTAGCAGTCAGTGCTTTTTTAGTGTCTATTTTCCAGATGGTCAAGTGACCTGAAGCATGGAATACTTCTCATAGCTGTTGTAGTGGTTGTATTAGAGTATTTTAATACAAAGGTAGTGGTTGTATTGTAGTGGTAAGTATTTTAGATGAATTGATTGAGTTGGCCCCATTCTTGGTGGCCTGGGCATTCTGGCATGTGGCACACATCTATCTGTATTGATAGTTATAACTTACGGGAGGGAAAAGTTAAAATATGATGGGCATAAATATTTTGAACAAAAAAGACATAAAAACGAAGTGACGTTAAAGTGAGATGAGTGAGATGTTGCACTGTCATCCCAATGTATTAGGGGTATAAAAGCGGACCAAGCGGAGTCTAGTGTAGTTAAAAAGTAGAGAGAATCATGTCCTATATCTATGAATGTAATGGAATACCAACATAAAATATGTAGAATTTTTCAACTTAGATATGCAATACCTTATTTATACAAGTTGTTTGTATACCTTCATTGATATGGAATCCTACCTGTCATATCAAAACTGACTGAAATGGATTGCACTTGTTCCTTATTTTCCATCCTACCAGTGTTATTCTAAGGTTGCATGCGCCTCATAGAGAGTCCTATTTTGTGTCCCTATAAACGATTATGTTATCCATAACTTTACTAGCTAAAAGTTTAGATATGATGGGAATACGTACTTTGAAAACCAAAGACGGAAAAATGAAGTGACATTAAAGTGAGATGAGTGAGATGCTGCACCCAAATATTTTAAAGGTGGGGGATGTTTATTGAATTTCTATTGTGACAAAATAACTAGGCTAGGGACTGTAACTATGAGGATGAGACAAAAGGAAAAACAAGAAGAAATTTGGTGAGAAATTTGGTGTTCTGGTGGCCATGATGGAAGATTTTTTCACAGGGAGAATGTTAAACATCTGAATTTTAAACTAAAAACTGTAAGAAATTTGGCAAATTTTATTAATATGTAAAACAAAAAAGTTGACAGTCATAAATTTACTGAAAACGTACATTGAAAGGCATGGAAAACAAACAACCGTCTTCAAATTTTCAATTGACAGGAAAAATATATTTGAAATATATATTGTGCCTAAAGGAGATGCTATTTGTTATTTTATTAAAATCTAGTTTCTTTTTGCTGGAAAATATGTACCTAGAAAGTCACATCAGAAGATGCTGAAGATGCTGAAGACGTCATGGAATAACTTTGTGAACAAAAAAATCAAATTAAAATCAAATTAAAAAAAAAAAAAAAAAATTACATAAAATAACAAATTTACCAGAACTTACCTCCTCAGCGCGATGCAAATCAACAAAACTGTCGTGGCGTAGAAACAAATCAACTAAATTCGTGTGGGGCATTGGAAAATCGACTAAATTCATGTGGGACAATAAAAAATAAACTCAATTCGTGCAGGACATGTATGACTGCGTGAGAAAAATGTGAACAAAACCTGAAACAATTTGAGGGCGATATATTTATAAAATAATAGTCTGACCGAACTTTGTTTGCCAGTTTTCCAAACTCTGACAAAAAATCTGTTTGCCATTGCCATCAGTACGCCATCAATGTAAATGGTAAAAAAAATTTGGCCAGACTAAATCTAATAGTTCGGATGAAGTCATGAATAGTTCAGCCGAAATATGGAGGAAAAAAGTTTTCTGCCCCGAATTCTCACAAAAGTGTTACCCATCTTCACATTTTCACCCATTTACGAAATGAAGTGTTACTCCTACTACACGTCTACAGTTATTTTTATTTCTGTATTTTATTTCATTCCTCCATAAATCTGGATCATGGGTGTCCTACATCTCCTTCCATAAAATGCCTCAAAATGGATCATTTTTAGGGACTCCTACTATCTGTTATTGTATGCAAAATATACTCAATGTATGTAGTCTTTTGATTTCATTGGTTGTTGCATAACATTAATTTGTAACATGTCTTATACCACCTGATTGATGCACTTAGTCTTCCCATATATTTCTGGGTGGTAGGTGGTGCTAAATTGAATTTGTGTAACCAGATGAGTGAAAAGGGATTTCCAAAATGCCAAGGTAAGCTTCACATCCCAGTCTAATATAATTGTTTTCGAAATGCCATATAGTCTAAACACATCCTTCATAAAAATATCAACAATTTGTACCATTTCGTATTTAGACTGAACCAGTATGAGTTGAGCTTCCTTACTAAGTCTATCCACCAGAACCATTATCGAATCGATATGCCTCTTATATCTTGGTAAACTTGTAATAAATTTGAGTGAAATGACTTCCCATTTTCACTCCGGTATAGATATAGGTTGTAATAAACCAGCAAGGTGTTGATATTTTGCCTTGACTTGCTGACATTCCAAATAGTTGGTTAAATATTTAGTAATGTATTTAAGCATTCAAGGCCAAAAATATTCATTTATATTGTGGTTAGAATCTTCTGATAACGAAGGTAGGCAGCATATGAACTTCTATGGTCCTCATCCAATATCAACTCTATAAAATTCATTTTAGTAGGAATATATATCGTTCCTCAAAAATTCAATAAATGTTACTATTTACCTTATAATTTCATTCCTTGGATGTCCTCTTGTGGCACTTGCTACCATGAAAACTCGTACTCTCAGTCTCTTTGCGCTGCTTCTTTAACATTTTCCTAAAACTTGAATACCACCTCGTTAAAGTAGATCTCATAAATAAAATGTAGCCTTATACTTAAGGCATAAACAACCTGATTTTCTTTACCTTTCACATGATGAATTTCGAATTTGAATTCACTTAGGAATGCATTCCACCTCACTTGGCAATCACTCAGGTCAAACTACTTAATGTAGCTATTCAGTCTTATGTGATCAGTTTTCAACAATAATATCTTTCCTAATAGGTAATGCCTCCATACCTTAAGTGTGTGAACCACAACATTTAACTCTAAATCATAAGAAGAATACTGCTTCTCATCTTCCTTTAGCTTCCTGGATTCATATGCAATAACTTTTTCATCTTGGGTTAGTACTGCACCGACTCCTACTTCACATGCGTCAGTGCAAACCTCAAATTTCATATTTGGGTTAGCTATATTTAATACAGGGGTAGTAGTTAATAATTTTTTTAACCATTCAATTGGAAATCACTAGTCCACTTGAAAGTTATTCATTTATGTTGTAAGTGATAGGAAATGAAATTTGGGAGAAGCCTTCTATACAACATTAGTAGTATCCAACCAAACCCATGAAGGAACATTTTCTTGCTACCTTCCGAGGTACCAACCACTCCATGATAGTCTTTATAAAATATGGGTCCTCTGATATCCCTTCAGCTGAAATCACATGCCCTAGATATTGGATTTTTTAACTATATAAATAACATTTAATGAATTTGGCATAAACATGGTGGTCCTACAAGATAATGATGTCACATATTTGGGAGAATGACATATTTGGGAGAGTGACATGATACCTATCTGTTGTGGTAACCAAACACCATCGTGGTTGCCATCAAGTCCAAAGGGGGAGATTGTTGGAAATATGATGCAGAGTGTTGTCCTTGATGGCAACCCACTGAATGGAGATGAAGACATGCGACTGTTGACATGTGTTGTCCTTGATGGCAATCCACCTGATGAAGTTATTCTTGACTTGATGGACTTGGTAATCTGATGTTTATTGACAATATGATGCTGAGTGTTGTCCTTGAAAAGAAACCCACTTGATGAAGATGATGACAACTTACTTGATGAAGTTGTGCTTGCGAGAATGTTCCTGATGAAGAAAATATGATGTTTCTACAGTGTGTACAGAAGGCAATGAAGAAAGGAATTTAGAATGTGCTCAAAATATAATGAAAAGAGTATGTCTCTTTGTATACGCGGATTGGCCTAGGGGAAGTCGCGTATGCACGTGGAAAATAACGTGCCAAGTCGCGTATGGGCAAAAGCGCTCAAAAAGTGCAAAACCAAGGGTAACCACCATGGTATTGACCCATTGTATTGGGTAATGATCCGCCTAATTGACCCCGTCCAGGTAGTTTTGGGCTCATGGTATTGTTTTGGCCCATGGTATTGAAAAATAGGCTCATGGTATTGAAAAAGGATAAACCTATATAAAGAGATGAAATTCATTTTGCAAATCATGAGTGTGGGTGCAAGATGTCTGAGCTTGAATGAATACTTCTCTCTGAAGTATATCTGAATGGAAAGGGTACACTTGAATGATAAATCTGAATGTATGATGCACCAATGATGAAGAAGGGGATCTAGATCTGAATTGCTCTTGTATTTGCTAGATTTGATTATGGAAGGCTTAGATCTGTGATGAGGCGAGCATCTAGGCGAACATCTGTCTGAAGCAAAAGGGTAGATCTGAACTGAATATCTGATCTGATGAAGTATGCTGCTCTGTAATGATTGAAGATCTATACGCTACTTCGCCGCGGAGGAAGCGCGTATATACGTGGCTTCAGCGAAGAGAAAGCGCGTATGCGCAATAAAATATACACCGAGGTATACGCTAGTTTGTGTGGACAGAAGCACGTATATACGCCACATCAGTGAAGTGAAAGCGCGTATGAAAACTAGGGTTTGCTGAAGCAAAGGGTATGAAATATCTGATCTGTTCTGCTGTGTTTCTGCTATCTGATCTGTGTTGTTAAGTATCTGTTGGTGATGTATGTTTGTGCTTAAAAGTTTGGAAAGGGTCCAGTCTGGAAATATGATGAAATGTGGCCTGCAAGTGTTGTTCTATTGAAGTGGTTGGATCCAGTGTGAAAATTGATGAAACGTGGTCCAAGGTGGTGCTGAAGGTTGTAGCCTTCAGTCAGGGGGTCGTAGCTCCCTTCCAGGTGAGGCTGGTAAACGAGATCGGGGGGTCGTAGCTCCCTTCCAGGAGAGGCCGGTAAACGAGTCAGGGGGTTGGAGCTCCCTTCCAGGAGAGGCTGGTAAACGAGCGCAGGTGGGTGCCTGCGTGCTGGTCAAGTCTGCGCCAGCACACATGTTGTAAGATGTTTTCTCTATAATAAAATATTGAAGGCTGAGCAACTGCAGCGGTGGTTTTCTCCCGATTTGGGTTTCCACCTAAAAATCCCGGTGTTCATGTGTGATGCTTTGTGTGATGGTTTATTCTGTTCTTACTGCACATGTTTACTGCTTATTGAATATCTGATGAATAAATGATGGAATGGTTTAAGTGAAGTTTAATGACATATCTAGATCTCTGTGTATATGCGAGTTTCATAAAGGGGATCCGCGTATATACGCTAGTTTACTGAAGGAAAGTAGCGTATGGGTTTTAAGGAATGAAAAAGTAAAAATATTTAATTATGCAGTAAATACTGATTCACCCCCCCCCCTCTCAGTATTTTTCCCAACAATTGGTATTAGAGGAGGTCCTTTTGCAGAAGCTTGATCGCTTGAAGGAGATCCGTCACAATGGGAAGTATACATACAAAAGCTTTTCTGAATTTTGGTGCAAAATTATGGGCTCTCATGAAAGAATGTGAAAAAGAAAAGGGTACCTGTGTGGATTCTCTAGAAGACAATAATCTTCTTGAAGAAAACATTCAACTCAAAGTAAGCCTAGAAGAAAAGAACATAATCATTGAGACCTTTAAAAATCAGCTTGAAGCAAGAGAAAAACGCATGGAGGATCTAGAATGTGAAGTAGTAAGTCTAAGGAAGGATAATGAGAAATTGAATTCTCTCAATCTCAGATTTGCTAAAAGTTCAGAAACCTTGGATGAAATTATCAAGGTACAACGGTCTCCCTTTATAAAAACAGGTCTTGGATATATTGGGGAATCTTCTCAGACATCAGCACCAAATTCTCTAAAAGAAGCTACCGCTGGTTCTCTACATTCAGCCACTCAGCAAGGGAACAAAGGATCTTTACAGGTAAAGCAAGATCACCTCAATTCAAGAAACACTAACAGGGAGATCTTTCAAAATGGCTACAACCAACAGGTAAAGTCTAATAGAAGATTTCATGATCACATAAATTTCTACTTCAATGGACAATGTTTCACATGTCACAACTTTGGTCGTAAAGCTGTTCAATGTGTTGCATATAAAACCATCATGACGAGAGAAGCAAGAAAGATAAGGATGAATGATGAACCAAAGAAGAACACCTATAACAATTTTTCTCCTCTTCAAAATGAAGTTGAATGTACTTATTGCAATAACTTTGGTCATGAAGAATCTGAATGCAGGAGCAAGGTCCAGCCAAAAGAGCATGTTCCCTCAAGCTCTAAAGTGTGGAAAAAGAAAGAAATACCGGTTGAAAATTGTGGGATAGCGTTATTTTCAGAGGGTAAAGAGAATCAATGGTACATTGACAGTGGGTGTTCAAGACACATGACGGGTGACAAAAGCAAACTGCATACTTATAATGCTCTAGAGAAGGAAAAGAAAGTTACTTTTGGAAATGATACTCCTGCTGTTATTAAAGGAAAAGGGTCAGTATTTCTAAAATAAAAGGTGAAGGCTAAAGATGTCATGTATGTGGATGGATTAAGGCATAACCTATTGAGTGTTAGTCAAATGTGTGATCAAGGAGCAGAAGTGGTCTTCAGTTCCAAAGAATGTGTGGTTCGTGATCTTGATACAGGTAAAATCATTATAAAAGGAAAAAGAAATCCAAGCAACCTGTATGTACTCAACGGCATAGAACAATGTTACTTAAGCAAATCATCAGAAAATTGGCTATGGCATCGAAGACTGGGACATCCGAGTTTCTCTCAAATCAACAAAGCAAGCAAACTTCAAGCTGTTCGTGATCTTCCCAAGATCAATCTTCCAGAAAGTACCATATGCAAATCATGTCAATTTGGTAAGCAGACTAGAGTCCGATTTAAAGCCAAAGAAGGTTCATCAAGTAAGCCTCTTGAACTCATTCATACTGACATCTGTGGACCTATGAGGAAAAAGTCATTACGTGGGGAAGAATACTATATCCTATTTATTGATGACTACTCCAGAATGTGTGAGATCGCGTTTATTAAACACAAATATGAAGCTTTTGAAAAATTTCAGAAGTTCAAAGCACTGGTAGAAAATGAATTGGATTCAAAAATCAAGTGTCTTAGATCTGATCGAGGAGGAGAATATTCATCAAATGAATTCTTTGAATTTTGTGAACAACATGGCATTAAAAGACAGTTCTCTGTAGCAGGCACTCCACAAAAAAATGGTGTAGCAGAAAGAATGAATAGAACAATTGTTAAAATGGCCAGAGCTATGCTTGCTGACTCTAATGTTCCTAACATATTCTGGAGTGAAGCAGCACATGCAGCAGTCAACATTCTCAACAAGGCTCATGTTCGGGTAAACAGTGATAAAACTCCATATGAACTCTAGTATAGCAAATCTCCCACTGTAAAGCATTTTAAAGTTTTTGGAAGTAGATGCTTTATCAAAAATAATGATGAAAAACTTGGCAAGTTTGACCCTAGATCAGATGAAGGGATACTTCTTGGCTACACATCTTCAAGCAAAGCATTCACATGTTACAATAAGAGGCTTCAAAAGGTTGTTGAATGTATTGATGTTGTTATTGACGAGTCTCATGTAGCTCCTAAAGAAGAAAAACAAACAACAGAAGAAGATGATGATGACATATGGCCTTCTACATCAGATGGAAATGATATAGACAGTGAATCAAATGAAGAACCTGAAAATGATTTATCTGAAAAAGCTCCATCCAGATATGTTCAAAAGAATCATCCTAAATCTCAAATTTTGGGAGACAAGGAATCAGGTGTACGAACAAGGAGAACTCTTGCGGGATCTTCTAGTAATTTGGCACTTCTATCCACAATTGAACCACACAATGTCAATGAAGCTAGCAAATATGAATGCTGGAATAATGCCATGGATGAAGAAATTGAGCAAATTGAAAAGAATGACACTTGGGATTTGGTACCAAGACCTCATGATAAAAATGTCATTGGAACTAAATGGATCTTCAAGAACAAGTTAAATGAAAATGGGGATGTTGTAAGAAACAAAGCTAGACTGGTTTGCAAAGGGTATACTCAACAAGAAGGTATAGACTTTGAAGAAACTTTTGCTCCTGTAGCTAGACTTGAAGCCATAAGAATATTTCTTGCTTTTTCAAGTTATCAACACATCAAAGTTTATCAAATGGATGTTAAATCCGCTTTTCTTAATGGTGATCTAGAAGAAGAAGTATATATAGAACAACCAGAAGGATTCATTTTGGGAAATGATGCAAATCTTGTTTGTAGACTTAAAAAGGCTCTATATGGTCTCAAACAAGCTCCAAGGGCTTGATATTATCGTCTTGACAAATATCTTCATCAACAAGGATTTTCAAAGGGGTCTGCTGATAGCAACTTATACACAAAAGTTGAAAATGATAAACTATTGATTGTAGTTGTATATGTTGATGATATCATTTTTGGGAGTAACGAAGAATCTATGAGTCAAAAATTTGCTTCTGTCATGCAACAAGAATTTGAAATGTCTTTACTTGGGGAACTAACATTCTTTCTTGGCTTGCAAGTGCATCAATCTGCAGATGGTATATTTCTATCACAAGCAAAATATCTTAAGCAAATTCTGAAGAAGTATGGCATGGAAGAATGCAAACCTGTAAGTACACCAATGATAACCGGATGCAGTCTCAGTTATAATGATGATTCTCCCACTGTGAATCAACCAGAATACAGATCGATGATTGGAAGTCTACTTTATCTCACTGGGACCAGACCAGACATTATGCATGTTGTTGGGATTGTTGGACGATTCCAAGCTAATCCAAAAGAGTCTCACCTTCAGGCTGTCAAAAGGATATTCAAATATCTACAAGGAACTCAAGACTTTGGTCTATGGTATCCAAAGGATGCTGATCTTACTCTTCATGCTTACACCGATGCAGATTGGGCTGGAAGTGTTGATGATCGGAAAAGCACTAGTGGTGGTGCATTTTACATGGGGCCCCGGTTAGTATCTTGGTTCAGCAAGAAGCAAAATTCTATTGCCTTATCAACAGCTGAAGCAGAGTATGTAGCTACCGCATCTTGTTGCACTCAACTCCTATGGATGATGCAAACTTTGCAAGATTTTCAAATCAAATGTGCAACTCCTATCTCCATTATGTGTGATAATACAAGTGCCATCAGTATCTCAAAGAATCCTGTTATGCATTCGAAAACCAAGCACATTCCCATCAAATATCATTTCCTACGTGAACAAGTGCTTGAGCAAAAAGTGAAGTTGGAGTATGTTACCTCCAAAGAACAAGTTGATGATATCTTTACCAAACCTCTGCCCAGGGAAGCGTTCGAGTATCTAAGACAGAAGCTGGGAGTGTTCTCTGCCAGTCAAAAGAACAAATCTGCATAAATTTTAGAAGATGGCTAGATACGTGGTTTCAAACACAAATACAGATATGGAAGTTAATGCAATAAAACCGTGTATTCATGATTGCCGACAATTTTCAAGCTTGAGTCACTTTCAAGACAAATTGCAGTGTCGCTTGGTATCTCTCATACTATCCGTATCTCTCGGGGTGGTGTTCCAAGCTCTCATAATTCTGCTTTCTTAATGTTTTGATGAAGATGCCTTGATGATTTGTTGGTGAAAGTGTTCGGGGATGCACAAATCAAGGGGAGCCTTAGTCATATGAAAAGGATACATGGATGCACAGATTCAGGGGGAGCATTAGCGTTGCTGAGTATAATGCATTGTTGGCATTATGATGGTTCTGTTATATGATCTCTCTTGAGGTCTTCTTGGTATTGGTCATGAAAAGTCATATTTGTATTTTTGATGAAAAGGTCATGATGTGACCCTTGATGTAAAATCTGTAATATTCAGTCATGTATGAACTTGTCAAATTTGTAAACCCACTTGGTTGGGTACTTGAGTCTCATATGTAAATCCACTTGGTTGGATATTTGATGTAAGTATGAGTCTTTGGTGATAGGAAGAGTCATGTACCTTATTGAAAATTATGTTTGAAGTTTCAGCATGAACTCAGGGGGAGCTTGGCCACTTCAGCACATATCAGATCTGCAGAATGTTTCTTCCACATAAGGAGGAGAGTGTTGGTTTTTGATCCGCCCTTTGCCCTTGATGTCAAAGGGGGAGAGCGACATGGTGTTTGAATGAAGAGATGTTTGAATGAAGAGAAGATAATGATGTCCCATATTTGGGAGAATGACATATTTGGGAGAGTGACATGGTACCTATCTGTTGTGGTAACCAAACACCATCGTGGTTGCCATCAAGTCCAAAGGGGGAGATTGTTGGAAATATGATGCAGAGTGTTGTCCTTGATGGCAACCCACTGAATGGAGATGAAGACATGTGATTGTTGACATGTGTTGTCCTTGATGGAAATCCACCTGATGAAGTTATGCTTGACTTGATGGACTTGGTAAATGATGTAAATCTGATGTTTGTTGACAATATGATGCTGAGTGTTATCCTTGAAAAGCAACCCACTTGATGAAGATGATGACAACTTACTTGATGAAGTTGTGCTTGAGAGAATATGTTCCTGATGAAGAAAATATGATGTTTCTACAGTGTGTACAGAAGGCAATGAAGAAAGGAATTCAGAATGTGCTCAAAATATAATGAAAAGAGTATGTCTCTTTGTATACGCGGATTGGCCTAGGGGAAGTCGCGTATGCACGCGGAAAATAACGTGCCAAGTCGCGTATGGGCAAAAGCGCTCAAAAAGTGCAAAACCAAGGGTAACCACAATGGTATTGACCCATTGTATTGGGTAATGATCCACCTAATTGACCCCGTCCAAGTAGTTTTGGGCTCATGGTATTGTTTTGGCCCATGGTATTGAAAAAGGGGCTCATGGTATTGAAAAAGGGAAAACCTATATAAAGAGATGAAATTCATTGTGCAAATCATGTGTGTGGGTGCAAGATGTCTGAGCTTGAATGAATACTTCTCTCTGAAGTATATCTGAATGGAAAGGGTTACACTTGAATGATAATGTATGAGGCACGAATGATGAAGAAGGGGATCTAGATCTGAATTGCTCTTGTATTTGCTAGATCTGATTATGGAAGGCTTAGACCTGTGATGAGGCGAGCATCTAGGCGAACATCTAATGCGAAGCAAAGAGGTGAATCTAGGCCCGAGATACGATCTGATGGAAATTATCTTTGCTACGCATAATGATTGAAGATCTATACGCTACTTCGCCGCGGAGGGAACGACGTATATCTGTGACTCTGGCGAAGAAGAAGAAGCGCGTATCATAATAAAATACTCTGGCAGGGTATCTTATTTGGTTTGTGTGGACGGAAGGCGCGTATATACAGCGGATCAATGAAAAGAAAAAGCGTATGAAAACTAGGGTTTCTTGACAAAGGGTATGAAATATACGATCATTACGCTATGTCTACGTATACGATGTTTGTGTTGTTAAGTATCATTGGTGATGAATGGTTGTGCTTAAATGCTTGGAAAGGGTCCGATGTAGAAAATATGATGAAACGTGGCCTGGAAGTGTTGTTCTATTGAAGTTGTTGGATTCAGTGTGAAAATTGATGAAACGTGGTCCAAGGTGGTGCTGAGGGTTGTAGCCTTCAGTCAGGGGGTGTAGCTCCCTTCCAGGTGAGGCTGGTAAACGAGATCGGGGGGTCGTAGCTCCCTTCCAGGAGAGGCTGGTAAACAAGTCAGGGGGTCGTAGCTCCCTTCCAGGAGAGGCTGGTAAACGAGCGCAGGTGGGTGCCTGCGTGGTGGTCAAGTCTGCGCCAGCACATATGTTGTAAGATGTTTTCTCTATAATAAAATATTGAAGGCTGAGCAACTGTAGCGGTGGTTTTCTCCAGATTTGGGTTTCCACCTAAAAATCCTGGTGTTCATGTGTGATGCTTTGTGTGATGGTTAATTCTGTTCTTACTGCACATGTTTACTGCTTATTGAATATCTGATGAATAAATGATGGAATGGTTTAAGTGAAGTTTAATGACATATCTAGATCTCTTTGTGTATACGCGAGTTTCATAAAGGGGATCCGCGTATATACGCTAGTTTACTGAAGGAAAGTAGCGTATGGGTTTTAAGGAATGAAAAAGTAAAAAGATTTAATTATGCAGTAAATACTGATTCACCCCCCCCTCTCAGTATTTTTCCCAACACTATATTCATACACGTGAAAATACTTGTTCATGTTAATAAGACATGCTTCCACAACCTCGTCCTCTTCTACATCGAAGGTGGGGGGTTTTATCTACCTAAAATCTCCTTGTAATTCCACTTTCTATTTCTTCACTTCCTGCTAATCCAAAACTTTACCTAACTCTACCTCAGCGTATGCTCTGATTTTGTTACTTCGATGGGTCTGACTTCCTTCAGGATTATCTTCAACCTCTTTTTGATGCTCACTTTCAATTTGAGTGCCTTATTTATAACTGGATTGATAGGTGTGATGATTCTGTGTGTCAGAAAGACTCTTTAAAAAATTTTCCTCATTACAAAATAATCTATCATTATCATATTTAACTTGAGTCATCTCAGTTTGGAGCTGCTAGAGAGTTTCTAGCAATCCACTAGTATGGCGTTATTGTTCCTAGATCAATCTATGGGTTTCATGATGTTGGTCCACAATTAACTGTACCCACATTTCTAGGTTAATTTACAGATCTGGAAAGGGATTACCTCCTCCTGTGGCTCAACGTATATCATTCTTCTTGCAAAAAGCCGTGATGACATTGACAAGCAGCTCCTCATTCTTCATGACTATTACTCCAAGATTGGTATGATAATTAATAGTGTCAGCACTAAAGTCATGATCATTAAATCTAAGAATATCACCCATGGTAGTTTCATGTATAATAACCAGTGCTTAGAGCAGGTTTATTCCTATAAGTATTTGGGCATTGACTTCCCTCATCATCTCAACTGCAATTATAACAACGATAAAATGATTTCTTGGGTTTGGAAATCTTATTATGATCTTTAAAACAATTGTAATTCAATTGATCTTTACATGTGGAGTAAAAAGAGTTTCCTCTTTGAGACCCTTGTCACCCTCATTGTCTTATATGAATGTGAAGTTTGGGGTTGTAGTATATCCAGAGAGTCATGGAGGAATATTGAGATGATTCAAAAGTAATTCATAACCTACAACCTTAATATGAAGGGAAATACTCCCTATCCTATCATCTTGATCGAATATATTTTGTCCCCCATTGAAAGTATGACTATGTTTAGATATGTGATGTATAAGAAGAATCTTGACAACATGGAATTAAAAAGGCTCACAAAAATTTGTTCTAACTGTAGTCAAAACCATCACCTTCGCCTCAAGTGCGGGTGACATAAGGATGCCTAGTCCTGGCTCAACCCTTGGGGAACCAAGGAGGAGCTTAGTATGGGAAGAAAACATAAAATCAAAAATAATATCACTTCCAAGTTTAAGGGCAAGATGTGGGAGGATCAGGAGCTGGAGGTTAAAAAGAAGGGAAGATACTATAAGGAAGTGATCAACCCTACCCTTGATAACCAGAATTCTCTCTTTGTTTTCCAGCAATAAGAAGAAAATGAACATCGCTAAGATAAGAACTAATTCTCATGAGCTTTCGAGTGAGACCGGGTGGTGGTCTATTCCCAAGACCCCTTGGAACAATAGAATCTGTCCAATTTGCGACTCTAAGCATGTGGAAGATGAAAAGCACTTCCTTTTAGACTGTCCGACTCTTAGTCACGTTTGTTTTCAATTCTCTACCATCTACCACAATTAAAATATTCTTGACCTATTAATCCAACACAACTATAGTGATTTGGAGCAATTATATTCCTTCTCTTTGACCATAGAAACAATATTTTGGAGAATCAAACTTAGATTCCTTCTCCTCTCTTAAGGTCCAAGTCCGATAAAATGCATTGGTGTAAACTGATGGTAACAATCATCATCATCATCATCATCATCATCATTATTAATTTTTTTATTATTATTAAATTTAATATTATATATAAATATCACTTGAGTTTATAACCCAGTGAACCATTCACGTTTAGTACTTGGATTTAATAGTGTTAAAGTAGCTTTTTAGAAAAGTGTTATGCCCCATGGTTTACTTATACCCGATGGTTTTGTACTTTTTTATGATATTAATTTATTAGTTTTTTCTCATAGTTTTCTACTATATATTGTTCTAATTTATTAATTTTTGTTTGCTAAATTTCTTTTTACAAATTAAGATTAGGTAAAATGGGAAAGAAAGTCAACAATTAGGAATTTTATTGTATTTTAAGTTTTTTATAAGTATTAAATTTTTATGTAGTTACTAACTAAATTAAGTATGGTTAGAGATTTTTTATTATTTTAAAAAATGTTTAAAATATATTTACGTACAATGTTTCACACATCTCTTCTATTCTAAGCATCTGTAAAGCACCCCAAAATTATGTTTCTATTAATCTTATTGCTTTATATTAATATGAACATATTGACCAATCAAAAAAAAAGTTTAAATATAAATAAACATTTATAAAATTTCACTATAAATATTAATAAAGAGTATTTATAATTTACATATATTTTTATTAATTTTTATGATGATGATGATGATGATGATGGTTAATGTCCACTGAGACCAATCTTTGGTCTATTGGACCTAGAGAAAAGATTTTTTTAGTTTGATTTTAAGATCTTATTCCTTTGCTCAAAAAGATTGAAGAGAAGCCTCCCTAGCTCACTATAATTTTGACATCTTAAAAGACTAGGAAGGTTAGTATTGCAACAAAGTTTATGAAATTGAGTTCTAATGTGGTTGTATGTGGGGCACTCTAAGAGGAAGTGATTTTCATCCTCGATGTTCATATTCTCACATAAATGGCAGATCCTTTTCATCCATGTTGTTTTAGGAACTCTCCAATGACCTTTTTCACTATGGACCTCATGAGAGTTTATTAAACATTAAAATATATTTTAATAATATGAGTAATATTAAAATATAGTTAAACATTTTTAATATGAAATTTCCTGTCTAATTTCTATAGAATATAGTAAAAAATTGTTTGAGTTAAAAGTTAGAATTGTGAACTCTCCATAATTAAAATGCTCCAAAAAAATACATATAATAATTAAACAACTCTCAACCCTATAATTCCAACCATTCAAATATATTGTAAAATAACCCTTTAACATTAACATTAAAGATTGAACCTTCTATCACATAGCTCAAAGCCATACTTCCAAACATCTTCTTAACAATATATACCATCCATTAACTCCATAATGTTAATATCAAGACCTTATCCTTCCATTAGTACTTAAGAATTACTCCCTCGAAACAAAAGATTTTTGACCATATACTTTAGTCGATCCAAAATATAACAATAACATAATTTGCAACATTACTTGAAAGAAATCTATAAAAAGTCTATAAATATGAAAAACCATGACATATAGAACACCACCCCACAATGTAATTTTCTCCATTTAATTAACACAGCTAGGTGAGCACAATAACCCACACATGCATGACATATAGGACACCACCCCAAAATGTAATTTTCCCCATTCAATCTAACACAGCTGGGTGGGCACAATAACCCACGCTCCCACTTCTCTCGAATAACACACCATCCAGAATTAAAGTGTATTTAAAAATATATAACATTTTGAATATTTTCAAAAACTCCTACAAACTATATTAATGCTATTAATTAAAATTTAATATTTTGATAATTTGCGATTAAATTGTTAATATTTTGAGAATTTGCAATTAAATTGATGGTATTTTTTTTTTTAAATATCCATAAAGAAATCAAATAATCAAATATTAAAATATTTAATTACCATATTACACATTATTTTAAAACTTTCCTATTTACGAAGTTTAATTATTTATTTGGATATTAATATTAACAAATCAAAAATAATTTCAATATAATTAAATATTTATGAAATTTTATTTTAAATATTAAAAATAATTATTTATAAATTACCATAATGTTTCGAATTTTTATTATTATAATATAAATAATATTAAAATATAGTAACTTTTAGTAAAAGAAATAAGTACTCATTAAAACAACAAAGATTAAGTTTAAATAGTAAAATTTCTCTCTTATTTAAATAACATTGTAACCTCTAAGCCCAACATTTCAGCTCTGCCGTGAATTCAATTTTTAACATTGAGAATTTTACCTTGGACCCTTGAACTCAAAATTATACTCCACATTCTTAAGTGTATAACAGCCCTTCAACCAAATCTAACACTCCATAGCTTCCACCTCGACACCATAAGTTTCCACGTCAGTGCTTCAAATTCTCTTCCTAAAAACCCTCCGTATTGTATGGATCTTCGACCCAAAAATGAGTCTACCATCCTTGATTTGGTCGCTCACTTTTTTTTATTTGTAGCAATCTCTGGCTATAAGTTCCATCGTTTCTACTCTTTCTTATGAACTATTTGGTTTTGCACGATAGAGAGTTCGGCTTACAGAATCTGGTAGAGTCTAGAACTCTGGTAGAGCCTAGAACTTCAACATTTTTCTGCAGATACCTTGTTATCCCCTTTCTAGGCGAATCTGTTCTGTTTCGTAGGGTTTGTGCACTCTAGGTTCCTCGTATTTAGACCACACCTAATTGCCGAATTGAACATTGCCTGTGTTGAAATGTTGCATAAAGGTTCGAACATTGCTGGTGCAGATATGTCGTGTGCTGGTAATGATGGGGTTTCTTTTACTGAGCACAACAACATTGAAGAACAAATGGTTGATAATGGTGTGGAGAAGTCTATTAGTGCACAAACCCCACGAGAAGCACTGAAGACAGAGGCCGGTATTAGGGTTAAAGATCATGGAGCGAAAAAGAGGGGACGAGGATTAAATAAATACAGAGGTGTGTCGAGTAGTAATGGTAAGTGGCTTGCTGGAATTTCCAATAAAAGGAATATTGACGGAAATAAAAACCGCATCCATCTTGGAACGTTTCGGACAGCAGAGATGGCTGCAATTGCATTTGACACCTCCGTTTTGCTCCTGAGGAAGGAGTCGCCCTCTATTAAAATGAACTTTCCGCAGTACGCTTTACTCATGCAAAGGATACTGCACGTCTGCTCTCCCTCAAAAACTCCCGATAATGTCAAGTTTGTAGCGTGGAAGGCGGCAGAAGCCTTAGAACCTATCATTGGTGCAGAGATTAGAGCTGCAAAAGCCTTGAACCCTGTCACTATTCCAGAGGAAAAAGATCAGGGATCAGAAGATCCCACTACGGTCGCTAGTCATGAGCAGAAGGATCAGGGATTACAAGTTACAGCGCCAATGTCAGCCGCCGCCACCTTAGACCCTATCATTGGTCCAGAGATTAGAGCTGCGAAAGCCTTGAACCCTGTCACTAGTCCAGAGGAAAAGGATCAAGGATCAGAGGATCCCACTATAGTCGCTAGTCATGAGCAGAACGATCAGGGTTTCCAGGTTGCAGCACCAATGTCAGCCGCGGCCGCTTGTAGCAAAGGTATGTATCAATCAAATTATTTTACTAAGAACTAAATTCAAACTATCAAATTATTTTACTAGCAACTAAATTCAAAATAACAAAATAGTTTGTCAAATATTATAAAGCCAGTATCGCGATCATTCAAAAGGTAACTGTAGTAATACAACTTATTGATAATTAGTTTTTAAAAGCATTTAGTTAAAATTGAATATAGTTTTCCTCACTTGTAAATTTCTAAAGTTAATTGACATTGTTAATTGCCGTGACATGGTCTGGCTGCCAGAAAAACTGGTGCTTCGAATTACAGGAGGATTCTTGAGGTTTCGATTGCTATGTTGGCAGGTTCCTTGGGATTGGTTAGGATTTATTGCCATCTATTTTACTAAGTTTTTCCAGCCTTAAAATGTTTTTCCAATGTGTTTGGAGAAAGTTAGCCTAGGTTAGCTTTGCACAATTACGATTCTTCTCTATGCACTACCAACTTTTGATTGGGAGAAGGACCAGGCCCCATGGTTTGGTTCCCAGCTTGGTTTATAGATCCCTTTGGTCTTGGTATTGTAGCTAGTTAAAATAATGATGTTTTGGTTGAAAACAATTATGCTTGGATCTCTCTAACACTTCAATGTTTAAGCTCCATAGGATTTTGCAGCTGTTGAGGCATACTACATGTTGCTCTGAAAATTTGTTCAATAACATCTGATTATTTGGTACAATATAGTACTTGTGGTTCACAAGAGTTTGATTTCAAGTGTGATTAATTTTTTCTAGTGTTTGGATGTGTGTTTAGTTACAGTTCCATGAGTTTTTATTTCTCAAATCTTGAGCCATTTTGAGGTATAGTAGATGGCTCCTAAAAGTTGTTTTTAAAAAAATCCATTTTCTCTATTTCTATATAATAGAGGTTTTCTATATATTTTTCCACAAGCTTATGAGTAATAAAATACTCTTATAGTTTTTTTAACAAATGATTATTTAGCAATTTAGCACATATGGCTCACAAGAGTTGTGGCCTTCAAGTGTGATTAGTTCTCTCCATTGTCTAGGAGTGTGTCAAGTTAGGGTTCAGTGAGTGCCTACCACTTTTTGTATCTCATGAGTTGTTGGATATAAGGTTTTAATGGTTTGTGTTTAGTACAACTTTTAAGGCTAGTGTTTCTTTCTCCTTGGCTCAGTATCTCATGAGTATCTTGAAATAAAGTTTTAATGGTTTGTGCTTAGTACACTTTCAAGGTTAGTGTCTTTTTATATTCATAAAGGCTTTTCCTTCATGCAAACTACGTCTTTCTTTGACCTTGGGTGGAGTTCTCATTGTCAAATTCTTTAGATGTTTTAACTTTTTACTTGCCTACTACCTTTTATTGTTCAATTTTCTTCTTGCTTTCAATTTTTTTCTTAGACATTCCCCTCCCCTTTTGGTCCATCATTACAAACTTTCTTCCAATGCCTAGGCTAAGGACCATCACTGCAACCTTTCTCCCAATGCCTTCCATCACTAATTTCTCTAACTAGGCATTATTGGAATAGAAGACATTAGTAGCATTAGAGCATGCACCAGAGCCCATTATTCAATGTGATTATAGTACTTTTAAAACCTCGGAAACCCATACAGTTGACCTGGAAATCCCTTATGATTAGGATTTCTATGTTTTAGCGTCTTTGGTTGCCCATTAGGTTTTAAATAAGGGAAACACTCAAGCAAGACATGACTAATGTCTCCATAGCAACAATTAGGTTTTAAATAAGGGAAACAATAGAGGAATACAAGAACAATATCTCCATAGTATTGATTTTTATTGGCATTTAAAGTCATTGTGGAATGAATGGCCAAATAAATAAACTCTTCCTCTAAATGAAACAATTGCAGCTACTGTTTCAGAACATTGTTAAAACGCAAGAGAAAAGATCCCAAGTACATGGAATATTTAGTCCATAGACATATCCACCTCTTACCTATTTTCACTTATAAATACAGTTACTCATTCTATATCCTGAATTATTACTTTCATTATTTTAAACACCAAGTATATGTTGGTCGTGGCCGGTGGGTACGTTTTACATGGTCAACATATTTATTTTTATATTTATTTATTCTGCGTACAAAACAATATTCTTCTGCATGTAATATGGTTTTAGCTGTAGAAGACGTAGACAACACAGCTATAGATTGATAGAAAACATTTTCAAATTGATAACTGCGAGAAAGATACATGCACAAAAACTCTTCAAATTGAATCATGACCAGTAATTTAATTTGATCTGTGTAGGTACACCGGATTTACGTGTAGAACCATTGCAAGTAAAGCAAAGCGTAAAGGCCGCTGCCGGTGCTTCACATAGCATTAGAACCATCGATACTAATGCACATCAACTCCCAGCCGAAACACATGGTTATCCACAAGAGACTATCAATAATATTAATCAGCAGATCCAGCATAATGCATCAGGGACAGCAGATAGTAGTAATTCCAGTTTGTTGTTCGAGCATGAGTCTCTCCATGAGTGCAGTATTCCAGCTGACACCACACAAAATAATATGAATCAGCAGATTCAACAGCATGGGAAACCAAGCAGTAATACATCAGGCGCAGCAGATCCTAATATTTCATGTTTCTCGTTGATGCCTGAACCTCTCCATCACGACAGTAATCCGACAGAGACTACACAAACTTCTGCACTCCTTAGAAATCTAAATATGATGGGCGCAGAAATGGAAAGTTCCAGTCGGGCGGTAGAGGAGTATTACAGGAACTATGACAAGTGGATTGATTATCCACTGAGGCACTCGCCGCAGTGTGTCCTTCTGAGACCCGTGCCCGGGGTCAACATCCACCCAGACTATATCTGGAAAGGAGGAAAAGGGGAACCTCCCTGCAAAAATGAATAGTATCTTGCAATGTGCATGCAAATTGGAGCATTCGCGAACTTCATCGCATACATGTAGCTGGTTAAACTATTTCCGTATCTCATTTCCGTATTAGTTTTTTTCGAAAGTCTGCCGTTAAACTAATGCCTAGGTTATTGGATTATTTTCTTTCTGGTGGGAACGATACCAGATAGGGAAAGGAAACCCCTCTGCAAAATTAATTAATAGTAGCTTGCAATGTCCGTGCAAATTCGATCACCTGCTAACTTCGTTCCTACGCATGTAGCTGGTTATTACTGATTTTATATCGGTATTGTTTTTTGGAATTCCGCCTCTTAAATTGATTCTTGGATTAATCGATTATTTTCTACTCGAAAAATTGGCGACATATGGAATAGACTTTTAAAAAGATTTAATATATATATAATCTTTTTAAAAGTCTATTCCATATGTCGTTATGTTGTTTTTTGTTTTTGTTTTTGTTATATGTAAATTTTGGAAGGGGTTGTATGATAGATAAGATTTAGTGTAATTCAATTTTACAAGTGCTTAAACTAGCAATTTAGTAAGTCTAGCATATGGAAAAGAGCATATATGAAGAGTGATTCCTCACCATAGAACTTATTCTTTGAGGGAACACCCACTTTTCTTTTGGAGTGAATGTTTGATTATTCTTTTAAAGTAGCAATTCATATTGGACATTCCACATTAGTTCAACTTCCAAAAACATATCTTTGTAGCATTTAATTTCCCAAAACAATGCAATGTCATTTGTAAAGGCACCATCAAAGACATAAACAAGATTGGGGATATCTTAACATATTAGCACTTAAATGAAAAATTGAAGCAATTCATATTGGACATTCCCCATTAGTTCCACTTCCAAAGCATATCATTGCACTATTGGATTTCCCAAAACAATGCAATGCCATTTGTAAAGGCACCATCAAAGACATAAATGAGATTGGGGATATCTTAACATATTAGCATTTAAATGAAAAATTGATAAGGTGTTGTCATAAAAGTGAAGTTTGAAAACATAGGGGAAAAGGATTGAGTTACATACTCATAGATGCATATGGATCAAGTGGCTTGCAGTTGAAGCTAAAAATTTTGGTGAAGTTTTTGATGTTTGTATGTTGAGCAACAATATTCCAATCACTATAATTCATCATGTAATTGCAGCTTGTGATAGGATTTTCACTCTCCAATACTCTTTGTAGTTGAGCTTGACATGCTAGTGTATTCTAATTGGGCACATTTGAGAGGTGCACTGTAGAAGAGGATATGTATTGCTATTAGTGGGTGATTAAGTCTAGCATATAAAAAAGAGCTTTTATGAAGAGTGATTCCCCACCATGGAACTAGATTTTTTGAGGGAACACCCACCTTTGTTTTGGAGTGAATGTTTGCTTATTCTTCTCAAGGAGAAATTCATATTCCATATTTCCCATTAGTTCAACTTCCAAAAGTATATCATTGTAATATTTTATTTCCCAAAACAATGCAATGTCATTTGTAAATGCACCATCAAAGACATAAATTATATTGGGGATATCTTAACATATTAGCATTTAAATGAGAAATTGGCGCAACTCATATTGGACATTCCCCATTAGTTCAACTTCCAAAAGCATATGGAGCAATTCATATTGGACATTCCCCATTAGTTCAACTTGCAAAAGCATATCATTATAATATTCGATTTCCCAAAACAGTGTAATGTCATTTGTAAAGGCACCATCAAAGACATAAACTAGATTGGGGATATCTTAACATATTAGCATTTAAATGAAAAATTTATAAGGTGTTGTCATAAACAGTGAAGTTTGAAAACATAGGGGAAAAGGATTGAGTTACATACTCTTAGATGCATATGGATCAAGTGGCTTGTAGTTGAAGCTAAAAATTTGGGTGAAGTTTTTGAAGTTTGGATGTTTACCAACAATATTGCAATCACTATAATTCATCATGTAATTGGAGCTTGTGATAGGATATTCACTCTCCAATACTGTAATATTCCCAAATTTTCACATTTTATTTGGAATATTAGAGTCCTTGGTTTTCTTAATGAATTAAGTAAATAAAAGGGTGTAGGGACCCACAATCCTCAATAAGAATAAATATCCACTTTATGTGTGTGAATGTTGATTAATTTAGCCTAGATCTACAAAATAAGGTGGTTGAGCACCTACTAATATGAATGAGATTGGAGATCATGTCTCATTTAATGAGAAAGATAATGGAGGGTTGATTCAGTCAACTAAGATATTGAAGATGTCAAACAAAGGATCATTGAGCATTCATGATCAAGTGATGGAGGATCATGTGCAAATGAAGCACACATGATGGAGGAGGTGTTCATTGCAGCTAGACTGTTTGGCTGATTTGGTCAAACATCACAGTCCCACTTGGAGGATCTTGTCCACATGAGACTATGCAGTTGAGATTAGGGCCAAGGCTTGAGGGGGTTCAAACATTACAAAGGAGATGAAGGAAAAGGTGAAAGACATCTTGGATTATTTGATGTATGATCTTTTATATCTGGAATTGTCAAGTGACATTCGAGTGCATTCTTGGGTTGTTTAGCATAGTTTGCAAGTGTTGTTTAGCACAGGGTTTTCCCACGCGAGAATCCAACCTCTTCCTTTGAGTTATCTCTAAGGAAGAGGATTGTACTTCATTATACATCAGGATTTAAGTACAATTTCATTTTTATACTTAACGTAGAATATTCATATTCAGAAATCTGCAGTTTTCTGAAAATCAGTTTGGAAGGTGGAAGTTGCCTTCAGTACTTCAGCTGGGGAACAAGGTGAGCGATTATTCCCATCACTTGGGCTTATAGATCAGCTCTCCCAGAGCCACATTGCAGATCTGGCATCAAGCCAAAATTTATTGACCTCCTAGCAGCAATATTCCCTTCAGGAATAATGCTATCCATATTGCAAATCTAAAAGGAGGAAGGAAGTTGCTAGTACTTCAGCTAGCAATACAATGGAGGATCATTCCTTCACATTGCCATCAGTCTTACCATTAGCATGGAGTTTATTGCAGCATATTGAAATAGGTAGAAGGCCTCTCTCTCCGTCACAACGCAGTTTTAGTTGGTAGTTGTGCTGCAACAGCTGAATTCATCATTAGAGGATTAAGAAGGTAGATCTAGAGCTTTCAGCTCATAGATCTGATGAAGGGATCAAGCCTTCAAGCATAGATCTAATCTGAGCACAAATTTCAGTCATCTATTCTTTAGATCTAGCTTCAAATATGTATTTCCCACTAGATCGAGGATCAAACCCTAAGGAGGTGATTTTTCCAAAATTGTAGATCTAGAATATCCTTTCTAGGTTATCTTGGGAATCCATCACATTGGCTAGATCTTGAATCTTGGCATCATCGGAGCTCAAGTTTTGAGTAGATATGCATTTCCCTTTTCAGCCTACAACTTTAAGTTTATATTCCGCTAAAGGGACAACGTAGTATTTGCTGCAGAGCCTCTCCAGTTATGTTGTACCTATTATATGCATGTTTTTAGGGTGATCCTAGCTCATCTTTTTGGCTAGATTTACCTATATTCTGTACTTTTGTAACTGAATCATCTCCAGTATAATAAAATGGCTCAGCTCTTGCTTCATATTCTGATTTTTACTTAGATTTATTATTTATCATGATGTAAGTTCTTATATTGTGTGAAGTGTTACTGAATTCTCCCTTTTGGGATATTACAGTGGTATCAGAGCATGATCTTTGGCTCAACTTGTGGACACTTCATCTTGTACATTGAAAGAAGAATAGATAGATGAAATCTATCATGGAGGATGAAAAATATATCACTCCTTTCTTTAGATCCATGCGGGATCTCTCCACGATGGTCAATCAAATGAAGGAGGAAGGACAAAAGGAAGGTCCAAGAAGAATATGTGAAGAGGAAAGCACTTCCTATCAGCAAATAAGACCGGAGAATCCTTGATCTCCTCATAGATCCACTATGCCCACTTTCTTTGAAGAAGCTGAGAGGTATAGAAGTGAAGAAAGGAATGAACCTGAGACTCATGAGACTCTCAGTATATATATTGAAGAGTAGAAAGCACATTCTAGAGCTTTCAACGAGAAGCTAACTCTCCAACAATTCTTCCAGATTAAAGAAGAAAGAGGATCCTATAGCAACAATAGAAGAAAGAGGCATAATAAATTGTATTTCCCTACATTTGATGGATCTTCCTCAAGCAATGTCAAGGCTTGGAGGAGGGAGTTAGATTAATTTTTCAAGCTACATCTTGTGGCTAAAGAAGAGGCTGTTCAAATTGCAGAAATTCATCTCTAGGATGAAGCATAATATTAGTGGTTTGGGCACCTACAACATGCAAAGGTGACCAAGTATTCAGATTTCTTTCACAAGTTGAGGAAGAAGTTTGATGTGGAGAAGACAGAGTTGTGCTACAAATAGGAATCTCCTAAGGAAACCAATGAGAATGTCAATCTTGTCACTCTGGACAAGAGGTCACTACTTTCACCACCTGCTATAGAAGTACTTATATCTAGAGAAGAGGCACTTGCATCTTTGCAAGGTAGTCTTGAGCTCTTCACATATGGAGTCACATGCATGGATCAGAAGATGCATGAGGAGAAGGAGGAAGATACCAGGGTTGGTACACTTGAAGAAAGGAGGTCGTAACTCTTACTAGCAGTTGGAGACACTATTGTCCTGGTTGGAGAAACTCTTGGGTTTTGTCAAGAGGTTCCCAAATATCAGTTGATCCAAGATATGCATAAAATTTCAGCACATATGGTTTCAAGATCAATGCATAACCAAGGGTTAGAAAAAAATGTTGATTTGAAGCAGATAATTTTCACAGCGCAGAGGACCCTTGATCTAATCGAGGAGGAGATTGAAAACTATCCTTGTTCATCACTATTGAGCTACATTCAACTGCTTGAGTTGATATGTAGAGTTTGAGAAAATGGGATTAGCATTATCCTATGTATAACGGTTGATTATGAGATCAGTATTGTGCCTTACTTTGAGACAACATACGTACTACCTTGCAGATCTACAACGCTATCACTTAGTAGCTGTGACAAATAAAGGGCTTAATTATTCTTAGAGCATTCAAGAGGTAGCTTCACTTATGAAGCAATGGAAGAAAAGAGGACAAATGGTAGACATCTTGAAATGATAAACCTTTTCTCCCTTCTAGATGACCCTTTCCCAATGAGCCTCTCACTGCTCAAAGAGAAACTTCTACTTGCAACAAATCCAAAATTTCTTTGGCTTTGGAGGGCCTTTGATAGAGAGAGAATCTCATTAAGAGATCCCATTAGAGATGCATTTCAACATTTCATGAGATGCAAAGTTCTTCAATAGTTTGAGGGAGATGGTATTTGACAAAGGGAGGATACCATGATTCTACAACACCTCACTCATCTTCCATATTGGGGTCAGTGGATAAGGATGATTAGCAAGGGGTCACATGATCACTTACAGATTTACATGGGCCAACAAGCTTGGCTACGTTGGTTGCCATTAGGAGATTTCTTTCACTCTCCAAAGGCCCCTATTTTTTTGATCCATGCCTTGAAAAACACATATGAAATGAAGAATAAGGCATGGTCATGTTGGTTGCTCTTAGGTGAGTATGGATACCACCCAATAGCTCATCATTTTCTGAATCAGTCCTTGTGTTTCAATGATAAATTGCAACAAAGGAAGGCATGTTCATTTTGGTTTCAATTGAGAGAGTTTGGCCACCACATGACATCTCCTATGTCTATTTGTTTGGTATTGTGTAAAATTTGGCATAATGATCTCATGATGTGCATTGATGACGTTTTGTATTGGGATGATGTGACATTCCATATGTCCATTAGTATGCTTTTGCTTCATGATGCACGTGAGGGGAAGAGGAAGTAGCAAGATCTCTTGTTGCTTTGGTTGCTTTTCGGGGAGTTTGGCTTGTCCATCTTACATGGAGGAGATGGAGGATGGCAGCAAAGGGCCTTACTCCGGTGCTTACTTTTAGGATAATATGGTTTGACATCTTTTTCTACCTATATAGCTCCTTTCCTTCTTCTTTTTCATAACTTTGGAATGATGAAGTCAACAAAGGGAATAGGGCTAAGTAGGGGAGCATATCAATGCTCAATCAAAATCACGAAACATGGGATAAAGGAGTGTATTTTATGATGAAGATTTTCCTTTGTGGAGAGAGTTACTTTATTTTATGTCTCTCATGTGTTGATGATGATGTTGGACATCATATGGTTGTCACTTGGTACTTCATGATGGAAGGAGGAAATCTAACTAAACAGTTGAAGGTCATTCTTTATTCTTTTAAAAGAAAACTTTGGAACCAAACATACATAACCTATTGCAGAAGATGGAGGAAGCCTTCCTTATGTGGATGCCATTTGGAGGGGAATAGATGGCCTTGCATCTACTTTTGGATTTGCTTGAGGACAAGAAACATTTTGCCAAGGGGGGAGGGACTATAATATTCCCAAATTTTCACATTTTATTTGGAATATTAGAGTCCTTTGTTTTCTTAATGAATTAAGTAAATAAAAGGGTGGGGGGACCCGAAATCCTCAATAAGAATTAATATCCACTTTATGTGTGTCAATGTGGATTAATTTAGCCTAGATCTGCAAAGTAAGGTGCTTGAGAAACTACTAATGTGAATGATATTGGAGATCATGTCTCATTTAATGAGAAAGATCATGGAGGGTTGATTCAGTGAACTAAGATCTTGAAGATGTCAAAAAAAGGATGATTGAGCATTCATGATCAAGTGATGGAGGATCATATGCAAATGAAGCACACATGATGGAGGAGGTGTACATTGCACCTAGACACTTTGGTTTATTTGGTCAAACAACGCAGTCCCACTTGGAGGATCTTGCCCACATGAGATTGTGTAGCTGAGATTAGGGACAAGACTTGAGGGGGCTCAAACATTACAAAGGAGATGAAGGAAAACGTGAAAGGCATCTTGGATTATTTGATGTATGATCTTTTAGATCTAGAATTTTCAAGTGACATTCCACTGCATTCTTGGGTTGTTTAGCAGAGATTGCAAGTGCTGTTTAGCACAGGGTGTTCCCATGCAGAAATCCCACCTCTTTCTTTGAGTGATTTCTAAGGAAGAGGATTGTACTTCATTATACATTAGGCTTTAAGTGACATTTCCTTTTTCTACTTTCTACAGAACATTCATATTCAGAAATCTGCAAATTTCTGAAGATCAGTTTGGAAGGTGGAAGTTGTCTTCAGTCCTTCAGTTGGGGAATAAGGTGATGGATTATTCCCATCACTCAGGCTTATATATTAGCACTCCGAGATCCACATTCCAGATTTGGCATCAGGCCAAAATTTATTGACCCCCTAGCAACAATATTCCCTTCGGGAATAATGTTGTCCATATTGCAGATCTAAAAGGAGGAAGGAATTTGCTAGTACTTCAGCTAGAAATCTAGTGGAGGATCATTCCTTCACATTGCCATCAGTATTATCATCAGCCTGGAGTTTATTTTAGCATATTTCAGCAGGTAGCAGGCCTCTCTCTCCCTCGCAACACAGTTTCTATTGGCAGCTGTGTTGCAGCAGCTGAATTCATCATTGCAGGATTGAGAAGGTATATCTAGAGCTTTCAGCTCATAGATGTGATGAAGGGATCAACCCTTCAGGCATATATCTAATCTCACCACATATTTCAGCCATCTATTCTTCAGACCTAGCTTTAGATTTGTATTTCCTAGCAGATTGAGGATCAAACCCTGGGGAGGTGATTTTTCCAAAGTTGCATATCTGGAAAATCCTTTCTGGGCTATCTTGGGAATCCATCACATTGGCCAGATCTTGAATCTTGGCATCATCGGAGCTCCAGTTTCAAGTAGATCTTAATTTTCCTTTTCATCCTACAACTCTATGTTTATATTTTGCGGAAGGGATTGAGCAATATTTGCTGCAGAGTCTCTCCATTTACACTGTACCTGTTGTATGCATGTTTTCAGGGTGATCCTAGCTCATATTTTTGGCTAGATCTACCTATATTATGTACTTGTGTAACTGAATCATCTCCAATATAATAAAATGGCTCAACTCTTTCTACATATTCTGATTTGTACTTAGATTTATTGTTTATCTTGTTGTAAGTTCTTATATTGCGTGAAGTATTATTGCATTCTCCCTTTTGGGATATTACAAATACTCTTTGTAGTTGAGCTTGACATGCTAATGGAATCTAACTGGGCACATTTGAGAAGTGCACTGTAGGAGAGGAGATGTATTGCTATTAGTGGAGGAGATGTATTGCTATTAGTGGGTGATTATAAAGTGGTGAAGTGGAGACTTTTTATTGAAGTTCTAGATAAAAAACTTGAAATTCTAGATAAAAGATTATTTTAGTATACAAATTTCTTATGATAAATTTACTCATCAATAAATGTTTTGATTTTTAAAATTTTTTTAATTAAATATTGAGGCAAATTAATATTTCAATACCTTCAACGTTTTCATTTTAATATCAAGTTTTTTTAAATAAATATTTTTCTTCAAATTCTAGATAAAAAAATATTTTAATATACACATTTGTTATAATAAAACATTACTTTAGTATACAAATTTCTTATAATAAATTTACTCAGTAATATTCTAGAAAGGAAAGACATTTATGTTTGTTTGAATAAAGAGAATAAATTATTTGGCAATAATATCTTAAAAAGTATTATTTTTTTTAAATTCTAGATAAGAAATCATTTTTATATACAAATGACTAAAATTTCAAAAATAGATAAAATTCCTAAGACTATTATTTGATTGCATATATGTTTGATCATAAAATATATAAACATTTTTTTTAACTTTATATAGTTTCTTTTTATTAAAAAAATCCATATAATAATTTCAACTATATATTAGGTTTTTTCTAAATATTTTAGAATCTAAAGTGATATTAATTATATATTGCCATATATTTTTTAACTATATATTAGGCTTTTTCTAAATATTTTAGAATCTAAAATTATACTAATTATATATTAATTTAATATTTCCATATATTTAATCACTAATGACAAGATGGAGAAAACAATAGTTTTAAATGATAACATTGGACATATGTAATAGTTATATTTTGAACAAAAGTTTATCAAACTTTAATTGAGAAAAAACATGGATAATGCTAATTGAAAGAAAAGATGAAATCATAATGACAAATATATCAAGATTGAAAAGAAAAAAAACATTAAAACAAAAGTCTTATCATAATATTATATATACAACACTGTTACCGATGAAATAGGTAACCGCACTGTTACCTACTTTTGTTTGGTAGCATAAAAAGCGTCTGATTTTGAAAAGTGGTGATGCAGAATCACCCCCCCTTTTCTTTTGTGCACATTTTTGACACTCTAATATTTTTATTTATGAAGTATGAATATTTGTTTTAAAATGTTAGTGATTTTCATGCTAATTTTGAAACGTATTGATGCAGCATCAACCTTTTTTTTTTAGAGTGGTGATTTTCATCTTCGTAATAAAACACAAAACTTAGATTAATATATATATATATATATATATATATATATAGATATATATATATATATATATATATATATATATATATATATATATATATATATATATATATATATATATATATATATATAAATAACTAATAAAAATGTAAAAAAAAACAAAATTAACTCATAAAAATAAAAAATTTAAACCAAATTAAATTAAAAAAACAAAAAAAACACAAAAAATATTTGAAAATTATATCGGAAGAAATGATAAAATTTGAAAAAAAAACACATAATTTAAAGAAAAAAACAAAAATTAACCAAAAAAAAAAAAAAACATCAAAAACATGTTTTTTCTAAGTTATTAAAAAAAACCATATAATTAAAAGAATTAATTTAAAATGGAAAATTTTAAAATAATTTAAATTACAAAATTAAAATTTAGATAAAAAAAATAAAATTCAAAAAAGAAAAAATTAAATTTTAAATTTTAAATTAAAATAATAATAATAATAATAAATAAATAAAAAATTTAAATTTAACCAAAATAAAACAAATTAAAAAATAAAAATAAAAAATTGAAAATTGAAAAAGAAAATTAAAATTAAAAAAACTATCATTAAAAAACAAAAAAATGAAAAAACCACATGCAAATAATTAAAAAACAAATATCCATAAATTTACTCTTGTTATTTTTAAGTGAAACAATTTATAAAATTTAAAAATGAAAAACTAAATAAACTAAAAGATTAAAAAAAAAAATTAAATTAAATCAAAATTTAATAAATTTAATAAATAAATTTTGAATTTTAAAAAATAATTAATCTAAAATATTAAATTAAAAAAAAAAAAAAATTAAAACAAATTAAATTTAAAAAAACAATTGAATTAAAAAAAAATAATTTTAAATTTTTTAAATTTAAAATAAATATATTTTGAAAATCAAATTAAAAAAATATTAAAAATAAAATAAAATAAAAGATTTTTTTGATCGTGGTGGCGCCGCCAATCGGCCTCCCGCCCAGGTGGCGGTGGAGGCTGGCCGCTTGGCGGGTGGGGAGGCTGCATGCAACCCCCTGCCTGCCCAGCAGCCAGCCTCCACTGCCACCTAGGTGGGAGGCCGGAATCCCGCCCAGCGGCCGGCCTCCGCCACCACCTGGGCGAGAGGTCGATTCTGAGAATCGCCCTCCCTCAGCATGAGGCTGATTCTGGGAATCGCCCTCCTGCAGCACGAGGGCGATTCCCGGAATCGCCCTCCCGTGGCGGGAGGTCGATTCCAGGAATCACCCTCCCACCGCGGGAGGGCAATTCTCGAAATCGGCCTCACGCCGTAGGAGGGTAATTCCTGGAATCTGCCTCATGCAATCTGCCTTCCGCCGCGGGATGGGGATTCCCAGAATCGACCTCACGCCGCTGGAGGGCAATTCTCGGAATCGACCTCTTGCCCAGGTGGCGGCGGAGGCCGGCCGTTGGGCGGGCTGTGGGCTTCATGCAACCTTCCCGCCCGCCCAATGCCTGGCCTCTGCCGCCACCTGGGCGGGAGGCCGATTGGTAGCGCCACCACGATCAAATTTTTTTTTTTTTTTTTTAATATTTTTTTTTTAATTTGATATTTTTTAGGTTTTTTTTTTTTTAATTCAAAAAATTTAATTTTTTTTTTTAATTTAATGTTTTATATTTGAAATTTAATTTGTTTTAAATTTTTTTGTTTTTTATTTTTATTTTTTTATTTTATTTTATTCATTTATTTTTTATTTTTTTTTTATTTTTTTAAATTTTGTTAGTAATTTTTATTAAATTTTGTATTTTTTTTATTTAATTGATTTTTTTTTTTAAATTTTTCATATTCTTTTTTTTTTATTAAATTTTATGTTTAGCTTTTTCATTTAACTTTTTAAAATTTAACAAATTTTGTATTTTTTTTTTAATTTATTTGAATTTAATATTTATTTTTTTAATTTTTAATTTTTTTATTATTATTTTTTTAATTACATAAAACTATTATATGTTTTTTTTTATTTCAATTAAAATTTTGTATTTAAAATTAGATTTTTTTTTTTAATTAAACTTAATATTTTCAAATTAATTTGTTTTTTATTTTATTTTAACAATGTTTTTTTTCTTTATATTTAAAATTTATTTTTTATTTCAAAATTTATTTGTTTATTCATTTATTTATTAAAATTTAATATTTTTCTTCTTAAATTTAATTTGTTATTTTAATATTAACATTTTTTTTTTAATTTTATAAAATCTAATATATATATATATATATATATATATATATATATATATATATATATATATAATTCCAGGATCAACTGGTTTTGTTTTGAGGGTGTTTTTTCAATCCTTTTTTCAAGAAACAATTTTACTTTTAGCATAATTTTATAAAATGTTGAAATTTGACCTTAAAAAAAAACCAAGTGCGTTTTGGAATACACTTTTTTTGTTTTTGGGGTGTTTTTTCATGTTTTTTGCGTCTTTTTGGGCTACATTTCCCGTTTTGAGGTCAGGTTACCTATTTCATCAGTAACATTGTTATACATCTTCTAAAAAAAGTGTTCTGTATTTAGATTTACGTTAATAAGGGGAACCGTAAGCACAACATAGGTGTCTTGTAATATCAGGTGTCTTGTAATATGCCTTCATAGGTTGTTCAACTAATTTCTTTATCAAATTTCATGTCATATGAATGGATTAAAAAATAAAAACTCACTTTCATTGAAATTCAAGCATAAATGAAAGTTATAAAAAAAAACACGCTTGTTTAGTTAAAATTAAAAAGAACTAATCAAGTGTTAACTTATTTTAAAAAGATAATAAAAAATTCAAGCATAAATGACAGTAAGAAAAAAGCTTGTCTCCTTAAAATTATAAAGAGCCAGTCAAGTATTTCTTTATAGAGTTTAAGAAAGAAAAATGAAAGTTATTAAGAACACATGGAGAAATATTTTTACACTATGTTATACAAGGAGGAGGAAATGTAGCATCACCAGAGGAGGAAATGTAGCATTAGTAAATTGGAGGAGGAAGCGAACCACGTTACGAAGCATTGCATAGAGGAGAATTAAAAATATTATAATTAATATTATTTTGAACGTTGCAAAAATTTTGTTCTTCTGAAGGGAAAAAAAACAGAAACCTGCATCGTGAAGATAGCCACTCGTGTAGCATCCACTCTAAAAACTCGTGAGGATAGGCACCCCTGCCTGCATCATGAGGATAGCCACTCATGCAGTGTCCACTCTAAAAACAAGGTTTCCACATGAGCGAGAATAATATAGCGATTGCAGTTGAAAACAAGAGATTTTTTCCACACTCTGAGCGATCTTGCAGACACCTTGGAGAGCATATAGTTTGAGGATGCCCGATGAACACTACTTCTTGTGTGAATGAATCTTGGGACTCAAGTTTTACACATAGAATCTCGTGAGAAAATGGTAACAGATTAATACTGGTCTTCAATCCAAAGGTTGAGACACTTTCTATCGTCTAACATCTAATTTAACGGCACACAAAAAGAAATGTAGTATTGGAGGGGAGTTGTTCTCATATAAAACGCCTTATGGCGTAATTATTTTTTTACATGTTGAAAATGGATTCATCATTCTTTTATAATTTTGAAGGCATTAAAATCATGGAAATTATTGGAATTTAAAAAAAAAAAATTAAATGTTCTTAAAATATTACTAGAATTTCTATTGTTTTCTTGCTATAATACTTTTTAATATATCTTTTAACTATTATTATTATTATTATGTGATTTTGAGGTAAGATAGACACAAAATTGGTGTACGAGGCAGCCTTATTTATAGGCAGTGAAACCTATTTGTTTGTGGGCTGCCCACTAACTTGGTGTGTGAGACCCCTTTTTTGACATGAGGGATTTGAGCCCTAATTCTACCAAATAATACATACTCTACCCCTATTACCAAGAAAAATATGCTCTTAACCATGAGGCTCACTTTAAATTCACTTTAAATTGTTTAAATTATTGTCAAATATAAAATTAAATTTGTTTTAAAGAATCTAAAATTCTCTTAAATATTATAAAGAATGAACTATGACTTATAAATTGTAGTAATTTCTGAATATATATGTATAAACATATTTGGGAATATATATATATATATATATATATATATATATATATATATATGAAGGTGGGTTACACTTTCATGAGAAACGCACCAAAAAATTTAACTCTCTCACAAGTTTTGCTGAACTTTTTCTGCTGTTAATTCAACTTATTCTGCCATTTGCGTTGATGACAACGGTAACTGCATTTTTGGCCTAGACAAAGAAACTGACGTTAAAAGTTTCGATGAACTTTTAAAATGTTCGACCGAACATGGTTTTTCTAAATATAGTAGCCAACAAACTGGTATAATATTTCCGTCATTTTTTGGTTCATGACCGTTGGTGGGTTATGCTTCGTCTATGCTCTTCCTACATCCAGGTATTCTTCGAAAGGAATTTTTCTTTACTTAATGTTTTCCATGTTTTTTTTTTTCATGTTTGCGACGTTGATGTTTTTCGTGCTTCTGATTTTGTTTTATGCACAATTATATTGTAATTTCCATATGTACTTTCATAATATTCATAGATGCAATAAAAGAGAATTTGTATTATGGATATTTAATTTTGGATATGGCTAATGTATTAGTCTAAATAAGAGAAATAGAAATGTTTGGATAGATAAAGAATTAGAAAAAAATAATTCCAAAACTCGTTTGCAAAAAAATTCTTAGGATTCATGGTTAAAATCATCCGCATAGGAATTGTTGATCTTCCGCTTTACAAGGCTAATCCAATTCCATTCTGCAAGAGGTCAAATTTTTTTCCGGTATCTCATAATTTTAAAATAGAATTTTGATGTTAAATATAATTCAAAAGCATATAAAGTTTTCATTTAAGATTTGTAGATTCTATATAGCTAGAAAATTAAGAACAAATAGTAGCATGACTTTGAAATCATGTTCCAAATCTTTTCACTCTTACCTTTCTTATCAGGGCTCATTTTGTGTCAAAAACTAATTGTGTATCTTTGTATAAATTTCATTTTTACAAAAAAGTAGTTTCAAAATAAATATAATTCAAAAAATTGTAACCTTTGTATTGAATATTTAAAAAAAAAAAATTATGATTGTGTTAAGAATGGATATTAACATTAACAGGTCTGAAACAACATATATATTTACATTTTACTACAAAGGTAAAAACTTCTGTTGTATCTCTGTCCTAATGATAATTCAAAAAGAGAAGTACGATGTTGAATATAATTCAAAAGTGTATAAACTTTTCGTTCAAGTTTGTTAAGTTTTGTATAGCTGGATTATTAAGAATAGATAGTAGCATGTCTTGGAAATCGTGTTCCCAATATTTTTTCTCTTTCCTTCCTTATGAGCATTGATTCCATGTCAAAAGATAATTTTGTGTCTTTGTATAAATTTTAATTTCCAAAAATGGAGTTTCAAAATAAATATAATTCAAAAACTTGTAAACTTCCTATTGAAGATTTTAAAAAAAATGTTTTTGTGTTAAGAACCGATATTAACATTGACACGTATGCAACAACAAATATCTTTATATTTTCTACCCTATTTTTGTTTCTCGTGTCTCTTTTTGTTATGAGAAGAGAATAAGAAAGGCTAACTCATACATCACTCCAGCTCCTGTAGCTACTTGTAGTGCCCTCCTCTTCTGCTCGTTTATGTTGTTGGTCATGTTTGACATGTTGATGTATGAATAGTTATATTTTACTTTCCATATGCACAATCCTATTCTATATGGTTGTTGATGTTATTCATGTTTTCCATGTTGTTTTATGCACAATTATATTGAAATTTCCATATGCACAGTCATATTCTATATGGTATATATGGTTGTTGATGTTATTCATGTTTTCCATGTTGTTTTATGCACAATTATATTGAAATTTCCATATGCACAGTAATATTCTATATGGTACAGTGCATAGGACTATAAACTAATGTATTGATCAATAAAATGCCATTGCTATGTACACACACTAGTTATTTTATCAATCTAGCTTCAACAATTCTTTTCTATTTAGATCTCTTTTCATTATTTGTGCCATGTCCTCAATAATTTGAAGTGATAGGATTTTCTAATTTATACATGTTTCATATGAAATTTTCTCTCAATTTCTGAATTTCCAGGCCATTAAATGTTTCATCGCTATTACAATTATGATGTTTTTGTTCTTGTTTTTGATGTTGTTCTTGGTCAGGAGTATGTGGCGGTGGTTCTCTCCACAGTCAACTTCTTTAGCGTTGTTGTGATCAATCTCTTCTTCCTGTGTCTTGTTAGTTGTGCTATGTCCCACAATATTCTCAGTTTCCTCACTATGCCCACCTTCTTATTCGTGCATGTTTTTGTGATTACTTTCTTCCTCTTCTTGTGTATTGTTTTTGGTGTCTTCTTCTTGAGCATTGTTTTCATCACTCAGTACATACAACTACTTGTAGTGGCCTCCTCCTCTTCTGCTCATCATTGTTGTTGTTCATGTTTGCCATAATGTTCTATGCACAACTATATTCTACTTTCCATATGCACAGTCCTATTCTATATGGTTGTTGTCGGTGTTCATGTTTTCCATGTTGTTCTATGCACAGTTATATTGTAATTCCAATATGCACAGTCCTTTTCTATATGGTACCATGTGTAGTACTATATATCATGGTATTGATCAATAAAATGAAATTGCTATGTACACACACTAATTATTTTATCAATCTAGCTTCAAAAATTCTTTTCTATTCAAATAAATTTTGATAATTTGTACCATGTCCTCACTAATCTGAGATGATAGCCTTTTCTAATTTATACATGTTTCATATGAACTCTTCTCTCAATTTATGAATTTCCACGCAATTAAATGTGTCATAAATATTACAATTATGTTGTTTTTGTTAATTTTTTCCATGTTGTCCATGGTTAGGAGTATGTGGTGGTGATTCTATCCACAAACAACTTCTTTAGCGTTGTTGTGATCCGTCTCTTCTTCTTTCTTATGGTTTTATTCTTCTTTCTTATGGTTGTCAGTCTCTTCTTCATGCAACTTGTGACTTGTGCTCTCTCCCACAAAATTATGAGTTTCCTCACTCTGTCCACCTTCTCATTATTGCACATTGTTGTGATTAGTTTCTTCCTCTTCTTGTTTATTTTTGTTGGTCTCTTCTTCTTGAGCATTGTTGTCATCACTCCAGCACATAGAGCTACTCGTACTGTCCTCCTCATCTTCTGCTCATTTTTTGTTGTTGTTGATGTTTTCCATGTTGTTCTATGCACAATTATATTGTACTTCCCATATGCATAGTCCCATTATATATAGTTGCTACTGTTGTTCATGATTTCCATGTTGTTCTATGCACAATTATATTGTACTTCCCATATGCACAGTCCTATACTATATGGTATCATCCATAGGATTATATATCATGAAATTTAGCAATAAAATACCATTGATATGTCACACACTGATTCTTTTATCAACTTAGATTCAAAAATTGTTTTCTATTAAGATCTATTTTGATCATTTGTACCATGTCCTCAGTAATCTGAAGTGATAGCATTTTCTAATTTATACATGTTTCATATGAACTCTGCTCTTAATTTCTAAATTTCCAAGGCATTAAACATGTCATAAATATTACAATTATGTTGTTGTTTTCCATGTATGCGATGTTGTCCTTGGTAAAAAATATGTGGTGGTGATTATCCGCACAATAAAATTATTTAGCGTTGTTGTGATCAGTCTCTTCTTCGTGCTTATGGTTGTCTTCTTCTTTCTTATGGTTGTTAGTTTCTTCTTCCTGTGTCTTGTTAATTTTTCTTTGTCCCACACTATTCTCAGTTTCATCACTCTTTCCACCTTCTAATTCTTTCACATTATTGTGATTACTTTCTTCTTCTTATTTATTGTTGTTGGCCTATTCTTCTTAAGAATTGTTGTCATCAATCAAGCTCCTCCAAGTACTTGTAGTGGCCTCCTCTTCTGCTCGTTGTTGTTGTTTTTCATGTTTTCCATGTTTTTCTATGCATAGTTATATTGTACTTTCCATATTCACAATCCTATTCAACATAGTTATTGTTGTTTTTCATGTTTGACATGTTCTATTCATATTTATATTGTACTTTCCATATGCACAGTGTTATTCTATATGGTACCATGCATAGGATTACATATCATGGTATTGATCAATAAAATGCCATTTCTTTTGTATAATAATTTATTAGTTTAAATGATTATTAGATTTGGTTGTAATAATTGGATTTATTTATTCACAAGAAATTTTTTTGTGAATTGAAATATTATTTAAAAATGAGATATTTTGTATAATAATTTATTACTTTAAATGATTATTAAATTTGGTTGTAAGAATTGGATTGATTTAATGAGAAGAAATCCCTGAGTAAAATCAATTTTCCATATTCATTTACTTATTATGATATAAAATTTTCTCAAGAGAGATAATAACAGGTAACATTGGATTGACTCGTAGTTTTTTTATATCAACTCATCAAGTTATACATCATTATAAAAGCATCAACTCAGAAATTTAGTTACCAAACCTCACAAAAAATAACAAAACATAAGTGTGGTAGGAATTCAAAACTATCTTGATGGTCGTACACAAGAATGGTTTGTTTATTATTTATGTAATTTTATTCTAAATTATATAATATTCAAAAAAATTGATTTATAAGTGAAATTAAATACATAGTTAACTTTTTTTAATATTTATGAGATTCCTAAAATATTTTAAAATCTACATAAAACTACCTTTAAAAAAGGGTGTTTTTGTCTACCTTTGAAATTATATCACTTCGGAAAAGAAGAGTAGTGGAAGGCATGCTATTCACCCTTTCATGAAGTGTAGGCACCTACAAAGTCTTACTACCAAGTCATCCCATTAGTAGCCTCTAGTCACTCAATAGCTCATTGAAATCAAGGCATATCACAGGGTTCTAGTGTCATCATAGTATCATTCTCCCCATGCTTCCTAGTTTATAGTAGCCATCATATGACCATACTATACATATCCATCATCTCCCATGTATCATAAGAATAAAGTCACCACGATATGTTCAAATGAAAAATTGAAATCTATATAATTTAGAAACCACATTGAAAAAATATGAGATTATTATCATAATGCTTTGTGCTTGTATGTAGTAGAAACCAATATTCATTATGGGATTACATATCCAATCAATTTATACCTAAAATTTTTCCTCCCTCACATAATTCTCATTCACCCAAACAACTGTGAGTATTCAATCATATAAAATTTTATTTCCATATTTCCCATAGCTTTCCAAATGATATTAGAATTATGGCATACGAATAATTCCATCATTTTAAGTTATAAACATATTAAACACAATAAATTTTCATTAACTATATATGAATTACTATAATACAAAAGGATTCACACAATGAACTCAAACATATGCGCTAAGACTCATTTATACACAATCAAAATTTTCACATCTGCATAGTATACTTTAAACAAATTCACACTTCTTTCACATTCACCACACTCACTCGCTACACCATTGCACGACATTGAATACCATCCCATGTTTCATTCCATGTTCAATCCATCTTGATATATGTATCCTAGATAACTTTGTATCATTGTCTTCGTCATCTTCACTTCCTATCAATTTTACACATCCTCCAGGCATCTAGACTTACATCTGCTATAATAATTACAATATGTCCCATGTCATACCATCCACCTTGAGCAACTTCAAAATTAACTCAACTCTTCGACACATATGGGCACCTTCTTCTTCAATCACCAAACATGAGGAATTTATTGTCCTTTAATTTCTCAACAATCCCTAAAGAGCCCTTCCTTTAACTAATTAATAATCCCTCATGAAATTCCTTCTCTTAACCAACTCAACATGACATATTATCATATGAATGCATAACAAATATTTTGTCACAATTTTGAAATGTCATCTACGGTTCCTTCCTTTACCATACCTCTACTTAGGTATCAATTCCCATACATTCATTCATATTTCATTGCATAATTATCTTAGACAATCATAGATTATGTTTTGTTTTTAAAACTCAAGTTGTTTTGTCATTTGTTATTTAAATTGACTCTAGATTAGCGAAGGAAAGTGAAATGAATAAAGTAATCTATGGTTTTACGTATTTGAGTTCATGAATATATGTAACAATGAATGAAGTACGTTTGCATTTAGTTGTTACATTTTGTATACATGATGACATGTTGTTATAATGTTAAGTTAGATTCAATCTTAGATTAAATGTTTTGTTTTAAAAGCTCAAGTTGTTTTGTTATTGTTATTTAAACTGAATCTAGATTGAAATTGACAATTACAAAACACATGTGGTACATGTTAAATTCATTTGAACATGTATGAATGTTGTATAATTAGGACATACATCTATTAAACGTGATATTTAGGTGTAAATTTTGCACATTATCATGTGTCATTTAAAATAATTATAGAAGGTTAAATACATATTTAAGTTCATGAATATGTATAATGATTGAAATACATAAATGCATTTCATTACATTACATTTTGAATACATGATGACTTGTTATAATGTTAACTTAGATTCAATATTATATTAAATGTTTTCCTTTTAAAGCTCAAGTTGTTTTTTCATTTGTTATTTAAAATGAATCTAGATTGAAATTGAAAATTACAAAACACATGTGGTACATGTTAAATTCATTTGAACATATATGAATATTATATAATTAGGACATACATCTATTAAAGGTCATATTTAGGTGTAAACTTCTCACATGATCATGTGTCATTTAAAACAATCACATATGGTTTTACATATTACTTGGTTTAAATACATATATATTTAGGTTCATGAATATGTAGCAATGAAAATGAATTTACATTTACAAAATACTTTATGTTAAAATCACATAAGAATGAACTTTGCCGACGCATTTTAAACTAGCAAGTGTGGCTCATTTTCAGGATGAGATGAATTTGTATTTAATTCATACATTTTGCATTTTAAATCATTCTGATAATGTATTAATATACAATAACTATCGATGTATATCTAGAAACAATCATAAAATTTTAAAATTGCATTAGAACATATCTAGTACACTAACATTTTTCATCAATTTACATAAAAAGGCTACTATGGACGTCAGTTGATAGTAAACTGGAAATTACAGAACATGTTCCACACATTTTGCATTCAAGAATGAATATTATAATTTTCTTTAGATTTCCAAAACAAAATCATAACTTAAAATTTGCATTATATCAAATATCCTAGATATAAATGTACATTTTGCAATAATGACATAATCACATAAAATATACTAGAGAATATATGAGATTGTTTAAGACCATAAAATTTACATGTATGTGTACATGTGTAACATACCCCAGTAACCTCACCGGAAAATCAATGGAGTTAGGAAAATTTTCAACATTTACCAGAGTGTAACTTTCTAAATTTATTTATGTATTCCCTCTTTAACCATTACGATAACCATCATTATCACCGATAGGAATATTTAGTAAAAATCATAGAGAGTTAGACAACCAATAACTATCCTTGTTGTAGCATATTAACTTAATTTTATTGCTATAACTATGCATCGATTCCATCATCATTTTAACTCAATTATTAACACACATAATTGGTAATATGAACATCACATCATGAAATAGTTTAACATCATTAAAATGACACATTGAACCATCATATCATTAGACACTGATACACCCTGGAAACCCCATAGGGTGAAAACGAACAAACATTTAATTTTATTATTAAACGCTCATGAGGGTTTTCACCCCTCACTACATGGTTATAAGGTATTCCATCCCCTGACCATTTTCATAAAAATTACATAGAAAACTAATCTTCAATGCAACATAATTAGCTATAAGCTATTATAATCATCATGATACAATTTACCCATGAACCCACAATATTTATCTTTTTGGTCAAACTGTTTCCTTCAGTGGGTCATCTTGCAGTTGGAACTCCTAAACGTACATGAAATAACAACTCTTATCTTCCAAAATGTTAAACTTGAACAATATTTTCTCACGTCACCACCCTTTCATGCCATTTTTGTTGTTAGCACACTTCATATCTAACAAGAACTTAAAACTGAAAAGAAATGGAGAAGAGGATTCCTCTTCTCACTATTACAAATTACTTAAATAAGACTACATTGGAAACATACAAAATTAATGATTGTAGTGTAACTTAACTAAACTGGAATAAATGAAGTTGAACTAGGACACTTCAATGGAAAGTTTTGACACCTAGCAGGTGGTTGGAATTAGATTATCCAACACTCCACCTTAATTACAACCACATAAAAATTTAATTACGATACATGTTGGTCTATGTCTCAAGTAGGCTTACAATTTAAAAAAAACTTCAGTTCAACTAGATTTATTTTTCTTCTTCTTTTCTTCCAAATTCTATAGCCTCTAAATTGTTTCATATTTTTCGCCTTGTTGTATCCTTCAAACCTCAGTTTCTTTATTTGTTGGTGCAAGTCTTCTATTGATCTAGCTTGTGTAAGTATGTCTTGGACTTCTTTAAGAAATGAACTGTATGTGTTATGTTGACACATATTGTCTTCTATAGTGCATTTTTCATCAGTAATCTGTTGCAACATAAGATTAGAACAATATCTTATTTCTTCATAACTCCAATATTTAAAAATCTCATTGACGTGTTCATCATGCATGTTATCCTCCACATTCATATCTACAGCTTCTGTGTAGACCTAAACTAGACATGGTGTTGTAAGCCATATTTCAAGAAACTTTAAGTCTTCTTCATAATTGTTCTATGTACCTACACATTGGAAATCAATGTGTAACAACATCTCGAAAACCACATTGGTTTTTTTCCTTCTACTCTGCAATGGAAAATTTCTCTTGTTGCACTTCCTTCTATGCTTCTGCCTCTATCTTTGTTTTTTCTTTCCCTTTGCAAACTTCTTTCTTTACATCTATCTTCTCATGTTGCGCTTGCTTCTATACCTCTACCTCTGTCTCTATTTTCTCTTTGTGGGCTTCCTTCTCTTCATTTGCCTCTCTCTTGGTTTATGTCTCTGTCTTTGTCTCTTCTTCACTAAATTGTGTTGTTGCAAACAGGTTTTCTTGTACTGACTCAAGTGGGATTATCTCCCAAAATAAGATCATGCTACTATGATGTTTTTGTTGCATAATCTGCAACCAGTCACCATTAGCAAAAAATTATCTTTCAAAATTTACATCAATAATATTAATCCTTAGATTTACCATAGCATTGAGTGCTTCAATATGAATTTCACTCTCATCAGAAATCTCTGTTGCTGGAATCACAAAGACTTCATGAGCAAGTTGTGTTGCTAGATTCACCAAATCTTCGTAAGCAAGCTCTGTTGCTGGAATCAATAAATATTCGTCCACTTGTGGCTGAGTATTTTCATGTAGTTCTAGATCTGTGGCTATAGATCAACCTTCATCTTCAACTTCAATACTCCCCCTTGCACCAAAACATCTCTCATGGGTATCCCAAGCCTCCTTCGTTGTCTTGGTGTCTAAAATCAGAGGGAGAATGTTGATATACACAGATCCTTTTATGAATTTTAATGAAAAGGCGTCTTTTTACCTCCTCACTTCCATATCTAAAAATATCTCAAACATATTTTTTTTTCTTTAGCCTCTTGGATTTTCCCATTTGTTGAGTGTTGGCTCATTACGACTCATAAAGTAATACAAATTGTATACATTGCAACTAAATGCAATAAAAATGGGGTTTTGCTTCTCTTTCTCAAACAAATGAGTCTACAAATGATGATCAAAGACCTTGCTTCTAAAAAAAAATATTTTTCTCAAAAAATCTCTTTTCACACATTCACTTTCACAAGGCTTTGACACTTTCACTTTCTGACAATTTTTTTTTATTTGTTTTTTTTTAACTTTTAATATATATATATATATATATATATATATATATATATATATATTTTCATTGTCCCCTTTTTAGAAAAAATCGAACACATTTGTACCCACAAATGGGCTTCCTCCCTTTTATGAATTGACTTTTTTAAAATTGTTTTTCCCCTTTAATGAATGAATCGGCTCTTCAAAAAGTAATTTCAAAAAGACTTTATTCCATTAACACAAATTTTAATATGGACGAGTGAATATGTAGAGTTGAATTTCTACACAAGATACCTTAATGCACATACTTCAGCCCAGACCCACGTGGGTTTGAAAATGATGTATGTTATTGGAATTAAAACGTTTCTTTGCTTTGGATTTGTGTGTTAGTAACACTCTCGTTGCCATGGACTCCAACATCAAGAACGTAGGAACAAGCATGTATCTATTAATCTAGGTTTGTGGTATAACACTTTGCCTACATTTCCTAGAGTGCATTATGTTGATTTTTATTTTTTAAATAAAAATATATTTTGATCTGACATTTCTTCAATTCATTTTGCGAGCACCGCAATTGGCTTCATTGTGGTAGATGACTTCTTCATTCAGTGTTGCTTCATTGTAGGAGGCATTTTCAACTTTCTTAAAACTTATGCTACTCTCTCAAAGAGTCTTATGTAGGCTCTCCTCTTCTCTCTACTACTCCAACTTTGCCCTCCTTGCTGCTCTCTCTGGAGTCTTATGCAAACTAGCTCTGGTACCATGGCAAGAATTGAAAACTGAAAATAAGTGGAGCAGAGGATTTCTATTCTCACTATTATAAATTACTTAAATAATATTACATTTGAAACATCGGTAATTAATGATTGTAGTGTGACTAAACTAAACTAGACTAAATGAAGTTGATCTGGGACACTTGGATGGACGGTTTCGACACCTAACAGGTGGCTGAAATTAGATTCTCCAACAATATAATGATTAGATAAGATATGAATAAACCAATAGTCAATATTTATTTGTTATGCTTCAACAAATATTTCTATGCATTTATAAAACATAAACAAATTGACATTAAATGCCTTCTTTAACATCATTTCACATACATTAGTAACAAATAAATCACTATCAAGCCTCATCTTTACAACAAATGCTAACAAAATCTTTCATGCACTTCCATATTATTTCCAAACGAAAGCTAACATAATATATAATAATATTTTGCATGCAAATGCATAAAAAGCTTTCAATATAACTATCCAAACAAGAAATTTCCTTTGTGGTTAGTCAAATGTTTTGTTTTCCAAAGGGATTAAGGAAATATATTCTATACTTATGCATGTGAATGTGTGTTCTTTTCCAAAACCATATTTTCCACACAAGAATTTTTCATACTGGCTATTATGTATAATAATGCAAACTCTATTCCAAACAAAGTTAACATAATAATTATAATTTTGTTCATGAAATAACATAGCTGGTTCTTCTTGCATGTAAAACATATATTTCTTTCCAAAGGAAACTAAATAAACATTTCATGTAAAATTAGACATATTTCTTTTCCAAGAGATCAAACACATACAATTTATTCTTTCATTCACGAAAATGGACATTTCCCACTTATCCAAAAGATCTATCCCAATAACTATACATAATATTCTCCCAAAATAAAGCTAATACCATAGCTAATCCCTTTAGGCGTGTAAATACATTTTATTTTTCCCAAAAGGAGACTAACACAATCAATATTATGTGATTGCATATTCATTTTCCCCAAAAATATAATACCAACAACTATACTTTTCTCTCTAGATAATCTTACATAATAAAGCATGTGATTACTAGTTTTCCTCACCAAGAATCTAATAAAATAATTCATATAAGGATATATTTTTCTCTTCTCTTATTTTTGAGGAGTTCTAAAACAATAAATTCTTCCTTTCATATATATATATATTCCAAGAAATTTAACACCGTAATTATTATTTTTCCAAAACATAGCTAACTCACTAGCTTTTATGCATGAAATACAAAATATTTTCTTATCATTTCACACATCAGAGATATTCGTAATATTTCCTCAAGAAATAACCTGAATAACAAATCCTTCTCAAATAATAGAACTAATTTTGTTTTATGCAAAGGTTTTATGTGAACTACTTCGCACAAAAGTTATTTATATCTTTTTGCATGACTCAAGTTCCTCATGCACGTAAAATCACATAATCAATTCTATTCGATCAAATATACTAGATAATTATTGTGTGCACCTAGGAACATATTCTTTTCAAGAGTCTCATGTTTCTCTTTAAACTTTTAATGCCTATGCATCATGAGAGCAGAACTGATAATCTCTTAAATGAGATAACTTAAGTCCTTTTCAACAATTATCAACATAATTATTATTTATATATGTACATAAACAATTATTTTTATCCGGTTGAAAAATCAAATACAAGCACTATGTTTTACTCAGTTTTTCCTGATTTAGTCATCCTCTTTGGACACAACTTACTGACATATGTAAATTAATTTAGAAAATACAAAAGAGGTTTCAGTTTGGAACAGGATTATTAAAAATAACCTCTCTCAGGTTTTTGAGAGGTGTCAGAATTTTAAATATTTAAATGAATATTTGAAGCCCATTTGTTGACATTTAAATATTAAATAATTTGCTATTTTTATCATCAAATTTGGACATGGCTTCCAAGAAAATGGAAAAAAATTGTATAAAACCCAAAGAGGGTTTTGTTTATAATGGATTTATTAAAAATAAATCTCTCATTTTTTACAAAGGTGTTACAGTTTTGAAGATTCGAACAAATATTTGTAGCTCATTTTCCATATTTAAATATTAAATAATCCCCTGTTTTTGTCATCAATTTTGGACACGGTATTCGAGACATGGGAAATGAATTTTTAAAATCTTAAAGAGGCTTTTGGTCATAAAATATTTTCTTACAAAAAAAATCCTTCACGTTTTACATATCTATCCCAGTTTGGGAGATATAAATGCATATTCAGACCCTATTTTCCAAGAAATCATGCAATTCACAGAATTATTTAACCATGGAAATATTTGATGAATTCAAAACACATGAAATATTATGAAAATTTAATGAATAAAATAGGTATTAATCTATTCGAGAAATTATATAAATATTTTGTCAAGAAATAATTTTGATTCATTATCATATGAACTTTTCCTTGCAAATAAATTATTATATCATCATGCCCCATATGAAAAAAAAAGAATTTTCAAAGAACATAGTTACTTATCTTTTGAGGCATGCTTGAAAGAAGTTTGGAAAGGAACTGATATAATTTTAACGTTGATTCGCAATAGAACAAAGAAAATATTAAAAATTGGATTTAGCATTTCTTCGATGTTAAAGTAATAGCTACCCCATATCAAAACACAAGAATTTTCAAAGGACATAGCTACTTATCTTTTGATGCATGCTTGCAATCCATTCTTGCTCTTCCTTGGCTCCATAATCCATGCATTCTCACATTCCCTCTTCTATTTTTCTCATGTGCTTACAATTAATAGAATTAAGAAAATGGAATAGATTTTCAAAATCTTAAAAGCATTTCTTAAAACACCCATAAATTTGATTTTTCCTAGATTGGAAAAGCACTCCATAAATATCGCATGTTTTACTTTTCAAGGTAGATTTGTGCTCTCCTTATGAGATAAATATAACATATCCATAGTTTTCCAAAAATGTATTACTCATTATTTATAAAACTCATAAAAGATACCAACTTGGAAATATAACTTATTCCTATAGAATAATATCAATTATTCTAATAATATAATTAATAAATAATTCTTTCAATATCGTTATAATTAATAATTAAAAGAATATTCTTCATGTAATATCAATATTAGAATTAATAATATTTAATTATTTAACAAACCTCATTTTACGAGTGTTTTTATGGTGACTTGTGCCATGGATATTACAACATGTGTATAAATTACTTGTGTGCATGTGCCAAAACAATGTACTGTGTAAACACTTGTACATAACATAAGATATACATATTATAATAATGTAAAACTTAAGACTGCACAAAAAAAAGGCTAAAAATTTCTATTTGAGTTCTATAAGTTCTAAAATATGAATCGAAGGAGAATAAATTGTTGGGAAGTTCAATAAAAAATATTCCAATGGAATTTCATCTTCAATGATCCATTCATGATCAGATTTTAATAACTTTGATTTCTTAATTTTCAATTTTTTCTTTGGTTAAACCTCTATCAACTTTATGCGTGTTACAGACACCAACTGAATATATTGACAACTTATTACATATGGTCCATAGTATTGAAAGTAAAAAAACTCTCGACTTTGATGAGTTTGTTGGAAAAAATAACATTTCAGTATAATAGACCCTCTTTCATATATAAACCCATTATCATCATAATTTTCCAATAATTTCATCTTTCGTTTAGTTCAACAGATCATATAATACTTCATATTTTTCTACATTGTTAATCGGTGCAACTGCAACAAAAGCATCTCCTGCACAATAAAACAAAGTTACATAAATTTAGATCATAATTAACATGAAAATTTGACTTTGAAATTAACATGTGCACTTTATTTTATTGTCTATTTCTAGATCTCTATGATTTGATGAAATGTCACCTTCTCTTCCAATATCAAAAACTCAATCACCTTCAGATGATACTATAGCCTCATATCATTGCATTTCTTAAAAGTTTGCAGCAAAAAATCCCCTTTGTATTTATTTTTGTATGTCGCCAATATTTTACATAGAGTTTGGTTTCACAAAAATTATTGGATTCAATGTTGTCTATGCAAACATGACAAAAACAAGAATATTTTCTTTCAAGAAATGCGAACACATTTGGTTACTCCTTCCTTTTAATTGAATGTAATTTTTGAGTCCCTTTTATTGTTTCAACTTGATTTTCAATCGATGTATCTACATCTTGGACCCCAATATTCCAAAAAAACTAGATGGAAAATTCAAACAAGAATAAAAATATGTTATTCAAAATACAATAAAAGATAATTATTGTGATAAAGAATGTTTAAAATTAAAAAATTAATAAAAATTAGATCATTTATATTACAGTTATATATATATATATATATATATGTGCAAGTTTATATATGTGTGTGTGTGTGTGTACATGTACCTTCGTACTTCTCTTGGTCGGCTCGTCTCATGGCTTAGTGCAGCGATGCACCATTGAACAAATTGTTCAAATAAGACAAGTTAGTGTGCAAAGTGGCCCACATTATATCTTCAAAGCACTCATTTTATATATGCCTTTCCACCATCATGTTCTCATTTTCCATGACCAGTCTCAAAGAAATTCCAATAATTCTTAAAGTGGGTTTTCATATGAAAACGACACAACCAAAAGAATGATCATGGAGATTTGAGTTGACCTGCGCATCCATATAATCATATGAAATGATCATTTAGTTTTATTTCACATCCTTTAAAGGAGTCATAAATATTTTGAAAACAATGTTGTACAAAATATGTATCATTTGTATGATCATCACTAATATAAAGGTGTCATTCTTTAATAACATGTTGATTTTCACTAGTTATTTCTATATGATCAGAATTTTGTTCATCATGTCTATATATAATATGGGCAAGCATGGAGACTTGGTAAGAGTTATATTTTTCACTCTGTATTTCTTTTGTGGAATAAACCTGTAATTCTCAAAAAATTCAACTATTGAAAAAATGGTCCCTGGTGGGAAAAATTCACGGGATTTTCTGAATTGCAAGTCTTCCCATTGAGATGTATGGGAATGCTTGGCATATTTATAAATTTCTGCATCAAAATTTCGCAAAAAATCTATTAAAAAAAATATTCTTCTTGTAAATCAATTGTTTTATCACTTGTAGTACTACTTGAACCAATCCATGCATGAATATATTATCTCTTCCTTTTCAATTTTATGTTGGAAAATGATATTTGTTGTGAAATAAAGTCAAATTTCCACAATCATCAAATTTTTTACCACAAACACATTTCTTTTGGTAAAATAATTCATGGCTTTCTCTTGCACATAGAATTTGAGATATGAAATCATGGATAGTGGAAGAAGTCCGAGATGAATCTTTCCAAAATGTTTTACCAAAATTAAGGAACGTATCATAATATAACTGAAATTATACATGATAACGGCAACAAAAAGTTTCACGTAAAGTCATAGGTTTACCATACCATGGTTTTTGTTGCACAAAATAATATGTTGAGACATTAATTCCGTGATTCTCTTTGTTATGAAACCAACTCCAAAAATAAAATAAAAGACAGAACAACACCTTAGAAATCAGCCACATCAAGGGGGCAACCTCCTTTACATTACATAAATGAACAATTATTATATGATACAAATGAAAAAACCTTTTTCTATATATAGGAGTCCATGGGGTCACAATATAATCCTAGCAAACCTAAAAATAATAATGTAAGGGCACAATAATAAAAATATGGGGGTTATAAGGGTACAATAATAATAATAAGGGGGCTACACAAACAACAATAAGGGACTACACTAGTAATATAGGGACCTAACATGCCCCTCTTTTTGAAAAAAGTCACTACAAGGAAAAGACCCTCTAGCGGGTGTTTTTGAGGAACCCCTTATAAAAATACCCCATACATCTGTTTGTAGCGGAAGTTTCTAGAGGAGGTTGGGAAGTGGAGGTTTTCGCAAATTTTTTTCTTCTGGTGCATTTATCATCTAAACCACCCCGATGCATTCAAATAGAGAAATAACTCATCCACATAAAAAATCGGCACATCAAGATACCGTGCATTCCGTAAAATTTCCCAGTGTGTCTTATTAATGTATTGCATCAGTGATTTACAAAGGTTCTGCACCAGTGCATCCTAAAACCTTGTGCCAAAACTGAAACAACCCAGTGTGGTCTTAAGAAACCACACCAGTGCGCCTATAAAAACACGCGCATCGTAACAGGGTTAAATTAAAAAAAAAATGACCAAAAATCCACATTTTTCACTTTTTAGTGCTCCAGAGATCTCAACCACTGGTGCAAATTTATCTTGTATGAGGCGCCCTGCCATCGGTTCTCCAATTGCACACACTGCTGTTGTACATTGCCCACCATCTCGATTTTGAATTTTTAAAAACAGTGGGAAAATTTAGTTTTGTAAATTCTACAGTGAATATGCCTCCTCGACGGACAAATGTACAAGTATTTTTCTTTTTTTTACATAATTAAACTTTTTAGTGGATCAGTTTTGTAAAATAGATTAAAATTCACCTTCCTTTAAAAAAAATTACTGCGTGGTGCACTCTAGCCATTCGGCTCGTACTGGTTCATGGTGCTCCCTGTAAATTTATAGGCCGCATCATGACTAGTGCTAACGGTATCTGCAACGGTTCCAGGGCGGTAACGAAAGGGGCATCGTGATTTTTTAAAATTTAAAAAAATGCGGTGAGGTCAGTTACCCAACCACACCATTGACCCTGTCAAATAGCGGGAATGCGGTGCATTGACAGAAATATCAGCCCCAGGGCGCATAATTTTGTTAATGCACGGAAATTTGGTAATTTTACATAGCCAACAGTGCAGGTTGGTAAAAGACCACATCGTTGACTATGTAGTGATGTTAGGAGGGCAGTGCGCTGGCCAAACTATACAACCTAGGGCGTATAGTTTGGTCAGAGCACTGCCCTCCCGATACTACTCCATTATCAAAGGTGTGGTCTATTATACCACAAAAACGTTGAATTTGGAATAATGCCCGAAGGGAAATGCACTGAAAATTGCAGGTGCACCACCTCCGGTGCACTGCACATTTTCTAGTGCACTACCTCGAGTGCACGAAAAAAAAAGATGCACCGTTACTGGTGCATGCATGTTTTTGTGGCACACCGAATGTTTTTATTTTTCAAAAAAAATTATATATGTGTATTCGTAAATACATGTCTAATTTAATAAAAAATTGTATTTAATATGTCAATCATTCAACGATGTGAAAGGACATAAGAGAGGGAACAACAACAACAACAACAGGCAGACCAATATAATATGGTTCACCTATGGGAGGCACGCGAGATGAAGAAAGATGTGTACTCTCGCCCTATTATAGTAGCTACACAAGGTATCCTAAGGCAGGTAGGACTCCTCAAGTTCTATGAGGAGGCTACATCCCTAAAGGGCCACGGTGTGTCTTTTCGAAATCTTATCCACAGGTAGAATGCCTACCTACAGGCTTTTCGACTTGGTCTTAACCAGTGGTACGTGCCCACTGAGGAGAAAATTTATTTCATTACTGCCCTATTGAGGAGAGGGGTGGATTTTCCCTCCTTCTGATAGGTTCCTTATGTCTATGCAGTAGAAAGTCAGTTGGTGTAATCCTAGAGATGCATTACCACAAATATATGATCTCCTTTATATTTTGAGGTCTCCGGAGGTCAGCTACATATTTCTTCATTTGGTCGTGAGGAGGTGAGGTGCCTCTCACTTCTGATTTTGACCATTTCAAAGAACATCAATGATGGGAAACACATTAGTTTCCTAATTCTATATTATGTTGATTATTTAGTATAAGATCCAGGACTTGTGAGGTGGTATGCCATTTTTTTGAGGCAGTTCTGTACAGCTTTATATAGATGTCGAGCTCACGCATAAGGGAGGGTCAACTTCCCTTTTGCTTTAGGTCTATTTTTTTTATTGTTTAAGAGGTTTCGAGAGTCGAGGCCTACTTTTGTTCGATAGCCTTGTAGGCTAATGATGCATGTACACATACACATGTGGGGACAGATGATGTTGAAGAGGGGAGAGACTGAGTTTTCTGAGGATATCGCATGATGCACTAGAGTTTCTAGCTAGTGTTGATGATCATCCCTTCATTATGGTCTCTTGTCCTTATGCTGGTTTGGATTGGCGAGGGTGTGCCAACATCCTCTTCACAGATGATGAGCCACCAGATGATAGAGGTAATATTAGTGTTTTATTTAAATTTATTCTAACATGTTGTTTAACTTATTTGTATTAAATTGTTTAATGAAATTGTCTAATTATTGTTTTTTACTTATATATATTTTGCAGACATTAGGTATTTTGATGGCGGTGAGATGCCAGTGCCACCAAATGATCCAGATGTTGATCCTGATGATGATCAGGATATGGCAGATGTCAAGGATCATGAGGCAGGTGTAGATGGACTTGCTCCTGCTAGTGTGCTGGTACCATATTTTTTTAGTCATAGGCTTGAAAGTAGATTGAGGATGGAGTTGGGAAACCAACTCTGTGTGTCATTTGTTGAGGCGGGAGTCAGGCCCACCACTATGAGAGATATACAGGCCGATGCTAGCCTAATACATTATGTGGAGAGGCATTCCATGTGACATGTTCAGCATGATGTGGAATTTTGTAGGAGCTACGAGCTTAGTTACGTGTTTGAGGAGGGCCCTTCGATGTTATAGGGATGGTTAATATGCAACACGTCGATAGTCCCCGAGCAACGATGCATCATCTAATTATCACGATTAGGGGTGTGATAATCGTTCACCTGGATCCATGCTATATGAGCAGAATTCAACGTTGACCAATAGTCATGATGGAGAGAAGGTCGGACCATCAGCCATGTCGAGTCAACAACCTGTAACATCCAACAGTACTCATGATCATGAGAAAGCTCGACCATCAACCATGTCGAGTCATCATGATGAGCAGTCGATAGTTGATCCTGATGAGCATGAGGCACTAGTACTAGATCCACAAGCACATAATGATCGACATGTATCTGATCTTGTCGAGGCTGCAGCATTGACTGAGCATGCCTGGACTAGTATTGCTAATGATGATGTATCACTAACTGATATTTGACATTTATATTAGAGTTGTATATTTTTGACAATATATATATATATATATATATATATATATATATATATATATATATATATATATGGTCCATGTATTTTATGTTCATGTTGCAGTTATACTTAATTTACATGTTAGTGATCATCATGATGTGTATATTGTTAGGTCATGTTAGATATTTTCATTTAATGTGCAACTTGTAGATAGATGTGTATGTGATAGAATTTATTTGACATGAGATCTATATTTAATGTTTTTGTTGTGATGATGTTATACAATTGTAATTGTGTTTTGTTATATGATCATGATCACGATGATGGTAGCGAATTTGAATGTGTTTTTTAGTCAAATATGATGTTTGTATGATGGTTATCATGATCATGATGTTTATTAATTAAGTTAATATTAAATGATCATGATATTTATTAAACATGATGTCATGATTGTAATTGAAATTTTAATTTTAATTGTAATTATATGTAAAATATTTGTAAAATTTTAATTTTAATTGTAATATTTAATTTATTGTGAAATGATTGCAATTGTAATTTTAATCGCAATTGTATATAAGAAAAATTGTAAAATTGTAATTCTAATTCTAATTCTGTCCAAAAATTTAAAATTGTAATTGTATTTGTAATTTTAATTTTAATTGTAATTGTATGTTAAATATTCGTAAAAATTTAATTGTAATTGTAACATTTAATTTATTGTGAAATGATTATAATTATAATTATAATTGTATTTGTATATATGTAAAATTCTAAAATTTTAATTGTAATTCTAATTGTATGTAAAATTCTAAAATTGTAATTGTAATTCTAACTGTATGTAAAATTCTAAAATTGTAATTGTAATTGTAATTGTATGTAAAATATTTGTAAAATTTTAATTGTAATTGTAATATTTAACTTATTGTGAAATGATTGTAATTGTAATTTTAATTGTAATTGCAAAATTGTAAAATTATAATTCTAATTCTAATTGTATGTAAAATTCTAAAATTGTAATTGTAATGGTATATATGTAAATTTGTAAAATTGTAATTGTAATTGTAAATTTTATGTAAAATTCTAAAATTGTAATTGTAATTGTAATTGTAATTTTAATTGTACGTGAAATTTTAAAATTGTAATTGTAATTGTAATTCTAATTGTATGTAAAATATTTGTAAAATTTTAATTGTTGTAATTGTAATTGTAATTGTATGTAAATTTCTAAAATTGTAATTGAATTTTTAATTGTAATTGTATGTGAAATTGTAAAATTGTAATTGTAATTGTAATTGTATCTAAAATATTTGTCAAATTATAATTGTATTAATGTGAAATGATTTTATTAAAAATTTTAAATTTCTAAATTTGTAAAATCTTAAATAATTGTAAAATAATAAATCTAGAATAATATGAACTTTTGTAACATAATAAAGTTCAGAAAATTATGCAAATAAATTCATTTACATTATAGTTATCATTATTATATTATGATCTTACATAAAAAATAAAAAATAAAACTTTGTACAATACGCCACTATTTTTAATATCAACATAATTGTAAATTATCAAGTGAAATATTCATTTTAGCATTAACACAATGCAAATTACCAATTAATTCAAAATACATATTATAATGTTTTGAAAAAATGAGCTAGCTTATAATTTGTAAGGTAGTTACGTCCTCTTATTTATAAAAACCCATCTTTAAAAGTATAAATATTGGTGAAATAGCACATGTACCATATCACTCTCGATTCTCGTGATCACCCTCATTATATTCCAGCTCGCATGGCATGATAACACTATTGTTCTCAAAAATATGTTTTGGTCTAGGGTCATGTCTAAATATGAACCACCAATCCCTATCCAACACATCTGGGTAAAAAAACACCTGCTTTCAGTGTTTGGGGAAAACATATGGCTCCTTAGCTTCATCCCACATCTTTCTAGTGTTCATACATATTAGCCTACTATCGCTATCTTCCCTTACATTATTCTGATCAAAGGTGTGCCACCACATGCACCTAAAAATAACACATTAGAAAGAAGAGAAATCTACTTCATTTATCACTTATATCTTTCTCATGTAACGTAACATCCCTCATATTAGGTTTTGATCAGGGTGGCTAGATTGACTATATTAATTGAACTTGACTTCCACTCCACAGTCTTGTGTGATGTTTCCACCATCATAATTTTCTATGCGAAAATGCTGTCCATATGCCCCTATAGATGGGAACAAATGAACCTATAAAAAAGTTAAAAAATCATAGTCTCATGTGACCTATAATAACCCACTAGTTAAAATATGAAATATAGATGTAGTTACAGTTTAAAGATGCATTATTAAGTTTCAAATGTACATATAAATTAAATAGATTATTACCGAGTGGCTGCACCGAATCCCTAAGTTTAGCACATCCTCTTCAGCACACAGGTAAAGATCGGTTGCACCATATTTCTCTCTGAATTGGTTAGAAACCAAATTGTTGGGTCGTATTTTGGAATATTTTCTTTTAAATGACTGGGAGAAGGCACACTTCTACCATTCAACCATCTAAATTGTTTCCTGCCACTATCCCATTTCATCTTCTTTTGTTCGTACAATGCACCCCATGGTTGTGTGGTTTCAGAATTGTAAAGAACGAATTTATTGATTGCTTCAATTTCTGCATTCATTGATGAAATCAAACCAACATTATATAGTACATAGAGATCAAAATATATATTATATTAAAGTTCAACATAAATATTTACTTTGTGTAAATTTAAAAAATTACAAGTCGCTTACTCTTTATCAAGCGATTTTTTCCATTCTTTTAGAGCAACTTCCCTTCTATTTTGTCTTCATCCCTTTCATCTTCCAAAATGACCGCACCTGTTCTGTTTTCAATCTACTCGATGTACTAACTGGCATAATACAAAGGCTCATACGATATGTACCCCTCTGCCATAGACCCCTTGGGTTTTGCCCTTTGTCGAACAAAACATTTCAATTTATTCATGTACCTCTCTAAGAAGAACATCCAACAACAAGAAACCACCCCAAATAGTTCAACCTCATCTACTAGGTGGATTAGAAGATGAACCTGCAAGTCCATGAAACTCGTTGGAAGTTCCTTCTCAAACATACAAACAATCTCAACTATCTCTTGATGCCACGATGGAATGCTAGCCACATTAATCTATTTTGACGTGATCCAATGTACAAATGCAAATAATTTAGATATGGCACATCCTAGGTCTTGAGGGAATTTATGTTTCACACACCTATGTACGAACAAAGGATAATGACACTGCAAATTTATAAACACGTGCAATAATATACAATATAAAAAATAAAAAAATAATTCTTTTGACATTATGTGTGCTCTTAGAAGATTCAAATGGTCATGAGATTTCAACCCCAAAAAATGGTCATCCATTGTGAAGTAGCACCGTAGTGAAGACCCGTATGAAGATGGCACCCTCACACCCATTATAACTTCCTTTTCCAAAGAAAGATCATCTTTTATTTTTTAAAATCCATGGGACATCACCTTCTTTCAAATATCATGAATTAGAGGGACCACCGCCTGCCTCTGATCCTGTACTTTCTAATCGTCTTCGCCAATGTTTCTTTTTAGTTTTTGAAGTAATAATATATTTCCTAACAACCAATGTGTCACTTTGTTTCGATGATATGTGCCTCCATAAAGAAGATGCCATTTTTTTAAATGTATGCATGCGATCTAATAAGTGGGTAATCTTAAGATGCTCCCAATATGGGAGGCTAGAAAATATATATTTCCTTTTCATCCCAATGGGAAATTTATCAAAATAGGTGTTGAAGAATTCTGGATGATCGGACATAGGCTCCCCATTTGAATCGAAAATTTCTATGAACTCCTTCTCCTTCTCTCTCTCATATGATCTAAGCCACTCAGCTGGTGTCATTATTGGAGGCCTTTGGGTTCTCTCCCGTTTACCATTCAAATAATATGCTTCTATTCTGTAGGGTGTTCTTTTGGGAGGAATACCCTGAAGAAATCATACACTAGCTTTCGTAGGTCCTTGGACCATCTAGATTTCAGAGAAGTTCCACAACATTTACATCCAAAATACCCTTTTGTTTTAGACCTACGAGATTATTGTATAAAATTTATATGCATGGAATGTTAAATAATATCATAAAGATAATAACAATTACAAGGAATGAAATAACTAATATGTGAAAGAATATTGTTACGTATATAAACAAATCAATAAACATGTAATTTACGAGAGAAATCTCCTAAGCCTGGATAATCATGTTTCGTGTAAGAACATATTTCATACCACATAAAACTCCTCTCTGCTGTGATGAGTCTTGATACATCATATATAGTTATCCCATCCCATAATTCCTTCAGTTCGTTTACCAGTGGTTGTAAGTAGACATCCATATTCTTCACTTGTCTTCTACTAGATACTATGATGGCCACCATAAGATGTTCATTCTTCATGGAAAACCATGGGGGGGTATTGTTATTGATCACTACTACAGGCCAAATATAGTAATTGGTGTTTTGGAGGGAATATGGGTTGACACCATCCATGGCTATGCTGATTCATAGACTTCGTACTTCATCCTTGAATTTTTTGGGTCATGTATCCTCTATATGCTTCATGGCTATTGAATCAGTTTGGATTTAGATAACTCCCAAATCACTTCTGTGTGAGGCATGCCATCCCTGAGATGTAGCTAATTCTTTTCAACGAAAGAGCCTATGAATCCTTGGGATTATTGGCATGTGCCTCAATATCTTAGAAGGAGGACCACATGATTTACCCTTGTTTTTTGATTTATCATAAGTTTCATGCCAAAATTTTGGACATATCTCTTTGTTTGCATATTATCCTTTATATTATAATAAAATCATTTGGAAATGCATGATATGATATGTACTCAAAACCCAAAATTTTCATCAATTCCTTTTCCTCTTTGCAACTACCGAGAAAGACATTATCACTAAGAATAATATTATCTTTAAATCACCTGTAGTTGGTGATCATGGAAAATATTGAATGTACATTAATGCTGATATAATTATTAATGTTCATAAAATTGACCATTTGTAATGTTCATTGTCTGATTATATTTCTCAAATTTATATAAGGGGTGACTTTATGGTAACTTACCTCAAAATTTCTGAGAAACATGCATTCGACAAGCACAAATTTGCTTTCAAGTTGTACAGTAAGAACTCTGTCCCCAACTGGGTATACTTTGGCTGACTGCCTGGTCCAAAGAGAGGGGTGGTGGAAGAAAATTTAAGGAGTTAAAAATAGGTGTCAGTGATATCAGCATCATCCCCTAGTTGATCATCATTTTGGAATGCATCTAACAACATTATCTCCATGGCAGTCATATCCCTTAAGTAATCATCCATACCAACATCTATTTGATTACCTCCATTTCTGGCTTGTGAAGAATTACTATTGATGTATTCATTCCTAATTGGTGAATCTCGACGTAGCGGGGATTGAATCGGTGGTTTATTCAACCATTGTTGGTATCGTTCCTCTCCGATTTTTTCTCTTAATTAAACCTTCTCTCGATTTGACATTTTTGTGGGGTGCAACAGAAGATGGTAGGTAGGTCCCTCATTATTAGTAAAATCCTAATAATTTAAAAAAAAATATTTCAACATGATTAGTACAAAATCTATGATATCAATTAGTAAGAATGTTGATAATGCATGATTAATTTGTTTGACGTTGAAATAAATACATCAATATACCAAACAAATATTATTACCATCATTGTCCTGGGATTGTGGCTAGAAGATGAAATATTGTTACAATTGGTAGGGTGAAGCGACTATCCATTTTCATCTACCAAATGCGCATTGCAGTATGGTTGTCCTGATAAGAGCTTATTATGTTTTAGGGATGTTTGATTATTTTGTGCATCTGAACTCAATTCAGAATCTGCATGAACCTGCAAATTGGTATACATTATAAATTTTATTAAGTTGATTGACATGGATAAAAAAACATAAATTCAATTAGATAATGAAAATGTAGATAAAATATGATGTAAATATTACTTCTCGAGATGGATAGGGAGAAATCCGCGATGGACTTTGGGAAATATTATGGAAGGAGCTGGATTTTGAAAAAATTTCCATTTGATATAATTATGATATTTTCTCCCTCCATTTGAGTAAAATGACCAACAAATTTTAGTTCACACGGCTAAAAGTAATTTCGGTGCCTTAAAAATGGACTTATTGTTAGCGGTGCTTATGTACAGATAACTACACCAGTGTTGTTTTAGTTACTACGCATCAGCATCGTGTTATTAACTCATGCATCTGTGTGGTGTTTTTAATTGATGCACCAATGAAGAAAAGACACAAATAAAAAAATGAAAATTTATTTTCTTAAAGTAAAAAAAAAAAGCGTAAATTAAAAAATGGGTGGAAAAATATTTTCGAAAATCTAATTTCATAAAGAAAAAATTAAATACTAAACACTTTTCATTATTTCACTATTTTTGCAAAAAAATTCAGCCAGAGATTTGCATGCGACATACCTGGAGCAAAAGAGCATGAGAGCACTGTGGAGGAGTGAAATACTTTCAAACAAAAGTATTCAGAAAATCAGAATTCCAAGCCTCTAGTGATTAAAACCCTCTAGCATAGAATTTAAAATGATCTCATGATTCAATTTTATTGTTATTTTACATTTTTTGCAGTATTTTTTATATATTAAGTAAAAATTTTCAATTTGTTCATTTTTAGAAACAAAGAAAAATATCCATTTTTTCCCTAAACCCTTCATTCTCTTTGTTTATGCCCTTGATTCTTCATGATTCTGTGATTTCAGAAGTAGGGCTTTTCATTTTATATTTATAGGGTTTGTAATTCTATATATATAGGCCTATCACATCTAACCCATGGGATGACTTGCATAGTCGGATCCCAATCTGTGTCTGCCCATGCGTGAATTAAAAAAAAATAAAAAAATAAATCAGTGTGCCCTACGTAACCTAGCACACCGGTGCACTGGATTATCCCAGCACATCGCACATGTACTATTTGATAAAAAATTTAAAACAATTTTTTTTAATCCGTGTGCCATGTAGGGCATTAGTGCGCTATTTCATTATAGCACATTGCCCACATACTGCTTGGAAAAAAACATTTCTTTTTTTGTGTTAATCATTGCATCATATAATATATAGTGCAGTGGGTCTCCTAGTTTATAGAGATGACCATACGGTCCAGTACCTTTTTTGTGTGGGTCATCTATAAGAATAGGCTATACCACCCCGTCCACGACACCATATGCTACAAAAACTAACACTAGATGAATTTTACTATTTTGTCTATGTTAATCGGTGTGGTAGTTAACAAGTAACGCACCCGTGCTCCTTTTTGACATAGAGCATCGTAATGTGTCTTATATTGTTTGGGTGGTGTGTTCATAATACCACCACGCACCGACATCAGTGTGTACACCATGAAAAGCACACTGATTTATTGATATATATATATTTTTACTTGAAAAGTAGAAAAATTATTTATAAAATATATTAATGAATAATATGGTACGAGTTTCATATTGATAAAGAAATGGCTGACAAGAGATCAAGTAACAAAAATACTGATAACACATCAAGAAAAGAAAAAGAATCCAAGTTCTTTGTAAATTATTTACAGAAATAATTTTTTTGAATTATATGTAAGTTTAACTAATATGTATTGTTTATTGTGTATCATGCAGAGTCACAGAATGACGAATCTCGATAAGGTTATTTCTTATCTAGGACCAGAAGAGTGTAAAAGCTTGATGGAAAAATTTGAAAAGGATGAATTAGGCGAATGAAAAAATACTATCGATCCAATATGAGTTTCTTTTTTTAATTTTCATTAATAAAATACTTAAAATTATTATATAACATGTTTCAAACAATCTATTAATTCACATCTATTTAATGTTCTACAAGGAAGGAAACTTAGAAAAGGAACATTGTCCTAAGAAAAGAAGAAAAATAGAACATGCAAATGAAAATGAACTTCTCCTTAGCTCATCTAGAGTGGCACTTGAGGTTGATTAAAGGGGGGGAAACTTTTACAAAAGTTTGAGGGATCTAGCGGAACGAATGTATAGACATTCTTTCCACTTACAATACAAAAATCAATAGAATGATAGCAAGAGACAATTTTTATCTAAACTACAGGAAGAGTTTCCAGAGAATTGGTCAATGAGACATGGCATACTTTTAATAGGAAAAAAGTACAAGAACAAAAAAGAAAAAATGAAAAAGTAATATTCCTTTAAATGTTCTTACTATAATTATTTATAAATATCATTTATAAATATCACTTTTGCTATATTTACTTTTCATATATGAATATAAAAATTAAATAGTCTATTTTCATGTTACATTTTCAGGAAGATTATGAAAATCTCAAAAGATGAACAAGCTTATATCAAAAATATGCTAGTAGGAATTTCCAAATTTTTTTACAAGGAGATGGTCAAAGAAATGGACAAAATTTCATCGCGAGAGGAGCCATGTCAACAACAACGTGCTTCAAATGAAATATGTAGTCATTTAATTTTTCGATCATTAGGTACAGTAAATAAAGAATTAAGCATTAAATATTAATTTTCAAGTATTTTCTTGTAGAAAAGAAAAGAAAATGGAACGCATTCAGCACATAAAACTAGAAGACAATGAAGAAAAGGGTTGATATCTAAGTTTGGGATTAATTGTTACTTCCTTATAACAACTTAACTAGATTTAATTTTTTTATATTTTAAGTTGTTTTACAAAAATCATCATTGAATTTCTTCAAACAGGTGCTAGCATACAAAGAAGAACCATTAGACAAATTGATTGACATTGGGTAAAATATGGGTTGTGAGTATATGTTGTCATATGAGAAACTAATTGTGGAATTTGTAAGCATATATTTATCTTGTTATAATTAGCTCTGTCTATAATTAATGGAGAAAAAAATCTTTTATATCAAATATATGATTTGTTATGGTGTACATAACTTGCAGGAAACAAAGTATGGAACTGTGCCAATAGATGAAATCTCGAAAGATGGCATACTACATGGTTTTGTAAGAATGTGTATAGTTCATGAGTCAATTGTTGGTATGGTACGTCATTTATTTTAGATTTACATTGATGTATATTATTTAATATTGCAATTTTAATTATTCTCAAAAATGTATATACACTTACTACAATTTATTTTTATGTTTGTAGATGGAAGGTGAAGAAGAAGAAAAAAATCAACATCATGAACAAAACATTCATGAAAATAATCCAGGTCATGGAAGTAGATTGAGCACGGACAACAATTCAAGAGAAGAATGATGATCATTGTGTTTGGATATCAAAGAAAGGCTTTATATTTTTTGAAATATTTATAGTTTGAGTCAGACATTTTATTTAATGTAATGGACATAGTTTCCCAAATGAAAGACAAAGGGATACCAATAGCTTTGCCATTTTGTATGAAAAACATTGTCTTATTCATATATATAATAAAATATGTTTTAATTTATTGTATTGTGTTCTCCATTGTCGCTGTGAAATGTAAAACCACTGATTAAATTTATGGATCATTAAATATTATAATGAAGAGATATGAAATCTGATGATATGATATAAAAAATTAATCCAAACATCACATTCAAATGCACTAATAAAAATTTAATTGATATGAATATTGTTATAAGCTATGTGTCGTCTTTTGATGAATAATGAATTTTAAAAAATCACAATAATTATGATATGATATAAAAAATTAATCCAAACATCATATTCAAATGCATTAATAAAAATTAAATTAATATGAATATTGTTATAAGATGTGTCAGCTTTTGATGAATAATGAATTTTAAAAAATCACAATAATTGTACTATCAAAGGTCAATGTTTCTACAAAATACAAAATGAGAACTAGTGCATTTCATTTGTTGCACACTAGTGCGTTTGTATGATACAACACACTGGTGCATTTCTATGACCTATGGGAACCGCAAAAATACCAATACCAATTATAAATTTCGGTGCGTTTGTGTGATTCTGTGAACCGCTACGTTTATGTGAGACTATGCACTGGTGCATTTGTATGACCTATGGGCACTGCACAAATACCAATACCAATTATAACAATTGGTGTGTTTGTCTAATAGTGCACACCGGTGTGCTTCTATAAGGCTATGTACAGGTGCATTTATATGACATATGGGCAGCACAAAAATCCCAATATGGATTAGAACAATCGAAGCGTTTGTCTGATACTATGCATCGCTACGCTATATCAGATTTAAGGCCATCCCAGAAGAAATATTTCTTCACCCTGTGCTAATTTTTTAAAAATCCTGAGTGTCCTCCTAAGGGAGAAGTGTGCAATTCCAAGAGAACATTTTGTTTTAGTTGGGAATTATTATGAAGACATAAGAAATCTTTGTACCATAAGGAATCATTTTTCCAACTAAATTTATCAGATGTAGTAAGATCTTGCTGCAACTTTTGAATGAGTGTCAACACTTCTTCGTCCTTTTTCCATCACGCACTGCATCGTTTATCTAATCTAGTTGGACAATAGAAATGGTGCAAAGAAATTCTTCCACCTCTTCATCCTTTCTTGACAATGAATCTGCAACAACATTTACCTTAAATTTTTTGTAGATGATTTAAAATTCATAACCCAACATATTTGTGACCCATTTTTGCTACTGTTCTGAATATATTCTTTGTTCCAAAAAGTATATAATACTATCATGATCATCTTTTACCTTGAAGTGTCTTTCCATTTGGTAGGGTCGCCATTTCTTTAGTGCATGTAGTATTTCCAACATTTCCTTCTCATAAATATCTTTATATAAATACTTTCATTTTATTGGACATCTTTAAAAAGCAAAAAGTCTTACTTATTATGTTAAAACAACACCAATTCCATTTCGTGAGGCATCACATTCCACAATAAAGGTTTTTATGAAGTTTCGCATAACTAATACCGGTGCTAGGCACATTGCCTCTTTAATATGTTCAAAGGCCTTATTTGCTTCAGGAGTCCATGAAAATGCATCTTTCTTAAATAATGTTGCTAGAGGTGTTGTTATTCTCCCATACTTCTTAACAAAGTTACAATAATACCCTATTAACCAGATAAATCCCCACAACTGCTTTATGGTTAATGGATTCAATTTTGTTAGGGTCTACCTTAAAACCATCGTGAGATAAAATATGACCTAGATATTCCAACTCTTTTACTGCAAATAAACATTTGGAGGTTTTCTCATATAATTGTGTCTCCTCCAATAGTTCGAGCACCCTGTCAACATGTTGAACATGATCCATCCAAGACCTGTTTTATATTAGTATATCATCAAAAAATACTAACACAAATTTTCTAAGGAAGGGTTTGAAAATAGAATTCATAAACCCTTGAAATGTAGAAAGTTCATTGGTAATGCCAAAAGGCATGACCAAAAATTATGTAATATTTCGAAACAAGAAAAACAAGAATATTGAACATAAAACTACAAATTGAAGTAATTTGAAATACATCTAACATGACTAAATCATCGATCCTTTTTATTATGTATATCACCAGCAAATAGGTACAACATATTGAGAAATAAATCACTCAATCTATGCTAAACAAGCCTCCCATGATCAAATACACCCAAATATTAAATGTTGCTGCTCCTCAAAATGCTAGAGAACCAAGACAACATAGTCCCACTGAGTGTAAATGTATTTGGCAAATATAAATATATAGATATGTTGATATAATTCTCAAAAAAATTTGGGAATAGAGATCTGAGCTCCCAAATACAACCCCAAGACAACATAGAAATGGTTTCCGGAAATGCACACTGTGAAGAAGGAATACCTAGGGCGGAATTACGCTCTACCATAGAATCACTGCTAGGAGAAGGCTGATATAAAAAGAAAATGGATGCAACTTATCCTCTCTAGCTTTTCAGATGAAGGGTTTCTCCCTTCACTAGGAAAACTAGCTCAGAAACTAGGTTTCTCAACCCTCCACTACACTACCCTGCAAATAATGCAATTTCTGAAGGAGACTATATTATGGATGATGGAAACTACTTGGCCTAATTCTAGATAGTGGAAATGAAGCTCAGTAGACCTCTACTAAGTAGGAATTCGAAGGCCCCCTAGGATTACGGTGGGATTTTCTCCCAGAAACACCCTTGTGCTAAACATCACAACGAACTCTACTAAACATATGAAGCATGCAGAAAGTCATAAAATACCAAGACATAAATAATATTCAAAATTCCTTATATGGCTTGCATCCTCTTCCTTATATTCTGGGGAGCTTCCTCACCCTAAGTCCCACTCATTAAATATGCTACTCTCATGCATACACTCCCCCATCATGACTGCGTTGTCCTCCATTAATCCTCCGCTATCTCCATGAAAAAGTTGTTGAGTTGGTCAACCTTAACCCTGTCCACATGCTTTAACCCCTGTTCACACCTAAAGGTGATTCATTTAGCTAATACAATGATCCACAATCACATGAAAAGTGGTTTTATTCATAGTAAAGACATTTATGGGTCTCTCTACACACTTATTCATTTACCTTATCAACAGAGGAAAAAATTTATATTCAAACTAGATGAAAGCTAATTAGGAATATTACAAATTCATGATTACCCTCATGAGTGCAAAATGATATTTTCTGAATATATTCAAACTTCATTATAATTTTATGATATCCTTAACAAATATCCAATTGGGTAAAATAAATTGCTCCATGTCATTCATCCAATAATTCATCAATCACAGGAATGGGAAATTTATCTTTAATAGTGAGCTTATTAAGCTCCCTATAATAAGGACACATGCGTCATGATCGATCCTTCTTGTGCACCAATACTACCAGAGGAGAGAAATAACTTTGGCTCAGTTGAATTATACCAACCTCTAACATTTTGGCGATTATACCTTCATTTTCACTCTTTTGGAAATAAGGATATCTGTAAGGACTAATGTTTGGAGGAAAAATTCCTGGAATAAAATGAATACCATGATCATGATCATGAATAGGTGGAAGTCCCTTGGGAGTTTCAAACACCTTCGAATGATTGTCCAAGGATCTTTGGAGATCTGGAGAAATAGATGATTTTGATGTTGGAACCTCTAGTGAGCATTGTTGTGCAATTATGCCTTGTTTTATTTTTTTAGAAGCTCTGTGATGACATTAAAGCTTATTATCTTTTACAAATTCGCTGCGGTACCCTATAATTCAACTCCCTTTCCTTCCGATAAAAATTTCAATAAAATTTCTTGAAAATTAAAAGCTATCATCCTCAAATATTGTAACCATTGTACTCCTAGTACAACATCAACATCTCCCATTGGAATTGAAAGCATTGGACTATTCCATACATATTCCCCCATGGTTAGCTTGATATTACATCATTTTCCAGAGAAATTTATAGTTCCTCCATTTACAACCATCACTTTACATTCTAGTGCTAGGTATAAGAAGCAATTCAATTCCTTGGCTACCTTACATCGAATAAAATTATGGGTACTACCCAAGTCAATCAAAACTATTACCTTTTTCTTCTTGATATTTCCTTATATCTTGAGAGTTTGAGGAGCGTTATTTCCTTCCAATGCATTACAGGATACGGTCGGACTCATTTCATCTTTCTTTAGGGTTGGTTCGTGGTGTATTCCTATTCTTTTAATTTTCTTGTTTAGTTTCTCCATCCTCTTCACAAGCTATGTAAGATAATTTCTTCTCAACACAGTTATTACCTTTAGTGTATTTTCTATCACAAATGTAGAAAAGCCCTTTTGATTTTTTTTCTTCCAATTATTGTGGTTTCAACCTTGTAGGTTGTGGAAGTCTAGGAGTAGGAAAAATTACATATTTAAAGATGTGATTGTTAGGCTTCCTCCTCGCCATAAATTTACATTCCATTTTTCTTTCCAACTTGAATGATTTCTCCAATGAATCGGGTTCCCAAAGGAGAACCTCATGTTGGATGTTATCCTTTAAATTCCCTATGAAGACATCAATCTTTTGCTCCTCTGGAATACCAGCTACATTTATGTTCAAATTTTGGATCTCCTATATTTTCTCCACCATTAACCCTTTTGTTTGAGACTTATTAATTGGCTAACGAAGGTGTTTCTCTTTGTATCCTCATAATGTGTTATCATTTCCTTCGTAAAAAATGACCAAGTGATAATTTTTTTACGAGAGAAAAGCCATCGATACCATACGAATGTATTTTGTTCTAAATGTAAAGTTGCAATGCATACCTTTTGTGTGTTTTTCACATTGTGGAGATCAAAATATTTCTCCATATGTAGTATCCATGTTATTGGGTCCTTTCCATTAAACTTCCTAATATCCATCTTTTCAATATGGTGTGTCTTCCATCCAACATTGGAGTTTATGAAATCACAATTAAAATTTACTTTGTTCTCATCATGAGTTTCCACTACTATATTTTTCTCCTATAGGAATCATTTCTTGTATCAACTTTGTCAAACCTTCCTTCAAACCTTCCATGTCTGCTTTTAGATCATTCTTCATGTCTTCCATCTTCTATTTCATTTTTTCAACGATGTCAGCCATCTTAGCCCTGATTCCATCCATATTAGCTTCCATTACATTCATGTTCGATTCCATGCCTTTCTTCAAACCATCAATCCTAGCTTCCATGGCTTTCCTCAAAACCTCCAGTTCATTTTTTGATGCTCTTTATGAGAGAGAAATTTGGTGTAGATGCTCTTGTAATTTTGACATATCATGTTGCAATCCTTCCTCTTCATGAGTCATATTAGAGTATTCTGAGGGCTTAATGGGTGTTGAATTATTCTTAGGGGTCATTTTACAACACAATACTGATATCTATGCTTCAATATTCCCTTAGAATCACTTCAAATTGATTTTTCAAGAAAGACTTATGCATTTTGAAAAAAAATACATACTATTTTCTTGATTTTGAGGAGCTCGATATTAAAACTAAATTATCTCTGCGATTTCGGATCTTCAATGTCTCAAATTAGGTCTATTTTAGACCTCTGAATCATCTTTCGAATGCGATGGGTATGACATAATTTTGATGCTTCAATAAAATTTTATGCCCAATATCCCACAATGACCTAATTATGGACTAGTTATTTAGAGATAGCCTGTAAGATGTGCCATGTGTCATTGTTTCCTCCTTCGTCTCTGACGTTGAGACACAAGAAACTAAATTCCATATAATTTTGACCACTTCTTACAGAATTCGAATCTGATTCCCAGAGGGAGACTTCTGATGATTTTCCCAAGGTCACCTCTTCTAGATGAAATTCGAAAGCCTACAAAAACCATCACTTCCACAGATCATATCTTGGAAAATATCTTTAACCAAGATCTAAAATATTTATACGAAGTTCCTCAGGATTACAGCTTCTTATGGTAAACATTTCAGCTTCTGAACCTTCATAGAAAAAATTTTATAGCGAAAATTCCAAGATGACCTTTTTAGCACATTGAAACCCTAGAGTCCAAAGTTGTGATACCAAATTTTATGAAACCAACTCCAAAAACAGAAGAAAAGAGAGATCATCACGTTAGAGATCAGCCGCTTTGAGGGGGAAACCTCCTTTACATTACATAAATGAACAATTCTTTTATGATACAAATGATAAAACCTCATTTCTATATATAGTAGTATATGGGGTCACAATATAATCCTAGATGACATAACAATAATAATGTAAGGTAACAATAATAACAATATGGGGGTTACACGGGTACAACAATAACAATAAGGGGGATACACTAGAAACAATAAGAGAGTACACTAGTAATATAGAGACCTAACACTCTTCTATGAACTTGCTGAACAACTCTATCTCACTGGTGTCCAAGATATGTTTTGCATGTTCTTCATACTAATTTTGTGCTATTCGTCGTTGCATCGCATCTGTTGCTTTTAGTCAAACACATGAATTTTTCGTCCAATATTCATATATTATTTTTTTAACATATTCTCCAAGTCTATATTTGTATGTTTTCCTACAAATAAGTGTCGAACAAGCGAGTTCATCATTTACAACTATTTGTAATCAAAATTTCCTATGTTTATGCAAATTTTTTCATGAGATCCGTAATGCTTGTGCCAAAGATTTTACCAAATAATTCTCTTTAGTACTTAATGAAAATATTGCCAATTGCATTGCTTTAGGCACATCTAAATCACTTTTCTTTATAGATCATGGAATTGACTTTAGAGCACTATTTATATTTTGTATCACATTTTCCTTCATTTGCTTAACTTTTTGTTGAATTTCGAATATCTAATAAACTCGTAGATTCCTTTAATTTCTTTGACGTTAAGAGATGTTTCAATTTTTTTCTTGAACTCCCACATTTTCATCTCTTAAGAACTTATCAATAATGCGCTTAATACAGTATCGTATAACATGGTGAGCTTTTTTATCTCCATATGTGTTAATATCAACATTTTCTAACATCCCATCATCGATATTGATTTCATTTCTACATATTAGAATTGAATGTACAAAATGAGTTTACATATTCAATAAATAATTAAATTAATAAATATGTATAATTTCAATAACACACATTCAATATATATATATATATATATATATATATATATATATATTGAATGTGTGTATTTTTTTCAACATTTTCGGCATGTTCAATGATTGGTTCAATATCTCTTTCACTTTCTCTTTCAAAATTTTCTATCTCATCATAAATGTTTTAAGAAATATCTTTCTTTTTTTAAGATGCAAATATTTTTCAAATTACTTCATCAAATAAAAATTAAGTTTCATAATATACTAGTTAAATTTTAAATATCATTTATAATATTTACATTTACTTACTTACTTCAACTACTAGTTGAGGTTGATTTTCCCTTTCAATATTTGAACATTCTTATCTTTTCTTTTTCAGATATTCTCTTCCTTGCTCTCTACAAGCCTCTGGTCTCTTGTTCGATCATTTTTTTTTTTCAAATTTCTTTAATTTCCCATGATAATTTAGTATGAAGCTCAAAAAAATTCCTTCAAAATGATGTAAAAGAAAAAAACTCACTATCAAAATTTAGGAAAAAAACTCAATTCAGAAAAGCATCACAAAAGATTTAATTTAAAAAAAAAAAAACTCACTTTAAAATTTTTCACAAAAGACACACTTCAAAACCAAAACACTTTAAAAATTACTCCAAGAAAAATATTTTAAAAATGAAGCTCAAAATATTTCCTTCCAAGTCCTACAACAAAACTCACTTTAAAAATTAGATAAAAATCCACTTTAAAAATCATTATAAAAGATTTACTTCAACCCAAAATAGTTACTCTAAAAAATTGTCACCTTAAAAAATACCTCAAAAAAATGTCCTTTGAAAATTAACCCCAAAAAGCCTTAGCAAATTCACCCAAAAAAATTTCCTTTCTAAATTGAGGGAAAAAAATTCCTTTCTAAATTCAGCCCAAAAAAATCCTTTGAAAATTTTCCAAAATGAAGAAATGTGCGAAAATAATGTTTCTATTTTTTGGCTATTTATAGAATTGTGAAAATTGTTTTTTCACAGGGACTTCATTGAATTTTCCGGAAAAATGAATTTGCGAGCATAAGTTCAGCCTAACTTTTTTATCATTAAAACTAACCAGACGGAGCAACAAAAGAAAAATTGGTCGAACCATTACAAAAGTTCGGCTAAACTAAAACATCTGCAACTATGTTGCACCTCGGCTCTCAACACATTGCTTCAAATTTGGAATGGTGAAAATCAATCAAACTTTATGAATTACTTTCTAAACCAAGACTACCATTTGCATAATTCAATCTACATTTAGGAAATATATCTTTTATGGAATTCCATATATGTTTACTAATTTTATTTAATTTTATAATAAAATGGTTCAAACAATTTAAGTCAGTGAAATCAAAATTTTGGATCTCTCAAAACACACTTTAGAAAAATTGTAAAATTTACAATTTATTACATTGGTCTGTCTCGTGTAATGGGCAGTTTTAGATTTTTAGTTAATAGCTAATATGTTGAGAAACTTCACCTAGATGGTAACATATTCAAAATATGAAGTTTTTTGATACTGGTTCATTTCAAAAACTACTAGTAATTATGATATGCATCAATTGGTTTCGTAAATATAACGATACTGAAGTAGACTCTCTAACTCTCTCTTGATTGTTGTAGCACATTTTTTTTTCTCAAAAATACAAAGGTTTCAAAGAATACACCAACGCATCTCAACATGACCTTTTATGAATCATTTGATCGTTAAAAAACATACTCAAAAAATTGTTACATTGGCATATCAAAGGTGAATAAAAATATTCCAAAATATAAATAATAGAAGGCTAATAAATTTTCTAACTAATTTTATTTTTAGTGTTTTGACTTGCACAAAGTTGAAAAACTTCTGAAAGAAATATTTTTTTCGAAAAAAAAAAAAAAAAAATGTAATCGAGCTTCATATTTTCACCACCTCCAATTCTGGACAAACATTTCATAAATTATGCACAATATATAGCTATATGAAATGAATCTTAACTAATTGTAAGGTCAGTTGTTATGAAATGAATCTTAACTAATTATAAGGTCAGTTGTTATTATAGTTGAATAACTAAGTTTGTGGCCTAGAGGGCTTATCTACTTGTATTTACATAAAACCTAAATGTTCCTTTCTCCCGTTATTCCTTTCACCGTTCATTTCTGACGGGCCAACTGGGCTCACGCAAATCGTACCACAAATATTCACCCGAGTTTGGAAATATGGACTCCAAAGAGACAAGTAACTGGAATGGATGGAGCAGAGGCAGCGTTTACAAATTGTGGTTGCAGTTATTGGCCATATTACTTTGAAAGAATCGTAGAGATCTGGAAATGCTTTCACAAATCTTTTTTTAAAATGTTACAATGACCACAACTCATTACTATTTTTTCATTTCATTAAACCCTCTTTAAACAAAGAAATTTAATTTCCCTTTTAAAAAAAATATGAACGGAACCCGCTTTTTAAACAATACATGAGCATTCTTAAAATAATGCTCTCAAAGCCTTTTTAAGAAAAATAATCCTCACGGAACCTTTTAAGAATTACCATGTGCCGTTTTTTAATACACCTTAAAAAAAAACTTTTAATGTACCGTTTCCATTCCAGCCTTTTCAGAATAAAGCCATTCTTCATGAATTTTTAAGTCTCGAAGAAACATAGCTTTCAAGAACCTCTTGACCGGTGGCTTTCAGTTTTGGTGTGTCGTGCTCCCAATCGGATTTGTGCTGGCCAGGTTTGTTTTTCAATCTTCGACGACGGTGTTCTCTCCTCTGTATGAAGACCCACTCTTCATGCTTTCGTGCTTTTTAATAATGTCAAACTTGTCCCTAAATACAAATTACCAAAGATGCAAGGAAACTTGTTTTCCTATAAAGTTGAAACGAATAGGCAGATTGAAACAAAAATAAAAAGGTCATTTGTTTTTCTATTTCCTTATTAAAAACAAGGAATACAACTCTATTTAAGGTTTACTTGGTAAAAGTACTTGGTCCAATCTCTTGATATTTTACTTGAGAATGATTTTTTTTAAGTTTAACATTGTCAATGAAAAAATAATCATTGTACTTATGTTTTTTTAAGTTGAATGGTAAGAATTGTAATAAAATTATTTGGCTTTAGATGGTGGTTTTCGTTCTAAAACTATATTAAAATAGAAATGAAAGTATTAGTATGATCTCTTGGATGTTTTAGATAAGAGTGAATGTTTTATAAGTTTAAAATGATATTTTAAGATAAAAGTGGAATTCTAAAAGAATTTGTTTTTCTTATACTCATCAGTTCTCAAAAGTGAATGGTAAGAATTGTGAAAAATGCTTTATGTAGATTTTTATTTATTTACGTGCAGCTAATCGGAGTTTGATTATTTGAATGTTTATGTTTTTTTCTTTTATCTAAAAATAAACGTTATTACATTGAACAAAATGCATAATTAAAGATAAAAATTCATGTACCGTTACACAAACACAATGGACTTTTCGAATTTATATGGTTAAAGAAAATTATTCATTATACACATTACTCCTCAAAATTGAATTGTAAGAACCTTTAAAATTTTGTTTAATTTTTTTGGTGGATCGTGCCTTAGACCTATCTTAAAATAACACAAGGGGATAGAAGGCCCACTTGTGTAATGGTTCATGAATTTTTATGTTTCATTATGCATTGTGTTAAATGTGTCAATATTTATGTTAAATAAAAAAAAAATCATAAAACTTAATATGATTATGTTTTCACCAGTTACATTCATGACAACTTTACATGAAAAAAAGTCAATTTTATAATTTTGATGAATTTGAAAACAATTAAATGACATTTTCATTGAGTGTTAAGTTGAAATGACAAATTACTTTTGAATCAAAAGTTAATTTTCTAAATATTGATAATGGTGATTGCTAATTTAATTAGCAACTTATGTAAAATGAGAATTTATTTAGAGTTGAATTAAGAATTTGAGTGATAAATCGAAATCGAATGATCTGAGAAGACAAAAGGCTGGGTTCAATATATATTGAACCCAATAAATTTTGTTAAAAAAATAGAAAAAAAAAAATATCCCCTTAAGTGTTTTCAATTTTTTATTAAAATAGGAAGACTAAATTTGCAAGGAAAATTAATTTTCTAAAATTTTTAAGCCAACCATTGGATTAAAATAAAAAGGTTGATTTCAGCTTTTATGTCCTTATTATAAAAGGTGAATAAAAGTATACTTTGAAAATTAGTTGGTAAAATTATTTGTACAAACTTTTCTATATTTTACAAGTTTATAAAGAGATTTGAGAATAAAGGTGAAATTTTCATTATTAAAAAAAAATCATTATACTCGATGAAATTTGAATTATAAGAATATAATAAAACACATTAATTTATTCAGTTTTTGATATTGAATTCTCATTTTTGAACAAAACTATTCATTAAAATCAATAGTGTTGAAAATTGAATTGTGGCAACCTTTATGAAATTCTTTCATTTTTTGTGATTGAATTTCTAGTATAAAAATCATAAATTTGGGAAAGGGGATATAGTTTACATAGCACATGTTCTAGGATCCACGAAATTATATTTTTTATTGCGAATTTTGTATATGTTGGAAAAATGGAAGAATAAAAAATTGAATTAATTATGTTTTCAGGAGCTACATACATAATAATTTTACTTTTTATCATTAAAAATATTAAGGTTTTCTTAAGTTTATAGTTTCTAAAGGAAAAAATTTGGCAAAATTTTCATTCAATGTAAGTTCTAATGAAAATTGATCTTTAAATATAGAATTTCCTCAACTATTTGGTAAATATTGATAAGAGCTATTGTTAATTTAATTCACAACTTGTGGTTAAAGAAGAATCTACCTAGATTTGAATAAAAACTTAAAGTGAACCATAAAAATCACATTATTGTAAAAGTCTTAAATTTGGGTTAATTCCTAGTTGAATCTGAATTCAAAATTGGTGAAAACTACAATTCCATTTGATCCATACTCCTTGGTTGTTCCCAAGCCTTCTGTCAATGCAATATAAGATGTCTAGTTGTTTTTTGTTCTTCTCGGTATATTCATCTTTCTTTGGAGGACCTTGTTAGTCACAATATTTCAAAGCACATATGTAATCACTCTATTCCCTGGGATGGGATAGAAAGAAACATCTATGCATAATGTCCATTTTTCAACCATATCTAGTGGTTTTTTTATCCCTGAAAAAAAATTCAATAAAATATATTAAATTAACATTTATTGCAAAGGTATGGGGGAAATGACATATGCATGGTTTGCCTTAAAGTTTGCTTTAAATGTTATGGGAGAAATCACATCTAGAAATGACATGCCTTAAATTTTTCCTTGCCTAGAATTTAAGGGCGAAATGATGTGTACATGGTTTTCCATAAAGTTTCCCTTATAGTTTATGGGAGAAATTCCATTGCCTACTAGTTTATGGGATAAATGACATAGAAATGAGAGAGAAATGACATAGAAATGGCATGCAATAAAATTTTCCTTAACGTTTATGGGAGAAATGACATGTGCATGGTTTGCAAAATTATTTTATGCACTTACTAAATTTATGGGAGAAATGGGATAAATAGGAGAAATGACATGTATGTACAACATGGTCTGCCTTAAATTTTTCCTTAAAGTTTGCCATAAATTTTATGGGAGAAATGACATAGAAATGACATGTACATGGTTCCAAAAACACTATTCAATGCCTAAAAGTTTATCATGTACAGAATTGGATATTACAATGAAGAACTTTTATTTAGATCTATTCCAAAGATTGAATGTAGCGGCGTTTACTGGATATGTCACCTTTGAGAAAAGATGAGATCTAGAGGCTACCTGACCCTTTACAAGCTCTGCCTTTAGAACTTGTAGAAGTTAACACTCAAAATACAGACTAAAATCTTATGGAATTCAGCCACTTTAGGTTCGGTTTTTAGGCCTTAAATTTTTCCTTTAATTAATGGGAGAAAGCCTTGAGATTGTGGGAGAAATGACATGTTCATGGTTTTCCTTTAAATTTTACGGGAGAAATCACATCTAAAAATGGCATGCCTTAAAGTTCTCCTTTCCTATATTTTAAGAGACAAACGACATGTACATGGTTTGCCTTAAATTTTGCCTTATATTTTATGGGAGAAGTGACATTTCCTTATAGTTTATGGGAGAAATTACATATAAATGTCAGAGAAATTCATAGAAATGGCACCCCTTAAATTTTTCCTTAACGTTTATTGGATAAATGACACATGTACATGATTTGCCTTAAATTCTTACTTAATGTGTGTGGGAGAATTGACATGTACATGGTTTGCAAAATTATTTTATGAACTCACTAAAATTTATGGGAGAAATGGGAGAAATGACATGTATGTACTGTTATTTCCTATATCTACCTCAGGCTGAAGGAAGGTGGAGTCTAGGGTAACATCAAACCATGCTTAATTTGGTAGCTAGCCCTACCAGATAGGGAGAGGGCTCTCTCCTTGTCAATCTCAACAAAAAGTGATCATTGAGGCTTGAGATGACTTGAATAAAGGATGATTTTAGGCTAGGTATATATGTAAGAGAGTTTGATTTTATTTTGAAGGTGTTTGTTGGATCAAAGGGAAAGCCATATTTTGGGTCCGGAAAATGATCAGTTTTGCATAGAGCTGAATGGGTCAAGGAAGGAAATTGTTTTGATGCCTTGAATTCAAATGAAATGGATAGATGAGACCGGTGAGGGGTTGAAGAGGGCAAGAGGCTTTCAAGAATCCTCTTCAGACAATTGAAAACATGAAAAATTAAACAAAACTCAAGGTAGAGCACTGCAAATCTAATGAATTCCACCTTTATCACTTGTTTGTTTAACTTAAGAGGAAATGAGAAGGAAGATGATACACATGAAACATCAGTAAACTTACAATCATAGAGAAAAACACACCATCAAAACATAGAGCCACATGGATCCCAAAGAGTGATGCAAACCCTGGTCTATTCCTTTGCCAAAATGCAGAGAGGAAATGTACAATGAAGCTCCAAACAATCCCAAGTGTCCAACCCTAAAAATGACTAAGAAAATACAAGAGATAGACAAGCATCACTCATCCCCATGCCTCTAGGGGTTGAGCTCACTAGTTTAGGAGTTGTTTCAAGAAGATCTAAACTAAGAACTAGAAAATAGGCAGTGGAACAGCTTGCCTCTATAAGATAGGAAACTAATTCATTCAGTTATGATTCACCTTTTGGTGAATGAATCTACTTACATGAGTGAAAATTTGTCAAAATTACATTAAAAACCATGAAATTACATCAAGTTACATCAAGAGCTTTACATTTGGAGATGAAAAGTCAAACTGGCCGAAACTAGGTGAAAAATTGAGTTATTGAGTGAAAACTGAGCCAAAATCCCAATGCGCCATGCCTGAAATCTCTATGCGTCGTGCCACTTTGGAGGTGATTGTGAGGGCCTTCCCGGAGTAAAATTGAGTCCAGAATAGCTCGTTAGAAAGCTCTGTCTGTCTAATTTCCAACCCAATTGGAACTTCTAAATTTGATTGCCATTTTCTCCTCCAAAAATGAGTTTTCCCAACACTGCTTCTTGTGTATCCAAAAGAGCGCAGAAAGGTCATTTTTAGGGTGTTTTTGACCCTTCCAGCAACCAAAAACTTGTCAAAATATTTGGGTAATGGGTAGGCATGCATAAATTTTGATGAAAAATCAAAAAATGCAATTTTTTCTTCAAGAGGAGCTTCCAATTATAAGCGCAGGCCAAGTGGCACGACGCGTTGGGCAGGAAAATCTGTGTTAAGGCCAAAAAATTCAAAATTGACAAAATGTTCCCAAATTTCTGGAAATTTGGGCTGAATGTCCACCATGAAGCGCTATGCTGGGCCAAGGAAGCTTTGGCCAAAATTTGGAGTCTATCATGCCTTTTACAACGCTTTAATTCCCTCTTTAACTTTGCCTTCAAGGTCTTGATTCGTGCCTTGCAAACATGATTCCTCGCCCAATAATGATTCTTCATGTGCCTTAGCATGTTATTTTCCTTGTTAGCCTTCTCCAACGGCTTCTCCAGATGAATATTGACCCTCTCAAGCCAAGTCTCTTGATCAGCCTCAATCTCTCACTCAATGGATGTCATCTCATTTTGGCTTCCTTAGGCAGCTTGTCAGTTCTCATGGATGTTTTGAAACTCCATGATTGTTTGCTGATCCTCCAACTGTTTGTTTCACTTCTCAGGGTATTTTATAATCCATTGGGATCTTTGCAACTTGATGGTCAAAGTGTGTATCTTCGCCTTCTACTCCTGAATAGTCTCTCTCAACTTTGAGCTTGGAGAGCTCAAATCCTCATCAATGAGTATGAAACCTATATCTCGGCCTCCTGAAGGTCCCTCATCCTGCATGGGTGTCTTACCTCTATCCTATACCTGTACCTGTGCTGTTGATGATGAAAGCGAGACCCCTTCCATCCTAGGTGGAGATAATACTCGTCGGGCTACTGCAAATAATCCTCTAGTGCCTATCCGATAAGTGACATACATTGGCACACTAGTAGTCTCTGTCTCCTGACCTCCATGTTGATATGAAGGTTCACCTACATCATGAAAAACCTCTGGAGGAACCTGAGGAGCTATGAAGAAATCATTAGAACTCCCATGAAATACCCTGCAAGCCGAGATGATGCACGACCAAAATCTTAATGAGTGCATAGTGATAAATACTGTTGTACTGCTGCTCAGGAGTTTTCCTCTGCATGAGAGTGGTCATTCTCTTGATATTCCGACACATGAAATAAGTGAGGTTCATCATCCTCACCCTGGTGAAATGCATCAATAACCTGATATGATAGGCATAAAGACGTGAAAATCAACCCTCACAACTGAATTATCTGATAATGAGTTTCATCAGAGGCGCATACAAATCATTTACGAACTGGAAAGGAAATACTCTGCTGATTTGTTTCACAAATCTAGGCCTGATATATGGTTCATAATGCACTCTGTCCACCTATTATCTTTTGTTCCACTATTCTCCAACATTTGGTATTCTGGTTGCTTGAGAGATTGTTTCCGGTGTTAAAGTGAATGTTACACCTGCAAGAGTTACCTGAACATCATGTAAATGAAACACAAACAAACGAGCCAACTCCCGATGATAATGGACCCTAGCAATCATTTCACAAAATTGATGACATGACTGCTGTTGAAAACATGCCATGGAAAATGGACAAGCCTGCAATTCAGCCAATGAGGTGGGCTCCTCTCTCACATGTCTGCCACCCTTATGAGGCCTTCCAGGTGCATGTAGTTCAGTGGTGGAATCACTATCTCAGTCATAGAATGTATCGGTATCTGTCTCCATGATGTCTAAGGTCTATGCAAGGTCTAGGTTGTCTTGGTTGACAATGAGAACTTTGGTGTTTTGATTTGATTGCCAAATATATGGTAATATGGGAGGTAATATGGAGGAATGGGGTAGTAGGAATAATGAACTTTTATCAAGTGAATTTTGCTTTCTGAAAACTATAATTTGATAAATTTAGGGACAAGGGATAGCCACTTAATTTTTGGGATAAACTTGGGGTTTGGGGAAATTTTACAAGTGGGATGGGGATAATGGGAATGGGAGAGGAATAAGTGGCTGTAGGGATGTAAAGGGATAGGCGATGATTTAATTTTAGGGATGTAAAGTGAATAGGAAAAGGGGACTATGGTGAGTAAATAATAGTGAGGAGGGAAAAATGAGGTAAGGAAAATGTAAATACTTGACACCAAAATCAATTTCAAAACCCTAGGAGCATTCTTAATCAAGACAATAGGGTTTTATTTTTTATTTTTTTTTCATTTAAATTCTCATATCAACACCAAACACTTGATAAGAGAAATGGGAGAGTGAATTTGACTTACTCGAACAAGGAGATACTGAGCAAAATTTGATGGTTGAAAGGAATGGAAAAAATCTTGTGTTCCGGCCCAATGCACCACGCAGCCAACCCAATGCATCATGCCCCTCCAATGCGCCGCGCTGGCTCAAATTCACACACAGGGAAGCTACCCTATGCGCCGCGCATGCCTGATGCATTGTGACACCTGCCCAACGCATTGTGCTCTGCAAATTCAATACAATCTGCCCTCAAACCTCTTCTTTCACTCTCCACGAGTTCTCCCTTGTTCACTGCTATCTCTTGGCAGGAAAATGGAGTTTTAAACTTGAAAATATATTATATGCCAAGAAGTTAAATTTTTCATTTGAAAAATACCCACTTTGTAATGTTGAAAACTTGACATTTCACTTTAAAACTATGTTTTGTTTGCTTTTGGCTTTTAGACTGAATAATGAGCTTCTCTGTCTATCTTGCAGGGAATGGATGGCATGGAAATTTGTCAAAGGCAACCAGGGTTGTGAATGCAGCATTATTACAACTGAAAAACTTGAAAATTACATTGCATTTATTACATAAAGATAAAATAGACAATTTTTCTTCAAAATAGAGTTTTGAAGAAAAAATCATTATCAAACATTATAATGATGAAAATTTTGCACCGACAACTTATTTCAAGCTTCCTCATGTGCCTACTGACCATTATTAGGCATTTTGAGACCTAATTAACTAAACCCTAGACCTAATGAGACTAAAAAAACCCTAAAATGACTCTTTGCCAACTTATGAGACCAAACATGACTGTAGATGATTCTAATGAACATAAATAGGCTAGCAGGTACAAGACATGAGGGATATGAGTGACAAGCCCCTACTATCAGATGATCCATGCTCCTAATGGAATGTAGCTGACTAAACTAAGTGAGACACCTAAAATGAAATGCAACAAGAGAAATTTGATCTCTGATGGAGGGATGAAGATACCGACTCTAACATTGGCTCCAATGGGGATGGTAGCTTCTTGGAGGTGCCAAAAATGGAAGATCTTTGGGAGAGAAGACAAGTGCCTTCATCCATTGGGTAATGGAATAAAAAACTCAAGCTGAAATGCATGACTGAAAACCGACACAAACTAACTTAATAACAAGACTGAAAACTGACTCGCAAATTACTCAAACAACTGACACACCAAAAATGAAATCAGACCTTCAGTTCTATAGCCTTCATTTTGGGCCCCAAACTGAAACTATGTTGAAACTAACTAAAACAAAAATGACTCAATACCTACTTAACTGAAACAAGTACTTATAAAGCTTTTTGAATGGCAACAGACCATCGAGATTTGAGGGTTTCAAATCATGATGACAACCAACTACCTACTGATGGAATATGTACAATCATGTGTAGTGAGCCTTCCAATGTAACCAATCCAGCAGATGGCTACATACCAAAATTCTACTCTCACTTTTCTCGAGCAGGTAGAACGATGTACATGTAGGAAACTCACAATAACCACTGAAACCAAGGCTTATGATAATGAACCAGGCAACATTTATATTTTTTGATGCTTGCAAAAGAATGCCAAAGGGATCTTGAAAATATTGAAGCACTACTTGGTCTTGAGATCCAACAGCAAAAATACAACTACTCGCTTCATTATGATCTGAAAGAACAATTGATTGTCGAGTGATAGGAAGGCACAGAGAGGTATAAGCTTCTTCCATCTTATTGTTAGCTGTGAGTTCCTTGACCATGAGAAATTCTGGCATATTGTCTCTCTCAAGCTCATATTCCTCAACTTCATGGTCTAGGTCATTCTTAAATAGAAAACAATCTTCAAGATTATCAAACATGACAGCCTTATCATCTTCATGAAAGAAAATATTATCTGTTTGCTGATCTATAAAGCTAATTACAAGACCACCGTCATTTTCAAAAGAGGAAGAAGTTTCACCAACACTTTCTTGACCATGTGGGCACTGCAAATCTGCTTTAGTTTGGGCTGTAACATGACCTTTCAGGAGTTGATCTATCTCATCTTCAGACAAAGGAGATAATACTTTTTGTTTTCTTTTACTCAAACAATGATTGTCTTCATGAAATAAAATTTTAAAACATGAAAAACCTGAATGACAATCCTTAATTCCTTGATCTTATGAAATTTGAAAACATTGTTGATCATATTCATATGACATGGAAATCAAATTATCATTTATCACTGAGTTATTGAAAAAATATTTTTCACTTACTTGAACAAAGATCTCATCTTGTTTTTCATGAACTGATTGAATTACCTCCTCATGAAGGCTTTGCTATAATGGAATGAGAACATTTAGATCAATAAATATGTCTTCTTCATTCCAGATGATCTCAACAGCAGAGTTCTTCTTCATGGGATTCAGCACAAGGTATTCTTGATCATCACGATCTAAATCTAGATCTAAAATAGCTAACTTGAGTTTATCACATTCTCAAATTGAAACTTGACTTTCCTGCATATTGTCTCCTTCTATGGACAGATCTGAAACAAAACCTTCTCTTTGATCATTTTCCATTGTGCTAAGATCTTGATCCTGCTGAAAAGTTTCCTGAGCATCTTGATGAGTATCCTCTAAGTTCTCTTTATGCTGCTGAAATGTATTTTCGTACAGAGCCTCCATGATCTCATCATCCATGAAGTCATCATCTTCATAAAAATTTTCAAGATTTTCAATAAAACTATGAACATGGCTACAACAGTTCTAAACTAAAGTTAAGGATGGATAAGATTCCTTATACCTTTCAAAGAACATGGTATGAAAATCCTTTAAATAGTAAATACAAGCAGGCGGCAAGCTTTCATAACAAGATCAGGCTTCACCTTCCAGAGTGGCCATGAAAATATTCATCAAGCAATCTTCAGGAAAATGAAACTTCAACTTGTGAATATGTATGTGAAATCCAACCAGATGTAAAGCAGCATCCTTCTTATCATCATCTTTAAATGTAGGAAAATTCCTTTGCCAATCTACCTTAGGAATTTTATTTGGAAAACCTGGAATATGATCTCAGCTCATGGGAGCATACCTTCGATCCAGCGAAACCATTTTGATAACAATGAATTCACCAAAAAATTCCTCAGCCTACTGATTCTTGAACAGTAGAGTTGCCATAAAAATTCTGAAACTTGGGATTCTTCAACACTGGAGTCCCCTGGTGAATGATTTCAGCCTTGCGGTGTTTGTTCGTTGTCCACCATCAACAATCAGATCTGAACTTGATTACATTTTACTAATGAAATCATATGTTCAGTTCATAAACTAGACCGAAGATTGACTGAAGCAACATTCATCTACTTTCTCTAATGCAAAGCAAGAGAATTTCGAAGACTACCTGGCTAACTTCAGGCTCTGTCTGTAGTTTATAAAGAAAAAAGCAAAATTTTCTTCCACAGTATGGTCGCCACTATGTTATTTCCTAAATCTACCTCAGGCTGAAGGAAGACAGAGTCTAGGGTAACATCAAACCATGCTTAATCTAGTAGCTAGCCCTACCAGATCGGGAGAGGGCTCTCTCCTTGTCAATCTCAGCAAAAAATGATCAGTGGGGCTTGAGATGACTTGAATAAAGGCTTATTTTAGGCTAGGTATATATGTAAGAGAGTCTGATTTTATTTGTAAGGTGTTTGTTGTATCAAAGGGAAAGGCAGATTCTGGGTCTGGGAAATGATCAGTTTTGTAGAGAGCTGAATGGGGCAAGGAAGGAAATTGTTTTAATGCTTTGAATTCGAATGAAATAGATAGCTGAGACCGGTGAGGGGTTGAAGAGGGAAAGAGGCTTTCAGGAATCCTCTTCAGACGGTTGAAAACATGAAAAATTAAACAAAACTCAAGGTAGAGCACTACAAATCTAATGAATTCCACCTTTATCACTTGTTTGTTTAACTTAAGAATAAATGAGAAGGAAGATGATACATATGAAACATCAATAAACTTACAATCACAGAGAAAAACACACCATCAAAACATAAAGCCACATGGATCCCAAAGAGTGCTGCAAACCCTGGTCTATTCCTTTGCCAAAATGCAGAGAGGAAATGTACAATGAAGCTCCAAACAATCCCAAGTGTCCAACCCTGAAAATGACTGAGAAAATAAAAGATATAGAAAAGTGTCACTCATCCCCATGCCTCTAGGGGTCAAGCTCACTAGTTCAGGAGCTTTTTCAACAAGATCTAAACTAAGAACTAGAAAATAGGCAGTGGAACAACTTGCCTCTATAAGATAGGAAACTGATTCATTCAGTTACAATTCACCTTTTGGTGAATGAATCTACTTACATGAGTGAAAATTTGTGAAAATTACATCAAAAACCATGAAATTAAATCAAATTACATAAATAACTTTACATTTGGAGATAAAAATTCAAACTAGCCGAAAATAGGCGAAAAATTGAGTTACTGAGTGAAAACTAAGCTCAAATCGCAATGCACCACACCTGAAATCTCTATGCGTCGCGCCACTTTGGAGCTGATTTTGAGGGCCTTCCTAGAGTCCAAATTGAGCACAGGATAGCTTTTTGGAAAGATATTCCTATCTACCTTCGAACCCAAGTGGAATTTCTGAATTTGGTTTCCATTTTCCTCTCCAAAAATAAGTTTTCCCAACACTTCTTTCTGTGTGTCTAGAAGAGGGCAGAAAGGTCATTTTTAGGGTGTTTTTGACCCCTCCGGCAACCAAAAACTTGTCAAAATCCTTAGGTAATGGGTAGGCATGCATAAATTTTGATTAAAAATTCAAAAATGAAAAGTTTCCTTCAAGAGGAGCTACCAATTATAAACGTGCGCCAAGTGGCGCGATGCGTTGGGCAGGAAAATCTGTGTTAAGGCCAAAAAATTCAAATTTGACAAAATGTTTCCCAAATTTCTTGAAATTTGGGCTGAATTTCCACCATCAAGTGCTATGCTAGGCCAATGAATATTTGGCCAAAATTTGGAGTCTATCATGCCTTTTGTGACACTTTAATGCCCTCTTTAACTTTGCCTTCAGGATCTTGATTCGCGCCTTGCAAACATGATTCCTCGCCCAATAATGATTCTTCATGTGCCTTAGCATGCTATTTTCCTTTCTGGACTTCTCCAATAGCTTCTCCAGATGAATACTGACCCTCTCAAGCCATGTCTCTCGATCAGCCTCAATCTCTCGCTCAATGGATGTCATCTCATTTTGGCCTCTTTGGGCAGCTTGCCAGTTCTCACGGATGTTTTGCAACTCCATGATTGTTTTCTGATATTCCAACTATTTGTTTCAATTATCAAGGTATTTTATAATCCATTGGGCTCTTTGAAACTTGATGGTTAATTGTCTATATCCACCTTCTGCTCCTGAATAGTCTCTCTCAACTTTGAGCTTAGAGAGTTCAAATCCTCATCAATGAGTATGAAACCTGTATCTTGGCCTCCTGAAGGCCCCTCATCCTAAATGGGCCTCTTATCTCTGTCTTGTACCTATACCTGTTCTGCTGATGATGGAAGCGAGACCCCTTCCACCCCAGGTGGAGATAATACTCGTCGGCCTGCTACAAATAATCCTTTAGTGCCTCTCTGATAAGTGACATACGTCGGCACACTAGTAGTCTCTGTCTCCTGACCTCCATGCTGATATGAAGGTTCACTTGCATCATGAACTACCTGTGGAGGAACCTGAGGAGCTGTGAAGAAATCATTAGAAATGAAATCCTCCCATGAAATAGCCTGCAAGCCGAGCTGATGCACGACCACAATCTAAATGAGTGCATAGTGATAAATATTTTTGTACTGCTACTCAGGAGTTTTCCTCTGCATGAGAGTGGTCATTCTCTCGATATTCCGGCACATGAAATAAGGGAGGTTCATCATCCTCACCCTGGTGAAATGCATCAATAACTTGATATGATAGGAATAAATACGTGAAAATCGGCCCTCACAACTGAAATATCTGATAATGAGTTTCATGAGAGGTGCATAGGAATCCTTTAGGAACCGGAAAGGAAACACTTTGTTGAGTTGTTTCACAAAGCTAGGACTTATATATGGTTCATAATGCACTTTGTCCACCTGTTGTCTTTTGTTCCATTATTCTCCCACATTTGGTATTCCAGTTGCTTGAGAGATTGTTTCCGGTGTTAAAGTAAATGTTACACCGGTAAGAGTTACCTGACCATCATGTAAATGCAACACAAAAAAACGAGCCAGCTCCCGATGATAATCGACCCTAGCAATCATTTCACAAAATTGATAACATGACTATTGTTGAAAACATGCCATGGCCAATGGATAAGCCTGCAATTCAGCCAATGAGGTGGGCTCCTCTCTCACATGTCTGCTACCCTTATGAGGCCTTCTAGGTGCATGTAGTTCAGTCATGGAATCACTGTCTTGGCCATGGGATGTATCGGTATCTATCTCCATGATGTCCAAGGTCTATGCAAGGTCTAGGTTGTCTTGGTTGACAATGAGAACTTTGGTGTTTTGGTTCGATTGCAAAATATATGGTAATATGGGAGGGAATATGGAGGAATGGGGTAGTAGGAACAATGAAATTTGATCAAGTGAAATTTTCTTTTTGAAAACTGTAATTTGATAAATTTAGGGACAAGGGACAACCACTTAATTTTTGGGATAAACTTGGGGTTTGGGGAAATTTTACAAGTGGGATGGGGATAATGGGAATGGGAGAGGAATAAGTGATTGTAGGGATGCAAAGGGATAGGGGATGATTGAATTTTAGGGATGTAAAGTGAATACAAAAAGGGGACTGTGGTGAGAAAATAATAGTGAGGAGGGAAAAAGGAGGTAAGGGAAATGTAAATATTTGACACCAAAATCAATTTCAAAACCCTAGGAGAATTCTTAATCAAGAAAATAGGGTTTGAGTTTTTTTTTTGGATTTAAATTCTCATATCAACACCAAACACTTGATAAGAGCAATGGGAGAGTGACTTTGACTTACTGGAACAAGGAGAGACCGAGCAAAATTTGATGGTTGAAAGGAATGGAAAAAGTCTTATGTTCTGACCCAATGCGTTGTGCAGCCAACCCAGTGAGCCGCGCTGGTTCAAATTCACACACAGGGAAGCTACCCTATGCGTCGCGCATGCCCGATGTGTCGCGACACCTGCCCAAGGCGTCGCGGTCTGCAACTTGAATACAATCTGCCGTCAAACCTCTTCTTTCACTCTCCACGGGTTCTCCTTTGTTCACTATTGTGTCTTGGCATGCAAATGGAGTTTTAAACTTGAAAATATCATATATGCCAAGAATTTAAATTTTTCATTTGAAAAAAACCCACTTTGTAATGTTCAAAACTTGACATTTCACTTTAAAACTCTATTTTGTTTGCTTTTGGCTTTTAGACTAAATAATGAGCTTCTCTGTTTGTCTTGCAAGGAATGGATGGCATGGAAATTTGGCAAAGGCGACTAGGGTTGTGAATGGAGCATTATTACAACTGAAAAACTTGAAAATTACATTGCATTTATTACATAAATATAAAATAGACAATTTTTCTTCAAAACAGAGTTTTGAAGAAAAAATCATTATCAAACATTATGATCATGAAAATTTTGCACCAAAAACTTATTTCAAGCTTCCTCATGTGCCTGCTAACCATTATTAGGCATTTTGAGACCTAATTAACTAAACCCTAGACCTAATGAGACTAAAAAAACCCTAAAATGACTCTTTGCCAACTTATGAGACCAAACATGACTGTACATGACTCTAACAAACAAAAATAGGCCAGCAGGTACAAGACATGAGGTATATGAGTGACAAGCCCCTACCATCAGATGATCCATGCTCCTAATGGAATGCGGCTGACTAAACTGAGTGAGACACCTAAAATGAAATGCAACAAGAGAAATTTGATCTCTGATGGAGGGATGAAGATACCGACTCTAACATGTACTACAAGGCTTGCCTTCAATTTTTGCCTTATATTTTTCCATAAATTTTATGGGATAAATGAAATAGAAATGAAATGCACATGGTTCCAAAAACACTAGCAAATGCATTAAAGTTTATGGGAGAAATGACATGTACATAAATGGATACTACAATGAAGAACTTCTATTTAGATATGTTCTAGAGATTGATTGTAGGTGCGTTTACTAGATATTTCACCTTTGATAAAATATGAGATACAGAGGCTACCTAGCCCTTTACAGACTTTTCATTTAGAACTTGTAGAAATTAACACTAAACAGACAGACTAAAATCCTATGGAAGTCCAACCACTTTATGTTAGGTTTTTAGGCCTTAAATTTTTCCTTGAATTAATGGGAGAAATCCTTGAGTTTGTGGGAGAAATGACATGTTCATGGTTTTCCTTAAAGTTTTCCTTAAATTTTATGGGAGAAATCAATCTAGAAATGACATGCCTTGAAGTTTTCCTTGCCTAGAGTTTAAGGGAGAAATGACATGTACATGGGTTGACTTAAAGTTTTCCTTATAGTTTATGGGAGAAATGACATTTCCTTATATTTTATGGGAGAAATGACATAGAAATGACATATAAAAGGCATGCCTTAAAGCTTTCCTAAAATTTTATGGGATAAATGACACATGTACATGTTTTTCCTTAAAGTTTTCCTTGAAGTGTGTAGGATAAATGTAAATAACACATGTACATGTTTTTCCTTAAATTTGGCTTAATCTTTATGGGAGGAATCACATCTAGAAATGACATGCCTTGAAGTTTTCCTTGCCTAGAGTTTAAGGGAGAAATGGCATGTACATGGTTTGCCTTAAAGTTTGCCTTATAGTTTATGCCAGAAATCACATTGCATATACTTTATGGGAGAAATGACATAGAAATGACATAGAAATGGCATAGAAAAGGAATGCCTTAAATCTTTCCTAAAATTTTATGGGATAAATGACACATGTACATGTTTTCCCTTAAAGTTTGCCTTGAAGTGTGTGGGAGAAATGTAAATGACACATGTAAATGTTTTGCCTTAAAATTTTCCTTAAAGTGTGTGGGAGAAATGTCATGTACATGGTTTTTAAAAATTTTTTATGCACTTACTAAAATTTATGGGAGAAAAGGGAGAAATTACATGTATGTACATGGTTTTCCTTAAATTTGGCCTTAAATTTTATGGGAGAAATGACATAAAAATTACATGTACATGGTTCAAAAAATACTAGAAAATGTCGCCTTAAAGTTTATGGGAGAAATGGCATGTAAGAAAATAGATATTGCAACGAAGAAACTATATTTAGATCTGTTCCAGACTATGCCATGTATTATAGTTTTCCTAAGAGTTTACTGGAGAAATGACACATGTATGGTAGAAATGACACATGTACATGATTTTCCTTAAATTTTTCCTTAAAGTGTGTGGGAGAAATGAAATGTACATGGTTTGAAAAATTATTTTATGCACTTACTAAAATTTATGGGAGAAATGGGAGAAATGAAATGTGTATGTACATGGTTTGCCTTAAATTTTACAGGAGAAATGACATGTACAAAAGTGGATATTACAATGAAGAACTTCTATTTAGATCTGTTCCAAATTTTGATTGTAGGGGAATTTATTAGATATTTCACCTTTGAGAAAAGATGAGATCTAGAGGCTACCTGACCCTTTACAGACTCTTCGTTTAGAAATTTTAGACCTTTATAGACTCTGCCTTTAGAATTTGTATAAGTTAACACTCAACGGACAGACTAAAATCCTATGGAAGTTCATCCACTTTATGTTCATTTTTTAGGCCATAAAGTTTTCCATGAATTAATGGGAGAAATACTTGAGTGTTTTGGACAAATGACATGTGCATGGTTTTCCTTAAAGTTTTCCTTGCCTAGAGTTTAAGAGAGAAATGACATGTACATGGTTTTCCTTAAAGTTTGCGTTATAGTATATGGGAGAATGACATTGCCTTATATTTTATGGGAGAAATGAGATAGAAATGACAGAGAAATTACATAGAAATGACACATGCCTTAAATTTTGCCTAAAATTTTATGGGAGAACTGACTCATGTATGGGAAAAATGACACATGTGTGGGAAAAATGACACATGTACACGATTCTCCTTAAAGTGGTAGTGGTTGATTAAGTTATTTCAAAAGTTACACCTTGATTGGTTTGTGCGAGAAATAACATGTACATGTTTTGCAAAGTTATTTTATGCACTTACTAAAACAACTAGTGGTAGTGGTTGATGAAGTTATGTCAAAAGTCATACATTGATGAGTTTGTGGGAGAAATGACATGTACATGGTTTTCTTTAAAGTTTAGTTTTCCTTGAAGTTTATGGGAGAAATCACATCTATAAACCTTTACTTTGACATCTATAAATAGGATAAGAACATTAAAAAGAAATTTTCAGCTTGCATTAGTTATGTCCTTAATAATAAGTATGATGTAAAACCTAACAAATTGTTTAATAATTTATAATAATGTTATTTTTGGCTTGTATATTCATCCTTGATATGTAGAATAAGTTTACAACTTGAGCATCAACCTACATTATCATCATATCACTATACACAATCTATATTATTAATATCCATTACGTCATAAAAACCTCACCTTTTAACATTTTAGAAGATTAGAAACATCATGGAAGTTGTAAATTTAGGTACATTAATAAAATACATTGGGCTGATTTAAATATTACAATAGGAAGCAGAGACTAGTGATAAACCTACAATTAACAAAGAAGGTACTCAAGGTACAACATGAGATATAAAGTCACAATTGATTTCCTTTACTCTTTTAACACAAAAGACAATGCTAAGAAACATTTCCTTGGCAACAATTGGAGGGTGGACTATTTCAGAATTTGCAATATATTTTTAAGGTCTAATATATTCAAACATTTGAGGGTATTTCATACAGCTAACAATAATCAAATGGAATCATTTTGGTAGGTAAGTTTGTTGCGCTAATACATTTCTAAAAAAAAAGTTGTATATAAAAGGTACTAGAGCTAGATCTATAGCTTGGATCGATATTGTAAAGGACAATTTATCCATGTTGAATTATTTGAATATCTGATCTCATTAATCCATCATAAGTTGACTAATCTGCTCATACGTATAATAATCTATATCAGTTGACAAAATCAACAATCAGCTTGGAATGCAATAGCAAATTTGGGGAAGATTAAGAAATGCCTAATGCTTCTTCTATTTCCTAGTATTGGCATTTGAGAATTCTTGTTGTTGTTTATATATTAATTTTGGTATTTGTTTCTCACATAATTTTAGTTTTGTTTAATATAACATTAGGATTCAATACATAAAGGTTGATTTATCTCCACATTAGTTTGTGGTATTTATAGTAAATTTGCAAGAATAAGGAACTGTTATTAGTATTTGAACCAGGTACTTGTAACACAAAACTAATTAAATAAATAGAAACAAATTTGAGAAAATGAAGTTGACAAAATCCCCTGAATTATGGTGCTTGTCCATCTAGCAAATAAAAAATTAATGCCTACACGCAAAAAAAAAAACACTTAAATTGTTAAGAGAACCGATGTATTTTGTTTAATAGATAAAATACAATGATTGTGGAACCATTGGTATAAAATTTGAATGTAACTGATTTGGTTAGGAGAGAATGAAATGATAGCATGGGAAGTGCTTCTTGTACCAGATCAATGTTGTGTATTTCGAATGTAACTAATTTGGTTAGGGGAGAATGAAATGATGGCCTGGGAAGTGCTTCTTGCAGTAGTGATCTGTTGTGTATTTCTTGATTCTTGCAAAAAGATTTCAACTTGTTTCCAATGATGAAGTGACTTAAAAAAGTATTCAAAAACCCAAAATCTTGTAAGTACCAAGGAATATGATTATCATCATAAAATTCGATAATCAAATAGCTTGTACCAATTCCATGGGGCTTCTAATGAAAGCAAAGAGGATATTGAGAATCATGCCATTTGGACACAGGATTAAGAGGATTTATCATCAAGTACTGAATTTTGCATAAATGAGATAGCATATTCTTGATTTTTTTGAAGCTGGAGATCTACTGGATAATGTTGTAGGTGTTCCTAACTTACCATATGATTTGTTAAAAAAAAAATTATTTTTTATATTTATTACTATCCTTAGACATGATGGGTAATTTACAGCCATGTCACATGTTGGAAGGACATGCCAAATATATTCGATATATGTGTGCTCCACATCAAAAGGAACTTTTTCTAATCAAGGGCAGAGCAATATGACTAGAAGGAGGGATCGATGAAGCATCATTTGTAAATTACTCTATGAAAAAGAGTGTAATATGTTTTTTTCCAAAGGACAGAACTAAGATGAACTCCACTGATTAGAATATTGTATTTCCTTTATATGAAGAGAGTGAGTGTACTATGTGGCTTATTGTATGGAGGATGATAAAGCTATTGTTATTGTTACAATCTTTGTTGAATGGATCCACACTGTTTAACAATATAAATAGTAAAAAAATTTGATTCCCTTCATTATTTGTAACCTACTAGAAATAACTTGTGAAAAATGTCTATATATATTGTTTACTATTCGGTTATATATAGCTTGGCATTCCTTTTTTTCCTGGGTCAAGAAAAAAATTAAAATAACAAATCTTGTGATAGTTCTTTGAATGTATCAAAATTGAGTGTTTATGTAAAACCATTGAATAAAAATACGAGTGTTCTAAGTTGCTAAATTCTGTGTGTGAATTTCTTTGTGGTGTTTAATTCTATTCATTCTTTGTGAATTCTATTCATTCTGTTGATGAATTCTGTGTGAATTGTTTTTCATTCTAATGTTGAATTCTAAGTGAATTTATGTTCATTCTTTTGTTGAATTATGTGTGAATTTCTTTGAGGTGTTTTTCTCTTCTGTTTTATAGTTTTTTGAACACTAAGAACACTTGGGTATATAAGAAAAGAAAACATATATTATTTCTAAGAAAAATAAGTATTTATTCATATCCTATAATGGCATCTATATGTTGAGCAAGACTTGTCATGTTGCAAATAAATACTTTCAAATTACAAGAATGTAGACTGACAAAAGGTATATTTTATTTCTCTTTCAAATTACAAGAATGGATACTATTTTCTAGAGCTCTTAGAAGCGGCTGGGAGGTATTGAAGGGACCCTAACAATGATAAAAAGTCAAATAATGAATGCATATCGGGTATTTATCATGAAATATATTCCATATACATCAAAAGGAATACACATACATAACTAGAAAACTAAAAGTAAAGAGATGCGTGCAGAAATATCAGAGACCTCGATGTAGTACTAACAAACAATTATATGGTCGGGAGGGACCGAAGGGGCCCTAACAGTGATAAAAAATCAAAGAATGAATGCATATCAGGTATTGATCATGAAATATCTTCCCTGTTCATCAAAAGTAATACAGATACATAACCAATCAACCAGAAGTAAAGTGATGCATGCAAATAGATCAGAGACCTCGATGTAGTACTAGCACATAACTATACAAACACCAAGAATCCCTAGTTCAAAGAGGATGACCAGTCAGTGATCCAATAAAACAACACAAATATGTATATTTTAGAAAAATCTTCTCAAGTCTTGGAATCGATTGTCTCTTTTTCCTTCTCATGAGCTCTTAGAAGCGGCCGACAGGTACCGAAGGGACCATAACAATGATAACAATTCAAAGAATGAATGCATGTCAGGTATTCATTATGAAATTTATTTCAATGAATATGCATCGAAAGGAATACACATACATAATCAGACAACCAGAAGTAAAGAGATGTGTGCAGATAGATCAGAGACCTCAATGTAGTACTAACACTTAATTATACAGCCAGGAAGTATCGAAGGGACCCTAACAGTGATAACAATTGAAAGAATGAATGCATATCGGGTATTGATCATGAAATATCTTCCCGGTACATCGAAAGGAATACACATACATAACCACACAACTAGAAGTAAAGAGATACATGTAGACGGATCAAAGACCTCTATGTATTACTAACACGTAATTATACAGAGACCGAGACACCCTAGTTCAAGGAGGATGAGTAGTGACCAATCAAATAAAACAGAAAAAATATGTATATTGTAGAAAAATATTCTAAAGTCCTGGAATTGATTGTCTCTTTTTCCCTCCCATGTTCTTTTGTCTTTATTTTGTATATTTTCCATATCTACCAAGGTGAAAAGTGTCTGGTGGCATCATAGTTTTGAGTTTTACGCTCTTCATAGGAGTTATAGTAGTTGGTCATGGCTATGGTGTAGAATTTAGTAAGATCATCATATTTCAACATTAACGACTAATTTTATTTTTTTAACTTCCTAAAAAACATAGGTTACGACGATGCATACCTGGAAATTTGGAGACAACAAGAGGATGAGGCTACAATGAGAAGGCAAGGTGGGAGATCATCGAAGACACTATGGAGAACACAGATAAAAAATATGATGTGAGACAGACAGACGCGAGAAAAAAAATAGACAGACGTGAGATGACACAGAGATGAGACAACAATAATAAGCCTGAAACATGTTAAGGTTTGCAGGCCAGTATATTTATAAGAAAAATTTTGGCCAAACTATTTTAAAATTTTTGTCAGACTAATAGTTAGGCCGAAATTTGGTTGTCGTTTTTCCCATCTCTAGCCAATAAGTCATTTTCCCATGTCATCAATATGCCATCAATGTAAATGGAAAATTTATTTTCGAAAAACTAATTTGGAAAGTTCAGCCGAACTGTCAAACAGTTTGATTGAACTGTTATAAAAGTTCGGCCGAACATTTGGTAAAATGACTTTTCTGCCCGCGATTCTCACAAAAGTCTAACCCATGTTGGAATTTTTACCCATGTACTTGATTCATTTGCATTGATTGTCTCATGACTCTATTGATAATACACTAAGGCTTTTCCTAGAAGAAATTATCAATTTTATATATGAAAAATGGAAGAAATTACCAAGAATATAAAACCTTTTGGTGGATGATAATGGTATTAGTGGTTTCATGATTCAAATTTAAACCAAGGATAGTTTTTGAAAAATAAAAGTGAATGGGAATAATCCTTATGAATCGTGCACCTATAATAAAATAGATCAAGGGATATTGACAAACAAAAATAATAAGGAAATATTCTGAAGGTGAACAGTGATGATTAGTAGTTGATGGATAAACCACTAGAGATGAATTATGTCAAAAGGCTTAATCAATGATGATCTAATTTTTGTATGTCACTGAGTAGAATGATAATAGAATTTAAAATAAAAAATATGAATAGTGATTATTGAATTTTAATTTTGGTGTTGATGATTTAAGAATAATTGCACCACAAATAATATATTAACGATGAATTTCACTAAATTTCTTTTGGAGGTAAGAATGCATAACTATAATTTAAGACTCAAGACGATTCAACAATGTACTCAAATGAATATACCGACAATGTAAATTGTGAACTTCTTAGTTAAAGGAAGGGGAAAGGATTATTGGAAAGTAATCTTGATGAAAAAAATTACACTAATAGTATTGGTAAGATAGCCTAGATCCTAGAGGGATGTTCAATAATCTCATGTCATGGTTGGTATTTATTGTTTAAATAAGAAAATGAATTTGATTTTTCTCATGAATCGTGATAAGAATTCTTACAATGTATTATTGTTCTAGATGTGATAAATATTGAGATGATTCTCATATTGAAGATGTTTCATGATATGATGGTATAAGGATAATAATGCACATGTGGTTCTTGTTTATTTAGTTGTTATTATAATAATGTTGTATGTTCATGATGAATATGATATGCATAGAGATTATGATGTTATGATATGAGGTATATGGACGTAAGCTTCATTTATTATGCGATGATATGTATTTAATGTTGAGATGTTGATGTTATAACTTATGTGGATATTATGATGTGAAGAATGTGCTAATTGCATGAAAATTTTATGACATGCAATTCTTACTATTCAAAATGTCGTGACTAAAAATGATGTTCTGTTATCATGATGACATGCAAGATTTGGCATGTGGATTATTTTATATGATATTGTGATGTTATAACTAATGAATTAGATGTATGTTGAGATGTGGTGATTGGCAGGAAATCCAAAAATGGGCCGAGAGGGCTGAGTTATTTGATCATCTCGTGGGAGCCCATACCTACGAGGGAGAATAAGTAACGCCACATGGGCTGGGAACAAACTCAATCAACACTACATATGCTAGTGGTTCCTTTGTCTTGTATAGCTCTTGATGGATAGCTCTTGAAGGGATGTGGTCCCATCTTGAGGAGGCCAAGGGCTTGATATTGTAGGCCAAGTTCCTAGTGTAGGATTGGGATGACAAATTATATAAGTGCGTGTAAGAATTCGATGCCTTGGGCTGTGCACCTTACAGAGTTGTGGAGGGAGTGGGCCAAACTTACGAGATGCCTGGAGTAATTGAGTACTAGGACTAGATGCTTGCCTTGGGGCAGATGAAGTCTTACCTGGGCACGATCCTTTGGGCCAGCCTTGGATATGGATAGACTGGGGAGGCTTATGCCTGGTTCCGAAAGTGGGAGAAAGGACAAATATTCATTGATATTTCCCAGGTAATGTGAAGAAATTTCGATGCATGTTGGTTATACTAGTTTAGCAAAGGGTGTTGGTAACACATGAGGTAATAATTAAATAAATAAATAATATAATATAATTAAATACTTAACTTCAGGATGAAGTTCCTTGAAGAGGGGGAGTATGTAATGTCCCATAATAATTATTAAATAATAAATAATATATAAATAATATAATATAATTAAATAAATAATAAGTCAAGAGAATAATAAATAATAATAAATAAAAAAGTAAACAATAACTAAAGTTCTAAATAAATATTAAATAATAAACTCAAGTACTAAAAAAGTAAACAAATAAGTAAAGTTAAGTGTTATTTAAGAAATATTTAATTAACAAAATTAAAAATGAATAAATTAACAAAGACTTAAACTAATAAACTACAAAAATTAGTAAAGTTAACAAAAATTAAATAAAACTAAGAGAGACACTAAATTAAGTAAAGCTAACAAAAAGTAAGTTAAACTAGGAGAAAACTAAATTAAGTAAAACTTAAGTTTCATGTTCACACAATGGATGTGTGCATGTGGTTCCCATTCCATTGTTTGGTATATTTAATAGACATTGAGGAAGATTCAATGATGATTCTTTCATCCATTCTCTAGAGAGAAAGGTATGGTGAGGCAAAGGATACCCTGGTAGTAGTAGGTTGATTTAAGGCTTAGGGGTGGCCAATTTTGGAAGGTTTACATCCAGTGGAGTCTACGGTTGGGTGGAGATTTTTCCCCAAAAATTTGTTACAGTCAGCAGGATTTAGATAGCATTCAACCTTACAGTCTCAAGTAATGAAAATTGCCATTACTGGTAAGTCATCTTGCTCATGTTTCTAAAAATTATATGATGATGGTTTAAACAATTTTTGGAGTGATCATTAATTGTTTATTTGATATAATTAATTTCATGTTAGACTTTGGGTTGTTACATAGGGAACAATGTGGTTAAAAAACAATAATGTCTAAGGGACTGGGTTGTTGATTTAATATGGAGGAATGATTAATTGGATCATCTTGGTGGTGATATAGAGTGATATGAGACTCTAGAGGTTCTTCTTAATGGGGAAGAATTATGGTACAAAATTTAACACTCCTAGATGCACCAGGAGGTTTGGGGATAATTTCCTTGCTTCTCCCAGTTTCTCAAAAATGGATGCCCCCTTAACCAAACTTTATGTGCTAATATAATGGCCACAAGGTGGATGTGGTTTGAAGTCGTGGGTTTGAAGTAAGGGTTGATGGAACCAATCATCATCATGGGATACAAGGTTCACATACTAATCGTGGAAAAGAAGGTATACATGAATAGTAGATGAAACATCTACTGATGTTTATACCAAAGTGTTTGATGAGAAAGGTTGAACAAAATCACAATAGGGAACTCCAAGAGATTCACAATACATTGATCCCATGGATGATGATAGGTAGAGAATAAAATTGGTACTATCAGTCATATCGACATCAGGGGAGTTATCACAAAGGGTGATGAAGGTTCCTCCTGTTGTGGCACATTAGTGGGACCATAACTCACGGGTAGATGATAGGTGGAGGCACTATGAGCGGCCTCTATTTCACCAAGAGCCTAACAAGTATAACAAAAATCTTCAAGATGAGGACTTTCATGAGAATATTGCCCATAATTATCACACAAAGAATTTCTTGTGTAATTATTTGTTATTCATAATTGATTCAGGTAAGGTGATATGGACCTTAAGAAGGTTGGGTTCATGAAAGGTATGAACAACCAAAGCTTTGAGGTGAGGGAGTTCACATACATTATTGGTGCCATTCCAAACAACATCACACAAAGAACATTTTGGAGTAGGCTTTAGGGGATTAGTAGGAGTTGGAGTTGTTTGGAGTGCCTTGTCCTTGCATCCCTTCTTATTGACTTTTCCCCTGTCACCATATTATTTTCAATGGGAGTACGCTCTTGTTGAGGTTGTTACGGAACTGAAGCAAAGGAAGGGATTAGAATAATATATTGGACCGGGGTCAAAGTAGTATAAGATTTAATTTGATCAGGTGAAGTTTTTATTGGAGGACCAATGTACTAGAATTAGATCCCCAACGTCATCATTAGAAGAAATTTCAGCTTAAAAGTGACCTCCTAAGGAAAAATAATAAAATAAGAGTTAAAATAATAAAATAAGAGCTATGAATTTTTGAGGGAAAACAAAAATCTACTTTTTTAGTTGTATGTTTTTCTTATCTCCTTATAGATTTGCTCAAATTTCAAGTGTAGACACTCATTAGATGCAGAATTAATTTTCACATCCAACAAGTGCCCATTATGCATACTTTTGAGAATACCCACATTGATAAAAATTGAAGATACATTAAACAAAATGTGTTAAACACACTTTTTTAACGTATCTTCATTTTTTTTATGAATGTGCATATTCTCAAAAGTATGCATAATGTGTAATCATTGAATGTGGAATTTAATTTTACATCCAATGAGTGTATACACTTGAAATTTGAGTAAAACTATAAAGAGGTAAGCCACAAAAACAATTAAAAGAAAGAAAACCATGTACATGTCATTTTTTAGGCCTTAAATTTTGCCTTGAATTAATGGGAGAAATACTTTAGTGTTTTGGACAAATGACATGTGCATGGTTTTCCTTAAAGTTTTCCTTGCCTAGAGTTTAAGAGAGAAATGACATGTACATGGTTTTCCTTAAAGTTTGCGTTATAGTATATGGGAGAATGACATTGCCTTATATTTTATGGGAGAAATGAGATAGAAATGACAGAGAAATTACATAGAAATGACACATGCCTTAAATTTTGCCTAAAATTTTATGGGAGAACTGACTCATGTATGGGAAAAATGACACATGTGTGGGAAAAATGACACATGTACATGATTCTCCTTAAAGTGGTAGTGGTTGATTAAGTTATTTCAAAAGTTACACCTTGATTGGTTTGTGGGAGAAATAACATGTACATGTTTTGCAAAGTTATTTTATGCACTTACTAAAACAACTAGTGGTAGTGGTTGATGAAGTTATGTCAAAAGTCATACATTGATGAGTTTGTGGGAGAAATGACATGTACATGGTTTTCTTTAAAGTTTAGTTTTCCTTGAAGTTTATGGGAGAAATCACATCTAGAAACCTTTACTTTGACATCTATAAATAGGATAATAACATTAGAAAGAAATTTTCAGTTTGCATTAGTTATGTCCTTAATAATAAGTATGATGTAAAACCTAACAAATTGTTTAATAATTTATAATAATGTTATTTTTGGCTTGTATATTCATCCTTGATATGTAGAATAAGTTTACAACTTGAGCATCAACCTACATTATCATCATATCACTATACACAATCTATATTATTAATATCCATTACGTCATAAAAACCTCACCTTTTAACATTTTAGAAGATTAGAAACATCATGGAAGTTGTAAATTTAGGTACATTAATAAAATACATTGGGCTGATTTAAATATTACAATAGGAAGCAGAGACCAGTGATAAACCTACAATTAACAAAGAAGGTACTCAAGGTACAACATGAGATATAAAGTCACAATTGATTTCCTTTACTCTCTTAACACAAAAGACAATGCTAAGAAACATTTCCTTGGCAACAATTGGAGGGTGGACTATTTCAGAATTTGCAATATATTTTTAAGGTCTAATATATTCAAACATTTGAGGATATTTCATACATATAGCAACAATCAAATAGCATTGTTTGGGTAGGTAAGTTTCGTGCACTAATACATTTCTAAAAAGAAAATTTTATAGCGAAGGTACTACAACTAAATCTATAGCTTGGAACAATATTGTAAAGGACAACTTAGAAGAAATGCACGACCTGCATGATGAATTATTGGAATATATGATATTCTTAATCCATTGTGATTTGATTGATCTGCTTGCAAGTATAATAAGCTATACCAGTCCAGAAAATCAACAATCAGCTTGAAATGCAATGGAAAGTTTTGGGAAAATTGAGAAATGCCTACTGCTTCTTATGTTTCCTAGTAGTGGCATATGAGCATACTGACTGGTGTTTATATATTAATGTTGGTCTTTGTTTCTCACAGAACTTTAGTTTTGTTTCATATAACATTAGCATTGAATACATAAATGTTGATGTATCTCCACATTCAGTTGTGGTATTTATAGTGAATTTGTAAGCATAAGAAACTACTTTTAGTATGTGAACCAGGTACTTGTAAAACAAAACTAATTAAATAATTAGGAACAAATTTTAGAAAAATAAGTTGAGAAAATCCCCTGAATTATCATGCTTGGACATCTAGAAAATAAAAAATTAATTCCTTCATGAAAAAAAATTCCCTTAAATTGTTAAGAGAAATGATGTATTTTGTTTAATAGATAAAATACAATGATTGTGGAACCATTGGTCTAAAACTGGAATGTAATTGATTTGGTTAGGATAGAATGAAATGATGACACGGGAAGTGCTTCTTGCAGTAGATCACTATTGTGTATTTCTTAGGAATGTAATTGATTTGGTTAGGGGAGAATGAAATGATGGCACGGGAAGTGCTTCTTGCAGCAGATCACTATTGTGTATTTCTTGGTCCTTGCAAAAAAATTTGAACTTGTTTCCAATGATGAAGCAACTTAAAAAAGTATTAAAAAAACCGAAAATCTTGTAAGTACCAAGGAATGTGATGATTATCAGATAAATTCGATAATCAAATAGCTTGTACCAATTCCATGGGGCTTCTAATGAAAGCAAAGAGGATATTGAGAATCATGCCATTTGGACACGGGATTAAGAGGACTTATCATCAAGTACTGAATTTTGCATAAATGAGATAGCATATTCTTGATTTTTTTGAAGCTGGAGATCTACTGGATAATGTTGTAGGTGTTCCTAACTTACCATATGATTTGTTAAAAAAAAATTTATTTTTTATATTTATTACTATCCTTAGACATGATGGGTAATTTACAGCCATGTCACATGTTGGAAGGACATGCCAAATATATTCGATATATGTGTGCTCCACATCAAAAGGAACTTTTTCTAATCAAGGGCAGAGCAATATGACTAGAAGGAGGGATCGATGAATCAGCATTTGTAAATTACTCTATGAAAAAAAGTGTAATATGTTTTTTCCCAAAGGACAGAACTAAGATGAACTCCACTGATTAGAATATCGTATTTCCTTTATATGAAGAGAGTGAGTGTACTATGTGGCTTATTGTATGGAGGATGATAAAGCTATTGTTATTGTTACAATATTTGTTGAATGGATCCACACTGTTTAACAATATGAATAGTAAAAAATTTTGATTCCCTTCATTATTTGTAACCTACCAGAAATAACTTGTGAAAAATGTCTATATATATTGTTTACTATTCGGTTATATATAGCTTGGCATTCCTTTTTTTCCTGGGTCAAGAAAAAAATTAAAATAACAAATCTTGTGATAGTTCTTTGAATGTATCAAAATTTAGTGTTTATGTAAAACCATTGAATAAAAATACGAGTGTTCTAAGTTGCTAAATTCTGTGTGTGAATTTCTTTGTGGTGTTTAATTCTATTCATTCTTTGTGAATTCTATTCATTCTGTTGAAGAATTCTGTGTGAATTTTTTTTCATTCTAATGTTGAATTCTAAGTGAATTTATGTTCATTCTTTTGTTGAATTATGTGTGAATTTATTTGAGGTGTTTTTCTCTTCTGTTTTATAGTTTTTTGAACACTAAGAATACTTGGGTATATAAGAAAAGAAAACATATATTATTTCTAAGACAAATAAGTATTTATTCATATCCTATAATGGCATCTATATTTTGAGCAAGACTTGTCATGTTGCAAATAAATACTTTCAAATTACAAGAATGTAGACTAACAAAAGGTATATTTTATTTCTCTTTCAAATTACAAGAATGGATACTATTTTCTAGAGCTCTTAGAAGCGGCTGGGAGGTATTGAAGGGACCCTAACAATGATAAAAAGTCAAATAATGAATGCATATCGGGTATTTATCATGAAATATATTCCATATACATCAAAAGGAATACACATACATAACTAGAAAACTAAAAGTAAAGAGATGCGTGCAGAAATATCAGAGACCTCGATATAGTACTAACAAATAATTATATGGCCGGGAGGGACCGAAGGGGCCCTAACAGTGATAAAAAATCAAAGAATGAATGCATATCAGGTATTGATCATGAAATATCTTCCCTGTTCATCAAAAGTAATACACATACATAACCAATCAACCAGAAGTAAAGTGATGCATGCAAATAGATCAGAGACCTCGATGTAGTACTAGCACATAACTATACAAACACCAAGAATCCCTAGTTCAAAGAGGATGACCAAAGGAGTGATCCAATAAAACACACAAACATGTATATTTTAGAAAATCTTCTCAAGTCTTGAATCGATTTGTCCCTTTTCCTTCCTCATGAGCCTTAGAAGCGCCGACAAAAATCGGCGACCATAACAATGATAATAATTCGGAGAATGAATGCATGTCGTATTCATTATGAAATTTATTTCAATGAATATGCATCAAAGGAATACACATACATAATCGACAACCGGCAAAGAGATGTGTGCGATAGATCAGAGACCTCAATGTAGTACTAACACTTAATTATACAGCCAGGAAGTATCGAAGGGACCCTAACAGTGATAACAATTGAAAGAATGAATGCATATCGGGTATTGATCATGAAATATCTTCCCGGTACATCGAAAGGAATACACATACATAACCACACAACTAGAAGTAAAGAGATACATGTAGACGGATCAAAGACCTCTATGTATTACTAACACGTAATTATACAGAGACCGAGACACCCTAGTTCAAGGAGGATGAGTAGTGACCAATCAAATAAAACAGAAAAAATATGTATATTGTAGAAAAATATTCTAAAGTCCTGGAATTGATTGTCTCTTTTTCCCTCCCATGTTCTTTTGTCTTTATTTTGTATATTTTCCATATCTACCAAGGTGAAAAGTGTCTGGTGGCATCATAGTTTTGAGTTTTACGCTCTTCATAGGAGTTATAGTAGTTGGTCATGGCTATGGTGTAGAATTTAGTAAGATCATCATATTTCAACATTAACGACTAATTTTATTTTTTTAACTTCCTAAAAAACATACGTTACGACGATGCATACCTGGAAATTCGGAGACAACAAGAGGATGAGGCTACAATGAGAAGGCAAGGTGGGAGATCATCAAAGACACTATGGAGAACACAGATAAAAAATATGATGTGAGACAGACAGACGCGAGAAAAAAAATAGACAGACGTGAGATGACACAGAGATGAGACAACAATAATAAGCCTGAAACATGTTAAGGTTTGCAGGCTAGTATATTTATAAGAAAAATTTTGGCCAAACTATTTTAAAATTTTTGTCAGACTAATAGTTCGGCCGAAATTTGGTTGTCGGTTTTCCCATCTCTAGCCAATAAGTCATTTTCCCATGTCATCAATACGCCATCAATGTAAATGGAAAATTTATTTTGGAAAAACTAATTTGGAAAGTTCAGCCGAACTGTCAAATAGTTTGATTGAACTGTTATAAAAGTTCGGCCGAACATTTGGTAAAATGACTTTTCTGCCCGCGATTCTCACAAAAGTCTAACCCATGTTGGAATTTTTACCCATGTACTTGATTCATTTGCATTGATTGTCTCATGAATTTATTGATAATACACTAAGGCTTTTCCTAGAAGAAATTATCAAGTTTATATATGAAAAATGGAAGAAATTACCAAGAATATAAAACCTTTTGGTGGATGATAATGGTATTAGTGGTTTCATGATTCAAATTTAAACCAAGGATAGTGTTTGAAAAATAAAAGTGAAGGGGAATAATCCTTATGAATTGTGCACCTATAATAAAATAGATCAAGGGATATTGACAAACAAAAATAATAAGGAAATATTCTGAAGGCGAACAATGATGATTAGTAGTTGATGGATAAACCACTAGAGATGAATTATGTCAAAAGGCTTAATCAATTATGATCTAATGTTTGTATGTCACTGAGTAGAATGATAATAGAATTTAAAATAAAAAACATGAATAGTGATTATTGAATCTTAATTTTGGTGTTGATGATTTAAGAATAATTGTACCACAAATAATATATTAACGATGAATTTCACTAAATTTATTTTGGAGGTAAGAATGCATAACTATAATTTAAGACTCAAGACGATTCAACAATGTACTTTAATGAATATACCGACAATGTAAATTGTGAACTTCTTAGTTAAAGGAAGGGGAAAGGATTATTGGAAAGTAATCTTGATGAAAAAAATTACACTAATAGTATTGGTAAGATAGCCTAGATCCTAGAGGGATGTTCAATAATCTCATGTCATGGTTGGTATTTATTGTTTAAATAAGAAAATGAATTTGATTTTTCTCATGAATCGTGATAAGAATTCTTACAATGTATTATTGTTCTAGATATGATAAATATTGAGATGATTCTCATATTGAAGATGTTTCATGATATGATGGTATAAGGATAATGATGCACATGTGGTTCTTGTTTATTTAGTTGTTATGATAATAATGTTGTATGTTCATGATGAATATGTTATGCATAAAGATTATGATGTTATGATATGAGCTATATCGACGTAAGCTTCATTTATTATGCGATGATATGTATTTAATGTTGAGATGTTGATGTTATAACTTATGTGGATATTATGATGTGAAGAATGTGCTAATTGCATGAAAATTTTATGACATGCAATTCTTACTATTCAAAATGTCGTGACTAAATATGATGTTCTGTTATCATGATGACATACAAGATTTGGCATGTGGATTATTTTATATGATATTGTGATGTTATAACTAATGAATTAGATGTATGTTGAGATGTGGTGATTGGCAGGAAATCCAAAAATGGGCCGAGAGGGCTGAGTTATTTGATCATCTCGTGGGAGCCCATACCTACGAGGGAGAATAAGTAACACCACATGGGCTGGGGACAAACTCAATCAACACTACATATGCTAGTGGTTCCTTTGTCTTGTATAGCTCTTAATGGATAGCTCTTGAAGGGATGTGGGCCCATCTTGAGGAGGCCAAGGGCTTGATATTGTAGGCCAAGTTCCTAGTGTAGGATTGGGATGACAAATTATATAAGTGCGTGTAAGAATTCGATGCCTTGGGCTGTGCACCTTACAGAGTTGTGGAGGGAGTGGGCCAAACTTACGAGATGCCTGGAGTCATTGAGTACTAGGACTAGATGCTTGCCTTGGGGTAGATGAAGTCTTACCTGGGCACGATCCTTTGGGCCAGCCTTGGATATGGATAGACTGGGGAGGCTTATGCCTGGTTCCGAAAGTGGGAGAAAGGACAAATATTCATTGATATTTCCCAGGTAATGTGAAGAAATTTCGATGCATGTTGGTTATACTAGTTTAGCAAAGGGTGTTGGTAACACATGAGGTAATAAATAAATAAATAAATAATATAATATAATTAAATAAATAATAAGTCAAGAGAATAGTAAATAATAATAAATAAAAAAGTAAACAATAACTAAAGTTCTAAATAAATATTAAATAATAAACTCGAGTACTAAAAAAGTAAACAAATAAGTAAAGTTAAGTGTTATTTAAGAAATAGTTAATTAACAAAATTAAAAATGAATAAATTAACAAAGACTTAACTAATAAACTACAAAAATTAGTAAAGTTAACAAAAATTAAATAAAACTAAGAGAGACACTAAATTAAGTAAAGCTAACAAAAAGTAAGTTAAACTAGGAGAAAACTAAATTAAGTAAAACTTAAGTTTCATGTTCACACAGTGGATGTGTGCATGTGGTTCCCATTCCATTGTTTGGTATATTTAATAGACATTGAGGAATATTCAATGATGATTCTTTCATCCATTCTCTAGAGAGAAAGGTATGGTGAGGCAAAGGATACCCTCGTAGTAGTAGGTTGATTTAAGGCTTAGGGGTGGCCAATTTTGGAAGGTTTACATCCAGTGGAGTCTACGGTTGGGTGGAGATTTTTCCCCAAAAATTTGTTACAGTCAGCAGGATTTAGATAGCATTCAACCTTAGAGTACCAAGTAATGAAAATTGTCATTACTGGTAAGTCATCTTTCTCATGTTTCTAAAAATTATATGATGATGGTTTAAACAATTTTTGGAGTGATCATTAATTGTTTATTTGATATAATTAATTTCATGTTAGACTTTGGGTTGTTACATAGGGAACAATGTGGTTAAAAAACAATAATCTCTAAGGGATTGGGTTGTTGATTTAATATGGAGGAATGATTAATTGGATCATCTTGGTGGTGATATAGAGTGATATGAGACTCTAGAGGTTATTCTTAATGGGGAAGAATTATGGTACAAAATTTAACACTCCTAGATGCACCAGGAGGGTTGGGGATAATTTCCTTGCTTCTCCCAGTTTCTCAAAAATGGATGCCCCCTTAACCAAACTTTATGTGCTAATATAATGGCCACAAGGTGGATGTGGTTTGAAGTCGTGGGTTTGAAGTAAGTGATGAACAATCATCATCATGGGATAGAGTTCACATACCTAATGTCTCGTGGAAAAAGAAGGTATACGAATAGTAGATAAACATCTACGATGTTTATATGGGAGCATTGATAGAAAGGTTGAACAAAATCACAATGAACTCAAAGTTGCAATATTTATTCCCATGGACAACGATAGGTATAGAATAAAATTGGTACTATCGGTCATATCGACATCGAGTTATCACAAAGGGTGATGAAAGTTCCTCGTTGTGGCACATTAGGTAGGACCATAACTCACGGGTAGATGATAGGTGGAGGCACTATGAGCGGCCTCTATTTCACCAAGAGCCTTAACAAGTATAACAAAAATCTTCAAGATGAGGACTTTCATGAGAATATTGCCCATAATTATCACACAAGAATTTCTTGTGTAATTATTTATTCATAATTGATTCAGGTAAGGTGATATGGACCTTAAGAAGGTTGGGTTCATGAAAGGTATGAACAACCAAAGCTTTGAGGTGAGGGAGTTCACATACATTATTGGTGCCATTCCAAACAACATCACACAAAGAACATTTTGGAGTAGGCTTTAGGGGATTAGTAGGAGTTGGAGTTGTTTGGAGTGCCTTGTCCTTGCATCCCTTCTTATTGACTTTTCCCCTGTCACCATATTATTTTCAATGGGAGTACGCTCTTGTTGAGGTTGTTACGGAACTGAAGCAAAGGAAGGGATTAGAATAATATATTGGACCGGGGTCAAAGTAGTATAAGATTTAATTTGATCAGGTGAAGTTTTTATTGGAGGACCAATGTACTAGAATTAGATCCCCAACGTCATCATTAGAAGAAATTTCAGCTTAAAAGTGACCTCCTAAGGAAAAATAATAAAATAAGAGTTAAAATAATAAAATAAGAGCTATGAATTTTTGAGGGAAAACAAAAATCTACTTTTTTAGTTGTATGTTTTTCTTATCTCCTTATAGATTTGCTCAAATTTCAAGTGTAGACACTCATTAGATGCGGAATTAATTTTCACATCCAACAAGTACCCATTATGCATACTTTTGAGAATACCCACATTGATAAAAATTGAAGATACATTAAACAAAATGTGTTCAACACACTTTTTTAACGTATCTTCATTTTTTTTTATCAATGTGCATATTCTCAAAAGTATGCATAATGTGTAATCATTGGATGTGAAATTTAATTTTACATCCAATGAGTGTATACACTTGAAATTTGAGTAAAACTATAAAGAGGTAAGCCACAAAAACAATTAAAAGAAAGTAGTTTTTCTTCTTTTCCCTCCAAAATCTTTACATGTACCTCTTTAAATTTAAAGGACTTTGATTGGTTTACATATTATGACATATAATTACGTGAAAATTTCATGGGCACTTTTAGGCTAAAATTTCCTCTAATTATTTGGTAAACACAATGTATCCATGACACGGACAAACAATATTCCAAGTGGAGGGAATTAAAATAGTATTTGACCAAAAGGGTAATGGCTTGGAGGGAATGCTCTTGGATGGTTAAGTCTTGGGGGAACTATTCCTGGTTGGAATGTATTAGGAGAGACACCAGTAGAAGGTAAATATCCCTGAGGAATTATATCTGATGGCTTGGTCGAGTTGGGAACAATAGTTTGGAGGGGTGTTGGTTTTTGGATGGGCATACAAGACTGCTTTTGATCTGCCCATGAAAATTTCAACATGAAAAAACTAGATGAGATAAGCCCAAAAGAAGTAGGTGGTGGACCATAACAAGAACCAAGCAAAGTGGAACCTTTTTAGACTCCTAGAGAGTCATTTTTTATGGACAAGACAATTTCATTTCTAGCCATCTATGAGATTGTATATCGAAGTGATGTTTGAGACTTAGGATCATAGTACGTCAAATGATCGATTGTAACTATCTTTCTGTTATGGGGAAATCACATTTTACATTGCACCATAGATGCGACAACTAACATGGTGTAGGAATAACTACAACCCAAAATAATGTTGTCGGGGTGCATCGATGACTTCAATGTCAATGGAAATAATCTTGTTGACAACTGTGATATGAAAAATGTGATATAAGCCAAGCGGATCTAAGGGATGACTATCCCAATCATGCAGAGTGATGGTGTATGGGCAGAGATAAGGTGATCCAAGTTCCTTCAAAACACTAGAAGGCATCACACATGTGTGGGCACATTTCTCTATAATATACCACTAAACAATGGTGTTTCTTATGGAGATTGACATTTGAAATGAAATAGATGAAATAAGGGTAGTATATTCTTGTTTATCAACATCAAAGATTATCAAGTGATCATGTGAAGGATCCACAACACCCTATTTGGAGAGTTCAGATTTTTTTTGGATGGCCAGGTCTCGAGAACTTCGATCATTGACATGGCGGCAGGGGACTGCACCAAGTCATCTACTATGTTATACGTATTGGAGGCTTTAGTTGAAGAAGAATTTCAATGTAATGGGCCTTTGGGGATATTTGAAATGACCTTTCCTTTAGGCTAAGGGATCCATAATGTAACATTTGATGACAGAATAAGCTATATGGAAACTTGGGGTTGTGACATAGTGGCAAACGTAGCAGGTGCCTTGTCATATTAGTGCGATCAAGTACGAAGGTTGACTTATGTGGTGTTTACCTCATTATATTTCATCATAAGGATCAAGAAATCATGGTCACTAGATTACTGAGGTTAGCGTGTTCCCTGACATTGTGTATGTTGGGAAGCTAGATATCCTTGTTGATTGAAAGGATTTTTTAGAACTACTAGTTCAGATTAAGGAGGAGCTGGAGGAGGAAGAGCCATGGGTTGTTATCCTGTAGGGAAAACTATTTGAGCTTCTCATACTTGACACATCTGAGGTGAAATGGATAATCATGTGTATAATCATCATATATTTTTCAACATGCACAAGGATTATTCATACGAAAAAATTTCTTTTGCTTGGGTTGTCCTCCCTGTTGCTGGGTTGCGGGATTAGGTCAGATCCCATTGGGTGCATTAGCTGGTGGAACATGCCGACCTCAATTACCTTACAATTATTTCTTCCACTTACCTTTCCCCTTATTATTTTTCTTAGAATTAGGGTGGGATTTGTCATTCTCTACTGAGCCTACACTTTACATTGAGGAGGAGGTGGCCATTGTGGAAGAGGTTGAGGAGCCATGGAAGGCTTAGGCGTGAGTGCCCAAGGGGCTGGAGCATTAGGTGGTGCATATGGATAATAAGGAGGTGCGAAACATTTGGATAAACATGTTGAGAAATATCTAGCTCTACCATTTGTGGATTTGGTTGGGGATATGAATATGATTTTCTTTGACATAGATAAAAGTTTCCTTCTTAAATATTTCAAGGGGGATAAGTGGTAGTGGAATTGGTCCCCCCCTCAGGTCTCCCATAACTCATCAACGGTGGAGAATATGGCTGAGGGTGAGGGTGTGAAATAGATCCAATGATATCGTCTATAACATGAGACGCCATCGGTGCATTAGCACCACCAGAACGAGGTAGGTCGAGGAGAATGGTATAAACATAACCTGAATGAGCATAAATAAATTCATATTTTAATTTTATTTGGAGTGCTTCCTCCTTTTTCTAAGGAAATTATGACATGAAATATTTACCTATGGGGGAAAAAATCATCTAAGGAACCAATCCATATATATTAATTCTTCGAATCAGGGACCCTACACATGCTCCTCTTTCTATACCATTCTTGGGCATCATGAGATAGGTGGGTGGGAAAATTTTGAAGGGAAGAAGTCAAGAGTTTGGTTCCAGTCTCATAACAGAGAGGTATCTGAAAATATGGCATAAACGTTTTGGCAAGAGTCTCAAAAGTGGACTGAGTGGTGTTAGTTTGATCGACATACCACTTAGTAGAAGCTCCGGTAAGCATGCGCTGGAGTAAACAATGATGAATAGAGTCTTCAGTGATATAATTGGATGAAAAACACATATGAAATGAGAGAACATTATTTTTGGGGTCTTCTCCAGTATTTCCTTCAAATGTAGGGATGTTGGAAGGAAGTTTGGTAGGCATAACTAGCCAATTGGGGTTATGGAGAAGAGGATCATTCATAAAATAGTTAAAAATATGATCCTAAAACCATCCATGAATGGTAGAAATGGAGTAAGAGTGACCATACATGAAGAGGTTCCACTGGTGGGATCACCTTGGTTAACACCTGGGTTACCACCTGTGCTTCCTACAGTTGCATTGGTGCCTGATGAATACCTTGCATTCACCTTGTCAAATGCCTAGGGGGTGCAATGGTGTCAAGACAAAAAATACTCTCAGGACTAAAGGATGATAGGAAAAAAATAGTAACAAACAACAAGAAAACTCCTAGTGCAGTGGTGCCAAGTGTAAGATAACTATATTAAGAGTTACTCTAATACAAGTAGGCACACCCTATCAAATTAAATGACCTATAGTCTATAGGTTTTCTAAATCCTTAAAAAATCCTAAATATATTGTTTTAGATTTCCTTTCAAATAATTTCTTGCTCGACGGAATATCATCCATGAAAGTAGTGTTTTATAGAGAAAGGTATGGTAGAGAACCAACTGCTTCCCATATACATTCCTATAGGGTGATTTCCTAAGGTCGGTTGCTATTATTAGTTTCATCCCATGGGGGTGATCAAATCTTGATCTTATTGGTGATCAACCACTGTTCCCTACCATGAGGTGCGTCATTGGAAGGAGAGTTGCTCGCACGATGTCCTAGCCTAAACCCCTCTGAATTGTGTTTGTGATGCGCTGCAGATTTGGAATGTGGGATGGTGAATTATTTTAAGCTCCCTACAAATTCAACTTTTATGTATCAATGTAAATTATCAATGGGTGTTATTGGAATCTTATCTCACAAATCCTATACCTAACTATTCATATTATTTGGATTTGGTGCCCAAGTGGGCTTAATCGATTTGTGTTATATTATTAAGTGGCATTCTGAAAGTATTGGCTTGTCAATTTTAAGAAATATCACATTCTCTTATGACACGAAAAGGTGTGAAAAAATTGTGTATAATGGGTGAAATAATTGAGCATTTTTTATGATGCCATATGCTACTAAAATAAAATGTTGAAAGAAAATAATAATGTTGTAAAATGACAGTAAAAATAAAAATCCAATCAAGCATAAACCTCACCCAAATAAGGCTCTCAAAAAACCAAACAAGGAGAGGAAAACAAGCTACTCAAAACACACCAAAATTCATACAAGATATAATTTGAATGTGACTGGAATCAAAACACTCTAATTTTCTGGAAATGGTGTAGAAAAAAAACAAAAATTAGGGGTGACAATCGCTACAAAGGATAGTACAAAAGCTCAACAACTTAGGGCACTCAAGGGGGTCCTAAGTGGGAAGGAAAAAAGAACTCAATAGGGAGTTAATATAGTGAAATAACCTATCTTTAGGGGTTGTAATGATATGGATCAAACCTTGATAACCAATGGATAAAAGTGTTAAAACCATATACACCTTCCTCATTCAATCTCTTCCTATAAAAGTGGAAATGTACTCCAAACCATACGGGATTTTTTTCAACCTCAAAGAGACAAGATAAAAAAGTATAGGCCTAAGGAATATTGCAACAGAGGCCAAGAAACCCTATCGAGCACTCTTGGCAGAATAAGAAAAAATCACAAAAAACATTTCTGAAAATTTTTAAAACACATGTATTGACCTGTTTCGTATCAAAAACTATTTTTTTGGGCCTAATAGTGAATTATGGATCTCAAAGCACAATTTTCAGGATGAAAAGTGTGTTTTGTCCTATAAGACTCTTGGGTGGCAGATCTCACACATATTTTTCTTCTCCTACTCGATTAGTGCTTCCAACCTGTGGAAAACACTAAAAAACCACCAAAATCTAGAATTTTGAGTAAAAAATGAAATAAAAACCATAAACAGACATCAAGAGGCTAAAAATAGCTATAGAAGACCCTAAATATTTGTTGAAACTAAATTCACCTATGAAACTAAATTACACCACTAGAGTCGCCATGGAATACCTAGTGTTCATGCAAAGGGAACAACCATCGAGATCAATGACTTGGAGAGGTTGGAGGCATGAGCTATAGTCATAATAGTGGTGAATGTCTTGGGTAGTCATGCATTTCATCACATCACTAGGGGGAAATATTATTCTTAAGGAGAGTGTGTTGGCAGGGGCCTACTATGGGTTTGCCCAAATTACATTGTCATCATTCAAATGAAAATTGAGACTATGCAGGAGGGAGACCAATGATAATGGTTCATTTGGGATAGTTGTGTTCTCATTTAATCCAGATATTAGGGGGAGGCCCCAGGATGTAAAAATAATTTAAATGGATCTTGGGGATGGAGGCCCCCAAGATCTAAAAATTGAAATTCCAGAAGAAATATGAGAACGCACAATAACAAAAAATACAAAGTTTTATTATTATTATTATTAAAACAAAAAATAATTATAAAGCCTACATTTTAGTGCACATTTTTTCATTTTTCAAAATGCGACTTGTAACTTATATCCTTTTTTCAGTTACAATACCATAAGTAAATTCCATGGCTAGGTAAATACCATGGACGAAAGAATACCATGGGTGGATAAATACAATGGGTGAATGAATACCACCGATATATTCCACTTATAATACCCTTAATAGATCGATACAATGGGTTGATGAATACCATATATGAATGCCACTGATCTCAGATAATGTTGAAGTACAACCGAATATTTTCCAACATTGAATTAATTGTTAACTCAATTTCTTAATGTGGAAGACATTAGGAAAGAAATTGATTTTATGACTTAAGCCAGAACTTAAGAAGAATATTAAACATGAATTTGTAGTAGAGAATAGAGAAGGAAGACAAAAAAAAATTATTAAATAGTTCGTCCCTGATGGAATACATCTCTGGGTCCACTTTCAATATGGGCATATATTTTAGTAAGAATTTATCCAAGAAAGTATTTACATAGAAATACACTATATTGAACATGCTCTCAGGAACCTCTGGTGTCTGTCAATAGAAATATCTCTCTCCTAGCTTTACAATGCATATCTCAGTTCCCAATTCTGCCTCTGGATGACCAATGCAAATTGAAAAAAAACTACCTCTCTCTTAGAAAATCTGAATGCGAGCCTCCAAAGACACTCTTTTCTTTCATCATGAGAAATGGTGGTTTTTATAATGCAGGTTAAGGTTCAATCTCAAAGTCTCTGTTCCAAAATTGGCATATGGTTTAATGCAAATTAATGTGATTTCTCTCGTTTATGTAAAATTGTGACACCTTAGGGATTAGGTGACATGGTGGATAACATTAACCATAGCGCATATAAATTTAAAAACCCCAAAATACACCTTATATTAATAATAACCCTCACGGTCTGGCTGACAGTGGTGTCGGTCTCACAGAGGTGGCTTATTTTAATAAACCTTAGTGTTTCTCATTTAATTGTCAACTCGATGTAAGTATTATTATTTCAAGAGTGTCAGCACAATATATGAAATTGAGATCAACTGATAGTTACTCTATGTTGTTTATGAGAAAGGATTATCTAATCTTCTGAAATCAATCAAATTAATGAGGAATGGTTTGATATATTTTGGCTAATTATTCTGTCTAGCTTAGAAAAGAGAAACCTATGATTGAAAAACATAATGATAGTTTGAACAACAATCTTGATGGAATGAAAAACAATATAAATGAATTCAACAACATTCTTAATTAATTGAACAACAATCAGAATGAAAACAATCTAAATGAAAGAAATTACTTATATAATTTTCCAATGGAATTATCTTTGTAAACTGACTAATTAATGTTAATCGACAATTGGATGCTTCATTGTGTTGACAGGATGATTTAATCCAAAAAGGAGAGTAATCATTGAGCAGTAATTACCCTATGATTTATAAATCGATTGCAAAGGTGTTGGAAGGAAATGGAAATGTCTAACAGTTACGAAGCATTATTCTACAAACCATAAGATACTAAATGTGATGATTCTGAATCAAGAAGTACAAATTCTAAACTATTCTGAAGGAAGGAAACTATAAATTTATTGAGTAGAAAATTATTTTACAACCGCATCATATAACTGAACATGGATTCTGTAACTAACGTACAACAGAGACTTTGGCAAGGAAACTCCCAGGGGTTGGGCCCAAACCACTAGAAGTTTTAACGTGATGAAAACCTCAAAAGGTAATTGTTCAAAACATCAAAACTAAAAATATAATACAAAAATACAATATGACAGCTCTGTCTTGATGCACTGATTATAGAGAGGAAATTCCTATTCGACTCTTATCTAGTTTGTCCCTAGCCATTTCAAGGGAATTTTCATGCAATGAGACTGTTAAGTCCCTATATTAATAGTGTGCAAAGCTGAAATCCTGAGGAAGATTGTCTAAAAATTTCAGAGCTTGGTTCGTAATAGTTTCAGAGATATGATCTGTGGAAGTTAGGTCTTTTTTCAGGCTCCTAAACAGGTCATCGTGGCATTTGCGCTATAAATTTTTTTATACGAAGGTTCAGAATATGAAATTCCTATGGTGTGAATTTGAAATCCTGAATAAATTTGTCAAAAAATTTCAAAGCTTGGTTCGCAATATTTGCGGAGATATCATCTGTGGAAGTTAGGTCTTTTTTCAAGCTCCTAAACAGGTCATCGTGGAATTTTTGCTATAAATTTTTTTCTACGAAGGTTCAGAATCTGAAATTCGTATGGTGCAAAGCTCAAATGTTGAAGAAATATGTCAAAAAATTTCAGAGCTTTTTTCGCAATATTTTTGGATATATGATCTGTGGAAGGTAGTGCTTTTTCAAGCTCCTGAATTTCATCTCAAAGAGGTGATCGTGGGAAAAGTTCAATAACTCTCTCTCTGGGCAGTGGATTTGAGTGCCATAAAAAGTGGTCGCAATTAAATGGACTGTAGTTTCTTGGCTATAAATTTCAGAGACAAAGGATGAAACAGTGACACGTGGCAATTCCTACAAGTTTGCTCTACTAAACAAGTCCAAAATTAGGTCATTGTGGGAGATTGGACACAACTTTGTCTTGGAGAATCCAAATCAGGTCAGACCTGTGGCATTCAAAAGATAATTCAGCAAGATATGTTGGTACCAAAATTAAAATATTGAAGTGCTAAAATCACAGAGATAATCCAATTTCAATATCAAGCTCCTCAAAAGCAAGAAAAAGGTGTGTATTTTTCCGAATTGCATAAGTCTTGTTTGAAGAATCAATTTGAATTGATTCCAAGGGCATATTTTAGCATTTTTATCAGTATTGGGTTCTATAATGCCTCCAAAAAATAATTCCATACCCATTAATCCCTCAAAAAACTATACTATGACGCATGAAGAGCAAGAGTTGCAGTATGAGATATCAAAATTACGGTACCAAGTTCAACAAGTTTCAATCTTACGAAGAGCAATCAAAGATGAAATAGATGGTTTAAAATCAGAAATGGAGGCTAAGTTGGATGGTTTGAAGGATCAAATAATAGCAAATATGGATGATAAATTTATGGAAGATCACATCGAGCATCAACAACAAGTTCTCCAACTCTCAAAGGATAACCCAACTTTGGTGCAGAATCTAATGAAACAACAGGGAGATCAACATGACATCGAAAGAAGTTATGAAGTGGTAGTAGAAACAAGAACTCGACAAGTACGATCAATTTTAGAGTATATCAGCAAGTGGAAGAACTTTCCTGTAGAATATTTCACATGGGAGGATGAGAATTTTATACAGGAGCATCAAGAAATAATCAAGCGTTGATGACAACACTTGTTTGAAGGAGAGGGGCATGTTAAGTCCCTATATTAATAGTGCAGCCCCTTATTATGTTAGTGTAGCCCCCCTTATTGTTATTATTGTACCCCTGTAACCCCCATAATGTTATTATTGTGCCCTTACATTATTATTGTTAGGTCGGCTAGGATTAGATTGTGGCCCACTAGGATTACATTATGGCCCCATGGACTCCTATATATAGAAAGGAGGTTTTGTAAATTGTATCATCCAAGAATTGTGCATTTATGTAATGTATTGGAGGTTTCCCCCTTGAATTGGCTTATTTATAAGGCATTGATATCTCTTTTCTTCTATTTTTGAAGCTGGTTACACAATAGACACAGTGTTCTCCAAACGATAGCCGCTACATGTGGCTATCGTTTGAGTCTTCGAGCTTGAATCTGTCTCTTCGCCTTCTACCGGCTCATAGATTCGTGTCTGTCGGGTTTATCCAATTTTCCATTGGCTCAATTGCTTTATCTTCCTGCATATGAAGATAAAATAAGTCAAATTTCTATTATAGAAATGTTCCTTTTTGTCGTTAGCTCAATTTCACTAATTCCCATAAATATTTCCTTTCTTTATTGTCAAAATAAGGAAGAATACCTAAGACTATGCCATAATTTGAAGTAATAATAGGGTGGAAACATACCTTAATTCCAGTCCAACATACACTCCCTTGCTTACCTAATTACATGTTCTCATGCAAACAGATGGTTGAGATGCAACTGTGTTAGAGAGTAGGAGGGGTATACCTTTTCCTTGTATGCTCTGAAACCCTATTTTTGTCTCATTATTGCGAAGGAAGCACTTGAGTGTCCCTTTGGTAACTCATAATTATGATTATATTCCTTAGGAGGATACTAGAGAAGAGGGCTTATATACCTACATCGCAGCCATGCAGGCCCCATGCTAGAGACCATGTTACTGTACGAGAGGAATCTGGAGGAAGCGGGCTTGAAATTCCTATAGCCCAATGGTTCCCTATTCTTTACGTTGATCATGGAGGACACCTACCTTTGTTTAGCTACTACCAAGGCTGCTTCTCGAATGTCTTCAAAGTACTCCTGGCCATTTTCTATGATTTCCTTATGGATGGGCCCCAGGTGAGTCCTTACACCTTGCCTTTGCATGAAGTTCTTATGCTGTATAAATAGTTGCAGGGGTTTTGTAGGTTCCCCTCTAACGCACAAGTCTAGGCCATGTTCTCTCTTTTGGAATATTTTATAGGAATTCGCCCACTTAATCTGGTTCTTAGTAAATGAGAGGAAGGCTTGGAGCTGGACATATCCTATAAAGGGACTAGGATTGTTTTCTATGTCTTCTTCTAGAAGTAAATTGTGCATGTAAAGTTCACATAGAAGGCATTGAACTTGTTCATATTGATAATTACAGCAGTGAACAAACTCTTCTATAGTCTTGAAATTTGTATACTCTCCTGCCCTGATGGCCTTGAATTTCAGTAGTAAATATCGTTCTGTTAAGAATAGGGCATAATTGGTGGCTAGTTCCCTATATGATAGGGCATCATTATACAGAGAAAAAATAGTAGTGTTTTTTTTCTTGGCTTGCTCCAACTCCTCTTGTGCCATTTTCACCTTTTCTTGGTCTTCTCTGAGCTGGGAAAATGTTTTGTATTCTGTGGAGGAGAGGTCTGTGAATTTCTTTAATAGTACTTGGTATGCTTGTGCTGGCACCACCTTCTTCCTACATTATGCTAGCTCACTTTGTGTTTGCATCAGTTCATTGTGTAATTTCAGATAAACAACTTCCATTACTAGTGGGGTAAATGTTGGCAATATGTTGTCCTTGATGGAAACCTACTTGATGATGTTGTACTTGATGGAAACCTCTTGATGAGTTTCTATTTCGATAGCAACCTATTTGTTAAAGATGTAAAAATGATTATTCTACATGTGAGTTTACATGTGACAGAGAAAGAAATTCTAGTAAGTGACAGAGAAATGATAAATATAAGATGTCACAATATATATGCAGGTTTTATGAAGGCAACCTGCGTATGGATGTAATGTATACGCTACTTTTATGAAGGAAACTTGTGTATACATTCATAATTAGTATATACACTGTTTTTATGAAGAAAATTTTCGTATACAAGCGGAGTCAGATGCTCCAAGTTGCGTATGCCTTTTGCACTCTAAATTTATGATACCAAGGGGTATTACCATGATATTAGCCTACAATATTGAGTGTTGTATTGACTATTTGATTCTATATAAGAATACCATCAAAATTTGTGTGGTTTTGACTCATGGTATTAGAAAAGGCTAAATTTATATAAGGAGAAGAAAATCATAGTGCAAGGTATGCATGAGTAAGGGTTTTTACTGAATAATCTTCTCTAAGGTATATCTGCATGGGATGAACTCTATTTTAATTGATAGATCTAAATCTATGATGCACCCATGGATACATTGATGGTTCATGATCTCTAGATCTAAAATGACTATGCTCTTATGTGATCCATTGAAGAGATGATTAGATCTATGACCTGGCACAAGTTTGCTGAAGTCAAATGAAGGAATGTAGGTAAGTTCTATGGATCTAGTTCATTCTGCAAAGTTTACATTTACAGATCTATACGCTAGTTCATCTCAGTAAAAGTGCGTATATACGCAGGTTTTCTTCAGAAAAAGTACATATGGAATTTTATGGTTTTCTGAAGCTTATTGCAGATTCTTTTTCTGTGATTCCTCCTATTTGTCTGCTATATGTCAATGAATTCTTCTTGAATATCTGGGTTGTTTGAATATTATATATGCTGGTAAGTTGATTATGTACAAATCTGATCAATGAGAGAATAAACATGGTTGATGGTGACTGACTGATGAAGGGTTCTGCATTTCTAAATATATCTGACTGAAGCCTCAGATCTATATCTAAGACTGATTACATTTTGAAAAATAGTATTCACAGAGTTATACATAGGTTGGTATGAATAAAAGTGCGTATATACACGGGTTCATTGAAGCGAAGTAGCATATGAATTTTTAGTTGATGATTGTTCAGGGTTAAGTTTGTATCTGCATATTTATTCTAAAGTCTGGGTTATTTATGATGATCTGTTTACAATGGTCTCACTGTTCTAATTGATGTATTGGGAAAAGCATATGGTTATTGGTTTCTATGAAGAGTTGTGTTGATGTTGTTTGATCTAGTATGAAAATTTATGAAACATGGTCTACAGTGGCTCTGAGGGTTGAAGCCTTCAGTATGGAAGTAGAAGCTTCCTGAAAGTAGAAGATGGTGTTGTGTTCAAGGGGTTGAGGCTCCCTTCCAGGAGTGGCTGGTAAACGAGAAGAAAGGGGGTAGTAGCTCCCTTTCAGTAGAAGCTGGAAAATGAGAGAAGGTAGTAGCCTTCTGCAGGTATATGCCTGTGTACTGATATGAGTCTGCATCAGTACAATATTTTAAATGGTTTTCCATATAATTAATATTGAAGACAGAGACGACAACAATAGTGGTTTTCTCTCGAATTGGGTTTCCACCTTAAATACTGGTGTTCATGTGAATTTCAATTTTGTGATGATTTATACTACTGTTACTACACATATTTATTGATTATTTAACATATGCATGACTAATAAACTGAGTTAACGACTGTTCCTGAATTTTTTTTTTAATCTGTAACATTATATCAGTATACGCTAGTTTCTTTCAATATTTGCACATGTATACGCGAGTTGGTTTCATAAAAGCTACATATGGAATTTTGTAAAAGAAAAATTAAAAATATGTTTAGCAAGCTCTAAATACTAATTAATCCTCCCTCTCAGTATTTTTCCAACAATTGGTATCAGAGCAGTTCCTTTCGAAGAATCTTAGCCGCTAGAAGGAAGATCAACCAATATGAGCAATCAAGATGGGGAAACATCTATTATGCCTCCTCTCTTAAACTGGAAACAATTTAATCTTCAGGAAGACAAGGAGAAGATCCTATCTTCAGTCCCTTGGAGCAGATGCACGGGCTATATTTGAAGGAGGTTATCAATATCCAGCCTCAATTCCAACAGATGCAACGGCAAGAAATAACTATGAAACTAATGCAAAGGTGGTCAATGCACTATTAGGGAGTCTGATTGAATTGTAATTTTTCAAAGTCATGTAGTTGAATACCTCAAAGGAGATATGAGACAAAATCATTCTAAGTTATGAAAGTGATACAAAGGTAAAAAGTGCTAAACTCCAAACTCTCAGAATTCAATATGAAAATCTCATGATGAATAATGAGGAGAGCATTGCCAGTTTCTTTTTATGTTTGGACGATATTGTAAATTGTATGAGAAATTTGGGTGAAACCATAACTGCCACTACTCTGGTAGAAAAGGTTTTAAGATCTCTAACTTCCAAATTTGAGTCAAAAGTGTCTCCTATTGAAGAGAAGTAGGATCTACAAACTCTTACTATTGTTCAACTTCATGGTATTCTAACTGCTTGTGAAATGAGAAAATGAGGTCCATCTGAAGTCAAAGAAGTTGTCTTTAGAGCTGCTACAAAAGGAAAATAAGTACACAAAATAGAAGGATCAGGGTATATTTCAAAAGAAGATGAGGTAAATTTTGTAAAGAAGCTACAACTTGGCAATGGAAGGTTCAGAGGTAAGCTTCCTTTTAAATGTTTCTCTTGTGGAAGAGTTGGTCATTATGCTGCAAAATGTCCTCATAAGGAAATTGATGAAAAAGGAAAGGAAGTAGCAAAAAGAAATAAGAATCATTTTATCAACAGAAGAAGTTATTATACTCATGGATGTAGTTATGGGTTATCAAATATTGAAGAACAAGAATCTGATCAAGATGTTAGACTTCTCATGGCATTTGAAAAAGATTCTAGCAAGGCTAAGGATACCTTTATGGATGCACTATAAGATAATTATTTTCTTGAAGAAATAAATCAGCTCAAAATATGTTTGGAAGAAAATAAAACATCTATATAAACTCTAAAGAATTAGCTTGTAGAAAAGGAGAAACACAATGTGAAATTAGAATGTGAAATACTAAGTCTAAGAAAAGAAATTGAGAAAGTGAAAATATTGAATCTTAGATTTGCTAAAGGATATGAAACCTTAGATGAATTTATCAAGGTACAACATTCTCCTCTTTTAAAGACAGGTCTTGGATATGTCAGATAATCCTCTGAGTCTTCAACACCAAACTATCTAAATGTAGCTATAGCCGGCCTACAACATTCTTTAACTCAGCAAGCGAACATAGAAACTTTATAGGTAAAGAATGACCACCTTAATACAAAGAAAAATAATAGAAATATCTTTCAGAGAAATACAAATCAACAGGCAAACACAAATAGAAGGTTCCATGATCGCATAAATTTCTTCTTTAATGGACAATGTTTCTCATGTCATAATTTTGGTCATAAAGTTGTTCAATGTGTTTCATACAAAACCATCATGACCAGAGAAGCATGAAAGAAAAGAAATGAGACCGGAATAAAGAGGAATACATATAACAACTTTTCTCCTCTTCAAAATGAAGTTGAATGTGCTTATTGCAATAACTTTGGTCATGAAGAATCTGAATGCAAGAGAAAACTTCAACCAAAGGAGCAAGTTCCAAAGTATGGAGAAAGAAGGACTTATAGGTTGAGAATTGTGGCATAGAATTATTTGCAGAAGGAGAAGAAAATCAATGGTACATTGATAATAGATGCTTAAAACACATGACAGGTGACAAAAATAAACTTCTTGTATATAATGCTCTAGAAAGAGAAAAGAATGTTACTTTTGGAAATGATACTCCTGTTGTCATTAAGGGAAAAGGTTATGTTTTTCTAAAGGAAAAGGTGAACGCTAACAATGTTATGTATGTGGATGGCTTAAAACCTAACTTGTTAAGTGTAAGTCAAATGTGTGATCAAGGAACTGAAGTTGTCTTTAGCTCAAAAGAATGTGTGGTACGTGAACTTGAGACAGGAAAAACAATAATAAAAGGAACTAGAACAACAAGAAATTTGTATGTATTGAAAATTTGTAAAGAACAATGTTACTTGGGTAAATCTTCAGACAATTGGTTATGGCATAGAAGATTTGGGCATTTGAGCTTCTCTCAAATCTACAAATCTAGCAAACTCAAAGTTGTTCGTTATCTTCCTAACATTACTCTGCCTAAAAGTACCATATGCAAATCTTTCCAATTTGGTAAGGAAACCAGAGTGAAATTCAATGCCAAAGAAGTATCAAAAAGTAAGCCTCTTGAACTCATTCATACCGACCTTTATGGACCTATGAGGAAAAAGTCACCCCATGGAGAAGAATACTATATTTTGTTTATTGATGATTTCTCTAGAATGAGTTGGATTGAGTTACTAAAACACAAAGATGAAGCACTTGAAATGTTTCAAATCTTCAAAGCCCTTGTTGAGAATGAATTAGATCTAAAAATCAAATGTCTTAGATCTGACCGAGGAGGTGAATATATATTAGATGAATTCTTTGATTTCTGTGAACAAAATGGCATAAAAAGACAGTTTTCTATAGTTGGTACCCTACAGCAAAATGGCGTAGCAGAAATATTGAATAGAACAGTTCAACAAATGGCTCGAGCTATGCTTGATGATTTTGTAACACCTGACATATTTTGGGTAGAAGCAGCACAAACCACTATAAATATACTTAACAAGGCACATGTTCATGTGAACAGTGATAAAACTCCATTTGAGCTCTGGTATGGTAATCTTCCCACTATAAAACATTTTAGAGTTTTTGGAAGCAAATTTTTTATCAAGAATAATGAGGAAGAACTTGGTAAGTTTGAACCTAGAGGTGATGAAGGAATATTTCTTGGTTACTCTTCTAGAAGTAAAGCATATAAATGTTACAATGAAAGACTTCGGAATATTGTTGAATGCATTGATGTTGTAATTGATGAGTCTCTCTTAGCTCCAAAAGGGGAAATACCAACAACAAATGAAGATGATGGTGATGTATAACTTCCTGCATCAAATAGAAAAAATATCGAAGGTGAACCCAATGAAGCGACAAAAGAAGATCTATCTGAAAAATCTCCATCTAGGTATGTTCAAAATAATCGTCCAGGATCTCAAATTTTGGGAGAAAAGGGATCAGGTGTCCAAACAAGAAGAATTTTTGTAGGAACTCCTAGCTATCTGGAATTGTATCCACTATTGAACCACAAAATGCCAATCAAGCTATAAAATATGAATGTTGGATTCAAGCCATGAATGAAGAAATTTATCAAATTGAAAAGAATCATACTTGGGAATTAGTTCAAAGACCTCATGATAAAAATTTTATTGGAACAAAATGGATATTAAAAAACAAGTTAAATGAAAATCGAGATGTTATTAGAAACAAAGCTAGACTTGTTTGTAAGAGGTATGCTTAAGAAGGTATAAAATTTGAAGAAACATTTTCTCCTATAGCTAGACTTGAAGCTATAAGAATGTTTCTTTCCTTTTCAAGCTTTCAACAATTCAAAGTTTATCAAATGGATGTTAAATCTACTTTCCTCAATGGTGATCTAGAAGAAGAAGTTTATATAGAAAAACCAGAAGGATTCATTTTTGGTAATGATGAAAAACTTGTTTGTAAACTTAAAAAGGCTTTATATGGTCCCAAATAAGCTCTAAGGGCATGGTACTATCATCTTGACAAATAACTTCATCAACAAGGATTTTCAAAGGGATCTGTTGATAGCAACTTATACACAAAAACTGAAAACGATAAACTATTGATTGTAGTAGTATATGTTTATGACATCATTTTTGGAAGTAATGAAGAGTCCATGAGTCAGAAATTTTCTTATGTTATGTAGAAAGAATTTGAAATGTCTTTACTTGGGGAACTAACATTTTTCCTTGGCTTACAAGTGAAACAAGCAACAAATGACATATTTTTCTCTCAAGAAAAATATCTTACGCAAATTTTGAATAAGTATGGGATGGAAGGCTGCAAAACTATAAGTACACCAATGGTAACTGGGTGTAACCTCAGTTCTCATGATGATTCTCCCACGGTGAATCAACCAGAATACTGATCCATCATTGGAAGTATGCTTTATCTTACCGGGACAAGACCGGACACTATGCATGCAGTTGGGATAGTTGGACGATTCCAAGCTAATCCAAAAGAGTCACACCTTTAGGCTGTAAAAATAATATTCAAATATCTACAAGGGACTGAAGACTTTGGTCTTTGGTACCCAAAGAATGTTGATCTCACTCTTCATGCTTACGCAGATGCAGATTGGGATGGAAATGTTGATGATCGAAAAATCACTAGTGGTGGTGCATTCTATATGGGGCCCCGATTGGTATCTTGGTTCAACAAGAAACAAATTTATATTGCCTTATCTATAGCAGATGCAGAATATGCGGCTTCCGCATCATGTTGCACACAACTACTTTGGATGATGCAGACTTTACAAGACATTCAAATCAAATGTTCACCTCCAATCTCCATTTTGTGTGATAATACAAGTGCCATTAGTATCTCAAACAATCCTCTTACGCATTCCAAGGCAAAGCACATTCCTATAAAGTATCACTTCCCACATGAACAAGTGCTTGAACAAAAGGTTAAATTGGAGTATGTTCCCTCCAAAGAATAGTTTGCTGATATATTTACTAAACCTCTTCCCATGGAATCATTCAAATATCTCTGACAGAAACTGGGATTTGTCTCTGACTCTCACACCAGATCTGCTTGATTTTAGAAAATTAAATTCGGTACGCGGGTTTCATAAAGGAAAATCACGTATATACATGAGTTTCTATGCATAAAACTGTGTGTGGGTTTTGCTGAAAGAAATTCTCTGGGTCAGTGTTTCAGAACAGTTGTGGTGTTGTTAGGTAATCTCTGTTTTTGTTCCAGTACTCATATTTCTGTATCATTCTCTGATAATTTCTCTCCTTGATGAAAATTCTTTGATGATTTGCTGTTGAAGGTGTCCAGGATGCACAAGCTAAGGGGGAGCACTTGTCTTGTGGAAAAGGATGCATTTTTGGCATTCTGATTGGTTGTTGTGTTATGATCTCATGTTTGATATTCTTTGGTTTTGGTTATAAAAAGTCATATCTGTAATTTGATGAAAAGGTCATGTTGAGACCTATGATGTAAAATTGTTATATTCAATCATGTAAGGACTTGTTCAAATTTGTAAACCCACTTGGTTGGGAAATTAAGTCAAATATGTAATTCCACTTGGTTGAATCATTGATGTTTGTATGAGTGATGGTAATAGGAAAGGTCATACTAGATTGATGTACTTCATTGAAAAATCTGTCTTAAGATTCAGCATGAACTTAGGGGGAGCATGGTAATTTTAGTGCACATCAGATCTACAGAGCTCTACTTTCTACAAGTAAATCCTTGTTTTGGTCCATCCTTTTCCCTTCATGTCAAAGGGGGAGAGTATTTTTCTGTTTGAATAGTAGTTATGATTATTGTATTTATCTGTTGTGGTGATCAAACACAAACACCATCATGGTTTCCATCAAGTCCAAAGGGGGAGATTGTTGGCAATATGATGAAATATGTTGTCCTTCATGGAAACCTACTTGACGATGCTATAATTGATGGAAACCTCTTGATGAGTTGTCATTTTGATAGCAACCTATTTCTTAAATATGTAAAAATGATGATTCTATAGGTCATTTCAGATGTGATAGAGAAAGGAATTCTAGTAAGTGCAAGAGAAATGATAAATATAAGATGTCACAATGTATACACAGTTTTGATGAAGGTAACCCGCGTATGGATACAATGTATATGCTACTTTTATGAAAGAAACCCACGTATACATTCAGAATTAGTATATAAGCAATTTTTATCAAGAAAAGTTGTGTATACACGCGGATTATGATGCTCCAATTCATGTATGCCTTTTGTGCTCCAAATTTATGATACCAAGTGGTATTACCATGGTATTAGCCCACAATATTGAGTGCTCTATTGTCTATTTGATTCTATCTAAGAATACCATCAGCAATTGTGTGGTTTGGAATCATGGTATTGGAAAAGGCTAAATTTATATAAGGAGAACAAAATCATAGTGCAAGGTGTGCATGAGTAAGGGATGTTACTAAATAATCTTCTCTAAGGTATATCTCCATGGGATGAACTCTATTTTAATTGATAGATCTGAAACTATGATGCACCCATGGATACAATAATATTTCATGATCTCTAGATCTAAAATGACTATGCTCTTGTGCGATCCATTGAAGAGATGATTAGATTTATGACCTGGCACAAGTTTGTTGAAGTCAAATGAAGGATTTTAGGTAAGTTCTATGGATCTGGTTCATCCTGCAAAGTTTACATTTGTAGATCTATATGCTAGTTCATCTCAGTAAAAGTGCATAAATACGTGGGTTTGCTTCAGAAAAAGCACGTATGGAAGTTTATGGTTTTCTGAAGCTTATTGTAGATGTTTTTTCTGTGATTCCTGCTATTTGTTTGCTATCTGTCAATGAGGTTTTCTTGAAGATATGGGTTGTTTGAATACTTTATATGTTGGTAAGTTGATTATGTACAAATCTGATCAATGAGAGAATAAAAATGGTTGATGGTGACTAACTGATGAAGGGTTATGCATATCTAAATATACCAGACTGAAAGCCTCAGATCTATATCTGAGACTGATTACATTCTAAAAAAATAGTATTCACAGAGCTATACGCAGGTTGGTATGAATAAAAGTGTGTATATACGTGGGTTCAGTGAAGCGAAGTAGCATATGCATTTTTAGTTGATGATGGTTCAGGGTTGAGTTTGTATCTGCATATTTACTCTGAATTCTAGGTTATTTCTGATGATTTGATTATAGTGGTCTCACTATTCTGATTGATGCATTGGGCAAAAATTATTGTTATTGGTGTTTATGAAGAGTTGTGTTAATGTTGTTTGATCCAATATGAAAATTAATGAAACATGGTTTGCAGTGGTTTTAAGGGTTGAATCCTTTATTATGGAAGTAGAAGCTTCCTCCGAGGAGAAGCTAGTGTTCTATTTAGGGGGCTGAAGCTCCCTTCTAGGAGTGGCTAGTAAACGAGAAGAAAGGGGGTAGTGGCTCCCTTCCAGTAGTAGCTGGAAAAAGAGAGAAGGTAGTAGCCTTATGCAGGTAGATTCCTATGTACTGATATGAATCTGCATCAGTACAATATTGTAAATAGTTTTCCATATAATAAATATTGAAGACAGAGACGACAGCAGCGGTGGTTTTCTTCCGAATTGGGTTTCCACCTTAAATACTAGTGTTCATGTATGTTTCATTTTTGTGATGATTTATACTACTGTTACTGCACATATTTACTGATTATCTAACATATTCATGACTGATAAGCTTAGTTAAAGACTGTTCCTGAAAACCTCTTTTAATCTGTAACATTATATCATTCTACGCTAGTTTCTTTCAATATTTGCACGTGTATATGTGAGTTGGTTTCGTAAAAGCCGCGTATGGAATTTTGTTAAAGAAAAATTCAAAATATGTTCAGCAAACTCTAAATACTGATTCACCCCCCCTCTCAGTATTTGTCCAATAGTATAGGCAGGGGCTTCCTTTGTTTTGGTCCCCTTTTCTTCTGTAGTTTTCTGCTCATTTTGTGTAGAGGCTTCAATGGTATCTTCTAGTTCCGTCTGAATTTCGACCTCAATATTACCTGCTTGGTCACTATGTATCCCAGTTTCAGTTGTATCGATTAAATTTGTTCGTACCTCACCCTTTGTAGTGGATATAAAGTTGTTTTGTACCTCAGCCTCTGTAGTGGCTTCCAAGTCATTTTGTACCTCAGCCTCAACGATGTCATCTAAGTCAGTCTGCATCTCAGCTTCAATAATGTTTATCAAGTTAGCAGCTAATTTTATTTGATTTCCTTTGGGGATGGTTTCCTTCTCTAGATTTTTGTACCTTCTCTCCTCCTTCAATTGTTTCCTCAGATATTTCACCATTTTCTATAATCTTCTGTAGTCCCTGCTCAGTTTCTTATTTTTCTTTTCAGTTGAATCCTCACGTGACCTGATTTCAGCAAGTGGTGGAGGAGTGGTATTCCCATTTTCGGGGATGGTGTTTCCAACCTCAGGGTTTCTTGTGATGGTGTTTCTTATTTTATCTTCAGAGTTTACTTTTGCATGAGGGTCTCAACTCGGTGAGGCAATGTTACCTCCCAATGTCAAAGGGACTATCTCTATGCTTATGTTTTGCTCCATAGGGACAATGTCACCTGACTGATTTTGTGATTCCATTCTCTCCTTTGTCTGCCATTCGCTATTCACATCATAATTCCCAGGAGGGGATAGAACCCCGTCGTCCTGTAGTTCCTCTTGGTCAGGTAGGACTTCAATGTGACCAGAACTACTAGCGGTGGTGGACTTATCTATGGTTCCTCTTGCTCTTCTGATCCCGATGGGTTTCTAGATTCATATTCTATCCTTAATTGTTCTAGGACTCGAGCCATTTCTTCCTCAAAGTCTTGTAAGGGTATGTTTTGAGGGTGGGATGGTCTTGCCTCCTCTATGAGGTCTGATGTTCCCTGAAATGTTTTGGACCATTTTTTCCTGCTTGGTCCTGAGGTTGCAGTTCCGGTCCTTTTTCTTATATCTATGTTTATCTTGGGAAGCTCAATTTTGATTTCACCAGGGTTTATTTCAGGTTCCTATGTAGTAGGGTTAACAAAATTGTCCCAGGATATCTGCTGCTTATCCAAATCATGTATGATGACTAGTTTAATTAACTCGTGGTGACTGACTATTGCTTGGGGATTTTCGGCTGTTCTTAATCGAACAACAATATCATGCAATATGGAATTTAATAAAGAAGGAAAATTAACTGAAACATTTTGCTTAAGTACAGCTAAGACTTTAAGCTGGAAAGGTTTTACCACATCTTGACATCCGTCACATGTAATTAACCTTTGGATGAAGATCATCAATTCCTACCATGGTTGGAGTAGAGAGGTAGGATTAATCCCTTTCCCTTTTCGCTCCAATGGCTCCTCCAGATCTTGATATGCTGCTACTACCTCGCATAGGAGGAGATGTCTCTTTGTCCATCTTTCTCCTTTGGTTGGTATTTCGGAGACTCCAGCAATAATTTCCTCTGTGACTGGTATAGTTCGACTCTTGATTCTGGTCTGACCTTATTGTAGATTTTGCAAAAATTCAATTGCAATTTCTGTATAAAATCCCTGTAATCGGTGTATGTATGTCAGCCAGCCAGCTTAATGGAGAATGGTGCTAGCTACATCTGAAATTGGAAATTTTACAGGCTCGCTCTAAACGGAATTTCCTCCCATAGCTGGTGTGCTTTCCTGGGTATCTTCTTCTGCTTGTATTCTATCTCGGCTCTATTTTTTCAACTGAATGTTGTATGTAGGAAAGAGAGAAATTGTGGCTCTGCGCAAGTAACTTCATGCCTTAATTGTAGTATTCCTCTGTTCTTATCGATGCATCTAATGAGATTTGTGTAGAAATTTAGCATGCTTTCCAATTTAAGACTAATTACACCCCCTCCATCGAAGAAAGGGCGCCCACGTCCTCAAGTACAAAAGTTATTTGGCCAACCAAGAGTGCGAACAAGGGAATGTCAAGATTTGGTAATAATGACCTTTACGCAAAGGAGAACGCCGTGGTTTTCAAACTTCAGGGGGTCAAGTAATTACTAGCATACATAGTGTAAAGGTCAGATTTGGAAGTTTTTCCATGATTGCACCTTGTGCGGAAGTGACCAGAAAGAGAGAGGGAATAGTATAACTATTATTATGATATGATGTATTTCTTCAATGAAAAGTTGTTATGGAAACAAGACTGAGACATGTGATGAATGGTGTGGTCATCCCGAGGTCCAAATATGTAAGCATATCTTTGTTATTTATTCGTGTGGTAGATTATAATTATCACTAATTTGAGTAATAGCTAATGGAAGAAGAATAGAAGATAAAGTATATATAAGAGTAATTGGTTATTTGATGAAACATGCTTTTATACCATAAGCTAAGCCACTATTGTTATTAGGCGTTCATAGCCTCGATAGGGTTGTTATTTTAACCCAAAAGAATGAGCTGGAAACATTATCTAAAAATAGTTATTCTGCCAATTTTGTGGAGAGATAACCATGCTGGTATGATAGCCAGATAACCATAGTGGCACTCACTAGAGTCGTAGTAAGGTGATTAGGCTGGCTCGTGATGAGACCTGCTGTCCTCCAAATAGATAAGAAGGTCATTACCTTGGTGTGGTGGCCATTGTGGGCATGTCACTTGTTGAGCTCTTATGAATGTGGTAGGATGGCTCGTGATGAGACCCCCTATCCTCTCTTGAAAATTTTCATGTAAGCATAGTACTTCTTTTTGAATCATAGCATTTTGATTTATAAGGAGGTCACTATGCTGGTGTGATAGCCAGATAGTCATAGTGCCATTCACTAGGATTATAACAGAGTGATCAGGCCAGCTCGTGATAAGACCTCCTGTCCTTCAAGCATATGAGAAGGTCATTACCCTAGTGTGGTGGCCATTATGGGCATGTCACTTGTTAAATCCTTATGATCATGGTAGGTTGGCTCGTGATGTGACCCCCTATCCTCTCTTGAAAATTTTCATGAATGAATATGGTTGCTTCTTTATGCATGGAGGGAGGCTCATTAACTCATTAAGAGTTAGGGATGGTGAGGAAAGTAAAATAATTCCAATAAAATTAATATCTCTTATTCCCATTTCTTCATATTGGAGAAAAATATTACTCAAATAGTGCAAAAAGATATACCATCATAAGGACATGTATTGTATGATAACATATTTGAACTGGGGGGGACTTAGCCTTTCATTTCATGTATGTACAATGTCAGCTTCCTGTTTAAGGATTATAGTGCCAAAGAATCATCATATTGATGATTTTACTATTCCCTACTCAGAGAAGCCTTTATAGCTCAGTTGTAGATTAGAGAAGGGGTACTAGATAAATGGAATAATAGGATGTAAAACAAATTTTATTCAATTTGAACAGTAATTGTTCAATTGGATTGAACAATGACTATTTGGAAATTTTGAATGACAGGGAGAAAAACACAAAACTCGGTTGCTCAATCCGGTTAAACAACAGCTGCTCAAGAATTGAACAGCAGTTGTTTAACTGGATTGAATAAAGTGAAAAAAAAACAAAAAATAGGTTGTTCAATCTAGTTGAACTTCAACCATTCAAGAATTGAACAAAGTCATTCAAGAATTTAAAAACGGGAAAAAAATGCAAAAAACACGTATGTTCAATCCGGTTTAACATCAGTCGTTCAATAATTGAGCAACAACCATTCGATAATTGAGCAACGGGAAAAAAAACACAAAAAAACGACTGTTAAATCTTGTTGAATAGAAGCCATTTGAAAATTGAACGATAGTCATTCGATAATTGAACAATGTGAAAGCGGAAAATAAAAATAAAAAATGCAAAGACACGATTGTTCAATCTGGTTGGAAAATAGTCATTCGAAGATTGAACAACAGCAATTCGAAGATTGAACAAAAAAAAACGCAACTCACGACTGTTCGATTCAATTGAACAACAAATGTTCAATTGGATTGAAAAACAACCATTTAAGGATTCAACAACAAGAGAAAAAAAAACACAACTCTCAATTAAAACATACGGTTGTTCAATCCGGTTGAACAAGAGTCGTTCGACTATTGAACAGTAGTTGTTCGAGAATCAAATAGCAAGAAAAATAAAAATTCAAAAACATGGATTTTCAATCTGTTTGAGCAGCAGTTGTTTAATTGGATTGAACAACAACTGTTTACGGATTGAACAGCAAGAGAGAAAAAAACACAACTCTCAAGAAGATGAGAGGAGAAAAATTGCAAGTAAGAAGAATGTACAACAAAGTAAAGAACTTATATACATTATTTACAAATGATGGTAGAAAATTTCTCATGTACTTGATTTTTTGGGGTTATCACCCCATTGTGCCAAAACTTGGATGGTGGGATCATTTCGTACCTGTTGGAAAACCGATTCTTTCGTGAGAGGTTTGTGATAGAGGCGTACTCTGTGCTCATTGGCGCTAAATGTTGAACTAGGCCCATCTATGGTGGTCAAGGTGACTGTGCCATTGTTATGTACTTATTGAATCTCGTATGGACTGAGCCACCTTGTTTTCAATTTACCTGGAAAATCTTGGAATCTGGAATCATAAAGGAGTGTCCAATCTCCTTTTTGAAATACCTTCTTCTTGATAAGGTTGTCATGCCACTTAGCTCGCTCTTGTTGGATGATCACTCTGCGTTGTAGGGCTAGTAGTTGTATTTCGTCTAGTTCATTTATTTGTTGGAGTCTTCTAGCTTGGGCTTCTACTAAGTCTAACCCTACTTCCTGGGCTATTCTTAGAGTTTTGATTTCAAATTAAATAGATAAGATAGGTTCTCTACCAAATACTAGCTGATATGGTCAATATCCAGTGGTGTTTCTCCAAGTTTTACGATAAGCCCATAAGGGTGTTCGTAGTCTAGTGGCCCAGTCCCAACGATGTGCTGCTACCATTTTGGTAAGGATTGCCACCAAGAATTTTTTGGTTCTTTCGAATTGCCCATTTTCCTGCGGGTGGTAAGGAGACATAAATCTATGGAATTTATGGTGATTCCTTAGGGTAGCTGTAATTTTATTACCTATGAATTGTGCCCCACCATCAGTTATCAGTTCACGTGGCAGAATGTCTCACACAAATATCTTAAAAAGAAAACTAATCACTGATTCTTTCGTGGCTCTTGACAAGGCCACTAATTCTACCCATTTGGTTACATAATCTATGGCAACCAACATGCAGAATTTCTTGTATGATGGCCGGTTGAATTGTCCAACAAAGTCTAGCACCCATCATTCCAATGGTTCTACCACCAATTTTGGTTGTAGTGGAATTTCATCAGATCGGCCTGGGTGGCCCATTCTTTGGTGGCTATCATGGGCCTTGACATTCTTTTTTGCATCTTTGAAAATCGTAGGCCAATAATAGCCTAATTGTAACACTTTATGCCTTGTTCTGCGTTCTGCGAAATGGCCACCACAAGGTTCATCGTGACAGGCTTGTAAGATTTCATATATTTCATCTTCTCTTATGCATCTGCGTATGTGCATGTCTGCCCCTATATGGAATAGGTAGCCACTGATCCAAGAGAATATTGCACTGTTTTGTACAATAAGTTTCTATTCTCTTGATGTTAACTATTTGGGCAGCTTCCCTACTACTAGGTAATTTTTCATGTCTGCATATCATGGTGTTTTTACTGCTACAGCAAACAAATGTTCATCAGGGAACTGATCATCCACTTCTAGGGTGTCGTCTAACTTTGGAACCCTAGATAGGAAGTTTGCGACTACATTTTCTTTTCCTGGATGATCTTCGATTGTTATATCAAATTCCTGAAATAATAGCAACCAATAAGTTACTCTCCCATTCATGATTGGTTTATTGGCTAAATATCTAATGGAAAAGTGATAAGTATACAGGAATACTTGATAAGCACTTATATAGTGCCTAAATTTATTAATAGCATAAATGACAGCTAGGAACTCCTTTTCAGTCATGGTATAATTTAATTTGGAAGGAGTGAGGTTTTCGTTGATATAATAAATGGCATAAGGTTTTCTATTTTCTTCTTGGCCAAGGACTGCTCCTATTGTTGTATTGGATGCATTTGAAGAGATGTGAAAAGAATTTTTATCCTTAGGTCCTCGCAGAATTGGTGCTGTAGAGACTAGTTTCTTCAAATATACAAAAGCGGTGTCACATTTTTCAGTCCAATGGAATTCAAAATTTCTAGTTAATGCATAAAAAGGTGCAGCTATTTGTGAGAAATTATTTATAAATCTATGATAACAGCCTGCATATCCCAAAAAACTGCGTACCTCTGTTTGTGTGCAAGGTGTGCCTAATAGAAGGATTACCTCTATCTTGGTCAGATCTACCTGTATTCCAGCTGTAGAAATGTAGCGGTCTAGGATCACCCCTTTAGTCATCATCATGTGACATTTTTCATTGCGTAGACATAACCTAGTACCAATACATCGTTCTAACACTTTTTCTAACATTTCTAGAGCTTGATCAAAGCCCTCCCCATATGGTGTGAAGTCATCCATATAGATTTCGAGCCCCTCATTCATTAAGTCAGAGAAAATGCTAATTATGGCCCTTTGAAATGTGGCTGGGGCATTACATAACCCAAATGGTAAAACTCTGTAAGAAAAAGTACCCCATGGGAAGGTAAAGGTTTTCTTATCCTGATATTTCAGAGCTATTTGGATTTTATTGTAACCACTGAACCCTTCAAGGAAGGAAAAGAACTGTTTCCTTGCCAATGTGTCCAAGACTTGGTAAATGAACGGGAGGGGGAAGTGCTCTTTCTTCATTGCCTTATTCAATTCTCTCTAATCTATGCAGATTCTCCATTTCCATTATTTTTAGGGACGACTACTGGAGGGGAGACCCATTTTCTATTTAAAATAGGATAAATTAAATTCACATCTAATAGCTTTTATAGTTCCTCTTTTACAATCTCTTTTAAGTGCAGGTTTAGTTGTCGTTGGGGTTGCCTAATGGGAGGCATTTCCTTATTAGTATAAATGTGATGTGTGCATAACTAAGGATCTAAACCCTTAATGTTTGGGTAATTCCAAGCAAATTCCCCTTGATACTTCCAAATGACTTTTATGAGATTTTTTTTTTTGGTCATCATCCAAATTGCCATTAATATTCAGAATCTTCCTTGACTCGATTTCAATAGGCATGCTTTTACGTACAAAGGTTTTGGGAATATGTTGATCCTCAAGTTCTATCACAATATCCTCTTGAGCTTCGTCTTCGAGGATTGTTTTTAACATTTGACATTTTACATTTATAGATGTGGGTGGATGACTCATAAAATTATTGATTATGTCGTCTTCAGTTTGATCCTTAAATTCAAGAGCTTCTACTAGTGTCAGGGGTGAACAAATGTTTTTCTCCCAGTATGTACATGTGTGCTTGTTTTACTGTGGGTAAGCTTGGTTTGGCAGGCGGATAAATAGTGATATTTTTTATAGAATCCCCTATAGTGATAGTCATGCTTCTCGTTCAACAACCTACGTAAGCATTGGCTGTGGCCAACCAAGGTTATATAGGAATAAATGGGTGCCCGTCCATCCTATTCTTTGGATTAATAACTAAAAAATAAGTTGGATATTCCCATGAGTCCACAGAGATGAGGATGTCCTACATTATTCCTTTCGATCTGATAACAGACCTGTCAGCAAGTTCCTGCAATGTAGCCATATGTTCTAAAGATGATATGCCTAGTATTTCATATGGCCTCATAGTTAGGATGTTAATGGTTTCCCCTAAATCGACCAATGTGTTTGGAAATGAGTGGCATAATATTTTTGCAGTCACAATGGGATTTCCTGGGTCTTCATATTTCATGGATGGTTCTTTACCCAGTAACAAATCAGACAGTGCCCCTACCACATGAACAGTGGGTGCAACCTTTTTTTGTTTACTTTATTTTTCCCACATAGTTATTTAATTGTATTTGCATATATGGGAATGTCTTGGATGGCCTGGATGAGAGGAATTTTGATACAGAGGTTTCTCAACTCCCCCAAGATGTCAAAGTCTAGAGATATTATCTGTCTGGGCAGAGTTAACCTTTTAGAGAATGGAGACAGAGACATCTTAAGTTCTTCAGGTCCCTGTTGGTCAATCATTTCTCTATCTTTGCCTACCTCTTTATCTGTTATATTTACTTCGCTAGGTTTTGTTGAAGTCTCAATTCGGGACTGAGGTGGAGTTGTGGCTTCTACAAGTAAGATAGTATGTCCTGATCTCAGCCTTAGTTCATTGCACTATTTCTGTTCAGTGCCGGAATTTGGATTTTCTATGATCTGAATTAATTAAACCATTTTATTTTTGGGATTAGGATTGGGTTGGGCTCGTAGTTGGGGGCATATGGCAGGCTATGATTTATGCTGAATTGGGTATGGAGCTGGCCGCGTAGGTTGATTTTGAGTTCCCGCCCCCATTGGTAGGTTGATCATTCCCAGATGTCGCTGCCAATTCCAATTAGTGTTTTGACGACGAGGATTTGGCCACTGGGCTTCATATGAAACATTTTTCCAATAAGGGGGAGAAAAATGAAAGCTTAGCCAATTTTTCTCTGATGACGGTTTTGTAGGCCAGGGTGGTATAGGAAATGACTGGTTTGGCCAAGTAGAAAAAGGATTTTGATTCTACCAAGCTGCTACAGGGTTTTGCTGGTTAAAATGCTGAGATGAAAGGAATCAAGGAAAGTCTTGTGGCATACCTGGTCATGCCTACTATTAGTATGAATCTTAATTCAAAGCATACAAAAAATACCACTTTATCTATGCATAAAAAACATCCCTAACAGAAAATATGGGTGCCAATATCCTCAGGTCTGCAATTAGGTGATCAAGATAAATGCTGCAAAAATCTAGATCCATGCATTAGAAGACATTAAGTAGTAAAAAAAACAATATTTACTCCATGCACCCAATAGACAAGACAAGAATATGTTGAATGAATTTTTTATTAATGGCACCTGGGAGGAAAACACAGGAGGGTGTTCCTAGTTCTCCTCAATGGGATGGGTTATTGTAAGTCCTCAGCACTTTAGATCTAAAACACCTCTCTCTTGATGTTGTAGAAAACCCAGACAAAAATGGTACCAAAAATATGACTATGATGGTGGATCAATAGTTAGACCAAAAGTATAGATCTAGAGTGAACTTTAGGCAACAAAAGGTGGTAAATGAATGGGAAAACCCTTCTATTTATAACAAAATATTGAGTTAGTCTAGATATTGGTGCATAATTAGAATATTATTAACCAAATCAAGATCCAAATTTTGTGGAATATTTTATTATATTTGTTGGAGGGAAAAGGAATTTGACTTGGGTCAAATCCCTTTATTTGTAAATAATAAATAAATAAATTATTTATTTATCATTTTAAGGATGTGGTTGAGTAATAATCAAATAAATAATGATTTATTTAATTATTTAAAGGTTATTTAGTCATATTCAACAAATAATATTATTTAAATAAGGTTTAAATAATTATTCTTAGGAAATAATAAGATAAATAATGATTTATCTAGTTAATTTCCCTATTTTGGGTTAAATATAGCCAGGAATATTAATTAAACTGTTGTTTAATTAATTATTCCTTGAGGAAAATCAAATTAATGTAGATTTATTTAATATTTCCTCACGGGGTTTCCTATTTACACCATAAACAACTTAATAAAGGTGGTTTACTAAGTTATTTTTCATAGTGAATGAAATTTTACTTAGGGTAAAATTGGTCTTACATGGTGTACTTGGGTCTATCTAATAACAATGGTTTAGATGACCAAAAAAGTGGTGTAACAGATTGCCCCCAAACGTGTGAGCGTTAGGAGCTAATCCTATGACCGAAGTACGTTGTAAGAACTCAATCACTAGACACCGAAGGGGAAGTCAAAGAGAGAGATGTATAAGGTAGACTAAGGTCATGAAAGGACTAGACCCTAAGGAGGCGATACTTATAGGTGCAACAAGTCTCTTTTATGACTGAGTACCTATGCTATAGGTGGCGGGGGAGGCATACCTATGCCCACCAAGACAAAGTACAAAGAATAAGGTGTCCAGTAACCAATGGAATGAAAAATATAGTACATGCTCGCATAAACATGAGCCAGATAAACAACACAATAATGAATCCCACATACATATTGTGCCTAGGATAACAACCAGGACTTGCAGAATAATATCTGAGTATATGAGATACAAAATACAACCTAGATGCCCCTGTAAATAGGAAAGGGCTCTAAAAATATGACTGATACATGCAATTAAAAAGGCGCTCCAAACGGCTGAGACCAACATCATCAAATCTATGGAGCTGCATCGAAGGCTGAAAGGAAGAGGTCATCCAGGAATGTGGGGGGCTACCTGTAGGGCCACCCCCTCATGAGGGCTGAGACATCTCACACACACCCGATAATCATCGGTCCAACCTACTACATGACTCAACCATCGAGTATACCGATCTCGATCGTGCTGAAAGGAGATGGAGCTGAGAAACAATCAAGTCAAAGGGCTATAAGGAGTCCCTTTGCTTGATCTAAGGCACCAAAAAAGAGTGAAAGCTGGAAGTAAGGTACACTACCCTCTAGACCTATATTCTGGAATAAATTATCTAATGTCAACAGAAGGAGGTCTACCATAGGTGAGGCAATAAGGAGTCCTCAACTATGGCACAAGAGAAAATAATAAAGTGACTGACAGATGGACACCATGGGTGATGATGAAATGGGGGGGCACTGAGTAGCCGACGAACAACTTCCCTTGTTAGAGCATAAAGGGTATGGATGACCTGGCAGCGACTGAAACAATATCATGAGGGATGGGGATAGTGGGATTGGAGTCCATAATGTGTGACATGAGAGAGGGACCAAGCAATGAAAGATGGAGGACTATAGCAAGATACAAAGGGACTCAGGATAGACTCCATGAATGTGATGATTACTCAACTCGTATGCTCTAAACAAGGGTGATCGATGGTACTAAAACATACTAAAGGTCCAATGGTGGACCATATAAACATGAGTACAAGATGGTAACTCATGATGAAAATCGAAACGAGTGTGGACAAGTGTGGAGGAAAATTGGTGCCCCTAGTATGAGTGTGGCAAGTGAAGAAATTCGATTTTGAGGAGGGGTGAAGTGATGCTTCCTGGATAAAAAGTGTCCTAGTGAGGCATCGAATCACTAAAAACTAACAAATACCCATTTGAGGGCTCGGTGAGGGCTTTCCAATGGTATAGGCAATTTGTCAAACTGAGCTACATTTTGGCCGCAATAGGTGAAAGAAAAATCAATATTTTTCTTTTAATAAGGCATTTTATCTCCAAATTCACTCATTTGCAAGTGTAACTGTGGTGAATGTAGAGAGGAGAGAAGGCCCTAAATCTTGTGATGCTTGTAGCATACAAATTGAGCATTGGAATCGAGATCCATCAATTGCATGTAAGATACCTAATCCTACTTTTTCATTTTAGTGGATTGAAAGTTCAGTTTAGGTTCCTATAGCTCATGAACATGCCAGGTCACACTTTTAGGGGTCTGTTCTGTGACCTGGGTAGCAGGTACTGGGCAGAAAACTATGACCTGTCCTTGAAATGACCTGAAAAGTGTGACCTATCAGGGAAAGGGGGGTTTATTGTTGTTTTTGGCTAAGATCTAGGATTTTTATGGTTGAGGGGCATAGGTGCCCCCAAGCATCTTGTGGTCATGCCAAAATGTATTTAGAAAGGGGGAATCTAAACACTTTTTATGATGTGGTGTGCCATTTGTTTTCCTTATGGTGATGTAGTTCGAGAAAGGTAACGGAGGATTACTAATCTCTTTTGGTTCTTCATATACGAATCAAATGGAATTTAAGTTTCTGGGTTGGCATACATGGTGTTACTATCCCAAAGAGAGGATTTGGTCAACAACAATGCCTAAGAGACTGGGTTGCTGATGTAAGATAAAGGAATGACGAGGGGTATGATCCCTAGAGTGATATGAAGTGATATGGGACTCTAAATTTTCTTCTAAATGTGGAAGAATAATAGGACTAGATTTTACACGACCAGATACACAAGGAGAGTTGTGAAGAATTGCTTCTCTTGGTCTCTCAAATATGGGTTCCCTTTTACCCAAAAATTGTGTTTCAATGTAATGGCCAGAAGGTGTATGTAGTTTGAATGCATGGGTTCGATGTTAGGGGGGATCGATAAAGTCAGGGGTGGTGATTACTTCCATAATTCCGTGATCGTGATAGAAGATGGGGTGACTGGTGGAAGAGAGACCACCTGACGTGGAAAAGTTACCTGACTCATCATCATGAGAAGAGAGGTTCACATGTGCATCGTCACAAGGGGTGACAGAAGAGTAAGCAGATAAAGGATCCATCGATGTTGAGCCCAGGGTGATTGCTGAAGGGAGGTTAGGTGAAACATCAGGGGCAGTCTTGAAGGGGACTTCCACCAATGGTCTCATGGATGATGATAGGTAGAAAATGGTGGACGAGGGCTCTGTCATCTTGAAATTAGGAGGGGGAATGTCAATGGGAACATTCTTGTCCTCTATTTTTGCTGAAGAAAAACAAACAAATAAGGGAGCAGTGGACTTGTTGCGCTTGGCCTAGAATTGGCAAACTATCACTAAAGAGGTGTGGAAGTCCTCGAGGCGGGGATAGAGGTGGGTATAATGGCCATGGAGATCACATAAATCATAGGGGTGGTTTGTGTGAATAGTCTTTGGGTTCCTAGCTACAGTCAAGGAAGAAACAAAGGTTTTACGAGACTGTAGACTAAGGGGATGCGACATTAACCATGGGATTGAGATGAGGCAACCCCGAACAAGTATGGGTGGCATGACCGACAACATAACACAAAGCACACTAGATGGTATGCTTTGGAGGCCAAGTAGGGGCAGGGTTTGTCGAGGCAGCCTTGTCTTTTGATGCCTTCTTGCAAGCTTTTCCCTTCTTACCTGAAGTGGTCTCAATAGGACGTGGTTCCTATTAAGGTGGCTGAGGCACTATTGTAGTGAGAGAAATTGTGGGGACCGGTTGAACTGGGGTGAAAGCAAGATAAGGTTTGGGTTGACAAGGTGGGGTAGCGGCTGGAGGATCAAGGTACCAGACTAGAATCCCAAGGATAAAGTGAGGAAGAGAGAGGGTGGCCATGACAAGTACTATGTACACTCCTCGGGGTGGAGCTAGGAACAGTATTTGACCGGAGGGGTAGTGGCCAGGCAGGATGACTCCTAAATGGTTAAGGCTTGGAGGAATCATTCCAGGAGTGTAAAGAGGCTCATGAGTGCCAACTGAATGGCTAGGTGGAGGAGGTCTAGAAAGCTTAATCGAAGGGCTAGTAGTAGGTTGTAGAGGGCAAGGAGGCTATTTACTAGCCGAGGTGGGCCACTTGAGGGCAGCCCAAGACGATTGCATCATGCAAACATTTGATGATATGGGATCAGAGACAATAGGAGGACAACCAAGGAATGTACCAAGCAAAGAGGAGTCTTAGTAGACTCTGGATGAGACACTGGTTAAAGGATAGACAGTTTTCCTATTCGCCACTGAAGAGATGATGGACTCAGGGGAGGTCTGAGACTTCGGTTCGTAATATTTCAACTGGTCAATTGTGACTATCTTTGCATTATGAGAGAAGGACATCTTGCAATGAACCATAGATGGGACATTATACATCGCATAGGTGTAGCTATGAACCAATGTAATTTTGTAATCCAAGGGGGCATCTATGAGTTCTGCGTCGATGCAAATAGTCTTGCCCGCAAGAGTAGTTGGACAATTGTAGAATAAGGCAATGGACTGGGAGGTGTGGCCATCCCACGCTCGGAGAGTGACCATGGAAAGAACCAATTCAGGTGATCTATGTTGCTTCCAAATCCAAGTGGACATCACACAGGTCGATGCCCCCTCATCAATGATGCACCAAGAAATGTTTGCGTTCCAGATCTTGACTGGGATTTGGAAAGTGACGGAAGCAGGGAGAGGAGGATGTTCTTATCGGTCAACATCAAAGACAATCAATAAAAAGTTGGAAGGATATACTGCTCCCATGGTAGATATTACATCTTTTCATTTTGAAGGGCATGATTGGAGAAGTTCCAGCATTGAAATGGCAGCAGGGGATTGTGCCAAATCATATACAATGCTATATGAATATGCAGCTTTGCCGGAAGCATCATTTCTGCGTAGTGGTCCCTTAGGGATATTGGTATGAACCTCTGACCTAGGTTGAGGGACCTACAATGGATCATTAGGTGTTAAAAGAGGCCCTGTAGAGACTGAAGGAGGCAGCTCGGGGATAGACATAGCAGGAGGCTTGTTGTACTGACGGGACTGAGTCTGAAGATTGATGTCTATGGTTAAAGGTTGATCAGAGTTCATCATGAGAATTTGGTAATTGAAGATACCAGATGGAAGAGGTTGAGTGGCCACCTTACCTTCAAGTGGTTGGGAAGCCACAAATCCTTGCTGAGGGAAAGGATTAGTAACCACAGCCGACCGACTAGACACAATATTGGGAGGGATGGAAGGGGAGGATTGTTGTCGTCGCAATGTTTCTTGAGACTCCCACAGCTGCCGCATCTATGGAAAAAGAGGAAAATCATGCATGTAATCACCATAAACACCACAACAAGAATAGGGCTTTTTCGTGCAAACATGCCTGTCCTACTTGGGTTGAGTGCCCTGTTGCTGGTTCGTAGTGTTAGTAGCATTACCTTGATTAGGTCTAGGATTACCAGGGGCATCTTGATTCTGAGTGCCTTTCCTCTTATTTTTTGAGGGAGGAGGATTAGTCATGCCCTGTTGTGCATACACCTACCCCTAAGGGGGCAATGGTTGCTGTTGTGGGGGTTGAGAAGGCAAAGGATGAGGAGGTGCTAATTTTGGAGGAGCTAGAGCACTAGGTTGTGGGTACGGATAATAAGGAGGTTGGGTAACAATATGGTAAACATGAGGTTGGGAAAAAAGAGGAGGCATGTCGTATCCTGGATACCTGCTACTGGGAGGGGGAAAAGTGCAAGAGGGGCTGGGCCCCCCTGAGGAAAACCATAGCGCATGGTAGGTTGAGCATATGGATTAGAGAGAGCTTCAATGATACCGTCGGTGGCGTGAGATGCCCCCGGTGCGTTACCACCACCAGGTCTGGGAATATCAGGTAGAATGGTATAAACATAACCCGAATGACCATACATCAAGTCATATTTTAACGCAATTTGGAGAGCGACTTCTTCGGTTTTAGGAAAGTGCGATGTGACATATTTCCTGATAGGTGGAAAGAGAGAACTAAGGAACCAGTCCATGTAGACATGGTCTTTGAAGGTAGAGGCTCGGCATAGGATATCTCTTCTCTGCCATTCCTGGACATGGTCAGATAGGTGGGTCACAGATGTTTGACAGAAAGAAGTCAAGAGTTCGGTACCAGTGTCATAATGAAGGGTAAGCTAGAAGTATGACAGAAAAGCTTGGGCAAGAGTTGCAAAGGTGGTATAAGAGGAAGGGGCCTGATCAACATACCACTTAGAAGCTTCACCTGTAAGCATTCATTGGAATAATCGAAGATGGATAGAGTCATCGGTAATGGAATTAGACAAACACCATATGTGGAAAGATCGAACATGATTTGAAGGATCTTCTCCAGTAAGGCCTTCAAACTTGGGTATGTCAGAAGGGAGCTTTGTCGGCATAGCAGGCTAACTAACGTCATGGTGTATAGGGTCATTTATCAACTGGTCAAATCCATGGAGGATGAGGCATGCCATGGAGGGGAGCAAGGGAAAAACTAGGGTAGTGTCTGTTGTGGTCCCACTAGTGGTATTCCTAGCATGAGGGCTAGGGTTACCAACAGCATTAGGTCTTGTACCAGACATGGTGAAGGTGTCAGGGGGAGAACCGAAGGTGGAGAAAGAAGGAGAACCCAGACGACCAAAAGAAGGGTCAGTGTGCAGACTCGGTGGAGGACTAACTCGAATCCTATGCGGAGGAGTAACTCTTCCTACCAGAAACTAAGGATGAAGGCGAAGAAGTCTCCAGGATAAACACCTTGGTGGTGCAATGATGATGACACAAACACAGTACAAAGGAAAAAGAGACTAACAAGGGCAGAGAGGTGTAGGATCAATTGATTTCAATGTTTTATAGTCTTTTCTTGGCGGTGTTAACCAAGCCCTTTTTCACTTAGGGTGTGTGTGCAAAGTGTGTAAATTTTAAGTTTTAAATCCAGACGTTTGTAGAGAAAAATAAAAAGTGTGATGTATAGTTGTAAATAAACCTACAAATAACAGTATATAAGCATATAAAAACAGAAATAAACAGCTAATAATGCAATAATATAAACCCAAGGAGGCGGGTATCTTAAAAAATAGTCTATAGGTTAGTAAAAAAATAATAAAAAAACACCAAAAAATCCAATATATCTAAGGTTAGGAGGGACAGGGTTCTAAAGGAAAAAATCTATAGGAAAGTGGTGCAGAAAACAACTCCAAATCAGAGGAAAAATTGCTGTAAAAAGAGGTGGCAAAAGGTTATATCGTAGAGGTAAACGGAGTGAAACCTAGAGGAAAACCCAAAAAAAGATAAATGAGGTGATTTGGATGGATAACATACTGATCTGAAGCGGATCTGAAGGTGAGGTATCAGATCTGAAAAAAGGGCTGAAGACTCTGAAATTTCAGACAACCTCCAACAACAAAAACTCTTCCAAAAAAAGTGGAGGGTAATGAAGCCCTAGGGGCCTAGGTTCCCACTTAGTTGAGCAAAACAGAACAATTATAGGTCCAAAATGGATAGATACGATGGTTAGACAACCCTGAACAGAGGCTCAGACAAACCCAAAAAACTTTCAGAAAAATTCCCGCAAAAGTTCTAGGTCACAGTTTTTGACCTATTTTCTGTAGAGGTCATAGTTTTTGGGCTGAAAGGTTCATCCTAAGGGTCCAGGTCACAATTTTTTGGCCAAAAAGTGTGACCTGCAGTTCTGAAACTCTCGGCGGTAGATTCCAGAAAAAAATGTGATCTCAACTACGGTTGATCTCTTTCACCTGTGCAATAGGTCTGAAAACACACTAGAGTTATAATTTTTATCATTTTAGGGTTTTATAGGTTAAAAACAATATCAAGAAAAGAAAAAAAAATGGGATGAAGAGAAATTGTAGGGTTTGAAGCAGTTGGATATGCAAGGATCCAAAAAATGACAGCGGTCGTAATCGTAAACCCGTGTGGAGTTGCCAGTTGTTAGTATGAATCTTAATTCCAAGCGTACGAAAAAATAGCACTTTAGCTTTGCAAAAAAAAAGCCATAACAGCAAATATGGCTGCCAATTTCCTTAGGTATGTAGTTAGGAGATCAAGATAAATGCTGCAAAAATATAGATCTATGCATTAGAAGACATTAAGCAGTAAAAAAAAAAAAGATTTACTCCATGCATCCAATAGAAAAAATAAGAATATGTTGAATGAATTTTATATTAATGGCACCTGGGAGGAAAACAGAGGAGGGTGTCCCCAGTTCTCTTCAATGGGATGCGTTCTTGTAAGTCCTCAATACTTCAGATTTAAAACTCCTCTCTCTTGATGGTGTATAAAACCCAAACAAAAATGGTAGCAAAAATATGACTATGATGGTGGATCAATAGTCAAACCAAAAGTATACATTGAGAGTGATCTTTACGCATCAAAAGGTGGTAAATGAATGGGAAAACCCTTGTATTTATAACAAAATATTGAGTTAGTCTAGATATTGGTGCATAATTAAAATATTACTAACCAAATCAAGATCCAACTTTTATGGAATATTTTATTACATTTGTTGGAGGGAAAAGGAATTTGACTTGGGTCAAATCCATTTATTTGTAAATAATAAATAAATAAATGATTTATTTATCATTTTAAGGATGTGGTTGAGTAATAATGAAATAAATAATGATCTATTTAATTATTTAAGGGTGATTTAGTCATATTCATCCAAGAATATTATTTAAATAAGGTTTAAATAATTATTCTTAGGAAATAATAAGATAAATAATGATTTATCTAGTTAATTTACCTATTTTGGGTTAAATATAGCTTGGAAAAATAATTAAATTGTTGTTTAACTAATTATTCCTTGAGGAAAATTTAAAAAATGTAGATTTATTTAATATTTCCTCATGGGGTTTCCTCTTTATACCATAAACAACTTAATAAAGGTGGTTTAATAAGTTATTTTTCATAGTGAATGCAATTTTACTTAGGGTAAAATTGGTCTTACATGGTGTAATTGGGTCCATCTAATAACAATATTTTAGATGACTAAAAAAATGGTCTAACACCTACCATTGTCGATGTTGATTCATTAGGTAGACTGATTCTGTTTCTTTCTCTGCTTCCTTGTAAACTGCTTTCAGCACGAGAAGTGAAGGACATTGGTACGTAGTATGCTCCTTAGTGTATATGGAACAAGTTTGAACCATGTCTAAAGGGCATTCCTTTTGGCTGTGCTTCTTCCGACATCGTGGCTAAAATATGTCCAGGTTTTGTTTTGCTATAGCTTGTTTCTGGTAGGCTTGTAAAATGTCAAGCTGTGTTGTCAAGGTACCCAAGATGTCAGTTTTGAAATTTTCTAATAGATTTCCAAACTCTTCTCTAGTTATGTTGCCATTGGACTTCTTAAGATTTTTTTTCATATAATCACGCCCAATTGGCCTATTGCGCACACTACCCTGAGAGAATATAATACACAGGGAAATAATATCATCATATTCTTCCTGGTAAATATCTCCTTTCCCCATTATGTTAAGAATCTCAACCCATTCTTCCTTCATTCCTTCGATCATTGAGGCTTGTAAAATGTCCTTGGATAGCGTGGTATATGGGGACCTTTGTAAATTGTATTGAAATCATTCTACATACTCTTATAATGTTTCATTGTCCTTTGCAAACATATTGAATTTTTCATATTTTAGGTTTCAATTTCGACAATAGTCTTGATAGTTGTTGAGGAAAATGTTCTTCATTTCGTCCCAATTATTGATGGTTCCCCCACCTAGTCCTATGAACCAGCGTAGTTTTGTTCCTTTTAAGGTAGAGGGAAATAGTTTTAGCTTCTAAGGATTAGTGGTGTAGTCACACCCGCTACATAAGACATCAAATTAAAATAGGAATGCATCAGGATCTTCCGTAGCAAAACCATGGAAGGTGGTAATGTTGTGCAAGGGAGTGTCTTTCATAGGGGCATTTACAACATGATCAACAATGGGGTATTCCAATGTTGATGTCTACCTCTGATTCTGATTTTGATTATTCGCCATTTCATCGAATAAGTTCCAGAAATATTCGGGGATTTCTTGTTCTAGAGGAGTGATCTGGAGGGGTTTGGGAGGCAAATGCGGTGGAGGCTTTACAGTGCTTCCCTGATTTGGGATCCCAAGAACCTTTGTCTCAACCACTCTTTCGGGTGATTTAGGCTCTAGAGCTTTTATTTGAATTATGCCACTAGTTTCTCCTTCCCCTTCTTGTAAATTGAAAAAACCTCCCTCTCTCAAACGGTCGATGCCTATATGATCGGCAGTTTGAAGGCTTCACTCAAATCCTTCTCTTTCACAGTGAATCTCAATGTGGGCTACAAATGGTGAGGATGTGTCTTAAGGGAGTGTAATATGAATTTGAATGGAAAGATTGATAGGTCCTATGGATGCGTGAGATTCAGATTTCTTAATGATTTCATCTATATATGTTGTTCTTCCAAGGATCACCAGTCCTTGGGATTGTGAGGATTTTTTAGAGATATTTCGAATTGTTTCTATCTTTTTCTTCCTAGTCATAAAACAAGAGCACCTTTTCTACTAGTGTTTGAACAATTTTGCTGAGAAGTGGGCTAGAGAGAAACCATTTTTCTTGCCACAACACAAGTTCTTACCTCTCGCTTTTAATACCCAATTCCTCATAATAATGGAGAAAGATGAATAAAGGATATCACTCTTACACTCTCCCCAAAAACGACGCAAAAAATGTCTGTCTCACAGAGGTGGATTATTATAGGCAGCCTTAATGTTTCTCATTTAATTTTCAACCCGAGGTAAGTCTTCTTATTTCAAGAGTATCAGCACAATATATGAAAGTGATATCAATAGATAGTTACTCTATGTTGTTTATGAGAAAGGATTATCTAATCTTCTGAAATCAATCAACTTAAGGAGGAATGGTTTGATAGATTATGCCTAATTATTCTGTCTAGATTAGAAAAGAGAAACCTATGATTGAACAACATAATGATAGTTCGAAAAACAATATTTATGGACTAAACAACAATATAAATGAATTGAACAACATTATTAATGAATTGAATAGCAATTGGAATGAAAGTAATCTAAATGAAAGCGATTACTTATATAATTTTGCAATGGAATTATCTTTGTAAACTGAATAATTAACGTTAGTCAATAATTTGACACTTCACTGTGTTGAAAGGGTGATTTAATCCACAAATACAAGTAATAATTGAGTAGTAATTCTCCTACGATTTATAAATCAATTGCAAAGGTGTTGGAAGGAAATGGAAATGTCTAACAGCTACGAGGCATTATTATACAAACCATAAGATACGAAATGCAACGATTCTAAATCAAGAAGTACAAATGCTAAACTATTCTAAAGGAAGAAAACTCTAACTTTATTGAGTAGAAAAATGTTTTATAACCCCATTAGATAATTGAACATGGATTTTATAACTAATGCACAGCATATAATTTGGCAAGGAAACTCCCAGGCGTTGGGCCCAAATGACTAGAAGTTTTAACGTGATGAAAACCTCAAAAGGTAATTGTTCAAAACATCAAAACTCAAAAGATAATACATAAATACAATATGACAGCTCTGTCTTGATGCATTGATTACAGAGGAAAAATTCCTATTCAACTTCTATGTAGTTCATCCCTCACCCTTTTAAGGGAATTTCCATGTAACGAGACAGTGTTCTCCAAACGATAGCTGCTATGCATGGCTGTCGTTTGAGTCTTCGAGCTTGAATCCGTCTACTCGCCTTCTGTTGGCTCATACATTTGTGTCTATTGGGTGTCTTCCATTTGATGTTGGCTCAGCTGCTCTGCCTTCCTGCATACGAAGTTACAATAAGTCGAATTTCTATTATAGAAACGTTCCTTTTTGTCGTTAGCTTAATTACTCTAATTTTCATAAATATTTCCTTTATTTATTGTCAAAATAAGGAATAATTCCTAATATTGTGCCATAATTCGAAGTAATTATAGGGTGAAAGCATACATTAATTCGGGCCCAACAAGTGGCGTGCTAAAAATTCCATGTGACAACTCTCGGAAGTCAAACTATTTGCTGCGAGCTGGTGGTTAAGTCTAGTGGCTTTAGGCAATCATCTACCACATCCACATGTTACAACCTCCATCCCATTGGTTTCGGTCTTCCAAAGTGCATGGTTAACTTAACTGTGGACTCTTAAACTTTGTTCACATGCCATTGTGCTGCGGCAGCCACTCCTTCAGCGTGGTCAAGCTTTGTGGTTTGTCTATGTTAATAATATATGTTTTTTTATATGGATTTTATATTACCATATGGTTCTGAAAGATATCTCTAGGTCATTACACAATTTGCACTAGGATTAATGACTTAAGACTTTGACCATAGGCTACACACCATAGAATATTTACATGGTTTAACACTTTCCACCATAGGCTTTACAACATTTCATCAGTATTTTCTTAGCACCATTTGCACTAGGATTAGAATTAGGATTACGAATTAGGTCACACACCATTTACAGTACTTAGGTTTAGGTTATGAACCATTGATTTACGTACAATTTTTGACACCTTCAAGACGTAAATTGCACCATGAACCACATCATGACTGAAGACTCTTATCGGATCACTGAAGAAAATGAAGAATTGAATTGGAATTCACTCTTGATCTGAAATGATGTAAGATAATTATGGATCAATGCTCGCCACTTGAAAACCTTTTTACCATCAGAAGTTTAATTTAAGAAGACATCAGGTGAGGGTACAACTCCCTCACTCTCCAGATTTTCATCCACCTCACCTTGCTACGATTCAAGCCCTTGAGTCCCACTCGAAGATATTCAAGATCTCCATGCCTTGAAGAGAAAAACTTCCTATCCAAGATGGTATCTTCCTACAATCATTCATACACTTAGGTGAAATTTAATCATCAACGGTAGGAATATATGTATCTTCCTTTGGATCAATGATCATCGGAGGTTCATACAACTGCATATTTTATAAATTTACAACTGAATAAATATGCATGTAAGGAGGTAAATCTAAGCGGAATGCATTATTTCCAATATTTTCAAAAATCTTGAAAGGAACATACCTGATGGGTTTCAGTTTCTTACCCTATCCTTTCAACATGTCCTTACTAATATACAACCATCCCTCATCACTGACCTAGAAATGATGATCAACTCGGTCCTTGTTGTGGCACATTTTTTACTTGGCCTGACTCTAGGTGCTTCATGTATCTGATGTATCCGTTGAATGAACTTAAATTATTTATTTGAATCATCATGCCCATCCAATTTATATTCTTCATCAAACATTAAGTCCACCAGTGACTTTGATAGGTACCCAAAACATGTTTCAAATGGCGATCGATTAGTCAAAGAATGTACGGATCGATTGTAAACATGCTCCACATAACGTAAAGATTCATCCCACAACTTAGGATTCTTGCTACAGTAACCTCAGAGAATATGTATCATTGTCATGTTCACCACCTATGTCTTTCCGTCGGTCTGTGAATGAAAATTTTTGCTCTTATTAATCTTTATGTCCATAAATCCCCACAAAGTGGACCAAAAATCTCGTACAAAGTGAGTGTCTCAATCAAAAATGATGGAAGTAGGTAACCCTAAATGAACCCATATCTGTTGAGAGAACAAATGTGTAGTCTTTTTAGTAGTAATTTCCTTTTTTCATTAAACAGGAATGCACATCTTGCTGAAATGATCAACCACGACATGCATGTAATCATGCCCTCTCCTTGACATAGGAATTACTCCAAAAAATACCATGGAAATGTTTTCCCATGGTCACAAATGAACACAAAGTGGCATATACAAACCAATATTTCAATTTCCTAGTTCGATTTTCGAACACATAGCACATCCTTTAATGTACTTAACAATTGTTTCATAGATACAAGGCCAGTAATCATACCTTTTAATTTTCATCATATTCTTTCTTATGCCAAAATTTCATGAAATACAAGAAGAATGTGCTTCTCAAATAACATGCACCCTTTCTTTCTAAGGTATTCACAACTTACCCATATGATATAGCATCATGTAATGAACATGAAAATTGACTTCTTCCAGTTGAGTACTAGGAATTAGTGATTCATAAATATCTTTGAAATCGACATCTATACTATATCATTCTAAATAAATTTCATGTTTTAAAGAACTATTCTACAGCACTATTGAAGCATTCAATGATGGTCTAGAAAACATATCAACTACTTTGTTTGTTACACCTTTCTTGTACTTAACTACTAATTGAAATTTTTGAAGAAATATCATCCATATGTAATGGTGAGATTGTTGCAACTTAGTCTAAGACTGAAGGTACTGAAGAAAATGATGATCCATGTGAATCATTGTTTCCTTACCCATTAAGTAGTGTTTCCATTTCTTAACACTTTCAACCAAAGAAAACAGTTCTTTATCATATGTCGTATAATTTGAATGAAAAAAAATATGTTTCCCTTTTTGAAGTAAGGTTCTACCAATTTCATAACCACTAGCATCTAGTTCAATTTCAAATGGTTGTTGAAGATATAGTAAAACTAATTTTGGTGTTCTGACAATTTTCTGCTTAAGTGTATAAATTTTTTTTTGTTGTTTCCCTCCCCACTGATATGAAAATTTAGAATGCATTAAAGCATGTAATGGTGATTGAATCAAATAAAAATGACAAATTAATTTTCTCCAATATTGAACTACACCTGGAAAACTCCTAACTTTAGTCACATTCCGTGGTCTTGGCCACTTAACAATCACAACTGTTTTAGCTAGATCTATTTTCAAACACTAGTAAAAAATGATGAAATTAATGACTAGGTGACTAAAAATTTCTGTCGCTGCAATTATTTCAAGTGAATTACTACTAAAGTTGAGCAATTTTAAGTGATCAAACTAAAAATGACTAACTTAAATGACTAATTTAGTCTTGGAATAAAATAGACGACTAGATAATCAATGACTAAACTAAAAGCGACTAACTTAAATGACTAAGTTAGTCTAGGGATAAAATATATGACTAGATAATAAGTGACTAAACTAAACTCGACTAACATAGTCTAGGATTAAAATATATGACTAGATAATAAGTGAACCTTTGTTTTTTTCTAGGTCATTAATTAATTAATTTTTTAATGAGGTCTGAACCTTTGTCTTTTTGTAATTCAATGTTCTATTCATGTAGGAAAAAGGGATTACATATAGCCACTTAGAAAATAGGTGTTCTCACCTTGTTTGGGTTTGTTGACAAAAATTTGCATGAGATGCAAAAAAATACAAAAGAGAGACTAGGGACATTGTCCATAAATGGTTGGGTCGGAGGCGCCAAAACACATATAAAACATAAAGAACACCAAATAGCATACTAGGTGTCCGACATGATGGATGTAGGGTTGTGTGGGATTGTTCCTAGATGCGGTGGAGGATAAAATTCACACTGTCGATCATGCCCTTAAAAGTGCGTCAACCAAGTCTCAAGCTTTTCTACTTTCTCAGCACATTTATTTTGGCCTCGTCAAACTACTAACAGTATCTCGTGGACTTGGCACTATAAATAGTGCATTCAGTCCAATGTTTCCATCTTATCTGCATGCTCCTCACGACAAATTCTCTTAACTGTGTCCACTCTTTCCATCAGGCTGTTGATAAGTGCATGACAATTCTCTAGGAAACAATGTTGAATAACCTACCCCTCATTTATCTCAGATCAATCAAACCCATGATTCCCCTTGCCACCATGACCTACTCCACCCCGACGACTCTGCTTATGAATCCTCAAACCCCCAACTCTGTTATCCCCCCGCTTAACTCCTTCACAACCCCCATGCACACCCACACTAGCGAGCCATGCATGCCCTGCAGTATTTCCACCTCGGCATGGAGCCGCCATGATTATTTATGAGTCTGCCACCCCCCCAGGGCTATGGACGACAAGGGAGTGAGAACACCCACACCACACCGGGGGCTTCATAATTCGCCAAGGTCGAGAAACCTCGCCATGTGTAGAGTCTAGATACTAGAACCCCCACCATAGAAAAAAACACCATGAGCAAAGGAGCCAAATGTCGCCACCCAACACCATAGGGAAGCACAGAGAAACCTCCCACTACCAGATAAAGACTACCACCACCAAGAAAACCAAATACCATCACCCACCAAACCAACACAGGAAATTGAAAAACAAATGATGACAAGGTAGTCGATGCCTGAGCATAACTTACCCCAGGGCAGTGACCAGCGAGAACACACCAATCCACCAAACATTGTCGCACCCAAATCGAAGGGCATGAAGTTTGGAAAAGAAGCTAGTTTTCCACCACCACCCTCGAGGTTTCCTGGAATGCAGATTATACCTTCCTCTCTTAGAAGGAAAATACAGGCTCATCAAAAGCCAAGAAAAATGGAAACGAATGTGCTCATTTCCCTTCAACTTCCTATCCTCAACCGAGATGTAGAAAATGGCTAAGAAACTGAGCAACAGGGATCGGTTGAACACATCGCACAAGCAAATTCCCACAACAAGCAGACACAAGCCACTCCCTTTGTAAAAATTCATGCGACGTTTACGCTTCCTCTCCAGAGGTAACTATCAGGACCAACACCAAAAGAGAGTGAGGAGTCTATTGTTGGGCTCCCTCACCTTCCATCGCCTTATCCTTTCACTACCCCCAAACTCCAATTCCCAGTTATTTTTCACACAAATTTCCAATGTGAAGCTAATAACTCTCCCATTGCATGCGTTATGGTGAACGAACCAGGAGTACCACATTCTAATGTGATTGGCATAGGTGTTGGATTCAACCACATGATGTTCAATGCGAGTGCGAGCCAACTCTAGGTCCCAAAGATCCAGAGTGAGTAAATTTTGTACAACCTAGAGCGTGTCACCAATTCTTTGTCTCTCAACTACTTCTAGGATAACTACATTACGCCTGATATGCTGAAGGATGTCATGGTCAAAGAGAATCATGTGGTAATCGCACTATGGAGAGGTGAGAGGGTGACCTCTGCCCTTGCCACCGTGTTGAACATGGCCTCGTTCCCTCACCATGATAGTGTGTTGGAGAACAAATATGTTGGGGATGTGGCCTTAGATAACAACAGTAATGGAAGCATGGTAAAGTCAACTTCCCTGAGCTTCAGAGGGTTGCAAGGTGGAATGCAGGATATGTTGGTCGAAAAAATAAGTTAACATGGTGGCAAGCATTAAGTTATGTGTGACGCTGGACATGAGAATTAGCATTAAGATGGTGCAGATGCAGAGGGCTCGATTTCTCTTTTCAACATTTAAGTTATTCACATGTTGATAAGGAGGTGGAGTGATGTCGCATAACTGTCAGTTGTTGATAGTGGTAATGTCAGCATTAAATTGCTTACTAAGATGCAGTTGGAAAGTGAGAACCTCAATCTAGGTGGAAATTTCACAATTTAATTGTTGAAATTTTTTTAATACTTATAAATTTATCCATACATTAAAAAAAAAAGATTCAACAATTTTTAAATATATTTTATTAAAAAAAATCAATAAAATATTGTTTAAAAAAATAAAAAAATAATATATATATACATTAAAAACTATTCAACAATTTCTAAATATAATTCACTAAATAAAAATCAATAAAATATTATTTAAAAAATAAATAAATAATATATATACATTAAAAGATGATTCAACAATTTATAAATACAATTCACTAAATAAAAATCAATAAAATATTATGTAAAAAATAAATAAATAATATATATACATTAACAAATGATTCAACAATTTCTAAATATGATTCACTAAATAAAAATCCATAAAATATTATTTAAAAAATAAATAAATCAAGGTTCTTTGTCCATACTCCATCTGCGTGAGATTGGGCGGGAGTCATTTTTCATCGTGAAATGTTCAAATAGGTATCAATATCAAACAAAGGGTTGGGCGGGAGTCATTTGAAATTCTCAAAAAGGTAAACAAAGGGTTTTACATTGTGTGGTTTGCTTCATCGAGCTTGCCCTGCAATATCACCTGCGGCAACGATTTCTACATATCAAATGGAGTTCTGAGGGTGTGGAGGTAAAATCTGGGGAGGTTCACAGCTGTGATCTTGGAGATGGTATGGTAAATATCTGCACTTATCGCAAGCAGCCCAAGGTTAGATTCGAAATGCATAAGAAAATGAGGGAGTTCTCTTCAATGTCCCTGTTGATAACAAGAAAATTGTGCTTGGTGCACTTGCATACAGGAAATGTGGCTAGTTTTCGTTGGATATTAGGTTTTTTAAACCGTTCAAGCTTTCACACAATTGCACCACACGAAGCATCACACAGGTATATTTTGTATCCATTTTTCAAAGCTTTGAAACCTGTGTTTTTTCCATCAAGAATTTAATTTTCCAGATGGGACCAACATCTCCTGTTTTGCAACTAAATATAGTTGTATGTCTCTCCTTTGTAGATCATCAACATCCTTGCAAGGGATTTATTTTTCTTTCTTTCCCAAAGACCTTAGATGATAAAATCATTGGAGGTGGCTGGGTCACATGAATCTGAGCTCTAATGGCTTCTTCCAGGGAGCATCATCCTCCCAAAGCAATAAATTAGAAAACAAAAAACACAGATGTCGTTTTCCTAATCCCAACTTCCCGTCCGATAAATATTTACTGTTAGAATTTTTTAACTCCTGTATTTAGTCTACAATTTCGACGGAAATGCATTGAAGTAGTGGCCTAAAATGTATGATCAATACGGAAATAATATAGTACCATGTGGTCTATGGACCTTACCCTTGTGAATACTGAGCTTACTGAGTCTCTTCTAGCACCATTGTAGATGATCTGTAATGATCCTGGACATCCTCAATACCCGGGATACTAATTTGATGTCCAAAAGGGCCATCAAGATCTCTATCCCTTTCCCTCTAGCCACAAGATTGAGCCTCTTTATCAAGCATCTCCCTCTACTTTCAAGCTCTTTGACCTTCAACTCCTTACAATTAATGCTTCTCCTCATGAAATGCAGGAGAGCAGGGTCGTTGGGATCCTCTACCTCTTGACTTATGCAAAAAAAATTCAACATTTGGTGTTGCACCAAACTTTTGTGCTTGTCAAACCTAACAAAATCATAGAATATCATTATGGATTCCTCCATGATACTAACAAGCTAAGCTGCTGGTATTTTATTTGCTTCTGTCCCTGCTTCCTTCATGGAACCTTTGACCAAATCCTGGGACCTTCAAATTGATCATCTAAGAACCTCTGAAAAAAAACTTGAAACTGCTGAAACTAATCTGCCACGTGGTCATAAAACAAATCCTTCTCTGATCCATACAATGCCGCCTCCTGGAACTTTCTGTATTGCCAATGCAGGGCCTCCCAAGACAAACAAGTTTGGCTGACATACACAGTCTCTAGGTCCTGTTGCACTCTCTTCAAGGATTCGTGGGAAGCATGTGTGACCGAAGGGCTTGTTTAGAGTATATCTCTTCCGCCTGGAAGCCACCCCTTTAGACTTTCAGGTTTCATGGCTTTGAAAAAATCCTAGTGCATAGGTCTCCTGACTATTAAGATTATCCAAGCAATACATCCTCTCTCAGTATTTCTTGTATAAATCTTCAATATAATCTTCTTCTGTCATTAATTTTCGGAATGATGATGGAGAATATTCTATTGAAGCTCCACTCTCTCTCTCCCAAACATTAGACTCAGCTAGATCAGACTCTATTTCTTTAGGCCTAATACAAATATTTCCCACCTTGAGTCTTCTTATTTCTAAACAAAGTTTCTCTATAAAAAAATCATAATATTCATCATCCTCATAGTCATTTAGTGATGGGTTACCCATCAGCAGAAGCCTCATGACCTCGGTCCTAAATTATTACATACCCCTCATTCTTTTCGATGCATATTCATTAGGGAGTTGTTTTTAATTGCAGAATATTCACATGATGCATATTAATTAGGGATTTGTCTTTAATTGTAGAATATTCACATATTTCAAGGTAATTATAAATATTTTTCAAACTAACGGCATAGAAGAAGATAATTCTAGAACCAATTAAATGACCGATAACTCTTAGTAATAAATTAATTTGATGCTTGCAAGCCCCAGTGATGGGAGGATGATATTGTCATTGTCTGTATCATTATGCACTAATGGGAGGATGATATTGTGATTGTCTATATCATTATGCACTCGATGACTTTGAGTTTTTAAAATTGGATCTTCCTTTCTGTATCTATTGAAATGTCGTGGATGTTGTCAATTTATAGGGAGGAGAAGAACTATGAATAGTAACATCATGCCCCTTCATTAATACCGTGGGTGAATATGATGAAATCATAGGTCTATCTCTGTTAATACTGCGGTTGAATGAATAAATGACAAATATATCTCTCTGATGATGTGGGCAAGGTGGGAAATGAAACTGTTGATTTCATAATCGAATTCATTCAGGTCTGTAGGAGTTGAAGTCACGGATGATGTCATTGGAGTCAGCGACTCTTGGAAATACTAAGAGGGGGGTGAATCAATATTTCCCTTCTTTTTCACAATTGGTTAGTTAATCCTTAAACATTCAGAGCATTAATCAATACAGAATCATAAACATCACATCAATTGAACAATACACAGAATATATCGTCCAAACAAGCTTTTCATTATGTATGATTACATACACAATCTACCAGCTATGCTGGAAGGAAGTACGAAACTACCAAAATCTGAAGATGTTTGCAGACTAAGTCTGCAAGGGTCCTCAACCTCCCTTACAATCAACCAACCAACCTCTATCCACTACTTCTATCCACTATTGACACTGTTCACTGTTGTCCTCTGCTTTTGCACCTCCTGCTTCACCACTTCTGGTCTACTGCACTTTTGTTACACAATTTCTACAAGGTCATACATCAATCAAGGTCAACATCAATGTCATCACTACAGCAAGGTCATGGTTGTCATCAAATCATTGCTCCAGTAGTGTTGTTGCAACTTGACTGGCACAATACTACTGTCATAATGTCCCTATCTCAATGTCACATAAACATCAGAGTCACTTCTATATAAGGTTTCTATCTTGTTAAGGGTTACAGCCATTTGCCAAGAACATTGTTACTCTCATGTATTGAGAGCATTGTCATTAGAACCATTTTCATATCAAATGTCATGCTAGGTTCACCAAGTTACTGCCATATACCAAGGTTTCTCCCACATCAAAATATTGTTGTCAAGGTAGGGTAGAAGATATAGGAAGATCACTGCCATCAACAAGGTCACTTCAGATCACTTACAAGGTTATTGTCAAATATGTTGTTGTATCAACATATTACTTCCAAACTAGGTCACTATCATATATCAAAGATATTGTCATGTAATCAAGGTTATATCACAACACCACTGCCATCATTGTATCAATGTCACAGGTGTCATCAAAACTGGTGATGTCATCAAATTCATGTCAAGAGGTATCATCATTTATTGTTCAGTCACATATCTCTGTTATGAATACTTTGGTATACATTACTTTCCAACTTATCACATAAGCTACTGCCCAGTTATCACAATCACCAAGGGTCCCTTAGAGTCATACAGTCAAGGAATAATGCTATCATGAGCTTACTAAAATTTCACTATTCATTCAAGGTTTCATTGCCATAATAAAGCAATGTCATTATATTGTTGTTCTTCACTGACATTTCTTCTATCATGCATATCACAATGTCAACCCTTGCAACCCATAGCTCAGCTTCAATATCAGCATATATTCCGTTGCAAACCCTAGCTTATCAATCAAGTCTTGGAAATATATCTACACCAGCATACAAAATGAATCTATTCTACAACCAAGACATAATCATGTTGGCAATCACTTCTGTTTAGAACCTCAATCAGTGCACACTCCCAAACACAATTGTTTATGCACTGTTAATATGAGACCATTCTGATGTCAATTGTCATCAATATTACTTGTGACCTTAGGGTCACTGCACTTTTCAAATCCTAGCATAATTTTCGACAACAACCTTCAGTGATTTGAATTACAGGACAATACATAAATATTGTTGTATCATGCACACTACTACTACTGGCAGTTCTCATTTCTCATCCATGTATCACGCAGTCAAACAGAGGCACAATTTCCATATTGAAAATGCCATACAGGGTTACTGCTACATCAAGTATCTATGAACCATAACACATCACTACTGATTATTGTAGATAACACCCTACAGATTCTGTAGTTCATTGATACTGTTGCATCTTTCTAGTAGAAAAACTATTGTTGTATATGGGTCACGTTACTATCAGGTCACTTCAAGCTACGGTTAACAATTTCACTAGAGAGTCACACCTTCAGGTCACATGTCTTATACATTACTTGCTCACAATCATAAGGTTCCCTTGTCATATAGAGACAACTCTAGTTCTTCAAATGTTGATCTTTATTCCAGGGTGGAACTTCTTGTATTTTATAACATTAGGCACAGATCTGGCATGTTTTACAAGGCCGCAGGCTTATTTGCTATAAGGTGTCTTTGCTACAACTACTGCCAAACATCTTAATGTGTTTTAGCTCAGATCCTCTGTTAAGTCACAGAAATAATACTAAGTCTCTACCACTTGCTGCTTCGTTGAATACTTAAACTGTTGATCAACCCTTTTATACAGAGATGAAAGACTTATACACTCAGAGACACAGTGATGTAGGCCGCATATATTTTGATGTTATCTCATTGGATTTTTCATTGGTTCTAAAGAATCATTAGTTTAGGTTTGCAGGGAATCAATAGTTTAAATTATCTCATGGTCCCAGTTTTGAAGGCCAAGAAATCCAATGCCAAACACAACTGCTCAGAACTATTTTGGTAGCTTTTGGTGACTTGATCATAGGTCTACAATGATCAACACAAAGTAAGGACCTACATTATTACCAGGTGTACAAAATGCATACTTTTGCAATAATACTCCCTGTGATGAGTCTTTGACCTGTTCTTAATGTCAAGTGCCAAAACAAATTCTTAGAGTTGTTGTTCCTAAAATAGATCAAACCCGAACAATTCTTCAGTGCCCCACGAAACTCTATGAGGGAATGCTTCTACAACGGCACCTGCAAACAATCGACACCCAACAAATCCCAAACAAATGTATAACCCTTAGACCCCAATGAATGGCATTACCCCAAAAGTACAAATTTCAACCATTAACCCTCCTCGTCAGATCTATCAAAGCTTCCATAGGGAGGAAAATAGAAGAGTCGAAGAATTTTTCAATATTCATGGAGAGCAGGGGCATGCCATTTTATAGAGGCCGAGGAGCCCTTATGTTGGACCAACCTACTATAAAGAATATATTAATTTTCAGACCATCCACTAATATTATTTTCAAACTGACCCTCTTAGTGCCATAAAATAATCACGGTCATATCCAAAAATTATTCCCTTGGACCATAATAGTTTTTAAAGTCTGGACCAAGAATTAATGTACATTTAATTCAATAAATTATTCTCTTGCTTTTGGAACATAAAAAATTCCTTTAACTACTATAATTACCTTTTCAACCTTAATAATTCTCTTCTAAGTCCAAGAATTAAAGATAAATTTCCATGTCACCTTAGTTAAATTAGTCAATATTATGCTGCCACATCATCCATGCTTTGGGATCAAAGTAAATCTGCCACATCAGCCACCCTTGGGGTTTTGGACCATTGGTTGGGGTTTGCAACTTTGACCAAGCATATTTCTCCAACCATGAGGCACTAGGTTTTCCTTGGAGACCGTTTCTAGTGGACTCTCCCCGTCATCCGTTGATATATGGAGCGTCCCGGATGTTATAGAAGGGAAAAAAATTTGAGTTGAGTTGGGTTGTTTTCAGAAAATATGTTACTGCTGTTATGTGTCTAAGACGAGATTAGGCATGAGTATCGGTGACAGAGGGGGTGGGATTTCAGATTTTTCATGAATTGATGAATGGGTATCCAGTTTTGTCTTTGGATTCTGAATTGCTGGGGTATGGGATTTCTCATTAATTGATGAATGGGTACCCAAATGAGAGGCTTAGATGCTCAAAAGGCCAACATTGCAATGGCAAGGGTCGTTGCCAGAATATGTGTTTTATTTGAAGCTAATACAATCTACTATCGGGGTCTAGGAGTTTAAGGTGTCTATTTTTGTGAATATGTCAGGTGTTGCTTGTATAGTTAGAAGTTTCTTTTTTTTTAATGAGCCTTTCAGTATGTATGTGATTGAAATGCCATGGATGGATAAATTATTATGATCGTCAATTAGGAGATGGGGAATAGGATTGGATATATGATGGTTTTTACGTATTAGAATGGGTGGTTCATGAGAATTGGTAGTCAAAATTATGTCATCTGATCCATACGTGGTATCTTAGTTTATAACTGAAGTGGTTGGTCAAATTTGAAGGTTGTTGCTACCTTCTATTGTTGGTCACAAAGTTTATTTGATTTTCTATTTTCAATTTGTTGTGCAAAATTTCAATTTATTTGCATGCAATTGTTGGGTTCATAAGTCATTTTTTTATTAACCCTGTTAGTTCCCAAATCATGTTACCATAAATGGAATGGCATGATATTTTTCCAAGATATGGTCAAGAAATAGGAGTATTTAAAAACATCTATAATATTTTTTTAGAAGTACCATAGTACACAATAACATTGAGTACTATGATGGGAAATGAATGTTTGGACGTAAGTTTGGTTGCATTGTAGGAGGAAGGCTTTACTTTAGAGTAGCCTTGAGCTAAGTTGTTGATTGGATTGTTTGGAATATATAGAAAAAAAAATATCTTTTACTTTGTGTTTATATTATACATGAAAATTAAAAATTCTAACATTTAATAAAATCACAAACCTCACATTCTTTTATACCAATTTTTGTTCTTTCAAGATTCTTTTCCTAGCAGTGACTATTGAGTAGTCTATGGATGGAGGAGAATTGAGATTAGAACTAGAAGGTTTTAGTGCTAGGTGGGGAATTTGTTGTTGTAGATTGTGAAGACTTGAAGATTTTTCATTGTATAATGCAAACTTGTCATGACTTGCTTGTAAATTGAAATCATGAAGACTCAACATAATGTTAGGATTGTTACCATGTCTTTTGAGAGGATGGATTAGAGCATTGACCATTAAGTGGATTTAAGATTTCAAATGGGAGGATGGATGATCAAAATGGTAGTTAGAGATACCATTTCCTATCAAAGTTAAAATCCCCAAATATTTGTACTATGTGGAGTTAGGATAGAGCTAAACATTAATGACTACAACTATTGGTAGAACCAATCCTCACTCGATTGGAAACTGTGCTTGATAAAATTTTCCAGACTTGAAAATAACATATTCAACAATATCATAGGATCATATCAACATACATCAAAATTTCCAAGGATTATGGCATGAAGTTGTGAACTAATATGGACAAAGTTCAACTTGTCCATTATTAAGTCAAATCCAAAAACATGTTTCAAAATATGATAATACACAACAAATATAATAGCTTAGGAATAACTGGCAAAGAAGGCCCTCATGCTTTTGTGTAGTTTTGCTCCAATTGAATGAACTTATTTTTTTGGATATACTGGATATTGGGCATCTTAACCTTGCTAGGCAGTCCTTTTGAGGTTGCATCTAGGTTTCCCATGTTAATGGTATTAAGGTAGATGTCTAGTATGTGAAACTAGTCATGATTTTAGTTTGTCTCATCAAACATAGTTAGTTTTTACTAGAAGTGATTGGGTCAAGCATATGTGAAAAACCAAACTTAATCCTTTTAAGATTTGTTTTTAATTTGTTCCCTAGGTATTGAAAATATATACAAACACTGATAAATTACAAACTAGTATTGGAAAATGAGGACATGAAACCAAACTGCCATTTTTGTGACAGACATAGTGGTTGGGTTGAAGTGTGGGAACTGTGGGATAAAAAAAGGATCTGCTCTTCCCTAGAGGACCCTCTTTAAAATATTTTGGACAGTAATCCAGATAATAAAATTGAATAATAAAGAAAACTTTGGAGTATATATACACTTCATAGAAATTTTTTTTCCAGTTTGAATAGATCCACTTACACAGTTTTAATATAGGTGTTGTGAATCGGACTTCAATGCATGTGATTCAGAGAAAGAGAGAAGTTTTGTGACCTCTTGCTCAGAGAAATCTACCATTGTGACCTTTATAGCTTGGGCTCATAAGGAAACATGCACATTTAAAGTGCATGTTAATAGAGGACATTTATTTGCAACACGTTTTGTTGTTTTTTTCTTGACCCATTAATTAATGACACCTATGACTAATAACTCTTTGGTAATTTTAAATATTGTAAACTTGATTACAAATTATAGTTTTTGAAGTGGAGGGGTTTATTTGAGACCTTATCCTTGAAAGAAATAGTCTCTGAGGATGAAAACACACGTTTTCCCATCACTCCTTTTTCTAGGCACAACACCAAAATTAGAATAGTGTCTTTGCATATGTTAGAAAATAGATGATGGTCATTAAGTTGGTTTCCTGCAAACAAAGTTATTGTTGGTACACAAGGATCATATGCATGAGCTCTAATTTTTTCTTTTTATTTACTATAAAATCAAGAAAGTTCACCCAAAATGTTAAGGTTTTCCCTATGATAGACTTGACAATAATTTGAAAGCTTGGTTTGATTTCAAAGCCCTCTCAAATTAAGGTCCCCTAACATTTCCATTGTTACCAATTTTGTTGTCAAATATGTTTTGTTCAAATATTTTGTTGAACACTTGCCATGAAACCTCAGGTCCAAAGGAAAGATTTTGTTTTTTGCCTAAGTGATCTTGATTGAAATGTGTTAACTACCAATCTATTTATGAGTACATCCAAGAATATTACTTTACCGTACCCCTAAGAACACATCTAAGACATTATTTTTTGTGCTTGGACTATCATGTTAGTCCCTAAAGAACAATTTGGGTTCTTCCATTGCTAATAGAAACATTCATAGAGCTCTTTCCATATGAGCCATGTTGACATATTTTCAAGTTTCTTTGTGTATGTTAGTTCCTTTGAGAAAATTCAAACCAAAAATAACCTAAGTGCCTCTGTTTGCACTACCTTTAATCTCTGTCACTTTGTGATTGCCACTTCAAGGCATTCCTTCATTGTGTGAGGCAAGGGATGTGTTGACTAGTTAGTGAATAGTAAACACCCCAATATTTGTGGTGTTCTTGGCCTTAATAGCTTTACTATAAGGCTTTGAAATTGACCTTCACCTAGAGGAATAACCATAATGCTCTAGGAAAGTTTTGCAGTCACTCCCAAAGTTCCCTCTATGGCTTGGGCTCATAAGGAAACATGCTCATTTAAAGTCCATGATAATATAGTTCATTTCTTTGCAATAAGTTCTATGGTTTTATGTTGACCTCTTAATTAATGAAATTTATGATTAATAAATATTTAGTAAAGTTTAATATATTGTAAAATTGATTACATTAAAATATAGAATTGGAGTGTTAATACTCTAATATTATGCACTTGGATAATTCATTATATTAAAAGGTACCCCTTCAATGGTATTTTAGGGATGTCTTTGAGAAAGTGGCATTCATGGGACACCTACCTAGTGGTAAATATGTGTCCTTGACCCACATGTGTTTGTATGTGTATGTGCGTATTAAAGGGGGCAATATGAGGATGAGTTGCATTACCCTTGAGATGCATTATCCAGTCACTTATAAATAGGCACATTTAGATTGGGTTATTTGTTACATAGATGCATTTAGTTTGATTTGTAAATATTTTTATTTTCCCCAATTTTTCACAACTTCATTGTGCTTTTAACAATTTTCATTATAGAATAAGACAAATTTGTATGGTTAAATTGTATTTTTTCCAAGGAAAAAATTGAACTCTTTATATTCATAAAAAGTTAATTGTGTACATACATTTAAGCATTTCTTGGGAGAGATCCGAGCTCTTCCCAATTTGCGACCAAAAAAGTTCAGACCATTCTCATAGCACCATCCCAAAAAAGTATGTGAATGTTCGGAACCTTCCCTTGTTCAAGGGAAAAACATCGTATTGTTCATCAGCCTAGTGTAGAATCCACAAAAAAATTAAAAGTGTTTTCTGGGCCTCCTCTTTGGAGGAAAACGACCCAAAACAGAAATATAGATCCTGATACAAGAAGCATAGTAACCTAGGTTCTCGAGCCTCCTATTAAGAGGAAAAACAATCCAAACAGGAACGGACAACCAATATAAAAATTTATAAAGAGGATCAACAAAGGATCTAATCCTCAACCAATTTTTGTGGTACATACATATTATAATTTTCAGCAATAGAAAGTTAGAATTTCTGAAAGTACATTAACATATATAGAGAAAAAAAAACTGAAGACCACTCAAGAAAATGGAGAATGGTTCGAATCCACAGAGCCTTCTAGCCTTATTTCTCATGTCCTCCAGCTTCTCAAATCTTGCTATAAACCCTCCTTAGAAAAGAGGTCTACAACGGAATTCCTTTCCCTATAAATATGACATAAATCAATGTGAGTAAAATAGTCCTTCGATAACCATCATTCTTCAAGGATAGGTCGTAAAGCATAATTTAAAAAAAAAATCCTTGTTAAATCATTTGATGATGTTGAGCGAGTCCCAAAATTACTGAACATAAGTAATATGCAGGTGTGAAAGCCAACATAGGAGGCGGTGTAACGCTTTGATCTCAGCATAGTTGTTTCTGCCCTGAACAAGTTTAATAGAGGCTACCAATCTTTGAGAATTGCTTAGGTGAATAACAATTCCAGCACCACACATGTTCGCCAGATTTGATGCTCCATCAAAGTAAGACCAAGGGATATCACCCTTGATTTTCGCAGGGGTATTGACCCTTTTCTTTGTTGGAGTTTTTTGTTCGGGGAGAAGGCCATAGATGGCTGGTCCATTATGAGTGATGACGTGGAAATGGGTATCTACATTCCTGAAAATAGCGTGGTTCCTGGCAAGCCAAACTCCCCAAGCCATAATCAGGGGTACCGATTTTTGTTTTTCAATCTGGTAACCGTTCCACCAAGACTGCCAGGCCTCCTTAATTGAAGGACCAAGCCATTGATATGTGCAACCAACCATAATTTTGATCCCTTCCCATGCCTTTTGACATTAGGAACAAAAAAGAAACAAATGGGCCACCGATTCAGAGTCCTGTTTTGCATAAGGGGCATCTCCACGGCCCCTCCTTCCTTTTTTGAAGATTGTCACACAAGTGGATATTTTTTTCTATCAGGCACCAAAGAAGGAGGTGACCTTTAGCAGGGCTATTCAGCTTCTAAAGGGGTTCATGCCACCATTCGGCCTTCAGCCATCCTTTCATCCCCATAAGATGAGAATACCTAGTCTTTGGTGAGTACAAGCCTGAAGGCGGAAAGCCCCATCTGAGGGTTTCAGGGTCATCTCGAATGCATATGTTTGTTCTATGTAGTTCATTAGTGTATAGCTTCCAATTTTTTTCCCATATTGGGTCAAGCTGGAGATCGTCCCCATTTTTCCAGCCTTGTGACCAGATGGATGCGGCTTTGGATTTTTCGGCTTGACCGAAGAACAAGAGACCTTTGTTCGCAAGGTGCGATTTGCAAGGCTCCAAAAGGGAAAAAGCTCCATTAAAACTGACCCAAGGGTCTCGCCCCAGTCTAATCTACTGCCCATTCCCAACCTTCCAGGCCAGACCTTCCTCGATTAGGTCCATGGCTTGAAGGGTGACTCGCCAAACCGCCGACCCACCCTTGGTGGACATGACAGGGTTCTAGACCCAATCAACAATGTATCTAGGGTCAATGTACTTCCTTCTCATTACCATGGACCAAAGCGAGTCCTTGTTCAGCATTGACCATCCCATTTTAGCCACAAGGGACTTGACGAAGGAGGGTAGTTCCTTTATACCCCATCCTCCCCATTCTTTTGGTTGGGCTATTTTCTCCCAAGCCACCCAAGAGAGGGAGTGGTCCTCTTTGGATCTTTCCCACAAAAATTTATGACAGATTTTCCTAATGTGCTCCAAGAACCCCCGTGACATCCATGAGAAGAGTGCCCAAAATACTAGAATGACCATTAGAACAGGTTTTATGAGTGTGAGTCTCCTCGCTCTGGAAAACCATTTGTAACACCAACACTTAATTTTTTTTTCGTTCTTGGCCACCATCCACATCCAATCAACTATATGGTAAGAATCTGGCTTAAGATGGAACCCAAGGTATCGGAGACTATCGAAAAACTATCTGACCACTAAAGGGAGGGATTCAATGGGATTTCTGGATTCCTCCTCCGTAAGTCCTATAACCATGATTGAGGATTTGTGATGATTGATGCGTATTTTGGTGGCTTTTTAGAAATAGATCCAGGGAGGCTTTGAGATGGAAGGAGTCCCTAAAACTTCCATTGCTAAAGAGAAGGATATCATCTACAAACATTAAGTGTGTGATACTGATATTTGTAGCTACCTCCACACCCCATATGTACCCTTTCCTTTTTGCCTCTAAAATCAGTTGGCTTAATCCTTTAGCTGCCAGCAAAAAGAGAAGGGGGAGAGAGGAAATCTTTGGCAGAGGCCTCTTTAGTTAAAAAAAAAAAGGGAAGGAACCCCATTTATCAGAGAAACAAAACTAATGTCAGTGATACATCCCATCACCCATCAGATGAAGTCATAATGAAAGCCCATATGGGTGAGAAGGAGTCTAATATGCATCCAACTGATCTTTTCATAAGCCTTTGAAAGGTCACTTTTGATGATCAACCCTTTCCATCTATGTCTCTTCATACTGTGGAGGAATTTTTGTGCCACCCCTATGGCTTCATGAATATGTCTTCCTTCCAGAAATCCAAATTTTTCCTTAGAGATATGATTTGAGAGGATAGGCTTGAGTCTTTCGGTAATGATTTTTCTAATGATTTTATAAAGGCAGTTACAGAGGGAAATAGGCTAAAAATCGTCAAAAGAAGCCAGAGAGTACAGCTTGGGAATGAGGACGATGAAAGTGGAGTTCATAGATTTCGAGATAACACCATTTTATGGTTAAAATTTATTGCACACACACATTTTTCATCTCCTCTGAATGAGCCAAATTTCTTGGATAATGATACATAGGATTGAATTGGAAATTTAAATGGAAAATAAAAACTGGCATCATTTGGACATAGCTAACATAAGTTGCTCCGAGACATGTTCGGATTTTCAAAGAAAAATAAGAAAGTGCCAAAAATGTTGTGTTATGTTATTTGTTATAACTTATTTTCATTTCCAACATTTGTACAAACTTTGTCAGCTGATAGGTACCCCAATAATAAATTGAGCACAACAACATTAACACTTTCAGATTCAACATGTATGATTAAAAATTTTTGCATGAGTCCTTCCTATTATCACTTTGTACCTCTTTTGATGCATGAGAAATAATCATTTAGGTTGACCCTAAGTACCACCAATAGAACTACTGAATTTACACCATATGAAAATACTTGAATTATATTGATGGAAAAATAATTTCCTCTTTTATTATTCGAAGCATCCATTTTATCTATACACTATTCATAAACATAAAATTTTTATAAATATGAGTGAAAAAACATATTGCACAAAGCAATAATTAGACCATAATAGCAAGCCAAGAAACTTGAAATTATTAATGACACCATTGCGCAAAGATGCAGATACTGGGAATTTAACACATGACTCAATCTTGATAGAACATAAAATTTAGATGCTTGGTTTCATGTAAATGTACTCCACAACATGCTATATTGTGATATGTGTATGCACATATTTTCTCAAGCTCCACATAGAAGAAGGTTTGAGAACTAAGGACAAATATTTATGATGTTACTTGTTTACAAATTTGAGAAAGCCTCAAGGGTTACAATCAAAATCTAGAAATTTTGTTTCCTGGTGGAATGTGAGACATTCTTGGATTTGTATAACGCTTCAATTCTTGTTTAGGATCTAGGTAAGTGTAGATGAATAAAATATTTCTGTCATTTTCTATATTGAATTTCCATTCTCTCTAAGTTATCAAAGGCAAGTTAACCCTGATTAGACTAAGGGACAACATATTCTATTACCAAACTTTAACCTTACAGGGAAGTGCACTGCACTTGTTTGATACTTCCACACATTTTGAGGGCATGCCAATAGAAATGTCATTGTTGTTGGATACACTCGCGTTGGTTAGTTTTAGAAAAGTTCTCTTTGTCAAATATGTTGTTTTCATGAAGTAATATTTCCAACCAATAGGATAAATACTTGGCATGTCTAGGACATAGTGGTGTTATTTCTTGCATGTATTTGTGATTTATTAGTATTCCACCACTAATAACTTCATTACGTAGTTGTCTATTTAGTAGTACACTACAACAGTGATTTGTTAAAGGAAAATGATTCTAGTTTGTTTGAATGCCATAAACTGGAAGGAAATCTAGCTTTGAATTAGAAAAATGGAATATATTCTGAAAAATATGTTTTTTGATCAAATATAGGCCCGTTACTTGATCATTAAAAAAAAACAGTCACGACAATAAACAATGATTTTGGACACGATGAATTACACAACTCTCCAACTCAAAAACAAGTTAGCATATTCAGTTTTGTGTGCATCAGAGAAAAATGAATGAGTAACCTTAAGTTTTCTTTGAATATTTATAGAATCAGTTTAGAGATTCTAAATGGAAATTGCATGTGCTAATCTTGCTCAATTAATTACAAGGAAAACAAGGGGAATACATAATTTGTTGGCTTATGGGAATTGGATTCCTTTTCCCTTGGAATAGTACATTGATAATTGAAGATTACTATATTGAAGCTATATTCCCGGTTAGTATCACAATTTACAAAGTCTTGTATTATTCTTTCTTAGTTTCTTGTTGTAATCTTGTGTCAGAAATACTTTGCTCCACCCATTAGATTTCTACTAACCAGTTTTATTGTTGAAGTGTCACTGCTTCTTAGAGATAACTAGAGGAAACAATACAACTACAAAATTGGAGCATGAGACATTCTTAGTAGAAATTGCTAGCTCTGTTGTGTTTATTTGTGACATTTTATTTGCTTTGTTTATACAGGTCATTTGGCCACATAGTGGTCACTATTTCCCAACTAAAGAAAACTTGTTCGAGATTCTTTATTTTATGCGAAAAAATGAAATTAACAATATTGCTAATGTTGAGGTATATATCGTATAAATCCTTTATAGTCTACTTTAGTTTATATTCCAGTGTTCATTGACTTTCATGTCTTATACTCTGCATTGTAACTTTTTTTGTTTTCCTTTTGAAAAAAATGGACTCAGTATTGATGGTAAGAAGCAAGGATTGAAGAAATAGGGGAAAAATAACACTAGAGTGACAAAGAGAGAGAAGTGTACTGGTCTAGTGGTACCCATAGAGCCAATATCCTGCAGAAGACATACACATAAATATTGATGGTCAAGTTTTTAGAGTTGGTGAACTCACTTGCAATTCCTTGGCAAGATAATGATAATGTTTTGAAGTGATGAACAATATTTTATCTGTAAATTTTACTCCAACCAATATTAAATTGGAAACTCATATTTTAATACTTGACATTTTATATAATATAATTTATGTGGTTGGAATTATTTACTTTTACTTGATATTACTTGGTATTGTAATTAACATATGTAACTTTGCGTTTTCATATTAGATGAACATGTAAATTGTATAATATTTTTTAATTTTATTTTTTATTTTTTTGTTTGCAAAATCATACTAATTAATTTATGTTGATTAATAATGAACACATAAAATCAATCTAAAATTATTAAAATAGTAGTTTATATTGATTAATGATGAACACAAATAAAATGAATATATGACTAAATTAGTCATTTATAATGATTATTAATGAAAGTAAATGAAATGAATATAAAATACTAAATTAGTCGTTTATATAATGAATAAATGACTACTGCAAATGATAAATGTGTGACTACAAATGACGGCTAAATTTGGCATGTATACGACTATTAGTAGCTAATTTATAGTATATTATAACGATTAAAATTTAGTCATATTTTTTCAGTCATTAAATGTTTTCAAACAATGACCAAAATTTGCATATATATGACTATTAGTAGCTAATTTACAGTATCTTATAACATGACCAACATTTTGGTCATATTTCTTTAGTTATTAATTGGTTTTATCAGGTGATCATATAGTAATATATTTTGTTGTATATTTGGTCATTAATTATGACAATTAATGACCAAATCAAAGATTAAACCAATGATTAAATAAATGACCAAATCAATGAACAAATTAAGGGCCAAATCAATGACTAAATTAATGATCAAATCAATGACTAAATTAAAGACTAAATCAGTAACTAAATTAATGACCAAATTAATGACCAAATATACAACTAGACAAAAAAATTGAGTTAACCAATTAATGACTAAGCTAAAAATGACCAAAAGTTGGTCGCGTCATAAGATACTATAAATTAGCTACTATTAGTCACCGACCGACAAATAGTCGTTTATATGCACATTTTAATCATTTTTTTAGTAATTAATTAGCCATTTTGTACTAGTGAAATGACCACCTCCAAATATGTAACCCAGATAAACCAATGAAGTTTTCCCAAACTCACATTTGGACAATGTAAGGTACAATTTTTCCCTTTCCAACACTTCAAAGACTTGTTTAACATTCCTAACATGATCTTCCACACTGGAACTAAAAATCAAGATATCGTCTAAGTAGATTGTGACAAATTTATCAATTTATGGATGGAATACATCATTCATAACCCGCATGAAAGTTTCTAGAGCATTACAGAAACCAAAAGGCATCACTAACCATTTAAATAGTCCATGCCTAGTTTGAAATGCAGTTTTCTAATGTCATTTTCTGCAATGCGAGTTTGATGATACCCACTACGCAAATCCAACTTAGAGAAATAAGCAGAAATTTTCAACTAGTCAGGTAAATCATCTATCCTGAGAAGAGGGTACCTGTTCTTGATTGTGATTTAATTTAATGCCCTAAAGTTGACACACATTCCCCATGTCCCGTCTGTCTTAGGAACCAAAATTATGGGTGAACCACATGGAGATGAACTGGGTTGAATGAAAACGTTTTAAACCAGCGCTTAGATTTGTTTCTTTATTTCTTCGTTATCTATGACTGACATGTGATACATTATAAAATTAGGAAGAGGGGCCCCAAACATAAATTGTATCTCATGTTGTATTTCCCATTTAGGAGGTAGATGTTTTGGTTCTTTAAATGGACTTTGAAAATAATCTATGACTTTAATCAAACTATATTTAAACTGAGATTCATAACGTGAAAAAGCATCATGTTGATCCTTATGTTTTGATTTTACAACAATGACTGCATATCTTTTACTTGAACTTATTAGTCTCTCCATTTGATTAGCAATAACTAAATCCAAAAGTGTTTTGATTTTATGTGCCTTGACAATGTATCCAATCCCATCTTTCTTAATATGATATTTATGCTCTTTCCTATGAAACACAACATCACGATCATAGAGATAAGGACTTCTTAGCACTACTCAACATATGTTTAATGGAATCACATCTAAATACACTTCAACAATGTAATTATTTGTGATGGAAAATTTTTAACAAAACTACTTTGTGACATTAATTTCAAAATTTTATTTTATCCAACCTAATGGGTAGGGTCTTGGATGACTCTCTCTCTCCAAACCCAATTTATTAACTAAATATTCAGATATTAAATATTCCTGTGATCCACTATTAAGAAATGTATCTATTTTTGTGTGCTTAGAAGTTACCCTTTTGTGAAATAATTCAAGTCTTTTATCCTCATCTAGATGATTCATGTTTGAGAGATGTAGAAGTACTATAACTTGAACTAGTGTCAAAAATTTTAACTATCAAAACCATTGTTGTTATTTTCCTTTCATCACCTGAGTCGGAGCCTAAATATTTTTGGATTGACGCATTAGCCTTCTTTTAGCATTTATTTTTCTGAAACTTCTTTGGTCTAAGTTTTGGGTGAAGTTTTTAACATCTGGATTCATCATGTTCGATTCTTTGGCAATGAATACATTAGGTATTTACCTTCCTTCCGAGTTGTCATTGTTTTCTTTCCCTTCAAACTGCTCTTCCTCTTGCTCTCTTTGGAATCCTTGATTTCCAACTGGTGGGATGCTTTCTGTGGAAAATTGAACGGTCTACCACCTGATTCAATATGTATGGCTTGAATACACACTTCATCAAATTCATTAGGATTAAACATGAATAATGTATGTATTAAATATGAATTGAAACTACCAATGTACTTTAATAAAGTTTCACATGTATCCAATGGAATACCAAGCACCAAATATTTCTTCTTGAACTCCTCAGTAAACTCTTGAAAATTTTCCCCTTTACCTTACCTCAAATACTACCAATCGATAACAACTTTTTGCATGTATCCCAAAGGATATATTGTTTTCTAAGAAATTTTAAGAAATTAGATCAGGAAGAGATGACTTTACCTTTCCTCTTTAAATTTACTTGAGTTTTACCTTCCCACCAAATTAAATATGTCACCCCACTCTAAGTGTGTCTAATTGAATTTTATTTCTTTCATTAGAAATGTTTTGAATTCTACAATATAATTCTAATTGTTTAATCTAGTTATCTAGCTTCTCATGATTCATTTTGCCATCATAAATAGGTATTTCAAATTTTACATTAAGTTTCAAAAGAGATTATTTTTTATGTTTGTTTCCTATTTCAGAATCTGAACTGGAAGAATAAGAAGAAGAATATGATGAAGATGATGGAGGAGAAGGAGGTTTATCCTCTTTTTGTTTTCCTTTTTCCTTCTTCGCTGCTTTCTTAGAAGAGGCTTCATCTCTTGCCTTCTTATCTTCATAAAATTCTCCCAACATCTGCTTCATCTTCAAAAACATTTGTTGAATCTCTTCATCACCCATGACCTTAACTTCGGGAGTTTCACTTGAATCAGATCTTCCCATTGTCGATTGATAAGTGAATTTTCACTTTCCAAATTCCGGGTCTATCTCCTTGAGTGTTCCTTCTCCATGTCGCAACCTTGAATTGTTTAACATTCACTCGCAAAATCCTACAAAATGCAACCTGATCTGATACCAAAATATATTATCTAAAATAGATCTGAAATAATGCTGAAATATAACTGAACAGTTTCCAACAGTGAATTGATTGTTACCTCGATCTCTTAATGTTGGATACGGAAGGAAGAAATTTATTTATGAATTAAAACAGAACTTAAGAATCATATTAAACATGAATTTTCTACAAGGAACATATAAAGAAGACAGAAAACATTGATTAGAGGGTTCATCCTGATGGACTACGTCTTCAGGTCCACTTTCAAGATGGGAGTATATTTTATTAAGGATTGATCCAAGGAATTATTTACAAAGAAATACACCACACTGAACATGATCAATGACACCTCTGGTCTCTGTTAACAGATATCTCCATCTTCTAGATTTCTGACGCATGTCTCGGTTCTCAATTGCACCTATGGATGACCAAGATACACTAAAAAATAATTGCCTCTCTCTTACAAAATGTGATTCCAATCCTACAAAAACACTCTTATCTATCATCATGAGCAATGGTGGTTTTTATAATGTAATTTTAAGTTCAATGTCAAAGTCTATGGTCCAAAATTGGCATACAGTTTAATGAAATTTAATTTGATTGCTCTCAGTCATGTAAAATTGTGACACCTTAGGAATTAGGTGACATGGTGGATAACATTAACCATAGCACATATAACTTTAAAAACCCAAAAATACACCTTATGTTAAAAATAACGTTGAGGGTCTCACTAAAAGTGGTGTGCTAACAACTCCATGCAGTAGCTCCTAATGGTCAAACTACTGGCAACCACCTGTTGGTTAAGTCCTGCAGCTATGGGCAACTTTCTACCTCATCCGCATGTGACAACTTCCATCCCGTTGGTTGAGGTCTTCCAAATTGCACTTTTAAATTAGATATTGATTGTTCAACTCTATTCACATGCTAGTTTCTACAATGGTCACTCCTTTCGCATGGTCAAGCTCTATGGATTGACTATGTTTATAATATATGGTTTGTAATATGGGTTTTATATTACAATATGGTTATGGAACATATTTTTAGGTCATTACACCATTTTCTCTAGGACTAATGACTTAGGACCTTGACCATAGGTTACACACCATATAATATTTACATGGTTTAACACTTTCTACCATAGGTCTTACAACATTTCATAGGTTTTTTATTTGGACCATTTACACTAGGATTAGCATTAGGATTAGGACTTAGGTCACACACCATTTACACCAATTAGGCTTAGCTTATGAGCCATAAGTTTACATAAAATTTTCCACACCTTGCAGAAGTAACTTATGCCATGAACCACATCATGACTAAAGAATCTCATCAGATCACTGAAGAAAGTGAAGAAACTAAAGAACTAATATCGACTTCACTGTCGATATGACCTGATGTAATATCCTCCTAGACCAGCCACATTCCGTTCGGATCATTTGTCCCTCTTTAAGAATAAATGTTCCCCATTGTGTTAAGTTACCTCCTAAGAATCCATTCATGAATATGAAGATCCATTGAAGAGAAGGTTTTTGTGTGGTTAACCAATAACCATGATGAATGAAAATCCGAGGATAGAGATACCCTGTAATTCTTATAACCAACTGTGATAATAACAATGTGCGGCCTCTAAAATAGAATTCTATGAAATGTGGGTTTGTGGATAACCCTTAACCATGAAAAAAAATATGAGGATAGAGATACCATCAAATGTTTGTGACCAACTATGATACTAACATTGTGGGGCCTAGCAAATAGACTTTGATGAAAATGGTTTTTTGTGGTTAACACGTAACCTTGGGTTTGTGGGTGAACCACAACTGTGATGTTGGCTTGTCTGGAAGATTCTCCTATATAATGAGATGTTGTGAAGGATTCTTTCCTATTATAAACCTCTTGATTCAACTTTCTTGATAATTTCTTCTACAGGTGATGAAATCAAATTTATTCAAAGGCCCATTTGAGGTATTGAAGAGGTATTTCCATTGATATAGAAAAACTAAAATTTTATGACCAGCAACATGATAAAATGATTCTAGAGAATCATGAACCATGTGGCAACACAATGTTGCAGACGTGTGTAGCTTTAATTATTCATATATCTCAAACCAGGAAAAAAAATCAAATTAAGTAAGAATACTATTTGAGATAATAAAAAATTCTTTCAAATGAGTTTTTTTTCACTCTCTAATATGATATGTGAAGGTTGTGGAATTTTCATGAAGTTTTCTGAATATTGTTTCAAAACATTGAAACTAAAATATGTTTAAAACTCTAATTTCCATTGAGCCATAACTCGAATCTGATACCAGTGATCAATATCTTGGGGAACAACCCCAAGATCTCAAAAAAATTAAATAGTTCTTCGAGCGGTAGGCACCAAATATATGAAAAATTGAAATTCCAGAAGAAAGTTGAGAACACACAATTAAAAAAACAATAAATTTTATTTTTTTAATTAAAATAAAGAATAACTATAAAGGATAAGTTGTGTTGTAAAATTTGTCCCTTTACAAAATAAGAATTGTTACTTGTAGCCTTTTTTAGTTGCAATACCATGAGTAAATTCGATTGGTGGGTAAATACCATGGATGAATTAATGCCATGGGTAGATATCACCTACAATACCATGGGTAATTTCCTTAGGAAAATAAATAACATGGGTGGATAAATATCATGGCTGCATGCCACTTACAATACATGTTGGATACAACACCCACCCCCGAAGAAAAAAGATAGAGAAATAATTCGCAAATCAATGAGTGGACCGCGCATCCTGTAGTCCATTTTGAGTCTTAGGGGATTTGGTGTTGGTCAAAGCCCCTTATTAAGTAATGGGATGGGATTATTTTGGGAACATTGAACTTTGCCCATGGTTTTGGAACATGGTATTATAAATGTAAAATCTATATAAGGTGTCTAGAAGGAAGTCATAGGAGAGACATATGATAAATTGTATTAGATGCATTTGGATGTAAGATTATTTTGATTAATAGTCTGTGATTTTGCTTAGAGGAAAGGCTCCTATATTTGAGTGTGCAGAGACCTTAGGAAGTCTACAAATTTCTGACCAGACCCCTACAATAGAGTGCCCAGGTGGAATTGAATGTATGAGGAGGATATTCTTTTGAATATAAGAATTTCTTAGAAATATATGAGTTTATGTGATGTGTTTTTCTTAACTTGTTGCTTATGAGTATCCATTTTGAGTAAGGGTTTTTTTTCTGTAATTTAATAATTCAGTCCTATTTATGTTTTTTTACTTTGTCTAATGCATGAATAAGTAAGATCATGTAGTCTCTTGGTAACTTCAATAGATGTGTTGAAAATTTCTTCTATTATTGATAGATATGACCTACCAATATTTGTTAAGAAGGAAAATCCCTAAATCCATAGTCCATTGTCCCTTTGGATGCAAAAACCTAGTTCTAGCATCACCATATATTTTCCTGGGTGACACTTCAGTGTACACAAGCATATCATTGCTGAAAGGGCCAGTAATAGTGGGTTTTATTGGTTCACGCAACCACATTTGAACCTGGGTCTAGGCCATATCAGTAAAACAAATGGTTCCCTTCTCGAGACCGAGACCTCAATGAGGTATAGCTGGATGTGGAATATATCTAAGAAAGAGAATGAGTATTGGGTAGATCTAAAAGAGCATCAGTTTGTTGTGAAATAAAACAAAACTTTGCGCATCTCTACTAAACACTGGTTATAAAAGTATATCTATATAGATCATCATGGGATTTTTTTCGTGTCATTTACTAGTGAGTTGTATGAATGGATTTCAAGAGTAGTTGTGCAAAGAAGATATTTCAATAACAATCCCACTGTGTGGAACCCATATCTAATTTAAGAGTTGAAAAATACTGATAATGAGATTATGAGGGATGTTGATTATTGGATTAATAATATACTTGGACGATTGATTACTCAGTTCTCAATCGACACATATGTGTCCTATAGAGAACCTAAGCGTAAAATTTTCAAAGGCTCAGTAGTTATGTACCTGAATTCATGAAATTTGTGGATTAAAATTCTATTTTGTGAGAAGGGTATACTATGGATGTGATCATATTGATGTTCAGAGAAATATAACCTGGTGCTACACGGAGTGGTAAATAATTCTGAACAAATTGGGGTACTTACATTGAAACTAAATATAAATTGATGTTTGGGTTTGAGGAAGGTGAAATAAATACCACTACCCCAAGAATTTTGTCACTGAGATATGAAAGTCATAAAAGCATTGAGGGAATTCACCAAACTTCCGCCCCCACCATCATCCCATTCAATTATGTTATTCCACCTCCACCTCCACCTCCCCCATTAAAAATGGCCCAACGACTAATGATGCTTCTGTCCATGCGATCAAATGGTCATAAACAATTTTTATTTGTTGTAGAGGCAATATGGAGTTCGTAGAACATTACAGATAAAAATATGAAGAAATCGCAGTTGGTTATAATGCTGCAATATAGAGAATTATCCTACTACATGAAATATCTTAGGAAGAATGAAAATTTTACATTGTTCGAGATGAAGACCAAGTTGAACTTTGAATTCAAGAAACCAAAGTCGCAGTCCCAATGTATCATAGAGATCAAAGAGATTGATTAGCTAGCTATTGAGACTGTGTGGGAGGTAGACTATAGATTTAAGACATTGTTGAGCTATATAAGTTTCAAGATCCCAGATGAAAAAAATAGAGAATGGTTCATCATTGCATTGTTACCTCATCTAAGATTTCAATTGTCAAAAAAGATGCCTGCAACTGAGTTTGAGGCGTTGGAGATTGTAACGAAGTTAGAGGCTTCGCTAGTAGCGGATAGAAGCATTGGAGTGAAATAGATTCAAAATCAGTTGGTGAGCTTACGCATGGAGATATAGTATCTAAATAAGCGAAAGGAGGTAGGATCTGATATACAGCCAGAAGTTTGGTGTATCAAGTGCAAACCAAAGGGTCACTATAAAGAGCATTGCCCTATTTTTGGAGACTATTTGCGCACTACGATGTCGATTCAATTGAACCTATGATCGAGTATTGGGCCAAGTATAGGGCCCCATGTATGGTGTAGCATATGAAAATTTGCACGCATATATTCCACATAATATTGTCACTTGCTACAAAAAAATTTTAGATCGCCGAAGCAATTTTTCTGAAATATGTGTAGCTCAATGTTACATGATGAACAACATTGTAAGAGATGTGATCTAATCATACAAAATAGTCGTGGTGAATATAGAATGCAAGTAGAAGGGTGAAAATATTTGGGTTTAATGAATATGTGAGGAGGTTTCTAAGGTCGAGCGCATGGCCGAGGAGGAGGCGATGGTCATGGATGAGGGAAGATAATTTTTTACAACTGCTGCCAACCTCGACATTTTTCTAAGGATTTCCAATATCCAACTGCAAGTTCCTGTATGTATTGTTAGGAAATTTTTCATGAAGGTGAATATTATCACATTTTTTTAGCTAAAATGTAGCAAAACCGCAACTAGTAGTAAACTCAGAACATACAATTGATGATGGTTGAACCACGACAGGTGGATCGAAGCGTTAAAATAGTAAGACATAGTGGCGTGAATACTAGAGGACATTTTTCAGAAGGAAAAAATACTATGACAGAGATGTGGATCGTAAATGTAGAAGATAAGAGTGTTGGGTTTGATGTAAAATGTGACAAAGATACATTAATGGGAGCTAAGAATATGTTTATTGTTCCTAAAGCTCTGATATCAACCACACATAGATATTTGTTTCCGTTGAAGAATAAGTGAGAGGATAATACTGAATTAAAGGAAGTTGATCCGTCTGTATTGGGTTCCTTCTGGCACACGTGTATGAAATTGATAAGAGACTAGTAGGGCATAGAAAGGTTACAGGAGCTGATAGATAATTGCACTGGAAAGGAAAATTTGCAACTAGAAGAGCGTGTGTTAAATAATGTGTACAAGAACATGAAAATAATCGGTTGAGAGATGTGGTTGACTGTGCAGATCAGAGACTATGAGATGAATCAAGTCATTATAGATCTAGGATCATATGCCAACGTTCTTCTGACAGAGACCTGGGAACGAATGGGAAGGCCTATGCTACAATGGTCACCAATTTAGTTGAGGATGGAAAATAAAAAAAAGATCATTTCTATGGGGCGATTACAAGGAATGAATGTAGATATTGATGGTGCAGGCGTATTGGTCAACTTTGAATTCATCAAGATCGTTCATGATAGTAATCCTTATCTTCCATTTTTGGGATTTGATTGGGCTTATAACATGGATTTTATAATCAACCTGAACAATAGGAAGATGGTGTTTGAAATGGATGGTACCTGAGTTTTTGTGCCATTAGATCCTTCTGAAGGTGCGCATTATACAAATCCTGTCCAGCATGACTATGAGGATGCTGAGATTAACCATATCTATAAGCTTACTATGCATGAAAAATACTGGAATCTCGCCATAGATGGAATAATATGTTGGGAGCATGATAGTTCGTGTGTTTTAGATTCCGATGAACATTTGGAGAATTGGAGAAATATCTTGGGTGAAGTAACTACTAAGCATTGTAAGAGGGTTACTAAACCTCTACGTTATGTCTGATAAGAAATAGGAGACTTGGATTTTTATGATGGAATGAGGAATGTTGTTTTTTTTTTAGAATAATTTTAGCAAGAGGTGCCAGAGGAATAGAGATAGGAAGCTTTGGACTTTGTGCTAAGGTCAACTCCAACCCAATGGTGGGGCACTCACATATAAAGTTTCGGAGGATGTAAGGAGTTTTAAAAATTGATGAGGTTAATGTTTGGTCAGGTAGACACAAATAGAAGAGAGAAGTATGATGGTTAGAAATATCCTCACGAGCATTTAACATTTTGGACTACAGCTTGTGGTGCACAAAATCAACAAGAATAGGATCACATGTTATTTCATTCCTTGGAAATGATAAATCAATAGTGATTTTTGGTGACAGACCTATTCCATGGAACTACATATTTGGATGAATGGTTGGAAGGATTTTGGAAGGATTCTTGTTAACTTATAACTTCGTTAATGGTTGGGATTGTATTTATGAGACTCTTCAAGAAGATAAGGTGGGATTATTGTGAATTAATAAGGAGCTAAGGACTCTATTACACCCTGATTGGGATGTGTGTGATGGAGGAGGAGATCTGTAGGTGCCTATGTGGACAGATGAAAAAGACGAGAAATGACTATGTTGGTGGGTGGCTTCATCATAGTACAAGTACTTCATGGTAGAATGAAAGAAGGCACAACTATAGGGTACTGCACCAAGGGAGGGAGGATTGTGACAAAGAGGTGAGTCTCGCAGAGTTCATCTAGAAAGTGGCCATTGGAACAGTAATAGTTGATTGGAAAACAACTTTCCCGCTAGAAGGAGTGGTAAGGATACATTTAATGGGAATATTTGCCTGGATCCACTGCCAAATCAGAATTTATGATGTGTATCTAAAGGAGATGGTGCAGATTGAATTTGAAAATTGCTATAAATAAAGGATCTTGCTCTGAATTCAAACAATTTTTAGGCTATGCTTAACAAGTGAGAGTTGGTGTTTGCAAAAGAGCAGGAAAACCAATTACATGTCAGAATAAAGTTCTGAAGGATTGAGGGAAGAAATTATTAATGTAGGTCTTAGCCACACCATCCATCTAGGTTTAAATGACACCATGATAGCTAGGCCACCAGTAAATCTCAAACGGATGAGGTCGCCCAGGAAGAAAACCACTGCATTTGAGGCTTTGTCTCCAAATCCTAAGAAACCAGTGTTATGGTCATCACCCAAGAAAAAAATTCAGAGGAACAACAAATTAAGGGTGCCCAAGATCGACAGAAAAAGGCCGTGGATATTGAATCTGATGAAGAGGAAGAGGTAGCACCCAAGGAAATCAATGCATAAGAGGTCGAGCATATCTCTAGGTTGCCTCTATATATTACACCCTGTAAGTGAGAGGCGAAGTATCCAAAAAAGGATTCATATGTATAGAAATAAAAGGTATTGATGCCATTAATTACAAATGAGATGTCGATTGAAGGTGACTTAGTGGCGAAGGTCCCCAACTACGAACGGAGGATTATGATTTCAATGATCGAAGTAAATACTCACAGCTTGAGCCTAGCAGGTATCTATGCTATAAAATTATGAAGGTGGAATGATTATATTGGAGACACTGAAATGTGTGAAGGGTATTCAGGAGGCAAGGATACTCAACATTTATATGTGCAATACTTCGGGCGAAGTCCTATCAACACTATCTATGTGCACCAACTACTGGCATTGGTGCACGACGACTGCTTGTGGTTATAAAATAAGATACCCATTAAGGAAATTATCTTCAGGAAGATTACGACCCTTCGTTGTGTTGTATTATACCCCGCAGAAGCTTTCGTGGGTAAGGAATAGGACAAGCAACTTGTAGACCAAATGGAGAAGGACTTTAGTCTGATGAAGGGAAAATAAGGTTACTCAGTTAAATCCATTTATGATAGATCAGTATGCTTTGACACACACATTTTAGTGGGGAATATCATAAGAAATAACTGTACAAAGGACGTTTATGCACCAGTAATATCGTTGGATGCAGAGTGCACCAAAGGTTTTTTATATAATTGGGCAGAGTATTTATGCATGAAATTCTTCGCAGACTGTAGAGCTTCTCAAGAATAGGGAGTGGAGTTCCACTATGCATGGTTGTTGCTCTTGATTGCATTAATAGCTTGGTAGGACCCCAAATATTCATATTTCAACATTTCGCACCTATATGTGTGTGAGCCCAATGTATATGCGTCGCGGTGGCATTCGAAAGAGATGACCAAGGTAACGAAAAATAAAAAATGTATGGTTGGGTTTGAGATGTTACTGAGGATGGGGATTAACCAAAAGCACCGATTATGACCTACTATTATGGAACAATATTGGTACATTGTTGCGTTCAAAGTAGACTTCAACCACATACACATTCAAGAGAAGAAGGACCTCGCCGGGGTCTGGTAAAAGTTGTCTTACATAGCCAACAAATAATATGTGGAATCTATCCTCACTCACTGGTCGAGAGATTGGTTAAGTCTGCTTCTTGAAGGTGCAGAGTAGGCAAGAAAAAGTGGTGAAAATTCCACCACACCTAAAGGAAAGAAGGACCAGAAGGTCACCTTCATGACTGGTAAGGAAGATGAATTAGAACTGCACTCATAGACAGAGGTTCTAGAGACAGGAGGAAGCGATTCCATTAGGGGAGATATAAAATTTGATTCATCCTCCCGCTTTATAGGTAAGAGATGAAAATCACAAAAGGTTGTCATGGGGAAGAAGATAAAGTATCATAGGTCTGTTGGTCTGGAATAAATTTTCCTCACTAAAGGGTACCTCGAAGAAATTAGAGACACCGTGATGCAGGCCACTAAAAACATATGGGGAACCATTGAATAACAATACAAAAATGTGCTTGAAAATGTTCACATTGTCTTGAAATACTTGCAGGTGAAGACCAGTACAGTGTAGGAAAGAGTGAATCAAGTGATAAAATGGCAAGCAAGCGTATCTCTGAGGACCCTATCACAAGCACGTTTAAGGAAAATAGAGCATGAATTGGCACTGACCTCTCATACCCATGTCATGCCTATCCCTGCATGAACATTAAGTTTGATACGATCGAACAATTGAAGCAAGCGGTCCTTTGGCGAAACACAAACAAGAATCATGTTGTGATTCTACTTCAGGATTTACATTAGTTCCACTAAATCATCAACGATGATTTGAAGATCCAAGAACAATGCACCATCCTCATTATTCAGGATGTCAATAAGGAAAAATAGAGCATGGTTGAGGAAAAGAAAATATTTGTATAAGAACTTGAGGGTGAGGCAGCGCAAAAGTAGAAGTTGGAGGAAGCCATCTCCCCATGGTCGGAGTGAGCTACCATTTCTACATATTGAGATTGCAGCTGCTCCAGAGGAAAAAAATTTCAATCGCTCCACTACTGTTAAGGACTTTAAGGCCAAGATCAATGAACTATCCATTGAAATACAGATTAAAATCATTATGCCATATATGTAATTGTAGTTTGCCACTTTGGGAGAACTCTGGGAGAAGCACGTAGCTCAGCTGAAAGCTACCACATAACAGATTAAGTCTCAGATACATGAGTGTGTGAATGTATTTGAAGAATTTTTTGATGTATGGTCCTCACTATGGGAGGACCCTTAGTTACAAAAGATAGAGGGAAAAGTGTGCAAGAAGCTTGAATAGCTAGATTAGGTTAAGTTCACTAAATGTAATACTCCAAAAATTTAGCCTTCATGCTAAATGGAATATTATAGTTTTTTTATCACTAGGTAGGCAAATAAGTGGGTAAGGAGGCCCATAAATCTCTTGAAGAAGCAATAAAAACACTTTAAGTGTGAAAAGAGGCCTTTGTAGCAGCTACATAATGCTCCTCCATGTGTGAACAAGGTTTGGATGATGTTGATTCAGTCAAATTTGACCAAGTCAACAATGTTGTTAACAGGAGTGGAGATCAAATATAGAATAACGTTGTTAATAGGAGTGGATATCAAATAGAGAATAACGTAGTTTTGGAGGGAGGTGAACCTCATGAAGCAAGTGAACTAATTGAGTGGGGCCAAGGACATGAAAGCTCACATTCTACTTAAGGAAGAGGATGGTAGCCATTTGAGAGCATGTTTTTATATTATCATTTGATATTGGTCTACTTAGACTATTGCTTCCTCTTGTTGTTTAGCATGCTTGCTGTGTTGTTTAGCACCAGGTGTTCATGAGTGAGAATCCCACCTCTTCCCTTGAGAGGCCTCTTAAGAGAGTTTTCCACTGCATTGCTCCACATCCAGGCTTGATTCCAAGCATTATTATTTATCTACAACGTTATTTATATAGAGAATAGTGTTGTGTTGTAGGGTGTTGTAGTGGAGTACTAATAACACCACTTCTGGGTCTGTTTCTCAGTAAAGGGAGACTTCCTTCTCTTGAGAGATTAGCTAGGAAGATTTATGGGCTCATTTCACATATTGGCAGTGGGCCAAAGTATTCCTCATCTCCTACAGCACAGTCCCTTGCAGGAACTACGTCATTTTTCATAGACCTACAGCATTAGGGTTTAAACCATTGTTTTTGAGCTAGTTTCCTTGGGGAAGGGCCAACCCTTCGCTCAGAAAGATAGAAGAAGGGATTATCATCCCTCTATTGTATTATTCAACTATATTCATGTAATTTTGCAGTAATATTGCATTATTTTAGAGCTGAATATTTGGATCTTCTCTTTTTCACTCAAGCTTTCAAGAAACCCGACATTCATATCTGCTCTTTTATACTCAAGCTTTCAAGAAACCCTTGTCGGGTTATCTTTGTAATGTATTAAGGAGGCCAAATATATATTTTCTTAGCATATTTTTCAATAAAGTTCTATATCTATGATTCCCTCTTACAAGGTTCCAGAAACCCTCACAGAATAACACTATTATATGCTTCGAAAATTTTTCATAGTTTAAGTCATGGGGTTTGGGTGCTTTTAAGTCATTCTGAGGTCAGGAGGTCTATTTAACTTGTAAAAAGTTTTTTTTTTTTTCCTCTTTCGTATGTGAGGGAATAATTTTATATGCTAAGGGAACGAGGCATTATTTCTCCCTGTTAAAATGCCAATCTCTGGAATTAACGTTTTTAGGGTTAAGTTACTGCATTTTCCCCACTTGGGAGGATGTATAAGAGCTAATTTTGTTGTTGTTACATTAATTTTATGGAAATGTGTTTCTCAACACATTATATGATTTAATTTCTCCATGTTATTCTATAATTTTTCTTATGCACTCCTACGTTCCCATTTTGGGATATTACAATGGTATCAGAGCATAATCTTGGCTCGGCCTGTGGATCTCAGCCATTATGCTATCAAGAGAAGAAGAGAAGAGAATATGTATAGAAAATATAAGACTCCATTATGTGGAGGAAAGAAGGAGGAGAGGATCTAAAAGCTTCTTCCAAAATCTATGAGGAGCATCAAAGAAGATCTCAAGAAGATAAGAAGGGAGACAAAATCTCTAGAGGAGTTTGAATCTAGAGCCAGAACTAGATTTTCACATGATAGGTGTGAGCATGCAGCTACACCCTATTATGCACAGCACATTCAAATTTCTAGATCTATCATAAGAGAGATGGAAGAAGGAGGAATGCCTAAGAGGGAAAATCTTAGTGATTTTCTTCAGGAGTATGAATCTCAAACTGAAAATTTTAGAGATCATATCACTTTTCAGGATTTTTGCAAGATCAAGGTGGAAAGGAACATGAAGCATGACATGGATAGATTTTCTCTATCCACTTTTGATGGAACACCAACATGTTTAGCCAAAGCTTGGGTAGAGGAACTACACACTTATTTGTACTAGCACCAAATTTCCGAAGATGAAGCCATCAGAGTTGCAGCACTGCACTTTGAAGGTAAGGCCTATGCTTGGTGGATATTTGAGTCATTTTCATTAATAAATGCCAATATATCTTCTTATGCAAAGTTCACTAAGAATTAGTGGAGAGGTTTGATGGAAAACATTCTAAAACACTCTTGGTAGAGCCAAAAAAACCAAGACAAAAAAAACTTTTGCATGGGTTAGAAGGGCCTATAAACTCAAATCCATTTTAGAAAACTGTTGAAGAGGCTCACATATTTCATAACACCTTGTTAGAGGCAAGATATATATCTCATACTTTTTAGGGCATGGATATCTTCTTTCCAAAAGATGATCCTCTTATTGAACACGTGACTCCCATTCATATTGAAGAGGAAGAGAAGGATGGGGGCAACAATGTTGTCACATCTACAGCATATCTAGTCCCTCGTCTAGAGGAAGGAGGAGAAGATGCTCCAATAGGAGGAATTATTGTATCATTGCAAGAAATTCCCTAGGACCTCACATATGGAAGACAAATCACAATCAATGAGCAGCATGATTGTGAGATATCACTGATGAAAGGAGAAGGTAGGGAGGAAGGTCAACATAATTTGATGAGGAGCACACACCCCTATATATTTTAGAGAGATAGTGCAAGGAAGAGGCATACTGATTTGCACTCTGAGGGCAAGGGAAAGGTTTCCGAACCATATGTACAGTCTACTCTTGACATTTATGTCTCACTACAATGAGGCATTCCACCTAGGAGGCCACCAAATCTAGAGTTGGTAAGAGACATCTTGCCATTCGTTTCACCCCTTTTAGATTTTGGAGAGGTGAATAATTTTGGGGAGTCTAGTACAACACAAAGAGTTTGGGATAGACTAAAGGAGGAGGGAGAAATTCTCCCATGTTCAGCACCACCCACTCTCACTATATGTCCTATGCTGACAGAGGTTGTTGCAGTGATGGAGGATGGAAAGTTCATGGTGCAAGGGAGTTTCTCCATGGATTTGGAGAAACAGAGGGTACTTCCTTTGAGGAAGGAATCCTCCATACATTGGAGTAGATGGAGGCCACTCATGCTTACATTGGCCAAGATTGGGAGACTCTTTTTGGATGGGAGGTTCTCATGGGAGGCCAACTTCCAAAGATCACTACTTATTTTTTAGCATGAGAAGATTCATGATGGGCATGGAAGAAATTTGGAGGATGGATTTTCAATGAGGGATTTCAAAGGAAAAGACAACAACATGTGGAGAGCTTCACATTGCAGATCCCTAGTGTTGTCTCTTGGCAGGATTGATCCATATTGGAGGTATCAATTCTTGGTAGAGTACTCCAAGGATCTTGGTGCTTGCATGATTCTTGATGACCCAGATGGAGATGATAGATATATGGTAGATTATGTGGTCATATATTCTTATGGTGGATTCTTCTTGACTAGAGCTTCTGAGCTCAAGGAGAAGCTACTACATGCAACACATCAGGACTTCCTTTCCATACACTTTGATGCATATCTTTCCTTGGCAGAGGAGTTCATTTGGGAGGGTACCCAACATTATATATTTCAGCATCTAGAGATATGCATAGTCTGGATGGTGATAGCAAGGATGTCAGAGCCACTTCCCTACTCTTTGGGGGTGAGGGAGAATTTTCGTTTGAGCCATTTCAGCTCAAGGTCCCAAGTACATGGTGGAGAAGTTATAATTTCATATTATTTTTTGTACTTGTTTACTTTATATGATCAACATATTATACCAAGGAGGATTACCCCTTCTTACATGTTATATGATGATGTAATTGAAGCCACTTGCAGAATTGAGATTGGCTATCTTATTGGTGGGTTGTGGGGGAAGCCACATGATTTTTAGTGTGCACCATTGACACCACATCGTACTTTCATGTTTCTATCTTCTAGAATGATTGTGGCAGAAAAAAAGTGGGTGGAAGAAATATTGTTATTACTTTTTATAATGCAAGAAAGGGACACAATATGCTGGTTCGATGTGTGGAACTATGATCCACTCTCCCATTGTCATATGGCAACTTGTTTTCATTGTTTTTTGCTTCCATGTATTGCTGATATTCTTATGTTCATGGGGAGATTTGTTTGGAGAGTTCTAGGTGAGTGGGAGATGCCCATTGAGATTATGATTCTCCCTACTTTACATGTTTTATGTTTCAGGAGAAAAAATGGAAAAACCATGATTTCCACACCACACTTCTTTTCTTCACATGGGAGGAGCCATTTGAAGAACTTGTGTTCTTGGAGGAGGCATTTCATGGCTGATTTTCTTTGTGGGGTAGCCTGGGCCATTCTTGGAGGCCATGAAATTTCAGCCCAAGATTAGCAACAACCCCATACTTACCATAAATGGAGAGAGAAACTACTTGGGTGGGAGGATCCAATCTCTCCATGCAGCCCCAACACATTATATGAACTGGGGGTTGAGGATATTTTTGATGAGCTACCTAGAATGGCTCATTTCATTTGGATGATAGCATGGGTGTGGGAGTCACTCATTGGGAATGAGATTCCCAATGTTTTTCATCACTCCTACCTTGAGGAGGCCATTGGATAGCAAGAAGGTTTCCACTTACACCTTTCACCTTTCTATGATGTGAGCCATGTGGTTTTGCATACTTGGGAGGAAACATTGGAGGGAAAATTTGTTGCAGATTATTTTGAGCAGTGGTGGGGACTATTGATAAGGAGGCCACAAGAAGAGGAGGGGAGGAATTTTCTCCACCTTAGCAGTTGCTTGAGGACAAGAGACATTTTGGAGGGGAGGACTGTAATATTCCAAAAATTTAGCTTTCAAGCTAAATGGAATATTATAGTTGTTTTATCACTAGGTAGGTAAATAAGTGGGTGAGGAGGCCCATAAGTCTCTTGAAGAAGCGATAAAAACACTTTAAAGTGTGAAAAGAGACCTTTGTAGTAGCTAAATAAAGCTCCTCCATGTATGAACAGAGTTTGGATCATGTTGATTCAGACAAATTTTACCAAGTCAATAGTGTTGTTAAGAGGAGTGGAGATCAAATAGAGAATAACACAGTTTTGGAGAGAGGTGAACCTCATGAAGGAAGTGACATAATTGAGTCGGGCCAAGGACATGCAAGCTGACATTCTACTTAAGGAAGAGGATGGTAGCTATTTGAGAGCATGTTTTGATATTATCATTTGATATTTGTCTACTTAGACTATTTCTTCCTCTTGCTATTTAGCAGGGTTGTTGTGTTATTTAGCACTAGGTGTTCCCGAGCGGGAATCCCACCTATTCCCTTGAGAGGCCTCTTGGGAGAGTTTTGCAATACATTTATCTACATCTAGGATTGAGGCCAAGCATCACTCTTCAGCTACAACATTATTTCTGTAGAGAATAGTGTTGTGTTGCAGGGTGTTGCAGTGGAGGATTGATAACACCACTTCCGGGTCTATTTCTCAGTAGAGAGATCCTTCCTTCTCTTGAGAGATCAGCTAGGAATATTTCTGGTCCCATTTCACTTCTTGGCAGTTGGAAAAATTATTCTTTATCTCCTACAATGTAGTCCCTTGCAGGAACTACGTCATTTTTCATAGAGCTGCAAGAGCAGGGTTTAAACCCTTGTTTTTGAGCTAGTTTCCTTGGGAAAGGGCCAACCCTTCTCCTGGAAAGCTAGAATAAGGGATTCTCATCCCTCTATTGTATTATTAAACTATATTCATGTAATTTTGTAGTAATACTGCATTATTTAAGAGATGAATATTCAGATCTACTCTTTTGTACTCAATCTTTCAAGAAACCCTTACCGGGTTATCTTTGTAATGTATTAAGGAGGCCAAATATCTATTTTCTTAGAATATTGTTCAATAAATTTATAGATCTATGAATCCCTCTTATAATTTTTCAAAAAAACTCACAAAATAATACCATTATATGCTTCAGAAATTTTGCATAGTTCAAGTCATGGGGTTTGGGTGCTTTTAAGTCATTCTGAGGCCGGGAGGTCTGTTTAACTTGTCAAAGGAGATTTTATTTTGTTACTATTTTGTATGTAAGGGCATAAATATATATTCTAAGGGAAACAAGTGTTATTTCTCCCTTTTAAAATTCCAATCTCTATAATTAATGTTTTTAGGGTCAAATTACTGCATTTTCCTCACTTGGGAGGATGTAGAAGAGCTCCCTTTTGCAGTTGTTACATTCATTTGATGGAAATGTGTTTCTCAGCACATTATATGATTTAATTTATCCCTAATATTCTATTATTATGTTTATTCACTACTGCATTCCCATTTTGGGATATTACACTACAAAGACCTTAGCATCAATATACTGACTTACCTATCTCAAAGAGTGTAAATTATTACGAGAGAAATTATATGCGCTATGTATGAAGGAGAGGTTTCTTACAAATAGGATCCAATCAAGAGAATCTTAGGCTAGTAAACTCTCCCAAACTGTAGAACAAAAGTTGAAAGCTTTGTGTGAGAAAGGTAAAGGAATTGAGCAAAAGGAAGCCAAGAAAGTCACATAGACATTGCTCGGACAAGTCAAAGATTCTGAGAATAAGTTCGCCAAAGTGGTTCCACCACTGAAGGATGCCTTGAGTGGGACCTCCATGACACCACCACCTTTAAGAATCAGGATGAGTGATAGTTTTGTGTGAGGGGCATGTTTCACAGAAGATCCACCCGAAGAAAGAATATAGAGAAAGAATCCACAAATTAAGCAATAGAGGGCGCAGTTCGTAGTTCATTTTGAGTCCTATGGGATTTTGGGTGGGTCAGTTCCCCTTATAATTTAACTGGATGGGATTATTATGGGAATATTGAACTCTTCCCATGGTTTTTGACCGTGGTATTGTAAATGTAAATTCTATATAAGGAGTATAGAATTAAGTCATAGGAGATACTTATCATAGATATGATGAGATGCATTTAGATGTAAGACTCTTTTGAGTCAGAGTTTGTGTTTTGGGTTAGAGGAAAGTCTCTTGCATCTATGTGTGTGGATATCTTAGGAAGTATTTAGATATGTGTGTATACCCTTGTAGCTAAGTTCACAAGGTGGAACTGAATGTATGAGAATGATTTGGTTATGAATGAAGACTTGTTTAGTAACATCTATGCTTATGTGATTTGTTTTTCCTTATGGTTTTTGTTTGTAATTGAATAAGACAGTCCTATTTTTGGATGTTTACTTTTTTTAATGCTTGAATACGTAAGATCGTGTAGTATGTTAGTAAGTTAAAAAGATGTGTTGAGCTATGCTTTTGTTATTGATAGATCTAACGTAAAAAGATCTGTTAAGAATGAAAAGTCCTAAATACATATTCCATTGTCCCTCTGGATGCCAAAACCTGGTTTTATCATCCCCAATATTCCTTCAGGTGAGACTTTAGTCTGCATAAGCATATCATTGCCAAATGGCTAGTTAATAGTGGTTGTTATTGGTTTTTGTAGCCACACTTGAACTTGGGTATAGACCCAATAAATCCAACAATACTGTTGAGCTCCAAAGATGTTCTTTCTTCCACCACATTCCACTCCATTTCCTTTGTCCATTATTAATTACAGGCTCAAATGATCAATAGAATTAATTAAATTTTCTTTAAGAATGTATATCATGACTAACTTGCTATGTTTTTATGATTTTGTCATTGTAGTACTTTTTGAACTAGATCTAGCTACAGAATGCAGACATTCTGTAGCTAGTTGCCGATTCTGTAGCTGTCTTCATGTTTACATGGGTTCTACGTGTCATCTCAGAGAAAAATGCATATGGTTGTATTCCACATCATTCCCTCATCATTTTTTGCTCTCCACGAAGTTTGAACGAAATTCTACAGGTGGTGATGCATGTGGGAACTCAAACTAGGAGATAGACTCCTAATAGGACAAGGACAGTCCAAATGCCCTTAATCATATTATGAGACCACCATCAGAGTCCTAGTTTTATTTTTATTTGGAAAGATAATTATCCCTAGGTTATCTCAAGGAAATTATGTAATTTTGTTATAAATATGGCTCGAGAAACCAAGGGACAAGGTTAGATTTTGTGTTTGATTGCTAGATTTCAGAAGTCTGAAAACACTCTGTTTTGCAGTAATTTCTCTTTTAATGAAAGAAGCATCATTTTATTGAAAGCGTTGAGTCAATATTGAAGTAGATTTTGCGTGCTACTCCGGTGGTAGAGGGCCCCTGCTACCTGAGCAGCTTTTTTCATACGGCTTAGATAAGTATTTTAGTCTCATTTTTCATTTCTATCTTAAGCAGGTTTCTGAAGTTTATGTTTCATACTTGTTTACAATAATCATCACAGCTAGACTTACTCTTATAAACTCTTCCAAAATATCATCATGATGAATAAGGCATAGCTGTTGTGTTGTATATTTTAGTTGCATTTCTTTTCAAATTTTATGATTTATGCTTGTTTACAGTAAGTGTCATAGCCAGTCTTACTCCTACAAACTCTTCCAAAAGATCATTAACAATGAATAAGAAATAGCTGTGGTATCTTAGATCCTAGTTGTATTTGCTTTCAAATCTTATGTTTATGTTCAAATGCATTGAATAATACATCCAGACTTGTTTTTACAAAATCTTCCAAAATATCATTCATATTGAACGAAATGGGTTGTAGAATTCCATAGACTAGTTGCATGTTAATTTAGTTATAACACTCCGGAGGTTGATTGCATTTAGTTCAGCTCTGTCACTACATTTCAAGTCTGATAATGAAATTCTAGTTTAATTCCGTTCACTGTACTTCAAGTAGATTAGTAGCACTCTAGTTCAGTCTCAGTTCATTTTGTTTCAAGAAACGATTACTGGCATTCTAGTTTAGTTGCAGTTATTGCATTTTAAGATTGATGGACCGCGTTCTAGACTAGTACTATCCATTGTATTTCAAGTAGTACTAGTTGTTAAAATTAGTCTCTCGACCTTCATTATTTACAACTTACTTTTGTTCTAAATTTATATTGATACATCATCACATGAACAGGGGTCAATAATATCAGTTTAAGGCTTTGATTATTCTGCAAATCCTTTACAAATTCACCTATAGCCTTTTTCCCAAACATTATTCTAGAAAATCTCTAAACTTCTGAATAAGGCCTAGTAGTGATAAGTCAAGTTGCAGAATAGGGTAACTTCAGCATCATAGGTTAATCTAGAATAGAAACCTTACTTTGTTACAAATAAACATTTTTTAATATTGTGAGTTGATTGTTTATTTAGAAGAACTTCATTTACACTTAACTTGTCCATTTCTCAAACTCTTCCAACACATCTTTAATGAATGAATTGGATAAGTTCAAGCTCATGTTGTGGTTTATTTTCTTGCAATGAAGTCATTATCAAGCTTTTCATTTGTTGTTTTCCATCCATATTTTAGGCTTCATTCTGTTTAATATAACCAATAGCTTCTTTTCACCAGCACTTAGTTCTTTCCCTTTTCAAACATAAAACCATAAAACCAAAAACATCATAAAACACTAAACACAACATAGTGAGAAACAAATACCTAGGCACATATAGTGCACCACACTTCAACAGTTTACTAGCCCTGGTTGACAATTAATGAACTCAATTTAGGAACACTAAGTTGAGCACAAACATTTTGGCGCCATTTCCGGGGAAGTGTAACTAGGTAGCCTTGTTTCTTAACTCCCAAAAACAATGATATGCGTAGAGAGAGAGACTCAAGGGGTAGATTCATAAGAAGCAGAAGCAGAAGCTTGATTCCTAGAACACCTCTTGTTTCACCTAGACCAAGAGCCATCACACCTCCAACTCAGACCCACATTCCATCCTTTACTGATCCTAGACTTCCAGAAGACTTAAGATCAGATATTCCATTAGAAAGACCTTCCACTTCATCCACTGAACCTGTCTTAGAAGAAGATTCAAGGACCCCTGCTAGAGACACAAAATTTTCCACTTCCACAGAAGAATCAACTATGGCAGAAGAAGGGGGAGGAGGATTTTTTAATGGAGAACATACATTATTTGGAGGGGGTAGAGGTAGAGGTAGAGGAGAAGGAGGTAGAGGTGCAGAAGGAGAAGGAGGTAGAGGAAGAGGTAGAAGAGAAATGGGAAGCTCTTTTGGGTTTCCTATAGTATATGAAGAAACCAATACAACTATGAAAAACATTTCACCCTCTATCCTTCCAAACTTCTATGGACTTAAAACTGAAGATCCTGAAACTTTCCTATTTGATTTTGAATTCCTATGTAGAACTTATGACTACTTACAAGATGCTCAAAAACTTAAACTATTTCCTTCAACATTGAAAGGAGTAGCATTGAAGTGGTTTATGAGTTTGATCAACAGTTCTATTAGGACATGGGAAGATATGAAACAATAATTTCTAGAGAGGTATTTGGATTATTGTATGCCAGTCGATCATAAGTAGGAAGTGTTCAAGATGATACAAAAATAAGATGAAAACCTAGAAGATTTGTTGGAGAGATTTCATTACAACATCAAAAGAGCAAAAATGGAGAACTTAGATCAAGATACCTTAAAAGCTCTCTTGTTGAAGACAATTAGGGATGAATGGTTGGATATCCTTAACATGATGGGAAAAGGGGATATATCTCAGCTCACATTACCTGAAATATTTGAGTTATGTATCAACCTTTCAAGAGGGAAATCCAAAACTATAAAAGGTCCAAGAGACCCTGCTCTTGCAAGGGTAAGTAAGTCTGCTTCTGGGACAGTAAGTAGGGCAGAGATAGGGAATATTCTTGATGAATTCAAATCTTACATCTTAGGGAGTCTTAGTGAAAAAATAGACACCCTTAAGTTACAAAACAAGCAAAAAGCTGAATCTGATGCCTTAGCAATATTTTGTCCCAAATGTAGAAAGAAGCATGCCTTGAGAGAATGTAATTTGGATGAAAATGTTGTAGAAACCTGTGTAATTTGTTCAGAAAAACATGAAACCAAGAGATGTCCTTCACTTCCTGGTTTTAAAGTTGTCTTTCAAGAGGAAACTCCTACAAATTCCACAAAATCTCTCAATCTTGTCTCTAGACGGCCTTGGAAAGGACCTCAAACACAAGGATTCCATGATCAATTGTATAATAAACCTCCACTAAATTGGAATTCTTGGCAGCAACCTTGGCTCCAATTTCAAAATCAATCTCAAGCTTGGGCACAAGGAGCACAAAATCCCTATGGAAGATACTCCCAGTACTATCAATATCCACCATCCTATCCACCATACCCACATTTTTCTCCTTAAAATCCGCAAAAAAATCCTCAACAAAATCCTCAGAACCCACAACATCAAAATCAACCACTCCCATTACCATTTCCTCGGAAATCAAATCAGTTACCTGATCAACCCATACCAAACCCCAACAATAAAAATCCTCAGAATACATACATGATAGAAGGCCAACAGTTTCCAACTTATTTAATTACTCCTCTAGACCTTAGTGATGTTCAACTTAGGTCTAGAAGAATACTTGAAAAGAGGAAACCTTTTGTGATCATACAATAACAAGACAACTCTGAGGAAGATTCTCTATGGGAAAATAAAAGTCTTGAAGAAGACACATCTTTTCAGGACCCAAACATTGAAAAACCAAAACAGAAAGAACCAATAATTTCAACTCATGTATTAGAGCAGCCATCAACATCCACCCCTACACCTCCCTTTCCAGAAAGATTACAAATTGATAGAGGTGTAGAAAAACAAATTATGGTGCCTAATTATGATTTCCTAGATGAGCTGATAAATGTCTGTATTAAGATTCCATTATTACAAGCTATCATGGAAATTCCAATTTTAGCAAAGACAATAAAGGAGTTGAGCATGAAGAAAACAAGAAAAAGAATAAGAGAGACAAAGAAAATTCAACTGGCAGGAAAAATAGCAGATATCATGATGGGTAAGATTGTTATTCCAAAGTATATAGACCTAGGAAATCCAGTTGTTAAAATTCACATCAATGGAATTGAGATCCAAAACACACTCATTGATTTAGGAGCAACAATCAATATCATGAGTAGACAAATCATGGATAAACTGAAACTTCCTCATCTTCTCTTTACACCCACATTATTACAATTAGCAGAAAGATCTATGATCAAACCTGATGGGGTAATAGAAGAAATTTCAGTGTCCCTAGATTCTTGGCAGTACCCTGTGGATTTCATGTTCCTAACTCCTAAGAATAATCTAGGAGGGAAACCTATTATATTAAGAAGACCTTGGTTAGCTACAGCTGATGCTTTCATTAGTTGTAGATCCGGTGATATGTATATCTCTAATGGTATTTCAACTAAGAAATTCACTTTGTATCCTCTAGCAAGGACAATTACAGATTTAGATGATACTCAATGGATAGAGGATGAAGAAGACTTACAACCTCTCTTCACAATTTCAGAAATTATTGAAGATAGTCAAATTCTGAATACTTTAGAAAACTTTGAATCCTCTTCGGAATACAAACATGAACAATTTCAAGAAGAATCCAACATTGAGTTTTTATCATCAAGACAGATGTCTCTTCATTCTATGGATAAATTTGGCAGCTCTACAAGTGAAATATTTCTAGGCAAATCTTTAAACATAAACAAGAACCTAGAAAAATCTCAACAAGAAGAGCTAGTCAAGATCTTACAGAGACATTCTTCTACATATGCATGGGAGTACACCGATATGAAAGGGATAAGCTGCAAGACTTGCACTCATCACATCTACATAGAGGAAAATTAGAAACCAATCAGACAACCTCAAAGACGGATGAATCCAAATCTTAGGGAGATTGTTAAAGAAGAATTGTAGAAATTGTTGAATGTCAACTTTATCTATCCTATTTTAGATAGTCAGTGGGTTTCTCCTTTGGTAATTGTGCCAAAGAAAAATGGTAAATGGAGGGTATGTATTGACTACCGAGAATTAAACAAAGCTACTCTTAAATATCATTTTCCCCTACCTTTCATAGATTAGGTGTTAGATACCTTAGCTGGCAAAAAGTACTTCTCATTTCTAGATGGGTTTAGTGGTTATAATCAAATTCAAGTAGCACTTGAGGATCAAGAAAAAACCACATTTACCTATCCTTGGGGTACCTATGCTTACCGAGTATTGCCATTTGGATTATGCAATGCACCTCCAACATTTCAAAGGGAAGTATTAGGAATATTTTCAGATCTAATACATGATTGTGTAGAGGTATATATGGATGATTTCACAGTTTATGGAAACACATTTGAAGAAGCCTTAGCAAACTTTGAAAAAGTTTTAAAAAGATGTAAAGAAGCAAATCTTTCACTTAGTCATGAGAAGTGTTTTATGATGTTTACTGAAGGAATTGTTTTAGGACATCACATTTCAAGGGATGGGATTAGAGTTGATGAGTCAAAAGTTGAAGTCATCTCTAACTTATCTATTCCAAGTTGTCAAAAATATGTTAGGATTTTTCTAGGATTTACAGGATATTATCGAAGATTTATAGAAAAATTCACCAAGATAGCCTCTCCACTCTTAAAATTACTTACCAAAGACTGTGAATTCAAATGGAATTCTGATTGCCAATTAGCCTTTGAGACTCTGAAAACAAAAATTTCTGAAGCACCTATTTTAAGGGGACCTAACTGGAAGTTACCTTTTCATATTTCAACAGATGCCTCAGATACGGCTCTAGGAGCAATATTGGGACAAAAATACCCGATTCCTTATGCCATCTACTATACCAGTAAAAAATTGACTCCTTCAGAGTTAAACTATACTGTAACTGAAAAAGAGTTTTTAGCTGTTGTTCATGCCATAAACAAATTCATAAACTATATAACAGGCTATGAAACTTTTGTTCACATAGATCATTCTGCAATTAGATAGCTAATGAACAAATCAATTACTAATGGCATAGTCATAAGATGGTTATTGCTTTTACAAGAATTCAACATTACCATTCTAGATAGGCTTGGAAAACAAAACACAGTAGCTGATTTCCTATCTAGACTCCAAAACATCAAATATGACACTCCAGTTGAAGATCAATTTCCTGATGAATATCTTTTTGCAATTTCTACTCAGACTCCTTGGTTTGCTGACATTGCTAATTATTTAGTTTCAGGGAAATTTCCTTCAATAATGAATGTAAGAGACAAAAGAAAAATCATTTATGACAGTGCAAAATATTCATGGGTTGCTAATGAGTTGTACAAGACAGGTCCAGATTTTATCATTAGGAGATGTGTTCAGGAAGATGAGATGCCTGAGATTCTCAAAGCATGTCATGATGAACCTTGTGGTGGACACTTTGCTGATAAGAGGATAGCTTATAAGGTCCTTCATTTAGGATACTATTGGCCATCCCTTTTTAAAGATGCCAAAGAGTATGTCAAAAGGCGTGACAGTTGCCAAAGGGTAGGGAAACCTTCTCCTTCAGGTGAGATTCCATTACAGCCTCAGGTACATATTGAACCTTTTGAAAAATGGGCTTTGGATTTTGTAGGACATATTAGTCCTCCATCAAGACAAAAGAAATATATATTAGTTTGCACCGATTATGTTACCAAATGGGTAGATGCCAAGGCATTACTTTTTGCTACTGAAGCATCTGTAGTTAATTTTCTTTTTGAGGATATTTTTACTCATTTTGGTGTCCCAAGGAAAATTGTTACAGATCAAGGAGCTCAATTCACATCAAGGCTAGTGGAACAAATGATGGAGAGGTACAGAATCAGACACAGAAAATATACTCCCTATCATCCACAAGAAAATGGTCAAGTGGAATCTACTAATAAGGTCATTGAATGGATCCTAACAAAGAATGTTCATTTACATAGAAGAGATTGGGCAGATAGGCTTCCTGAAGCCTTGTGGGCCTATAGAACTACGTGGAGAAGCACAACAGGTCATACTCCTTATGAACTTGTTTATGGAAAGCAGGTTTTGTTTCCCATAGAGTTCCAGATTCAAACTTTCAAAATGGCAGTTCAGCGAGGACTTGATCTAACAGAGGCACAAAAGCACAGATTGGAGTAGATTATTGAATTGAATGAGATCAGACAAGATGTAGTTTAGAAAAAAAGTATAGTCCAACAGCAAAGGACTAGATGGCATGATAAGTACATCAAGGAAAATAAGTTCAAAGAAGGTGACTGGGCTCTCTTGTTTGATTCAAAGTTCAATGATTTTCAAGGTAAATTCCAAACACATTGGCTTGAGCCATATGAAATTGTGAATTTTTTTGACAATGGAGCAATAAAAATCAGGACAATAGATGAAGAAGAGGTCACTTTTCTTGTGAATGGTCATAGATTGAAGTTGTATCATAAGCCACTTTCAAGAGAAGAATTTCTCAAGAAGTTCCAGGAAAACAGTGATGTCAAGTTAATGAAGAAGAATCTTTCTTCTTCATCAACTTAATTGAATTTTCTGAAGTCACTTTATTAAAAAAATAAAAATAAATAAAAATAAATACATAAATAAATAAAATAAAATAAAATAAAGTATAAACATGAAAACTAATCATTGATTAGCATGTTTATACAGAAAAGGTAGAGCGAAAATTAGAATCTTTCGGACACTTCAGATTTTCAAATTTGTTCTTTTTCTGCAAGCAGTTGTTACAAAATCATAAGTGCAGACCCATTTCACTTATGGTCCATCTCATTTCATCCATCCATATTCCGTTTCATTCATTCATCCATACTCCATTTCATTCATTCATCCACACTTCATTCATTTCACCCCATAGTCCACCTCATTTCCATCCCAGATTTTTAAATTTTGATGTTTTTCTGCAATTGAATAATACATATCATGAATTGCAGGCCACTTATCATACTTCACTCCATTTCATAAGTTGTGATCCATTTCACTCCATTATTCACTTCATTCATATTCCATTACACCATATTCTATTATCCATCTTCACTCATTCCATACAACATTCCATTCATACTCCAAACCATTCCATTCCATGTTTCAAGTCTTCTACAGGTACATTCTGCAATCAGTTAGACATTCTGCAGCCAGTCAGACATTTTGTAGCCAGACAAACATTCTGTAGCCAGAGATCCTAAAAGAAGTGTCTAGTAATCACCATATCTGCAATAAAATGATCCTGCATATCCATGACAACAAGAAAAATCAAGGGAGTTATGAAGACTCAAAAAGTAATGATTTTCATGGGAGAACAAAGCATATAAAGATCACAAAAATCAAAGGGAAGGCAAAGGTAAAAGTTCTGATTATAATGACATATCATGAAAAATTTTAGTATAGTTAAGTTATGAATGATTCAAAAAGTTGTTTTAATTGATTTTGTTGATCATGCCTAACAAACCTCCCGTAGAAAATTTGGATAAAACTCCTCCTATTCCACCATTTCAAATCCCATATCCGATCATCATTTAAAAATCTAAATGGTTAAAGTGCTGAAGTGATTGGATAGTCAAGTCACTAGGCCAAAGCATTTAATGATGATTTTTGAATTCGTTACAAAATATCTCCGCCGTCTTTTCTTCTGTGATATCTTTCAACTCATATACATCATCCTCACCTCATTATATTCATTTCGTAATCACTCCATATCATTATTTCGCGTAGCCAACTCTTAACCATTTCAGTCTGTAAAACAGAGGAAACATCTGTGGGGCAAAAATATCTCTGTAATAGCCATTGTCACTGTGAACAGAGGAGCAAAAATTTGAAGGTTGGAAAGAGAAGTTATCGGTCTCATAGTGAGGACCGAACTGGTTGGAAATAAGTACTTGGAAGGATATCCTCAAATCAGAGAAATGTTACAATAAGTAGGGTGGTTGCAATTCTTTGAAAAATTCAGTGGTTTTCACAAAGAAGTGACTAAAACTTTTGCATGGTATTTCAATGGAGCTGAGGTCGAGATAGGAGATATTAAATTCACCATTATAGAAGGCTCCATTGCAGAAGCAACAAAATTTCCCAGACAAGGAGAAAGGTGGTTCAAGAATAGATAGTTTCATAATGAGGCATGCAAGCAGATACTCAAGTCACCAGGTATGGATGTTTCCATTTTTAAAAAGGGTATCCCTAGCTCCGCACTAAAGAACAAATGGAGGAACATGTTGCTTATCTTGTAAAAACTCATCACTTGTGAAGGAAGATATGGTACCTTCTATGTTTATCATATTCGGTTGATAATGCATTTCTTAGAAGAAGAACTCAATTTGCCCTTTTTCTTGCTTCATAGTTTAAAGAAAATGGCCTCAATTGTTCAAAAGAGAGTTCAATTTCTAGAAACAACCTTATACCACAATGGTTTAGTCAAAATTTTGATTGAACATCATTTGAGAAAGATGGGAGATAATTGGGAAGAGTTCTTAGTGAGAAATCACTTTGAAGAACCCAAGGAACCTCCACCTGAAGACAAACCTACAAAAAGAAGCAGAAGATGGAAACCCTCCAAAACTGAAACTGGTAAAATAATACAAGAAGGCAGTGAAGAAATGATTTCTAAGAAATTGGCTCAGATTAGGAAGCAGCTTAAGAAAGAGAGGATGATAAGAAAATTTGCCAAAGAGAAAGGAGAAGGACCATCTCAACCAAGACAAAGCCACAGACTTAGAGGGATACTAAAGAAAACAAAGTTTAAAAAAACTGAATTCATCAAAATAGAGGATGAAGAAACACCTACTGAGGAGGATTTTGATGAAGGAGCTCCTGAAATAGACCCAGCACAGCAAGAAATTTACAACTATGTTGAGACATTAGAGAAAAAAGCTTCAGAAAGTAGAGACAGAACTCCTAGTCCACCAAAATCTGTAGTTGATATCCTAAGGAGAGATAAATATGAGTTACAAATACTCAACAGGCATATCAAGAATGAGAATGAAATTTTGAGAGAGCAAGTTAAACTGAAAACTGATATGAATTCAACTCTGTCTCTACAAATGCAAAAGTTGTACAAGGCCAGTGAAAAATTGAAGAAGAAAAATAAAAAGTTAACAAGGGCACTCACAAATTTGAGATTCAAGTTAGTCATAAGAAAGCCCAGAAGGCCGTTGAATTCTAGGCAAAGAAGAAGAAGAGGGTTGGATGTCCTTGCAGAGGTCTCAGAGTTCATGGAATAGTTGCATGAGGACATGCAAGAACCTAGCAGTGGGGGTATGTTGAGCTCTAAAGATGTTCTTTCTTCCACCACATTCCACTCCATTTCCTTTTTCCATTATTAGTTACAGGCTCAAATGATCAATAGAATTAATTAAAATTGATTTAAGAATTTATATCATGACTAACTTGCTATGTTTTTATGATTTTGTCATTGTAGTAATTTTTGAACTAGATCTAGCTACAGAAAGCAGACATTCTGTAGCTAGTTGCTAATTCTACAACTGTCTTGATGTCTATGCAAGTTCCAGGTGTCATCTTAGAGAAAAAAACATATGGTTGTATTCCACATCATTCCCTCATAATTTTTTGCTCTCCACAAAGTTTTAACGGAATTCTGTAGGTGGTGATGCACGTGGGAACTCAAACTAGGAGATAGACTCCTAATAGGACAAGGATAGTCCAGATGTCCTTAATCATATTACAAGACCACCATCAGAGTCCTAGTTTGATTTTTATTTGGAAATACAATTATCTCCTAGGTTATCTCAAGACATTTATGTAATTTTTTTATAAATATGGCTTGGGAAACCAAGGGACAACGTTATATTTTTTGTTTGATTGCTAGATTTCAGAAGTCCGAAAATGCTCTGTTTTGAAGTAATTTCTCTTTTAATGAAAGAAGTATCATTTTATTGAAAGTGTTGAGTCAATATTGAATTAGATTTTTCATGCTACTCCGGTGGTAGAGGGCCCCTGCTACCTGAGCAGCTTTGTTCATACGGCTTAGATATTTAGTCTCGTTTTTCATTTCTAGCTTAAGCAGGTTTCTGAAGTTTATGTTTCATACTTGTTTACATTAATCATCATAGCTAGACTTACTCTTATAAACTCTTCCAAAATATCATCACGATTAATAAGGCATAGCTATGGTGTTGTAGATTTTAGTTGCATTTCTTTTTGAATTTTATGATTTATGCTTGTTTACACTAAGTGTCATAGCCGGTCTTACTCCTACAAACTCTTCCAAAACATCATTAACAATGAATAATAAATAGTTGTGGTATCTTAGATCCTAGTTGTATTTGCTTTCAAATCTTATGTTTATGTTCAATTTCATTGAATAATACAGCTAGACTTTTTTTTACAAACTCTTCCAAAATATCATTCATATTGAATGAGATGGGCTGTAGAATTCCATAGACTAGTTGCATGTTAATTTAGTTATAACACTCCGAAGGTTGATTGCATTTAGTTCAGATCTGTCACTGCATTTCAAGTTTGATAATGGAATTCTAGTTTAACTCCATTCACTGTACTTAAAGTAGATTAGTAGCACTCTAGTTCAGTCTCAGTTCATTTTGTTTCAAGAAAATATTAATGGCATTCTAGTTTAGTTGTATTCATTGCATTTTAAGATTGATAGACTGTGTTCTAGCCTAGTGCTATCCATTGTATTTCAAGTAGTACTAGTTGTTAAAATTACTCTCTCAGCCTTCATTATTTACAACTTAATTTTGTTCTGAATTTATATTGATACATCATCACATGAACAGGGGTTAGTAATATCATTTTAAGGCTTTGATTATTCTGCAAATCCTTTACAAATTCACCTATAGCCTTTTTCCCAAACATTATTCAAAAAAATCTCTAAACTTCTGAATAAGGCCTAGTAGTGATAAGTCAAGTTGCAGAATAGGGTAACTTCAACATCATAGGTTAATCTAGAATAGAAACCTTACTGTGTTACAAATAATCATTTTTTTGTAATATTGTGAGTTGATTGTTTATTTAGGATAACTTCATTTACACTTAACTTGTCCATTTCTCAAGCTCTTCCAACACATCTTTAATGAATGAATTGGATAGTTCAAGCTCATGTTGTGATTTATTTCCTTGCAATGAAGTCATTATCAAGCTTTGCATTTGTTGTTTACCATCCATAGTTTAGGCTTTGTTCTGTTTTAATATAACCAATAGATTCTTTTCACCAGCACTTAGTTCCTTCCCTTTTCAAACATAAAACCATAAAATCAAAAACATCATAAAACACTAAACACAATGTAGTGAGAAAAAAATACCTAGGCACATATAGTGCACCACACTTCAGTGGTTTACTAGCCCTGGTTGACAACTAATGAAATCAATTTAGGAACACTAAGTTGAGCACAAACAAATACCATAGGTAAATTCCATGTGTGGATGAAGACCATGGGTAAATGAATACCAAGGATAGATGTCACTTATAATACCATTAGCGGATAGTTACAACGTGAAAATGAAATCCATAGGTGGATGACACTTTAGAAATTATACCAATGGGAATCAATCTTATCTTATGATGTGCTAAAGCAAGATACTGAATCTTTCTACAATTTGGGGAAACAAAACATGATTGCACAATCACATAAAAATTAAGAGAAAGAAATAAATAAATAACACAATAGAAGATGTATCTCGGGAAAGCACACTTCCTAAAATCCCATTATCCATATATTATATAAATTCAAGGATCATGAAACAATACAATGCTTTGTCACTCAAGAGAAACTCCTAAAATCTACCAACTGTCTCACACCCATATAGGATAAATCGAACAAATATGTAGCCAATTATTGGACTTTCCTCAACTGACCTTACTCATGCATTCCATGTGTAATTTTATCCCTATTAAATAGGAAAATCCCTTGGATTTATTACGCAATTCTTCCTTGGCATCAATGTGACTCTATAATTGACCGATACAATTTTGTAATTATACAACTGATAGTTACCATTCCTTTAACCTCAATCTCAACCCATCCTTCCTTAGAACTAACACACAACAACTATTTATAGTGGAATATTAGTTAATTGATTGATCACTCATTATGATTTAAATCACATTTTATATATCATCAATTATTTAGAACTAGTTAAATTGATTTTAACCTAATTAATTGATTTAACTAATTACAACTCATACATAACTATAACTAGACCCCTTAAATCATGGAATCAAGTTTAGATGATTCCTCTCTAGTCCTCAACTTTAATTTCCTAAGTTAGCTCAATCTTTCTGGGTTATTTAACTAACACAAGTTTTCATTAGATGAAATCACAATTTCTCTTCCAATTTAATTAGGGTAAAATTAAATCAGAGGCCCCCTTGGGGTACCATTTCTTGTTTCCATTTGAAAACTCCCTATCAACAAGAAATGGATTATATTCTATCCCAATCTTTTCTCTCTGGAATTCAAATTTTATTCTTGCCAGTGCCTTAATCAATATTTTTTCATCCTTATCCTCTGCTTGAATTTACTCTAATAAAATAATCCTCCTCTAAAGATAATCTCTCAGATAGTGATACCGGATATCAATATTCTTGGACCTTTAATGGAATATTGGATTAACCTAGAGTTTGATGCAAATTTAGTTATCACAATGTATCACCGTTGGATCCATACGTTGACTGAACAAACCAACAAGTATCTTCCTAATCCAAATGGCCTCACATGTTGCCTAACTGGTCATCATGTACTCTCCATCTACTCAAATGAGTGCAACTAATCTATGTTTCCTATTGTAGTAATAAATTTTTGTTAATAGTATGTTGAATATTCCCCCTGATGTGCTCTTCCTATCGCATGGAATCCTTTCCCAATCTACATTGGTGAAGCCTTGAAGCTTCGCTCCCTCCATCTTCTTGTAACATAATTCATACTATATAGTGCCCATGACATATTTTAAGACATGCTTTCCTACATTCAAAAAGAGCTTGTTAGGCTTAAACATAGCTTGGATTAGCTGGTTAATGACGTAGCATATGTTTTGTCATGTTTTTACCAATTACATGAGTCAACCCACAAGTTCCCTATAAATAGTAGCATCCCCTACTTGAACAGAAGTAGCATCCTCCTTCCTCTAGTTTCCTACAAGAGGAGTCTCCATGGGTTTGTTTCCCTCCATGTGGAACTTCCTAAGAATCCCCTTGGCATACTTTCCCTGGGATACAAATAGCCCACAACCTCTTTTCCATATTTCCAATTTGAGCAAATAGTGCAAGAGCCTCATGTCACTCACCTCAAATAGTCTTCTAAGATCATCTTTTCCTGACTTTATGAGTTTTACATCACTTGTCAGTATCATATCAATGAAATAAAGTCTAATAATAAAAATCTCACCATCAATATGTTATCACCCTAGTAATTTCTAAAGATTATGAGATTTTGGTTTTTAGCTTAAGAAAATCAGGGGTAACCACAAACCTCCTTTGGAAATTTGGGATCTAGCCTTCCTAAAATTTAGAGAGGGCTATCTCTTTATGATTTAACTTTGTTTTTTGTTTAATGTTTTAGGCTAGTTGTGATAAAACAATTGGTTTTGATTTTTAAATGTTTGGTGGAAAATAATATTACTTAAAGACAAATTAAAGAGGGATTTACTAGTCCATTGGGCTATGGAGTCAAATTCTAGCAAGAAATACTAGAAGACAAGGCCAAAAGGATGCTAATGTATTCAGGGCAAGGTAGATAACCCTCAGAGATTTCGATAGATTGTTTTGATGAAATGGCTTGCTTCGGGATAAAGGAAAATGAAGGATCCTTTGATCTAGAAAAAGAGGAAGGAGGAAGCGGTCAAACGGGACTAGGAGAAATTAAGAATTCCTAAATCCGTGAATCAGCAGAAAACATGTAAATGATTAAGTAGTTAAGACAGGGATTTTTTACACTAGTCCTAAAGTAATACTCCTAATTAATCATTAAGATTGAACAACATATATGAAATTGTATGTAACTTAGAAAAAGAAACAATGAGAGTAGGAAAGTACTTTACTCATCAAATTATCGCATGAATCCTGAATTGTGAAGTCCAATTGGCTATTATCCAGACTGCTACTTTGAAATCAACACATCTAAGCCTCCAACGTACCAGCAAAATGTCTATAATGTTCTTAGAAATTTTATTCCACACTAAACACTTCACAAACTGAAGTATTTATACAACTATTTATTAAAAATATCCTAGATAGATCTAGGAATAGTTCTAGGAAATATAAAATATCTTTACACATTAAGAGGGACAGCTGCTTAACAACTTTAGCAAGTTGTCCTCTTATCTAGAAAATATAGAACTAATCTTATCTAACAAAAATTGTTTGTTGAATAGTTGTCCATGCTTGCTAGTTCATTGAAAAATATCTTTTGGAAGATGACTTAACTGATACTCTTTCTACTTATACTCTTTAACACTGTATTTCATCTCTAATGTTCTTTCAAGATGCTTATTTATCATTTTACTGTTGTAAAAAAGGAAATTACAACAGTCAAATCAGCTGGCTATTTCTTTTCTCTCTGATACACTTTGACTCTGTTGTTCACCTTGATACTCTTTTAACTGATATTTTAACCTTTTAACTTATGTAAAAAGAGACTTTTTAGCCGTAAAAAATCAAAATCAAATAACTATTTTATTGTTTCCTCCTCAAATTGACTGTTTCACCTGCACTTTCTTTCATTGTTCTACTTATTTGCTGCTACAAAAAATCTATAAAAGTCTGCCATTGTTTAGCAGCTGGTATTTTTACACTTTTGAGTTTTTTGAAGTTATCATTAGCATTAGTATACTTACAAAATTTTGGTTTGATAACAGACAGATGCTTGATTTCATGTTGAAGGAAAAACAAGTCCTCAATATACTGGAGAACTACTTTCCCTGTTGGAGAGCCCTGTGGTAGTGGTTTGTTGACCTGTTCTTTGGCATGATCCCTTATCTTTGTTGTCATATTCTTTTTGTTCCATTAACTTCTCAGTGAAGACATGTATATCTGGAATGCCTTCTTGTCTTAGCATAGTGTACTTTGCTAGAAACTTGGTAACATAAAAATTCATGGCATTATATTTTTCTTTCAAATTGTTCATCAGAGTTTTCTTTGTCAGTACTTTATTGATTTGAAATATAGTCTCTGTCCTATCCTGTATCTTCAATTATTCCAGCTCTGTCCTATTTTTACTGTTTAAGAAAGTGATTAGATTTAATGCCTGTTCTGGTTTGTCTACTAATTCTTCTGTTGTCTTTTGTATTTCCACTTGTGCTGCTAGAAGGAGGTTTCTCTATTCATATATTATCTGGATTGATGGGCACTAAAGATGTATAGCCTCAATTATATTGGTCATAGGTAATTTCTTATATAAGAAATTTGGACAGTGAAACTTAAATACTTTTGAAGGCTTTTGACTTGCTCTTCAAGTCTCTTTGATTTTTTCTCATAATTATTGGCATTAATTGATGCTGCTTTGTTAGATACTTCCATATTTTGGATCTTTTTCTTCAAACTATTAATTTCATTATTTTTCAGAGACATTTCCTCCATTGCTTTCACAATCTTCCCTGCGTCATTATTCTTCTAGACTTGTGATGTTGAGGATTTTGTATTGGAGGTATTAGCTGATTGCACTGACACTGCAGTTGCCAGTGGCTCTTTTGCCGCTAACTTTTCTCCCAATGTAGAAGGAATACAAACTGTAATAGTGGAAGTATCATTTCCCTTCTATTGAAGACTCAAAAATCGTTGCTTCAAACATCAGGGGATAGCCACCCGGTCGGGACCTTAGGACAGCTCCTTTTCCATTTGGTGTGGTGGCTCCAACTGGATTTATAGAACTAGTTTCCCAGTAATTTAAATGGGTTGGTAATGGAATGATTGGATGTGAGAAAACGGGACTAAATGACTGAAATACAACTATCTAATCTAATTTAAATACTGACGAAATAACTCTAAAACTAACTCGGGCATCAAATGTGAATACAACTTTAAATTGTTTCAATTGACTAATAACCATGAAAATGTATTACAACTTAATTGAAGTATGCAGTAACAAATAAAGATAACTCTGTTTAAGAAATTAAACAGAGTTATAATAACATATTGCATTCATCATAATATATCGCTTGTATATACTTGTTGTACTATACAACAACCCTCCGCATTTTTAAATTTTAGAATAAATCTTATTTAAAAATAGGTCCCTTTTTTTATATATCTTTATTCCTAAATAGAAATAAAAGATTCATTGATAAAAGGATGCATATCACATTTTTATTTCACAAAGTGTACAACCTTTAATAACTTTCCGATCTGATGAGTTATAAAGCCTTTTAAACATATCAAATATATTATAAAGATTTTATACTTAATAATAATTTAAAATGAAAAGTAATCGCAATCGGAAACTCGGAGAGTTGTTTAAAAGATTTGTTTTTGCTTTGTAAAGTTTCGATGCGATGGCGCTCAATTGCAATCGCATTTTGGATGAGTTTAAAGTGTTGTGTTTATGTATATATGTCCAATGCGATGCGCTTCATCAAAATCACATTTCAGAAGAAATTAAAACATTGCGTTCTTTCGTTTTAAAACTCTGATGCGACAGATCATCTCTCATTGCAATTGCATTTTCGGAGAAAACATTAAACGGTTCACTTCATTTTAAAAGCCTCGATGCGATTATCTCAATCGGAAATCGGCATGAATTCTGTTATGTTATTTTTCGCACCTTTGAAGATCTATGATGCGATTGTTACTTCACGTTCATATTCTTTATTCATTACATCGCAAGGAATTAAAAGGGAATTTTAACATTTATTTCAAGGATGTGCCGATCTCTGATTATACATTTCCATTAATTGAAAATCAGACAAATGATCATGGTTTTTTTTGTTTTGAATGCCTGAATGTGACCCCTTAGAGGGAATTTATGTTATAAACATGGGGAGATTAGATAGTAATTAATAAATAGATCCTTGTATAGCTGTTCTCATTATTATGTTTTATTTCGGCTCAAGGTTTTCATTCAATTACAGAACAAAAGAACATCGAATCCTTTCATTTGCAGGACCACAGAGAACTTGCCCGACACTGAAATGTCGAAGCGATTTATAAAATCTAAAGCTACCATTGCTTCAAAAGCCCCTGTGATTACAATTCTTCCTAAAGAGAAGCCAACAAAACTTAAGCTGGTTACAAACACCTCCTTCCAGGGACTTGGGAAAATGTCTACAATCTATTGGAAAAGGAAAACCCTAGAGTTGTGGAAGCTAAGGCCACAGTTCCTGACAAAGCCGACTCAGACTCAGATTCTAAAAGTCCTCTTAGTTCATTGGAAAACTCATTTCTGCACAGAGTTTCTTCTCAGTCAAACATTTTCCCCTATTATGATGTTATTAGATGGGTGATTGACAATGTAACTATTCAAAACAGAACTTTGTTTTTGCTTCTAGATCAATGTTCGGGTCATTCAAAGCAGAGGATATTAAAGCAATGTACCACCTCCTGAACCCACAAAAGATCTACAACAAGGACTTCCTTAAGGAATTTGCTGTGGAACATCCAAACCAGTGAGAGACGATTAAAGAAAGGAGAAATAACCCTGAAAAAAATAAGCATAAGGCATCACGTATGTACTCTGTGGAGTCTCTGTCACCTCCATATTGTTATGCCATAGCAATGATGTGTAGGTTTTTTTGTAATGATAATTCAGCCAAGTTTTCCATTCAAATGGTTTTTTTTATTCATGCTTCTCTTAATTCTGAGATAATGGATTGGTATGTTATCTTGTCTGATAATATAGCCAATAGAATCCTTGAGTACAGGAAAGACAAGAACTCTCGAAACTCCACTCCTTTTTACTTTTGTGCTTACATCCTAGATGTGCTGTGTTTCAATTCAGAATTTCCCCTATTAGGATGGAAATGGACTCCTAAAGAACCTGTACCGATTCATATATATCATAAGTTATTATGGAAGGGGTATTTCAGAAGTCATGTTTACATAGTTTTCCATGGTTTCCTTATTCTAATTTACCAAATCATTTTTGGCCGATTCCCTCCTAGACTTTCCGATAAAGCTAGAGTTGATTTATCCTCTATTGGAGATTGGTTGGGGGAGGAAAAGTTCACTTATGTCAGAATTTTTGGAAGTATTGTAGAGCCACATATCCTTCCTTTATATCTTCCAACAAGCTGTTAGCATAGGAAATTTCTTATCAGCTGATAGTAGAAGGTATGTCTAGGACTTTAAAGAGTAGCAAAGAGCTCATGTGGCCTACTTTTCCTTTCAAATGTGGTGACTATACTCTTAGCAATTTTTTCCATGCTAAGAAATAAGTTGTTAATTTAACTGATCTTAAGCTTTCAACAATTCCTGAAAGGCAATATGATCCCAGGAAGGTGGCGTATGATTTTGCTACCTCTGTTTCAATTACTTGGTCCAAACATGAACCAGATGTTTTTGATGATTTAATTGTTTCTGTTGATAAAATTCCTCAAATTTTTGATTTGGCCAAGTCCAAACTTCAGCCTGAGGAGATGAATAAATTTTTATTATTTAGAATTTAGAGTCTACTTAGAGTTCCTCTGGATCAGTTGAGGATTTATACACAGGGATGTGAACCATAATAGAAAGATACAAGAAGTACTTCTGGTAAAGAAGTAAGAGGGGATAATCCTATTTTGGAGAAGAAAGATGATAGCAGCAAGGTTGACACTTAAAAATCAGAAACTGCTGCTAAAATTGTTGTACAATAGTCTTCGGCTCAAACATGAAAAGAAAGGACAGGTACTGATGCCCATGTGCATATTGAGAAAGGAAGCACAAAGAGTAAAAACACTGAACAAGCACCTAAAGATAATATAAACAATAATGCAGGTTCTCAACTTGGACGACAAGAAGCTACTAAAATTATTGTTTCTCCTCATCTGCTGAGCCAATATGAACAATTTTCCTAGCAAATAGGACAAAAAAACACTGCCCAAGTTGATGATTCGAAGGATCGGGATGTAGAAATCATCCCTGAAAACCCCACAGGTGAAATCATGCTAAAGATAGAAGAAATCACTCCTTTAGATATATTTTACAGTCCCAAACATAGGGCTGTGGTGAGAAGACAAAAGAAAATGAGGAGAACCAATCAAGATGCACTTTTGGCATCACAGGGGGAATTTATGAATATTGTTTATAAAAATGTTGAGATGGATCCATCTGAGGATCTCACCAAATTATCTCAGTATGTAGGTGCCTATAGTGATGCCACTATAGATAAAGCCTCCAAAGTTACACAGTTGATGAAACAAAAGGATGTACAAATGGCCATTTTTGAAGAACAAGTTGTAGAAAACCAACAAAAGATCATGTAGTTGGAACAACAATTACATGATGAAGAGATCAAGACTAAACAATTAGAAGAGTAGCTGGCTATTGAAAAAGAAAAGTTTGATCAATAGACCCTAGAAAAGAAACAATAGCTTAATCAGGAGATTGAAAAATTACAAAATCTTCTTCAAAATGAGCAGACTTTGACGATTGAACAAGAAAAGATGTTTCAATCTAAATTGGACAAGTTCAAGAACTATCCCACTCTGGATCAATTTAAAAATGAAGCTTTGGAGACAAAAAATTATTGTCTCAACAATTAAATGAGTTTTGTATAAATATTGTAGAAGCAGAGTCTCTATGTGAGCTAACATCTTCCTTGATAGATGAAGGAATCACTCTTAAGATTTAATTTGATGAAGCTGAAGAAAAGATCTCCAATTTTCTTTTATGGCAAGACTCATAATCAGGGAGAAAAGCAAATCTTCCCAAAATTATGGAGAGACATAAAGAGATTGTTTTTGAAGAATGGGAACATTTCTTGATCAAAGCAGAAAGGGCCACCTCCAGAGCTAACAGAATAGTGAAGAATGTAACATAGATGGTAAATGATAATTTATATGCAATCAATTTAATTGCAGATTGTAGTCCTGGCCAATTACCCAGAGTAAAGGAAACTGATCTTAGATGGAAACAAGAGATCATTAATAAAAATCAACAAATTGTCCAATTACAGGGAATATCATGGGATTCAATGTGGACTTATCTCATCAAGCCACATAGTCAACAAACAATAATTAAATTTCTCTCAAATTCTATTGATTGCATCATTACCAAGTTCTCTGATGCCACATAGACAGGGCGGTTACATTCAAAGCTTAGTCATCCTGAAAGAACTAAAGGAAATGCTCAAAATTTTCCACATTCGCACATCCACCTCAACTAATGATCAATGAGTTGGTTTTCATCAAGCTCACATTTTTGTTTGAAATATTTTTTAATTTAGATAGATTGTAGGAATAGTTTTAGTTATTGTTGTTATCAAGTTACTATTTAAACCCCTTTCATGAATTTAGAAAGGGGTCCTAAATTTGTAATATTTTGACTTGGAGATTACATTTCTATATTCCATTGACTCCTATATTTTTATAAAGGATCACATCTGGTGATTCTCTACAAAATTATCTTTAATAATTGCATTTCTGTATCTTGGAGTTGATTTTACATTAAAGTTGTTGGATTTGAATATCGGATTGCATTGGGAAATATCGAGATGGATATGGTATTTCTATCTATTCACTATTAGTTTCTTTTTTTATTTGATATTCTCTTTTAAATTGCTATCGTTTATGTGTACTTGTTTCAAAATATTTCTTTATACATATCATTTCTGAGCGTGTTAGAAATATTTTTTTTATAGTATATACAAGCGATATATTATGATGAACGCAATATGTTATTATAAATCTGTTTAAATTCTTAAACAAAGTTATCTTTATTTGTTACTGCACATTTCAATTAAACTGTAATACATTTTCATGGTTATTGGTTAATTGAAACAATTTAAGGTTGTATTCACATTTGATGCCTGGGTTAGTTTTAGAGGCATTTCATCTATATTTCAATTAGATTAGATAGTTTTATGTCAATCATTTAGTCCCATTTTCCCCCATCCAATCACTCCATTACCAACCCATTTACATTATTAGGAAAATAGTCCTATAAATCCAGTTGAAGCCACCATACCAAATGTAAAAGGAGTTGTCCTAAGGTCCCAACCGGGTCGTTATCCCTCGATGTTTGAAGCAGCGATTTTTGAGGCTTCAACATTTTTGGTGCTAGAAGGAGGGCCATAAGCAATGAATGGCAGATAAATCTAAATCCGAAATCCATTCTAAGAGCACATCACCCTCATCACCTTCAATTTCTTACACATCTCAAATCATAAGAGAAGAAATTGAGAAATTTATTCAAACACCCACTACTAATGTTTCAGATCAATTAGATAATCCAACCCCTGAATCCCCCAAAGTTGAAGCCTTAGTTCATAAAATTTATGGATTCTCACTATCATTGGAAGAAAGGAAATTATCTGAAGGTAGTGTCACCTCTCAATTTTTTTCTTCCAGACCTCTTACTGGGTCACAAAGTGAAAAACTTGGAATTTCCCCAAAATAATTTCCTATACCTAGTGGAGTCAAAACAAGAAAAACTCCATCGGAAACAGAAAGTGGTACAATTTCTTCATCGCATATTCAATCATCTATTTCAAAAGCTCTAAATCAGGAAAGTACAGTAGTCTCATCTACATCTACTCAATCTTCCTCTACTCAAACTACATCTAATCAAAAATTAATTGTCTCTTATGGTACTTCAACAGTTACTACTCATATACCAGTTATCCCTTCGAGTTCATCTACTATCGTCACAAGAATGGCACAACCAGCACAAAAACCATGGACCAGACTAGGCACTGTGAATATGGCTGCACCTTTGCATGATCTACCTGATCATCCTAAAAAATGGCTCCCAAAGTTTAGTCCAGATACTGGTATACAAGCGGAAGAACATATCAATAACTTTATGCTTGCTATAAATATAAATCAAGTAGTGCATGAAGATGTTGTAGTCCGATTATTTCCTTATACTTTTCAAGGAACAATAGGATCCTCGTAATTTTCTTTAAATTTCGATTTTTTCATAGATTGGGATATGTTTGAAGAGAAATTTTTAACTAAATATGGAGATGATAGATCGGTTGCTACCCTAATTAACGATCTCTCCAATTTAAAGACTCATCCCAAGGAACCCATAAATATTTTAATTCTTGATTCAATAAACTCTTGAATAAGATCCCTGCAACATCTAAGCCTAGTGAACAAGTTAGAAGTGAATGGTACATTAATGCTTTTCCCTCAAACATAGCAATTTTTGTAGATAGAGCTGCAAAACTGACTTTAGCTGAGAATATGAAAGGAGTTATTTCAGTTGAAAAACAAATGATTTCTCTAGACAAGAAAAATGCTATTGAGGAAAGGAAATCAAAGAAATTCACTTTTAAAGATGATTCCAAGAAAAAGACAACAAGAGATCCATATGCCATGGAAGGTTTACAGAAATTCCTTAAAACAATGTCTAATGAGATGGTTGAAATCAAAAAGCAAGTAGCAGAGACTTCTACAAAAATACCATTTAGAAATTTAAAGAGAAATCAAACCAAATCAAAACCTCCCAATGCAATTTCTAATGTAGAATCAGAAAATGAAGAAGAATAAGAAACTACTCTAATGTCAAATGAAGAAGATGAAAGGGAAGAGGTGGGTGAACTAAATGGAATGTGGAATCTAATTCCCCCTAATTCAGATAGTGAGATGGAATAAGAAGCTATTCCTATGAGTAGAAGGAGAAAATCTACATCGGAAACTATTCAAACTGTTCTGAAGAACAAAAATACAACTCTGAGTACTAAAGAAAAAATCCCTACAAAAAGAGCTTCTCCCTTATCCACTCAAAATCAGCCATCATCTCCCAATCCTCCCACATCATCATCCAAAACTCTGGTGGAATCAGATACGATGGATTACAATATCATTGAGGATATGAAAAAGACTAGAGTGAACATCTCATTACATGAACTCAGAAAACTTAAACATCAACAAAAGCTGCTATGAAAAGAGTTAAATGCTATACCTATTACTCCTCTACCAAGTGGTGTAGTAGCTAAAGAAGCTAAGGGGACTGGCAAGCCACCAGAAAAAGTATATGAAGCTGATACTGTTCTTATTGGAGAAAGATCAAATTCTCAGACACCTCCATTTATGTTAACTTCTGAGATATACAATAAGAATTTGCACAATTGTTTAATTGATTCCGGAGCATTCTATAATATAATGCCTTCTTCAGCCTTTGCTAAATTGAATATTGAACCACAGAAGTCTGCTGTTCATATTGTATAATTGGATCACTCTAAAGTTCAAGTTGTTGGAGAAATAAATTCAGTTACTATCAGACTAGCTTTTGATCCTATGATTGTCCAAATAATTGATATTCTAATTGCTGATATTCTAGATTTCTATGGGTTGGTCTTAAGAAGAGACTGGTCTACGAAACTTAATGGTTATATCTCAACCGATTATTCACATATGTGGCTTCCCTACAAAGGGAACCCAATCAAATCAAATTCGAGCGAGAAAAACATATGACATACACTATAACTGAATTTGAACAACCTAATGAACCTGTATCTTTCAACAATAATATTCTTGGAGGTTATTCTGCCAAGTATTTTCTTGGAAATTTTACTGCACCACAATCACCATTTTCTATAAATACTTTTGTTTCTCAAATTGAAATTTTTTTGCAATCTGATTCTTCTAGAATTGTAAATATTTATGATTCTTTTGTAGATAAACCTATAGATAGAACTTTATTTTGGTCATTATATTTTGATGGATCAAAATCTAGTGATGGAGCAGGAGCAGGATGCATCCTAATTGATCCAGAAGGAGAGAAAACCATGTTATCATGTAGATTATAATTTGAGTGCACTAATAATACTGTTGAATATGAAGCCTTGATTCAAGGGCTTTATAAGGCCATGGGGTTAAATGTAAATACTTGAAAGTATATGGAGATTCTGAAATTGTCATAAGACAAGTAAGGAATACCATCCATTGTCTTTTAGGACATCTCAAACATTATCAAACCCTAGTACAGGACCTTACCACTCAATTTCTAGCATTTAATATCTCTTCTATTCCCAGAAATCAAAACACATTAGATGACTTGTTAGCTAATGTTGTGTCCAAACTCCTTCCGGCTGAAGATTGCAGTCCTGATAGATTTTTAGTAGATTTGATTTTTCGCCCATCTGTCCCAGAAAATATTATTAACTGGAGAGTATTCTACCATGATCAAGATATTTTGAATTTCTTAACTTCTGAGAAATCATATGCTAAACAAATTATTGATGAAGATGATCATGATCTGCAAATTACTTCAAGAAATAATGAAAATCTGATTCCTAAATCTGTTGTTAAACTTGAATATCTTTATGATATTAAGGACAGATTCAAGAAAGTTACTAATGCTAAACTTCAAAGTTCAACTTTGAAGTTTGAATTAGTCAATATTGGCTCTGATTCTAAACCTCAGAATGTTAATCTAGGTCTCAATTTAACTCCAAAAGAAATATCTTCTTTCATTAAACTTTTGAGTAAATATAAAAATGTCTTTGCTTGGAGTTGTGAGGATTTAAAGACTTATGATACTTCTGTAATTCAACACACAATTCCAATGCTATCTGATATTAAGCCTGTTCAGCAGAAGTTAAGAAAAATTCATCCAAATATTGAGGATCAAATCAAAACAGAACTTAATAAACTTTTGAAAGCCAAAATCATTTTTCTTGTAAGGCATTCCAACTGGGTTTCCAACATGGTACCTGTCAGGAAGAAAAATGACGATATTAGAATCTGTATTGATTTCAGAAATTTAAACAAGGCATGTCAAAAATACAATTTCTCATTGCCAACCATTTAGAAAATTCTCCAAAAGGTAGCTGGTTCTGAACTCATGTCCTTCCTTGATGGATTTTCAGGGTATAATTAAATTCTAGTACATTGAGATGATAGATTGAAAACCACTTTCAGAACCAAATGGGGAACCTATGCTTATCAGAAAATGTCTTTTGGTTTAGTAAATGCAGGAGCTACTTTCCAGAGAGCCATGGACATAACATTTAAGGGTCTGATTAATAGATTAGTTTTTATTTATCTTGATGACATAACAGTTTATTCGAAGAAGAGATCCAATCATCTACAAGATCTGAAACAAATATTTGAAAATGTAGAAGATTTGGTATTTCCTTAAACCCAAATAAATCCTTCTTTGCTCTCGATCAAGGAAAAATATTAGGGTTTGTTATGTCAAAAGATGGTATATATATCGATCCTAACAGAGTTAAAGAAATTTCTGATATTTCTTTACATCACAATAAAAATTTTATGCAATCATTTCTAGGTCAGATTAATTTTGTAAAAAGATTCATTCCAGATTTTTCTCAAATGCTTTTGCCTATGCAGAATATGATTAGGAAAAATTTGATATTAAAATGGGGTTATAAAGAAAAAGAAGCCTTTGATGCAATCAAGAAGGAAATTATTGATGCACCTGCATTAAATACTCCCAATTTTTCGAAAGATTTTATTCTATATACTTTAGCAACAAAAAAATATTATGTGGTTGTTTTAACACAGCTTAATGATCAACAAATCGAAACACCCATTTCTTTATTCAGCACAAATCTGCAAGGAGCTGAGCTGAATTATTCTGATGTTGAAAAAAAAGATTTTTCTATATTTAAGTCAATCAAACATTTTAGGCCTTTTCTCTTAAAAACACACACAAAGGTTATTGTTCCTTTCTATGCAGTAGGACAATTACTAATTCAAAGAGAAGTAGGAGAAAAAAGCGCTAATTGGGTGACAGCTTTGCAAGAATATGATATTGACATTAAACCAGCAAATATTGTTAGAGGACAAGGTTTTTGCATATTATTAGCAGGAGCTCATAATATACCAAAAAATCAAGATCTAGAGAATGGTGTTCAAGTAAGTCAGATAAGTGTTATAGATTTTGAATCTCAGTATGTTGATTTGATATTTTACTTGAAAAATGGGTATGCTCCTTCTAATCTCAGCTATAAGAATAAACGTGCTTTAAGATTGAAAGCTACTAAATATGAAATTATTGATGATGTGTTATTCAAAAAGAATTATGATTCAGTGTTATTAAGATGTCTTGAAAAGACTGAAGAAAAAAAGGTATTGCAGGAATTACATGATGGACCAGCAGGAGATCATTTTGGAGGTGATACCACAGCCCACAAAATTATCCATGCTGGGTATTATTGGCCTACCCTTTTTAAATATGTACATGATTATGTGAGAAAATGAAAAAATTGCCAAACTGCTAGTGGAAGACAGAGGAAGCCAGCTTTTCCTTTGCAGCCAGTAAACATTGAACAACCATTTGAGCAATAGGGGCTTAATATTATTGGTGAGATTTTTCCTCATTCTTCCAAACAACAAAAGTATATTTTCACAGCAATAGATTACTTCACAAAATGGGTAGAAGCAATTCCTCTAAAGGTAACCAACTCTGATGCAATTATTGATTTCATCGATCAATTCATCATTACCAGGTTTGGTGTACCTAACGCTCTGGTCTTTGATAATGCATCTTATTTTTCTAGTAATAGCATAATGGAATTTTCAATTAAAAGAGGTTTTAAATTGAAATATTCAGCAAACTATTATCCACAAGGTAATGGTTTAGCTGAATCCACTAACAAAAATCTCATCAAAATCATTAAAATGACTATTGATCAAAATCAAAAGAATTGGCACAAGTCTTTAATCTTTGTATTATGGGCTGATCGTATTACTCTTAAAGCTTCTATTGGAACTTCACCTTTCAATTTATTTTATGGTAAAGAAGTTGTGATACCATCAAATCTAGCTTTTCCATCATTAGCCCTAGTGAAATTCATTGAAGAAAATCCTTCCTCATCCATTCAATTGAGATTTGATCAAATCCTAGAATTAGAAGAGGATAAAGAGAAAGAAAGAAGTATTCATTAAAAACATCAAAATCTTGTTAAATCTTCTTTTGATTCAAATTCCACTGGCTCAAAAAATTTGTCAATTGGTGATCTTGTTCTGAAATGGGATAAAGCACATGAAGAAAAAGGTAAGCATACCAAATTTCAGAAGATGTAGCTTAGACCATTTCAGATTGCTGAAAAGATAGGTTCATATACATTCATACTCCAAGATTTAACAGGAAATAGAATCTCTTCCTGTAAATGGGCTTATCTTAAAGAAATTATTTTCATAAGGAGGCAACACCTTCTTACTTGTACATCTTCCTTTCTGCAATTTTTATTTATTTTTATAAATAAAGGTTGTTAAAAGTCTTTGATTGACTTTTACTATTACAAATTTGTCTTGGAAAGAATGTTATAAATAATTATTTTAAGTAAATAAGAAATTTTAAGGAATTGATTACAATTTTAGATAGTTTAAAATAAAATGTTAAACTTTGAAAATTTGTTCAAAACATTTGCATGATCTTTTGAAACTTTGAGGAAAATGTAAATCATTATAAGTTTATTAAGCAAAGAAAGGTTATCTTTAAAAAGTAAATACTTTTTCAAGCTTTAACAAACAAAAAACTATGAGAATTGTCATCCATTTATTCTTAAGGATACAACTATTTCACCCCATCCATTTCGATTGTGATTTTTTAGAATGTAATTCTAAGAAATTATATGACCAAATTTAGGAGATAAAAGGTCTCATCACGAGCCTGCTTACCATGATCATAGGAAGTAATAAAACTGACATTACCAATACTGCATACCAAAGCAGGGTAATGGCTTATAAAATAAGACAAGGGATCTCATCACGAGCCAACTTGTTCAATTTTATTACAACTAGTAAATGGCATTGTTACTAACTGGCTACCAAACCAGAAAAATGGCTCTTAAATTAAGAAAAAAAAATAAAAGGACAAAAAATATGAGAAAATATGTCTTATGAATTTATTTTTAAATGAGTCATAATCTTTGTTGGATGGGATAATGAATGGTTAGTGGTTAAAAGGTAACCCTGTCGAGACTATGAACATTTTCTAGCAACAGAGGAAATACCTATGATAATGGACTATATGACATAAACTAAACTTGAGGAAATCCACTTACTTTATTATTATCAACCAATCAAAGCTTGAGATAACCCAAAAATATTTTTATCCTTGAGGAATTAGAAAGAAATTTTAAGTGATTTTTATTCTTTTTCAAAGTTAGATTTCATTTGAATTATCTTAAGTAAAGTTTTCATTATGTTTAGAAATTTTTACTTACTAAAAATATAGTGTTCATTTCATTTTTCAGAGATAACTGTTTCTTCCAGTGAATCACCAATTGTTGTACTGCACAACAACCCTGCCCATTTTTAAATTTTAGAATAAATATCATTTAAAAATAAGTCCCCTTTTTTTATATATCTTTATTCCTAAATAGAAATAAAAGATTCATTGATAAAAGGATGCATATCACATTTTTATTTCACAAAGTGTACAACCTTTAATAACTTTCCGATCCCATGAGTTATAAAGCCTTTTAAAAATATCAAACATATTATAAAGAATTTATACTTAATAATAATTTAAAATGAACAGTAATCGCAATCAAAAACTTAGAGAGTTCTTTAAGAGATTTTTTTTTGCTTTGTAAAGTTCCGATGCGATTGCACTCAATCACAATCGCATTTCGGATGAGTTTAAAGTGTTGTGTTTTTGTATATATGTCTGATGCGATGCGATTCATCGCAATCACATTCTGGAATAAATTAAAACATTACATTCCTTCATTTTAAAACTCTGATGTGATGGATCATCTCTCATCACAATCATATTTTCGGAGAAAATATTAAATGGTTCACTTCATTTTAAAAGCCCCGATGTGATTATCGCAATCGGAAATCGGCATGAATTATGTTATGTTATTTTGCACACCTTTGAAGATCTGCAATGCGATTGTTTTTTTTCTAAGTTAAGGTATTCTATTAACAGAGGAAGTAATGTACATCGGGCCGAAGCCTAAACTATGCCCAAAAAAGTGGCAATCTTAACAACAACAAAAAAAAAAACTAGTTATAAAGACTTCCCATATGGAGGGAAACCATCCTTAAGAAGTTTTCTAGATGATTCCCACACAGGGGTGCCATAGAGTGATATTTCTGGAAATCACAGCTATAAAAAACTGAGATATGAACTGAAACTACAAAAAACTCAAAAACAAGCCCGAGAGTAAGGGCCGAAACTAAACAGGAAAAACAAACTAAGAAGGAGAGACTACTCATCAGATGGCTCTTCCACGACTCTGCTCCAGAGCTCATCCGGATCCCCGTCATTCTTGTACAGGTCTACAATGGAAGTGATCACCCACCTGGAGGGTGGTGGAACAACTTGCTTCTCGCTCGCTTTCCCAGTATCGTATTGCGCCATTTCCACATCTTGATTCCCGCTTACCTGCCCCTGTGAGTCCCTGCTTGACGAATGCATCAACCCTGCTATCGGACCCGAGGTCTAGGAATCAGTTTTTCACAAACCCAACGAGCTCAAACTAGGAGCGTCCTTCTGAGGCTCTTCACGGAAGACAATAGTAATTGAGGCCGTGACCTGAGGGCGATTGAGTGAGAAGTTGAAAGAAAATTGCACGGTGTGAGGCTGTGTAGAGAGATTTGGAGGCTTCGAGGAGCCCAGGCGTCAGCCAGAGAAAAGCAGGTTACCTCTAGGATTTCTGGTGTGGCTATCTGAATGAGAGGAAGAATCTGAGGAGGTGCTAGATGTGGAGGGAGAGCACCGAGGCTAGCGTCTGGTGCTGCCTCTCCGGTACCTCATCCGTTACCGAAGGCAAGGCATATTCTTAGTCGTGATAGAGGGTCCAAGAAGCAAAGGAAGAGCGGGACTGACATAGGACTGAGGTGAATGAAAGTGAAAGGAGACTAAAGCTAGCATACAGGATCCAGAATAAGAGAAGTGGAGATTATCTCCAAAGTCCAGACATCAATTCAACCTGCTCCACTTGCCAGTAGCTGTGCGCTCATTTGGGAGCCCTACATCTGGGGTGCACCATTGATTTATCCACAGGGGAGCACTATCCAAACCAGAGTAGCTCACCATTATATCAAGCCAGATGACCTTGCATCGAGAAACCCCCTGCAATAAACTTCCATTAATAAGAGCCTAAGTCTGATCCATTTCCTCACATGCGAGATCGCACCAAGGAGCGGAGTCGGGATTGTAACCAGCGCAGAGAGTAAATGCAATTACACAGTATGCAACCAACGTTAAATGTCAAACGCCAACTGCATTGTGGGTGGGCAAGTGTCTCCCTGCCATGCTGCGCCCCCATCCCATCAACTTATGCTCTGTCCTCTGCACCCGCATACAGGATCTGCAATGCGATTGTTACTTCACATTCATATTCTTTATTCATTGCATCGCAAGGAATTAAAAGGGAATTTTAAAATTTATTTCAAGGATGTGTCGATCTTCGATTGTACGTTACCATTAATTGAAAATTAGAAAAATGATCATGGTTTATTTTGTTTTGAATGAGTGAATGTGACCCCTTAGAGGGCATTTATGTTATAAACACGGGGAGATTAGATAGTAATTAATAAATATATCGTTGTATAGTTGTTCTCATTATTATGTTTTATTTCGGCTAAAGGTTTTCATTCAATTTTAGAACAAAAGAACATCGAATCCTTTCATTCGCAGGACTAGAGAGAACTTGCCCGACACTAAAATGTCGAAGCAATTCAGAAAAACTAAAGCTACCATTGCTGCAAAAGCCCCTGTGATTACAATGCCACCTAAAGAGAAACCATCAAAACTAAAGCTGGTTACAGACACCTCCTGCCAGGGACATGGGAAAATGTCATGGGAAAATGTCTACAATCTATTGGAGAAGGAAAACCCTATAGTTGTGGAAGCTAAAGCCATAGTTCCTGACGAAGCCGACTCAGACTCGAATTCTGAAAGTCCTCTTGGTTCATTGGAAAACTCATTTCTACACATACTTTCTACTCAAGCAAACATTTTTCCCTATCATGATGTTATTAGATGGGTGATTGACAATGTGACTAATTGAAACAGAGCTTTTGTTACTTCTTCTGGATCAGTGTTCGAGTCATTCAAAGCAGAGGATATTAAAGAAATGTACCACCTCCCAAACCCACAAAGATCTACAATAAGGACTTCCTTAAGGAATTTGATGTGGAACATCCAAACAAGTCAGAGCCGATTAAAGAATGGAGAAATAATCCTGAAAAACATAAACATGAGGCATCATGTATGTACCTTGTGGAGTCTCTCTCACCTCCATATTGTTATGCCACAACAATGATGTGTAGGTTGTTTGGTAATGATAATTCAACCAGTTTTTCCATTCAAATGGTTTCGTTGATTCATGCTACTCTTAATTATGAGATAATGGATTGGGATGTTATCTTATCTGATAAGATAGCCAATAGAATTCTTAAGTACAGGAAAGACAAAAACTCTAGAAATTCCACTCCTTTTTACTTTTGTGCTTACATCCTAGATGCCCTGTGTTTCAATTCAGAATTTCCCCTATTAGGATGGAAATGGACGCCTAAAGAACCTGTCCTGATTCATATATGTCATAAGTTCTTATGGAAGGGGTATTTCAGAAGTCATGTTTACAGATTTTTCCATGGTTTCCTTATTCTGATTTACCAAATCATTTTTGGTTTATTCTCACCTAGACTTTCTGATAAAGCTAGAGTTGATTTGTCCTCTACTGGAGACTGGTTCGGGGAGGAAAAGTTCACTTATGTCAGAATTTTTGGAAGTATTGTAGAGCCACATATCCTTCCTTTATATGTTCCAGACAAGCTGTTAGCACAGGAAATTTCTTATCAGCTGACAGTAGAAGGTATGCCTAGGACTTTAAAGAGCAGCGAAAAGCTCAGGTGGCCTACTTTTCCTTTCAAATGTGGTGACTATACTCTCAAAAAAAAATTCCATGGTGAGAAAGAAGTTCTTAAGTTAAATGATCTTAAGATTTCAACAATTCCTGAAAGGAAATATGATCCCAGGAAGGTGGCGCATGATTTTACTACATCTATTTCAATTGCTTGGTTCTAACATGAACCAGATGTTTTTGATGATTTATTTATTTCTGTTGATAAAATGCCTCAAATTTTTGATTTGGCCAAGTCCAAATTTTAGCTTGAGGAGATGAATAAATTTTTATTATTTAGAAGTCAGAGGCTACTCAGAGTTTCTCTGGATCAGTTGAGGATTTCTACACATGGATGTGAACCAGAACAGAAAGATACAAGAAGTTCTTCTGGTAAAGAAGTAACACAAGCTAATCCTGTTTTGGAGAAGAAAGATGATAGCAGCAAAGCTGACACTGAAAAATCAGAAAATGCTACTAAAATTGATGTACAACAGTCTTCAGCTCAAACAAGAAAAGAGAGCACAAGTACTGATGCCCATGTGCATATTGAGAAAGGAAGCACAGAGAGTAAAAACACTGAACACACACCTAAAGATAATATAAACAATAATGCAGGTTCTCAACTTGGAGGAAAAGAAGCTACTGAAATTATTGTTTCTCCTCATCTGTTGAGCCAATATGAACAATTTTCCCAGCAAATAGGACAACAAAACAATTCCCAAGTTGATGATCCAAAGGATCAGGATGTAGAAATCATCCCTGAAAACCCCACAGGTGAAATCATGCTAGAGATAGAAGAAATCGCTCCTTCAGATATATTTTACAGTCCCAAACATAGGGCTATGGTGCGAAGACAGAAGAAAAGGAGGAGAACTGATCAAGATGCACTTTTGGCATCGTAGGGGGAATTTATGAATATTGTTTATAAAAATGCTGAGATGGATCCATCTGAGGATCTCACCAAATTATCTCAGTATGTAGGTGCCTATAGTGCTTCCACTATAGATAAAGCCTCCCAAGTTACACAGTTGCTGAAACAAAAGGATGTACAAATGGCCATTTTTGAAGAACAAGTTGCAGAAAACCAAAAAAATATTATTCAGTTGGATTAGCGATTACAGGATGAAGAGCTCAAGACTAAACAATTAGAAGAGAAGCTGGCTGTTGAAAAAGAAAGGACGGATTAGCAGACCCTAGAAAAGCAACAAAAACTTAATCAGGAGATTGCAAAATTACAAACTCTTCTTCAAAATGAGTAGACTCTGAATATTGAACAAGAAAATATGTTTCAATCTAAATTGGACAAGTTCAAGGACTATCCCCCATCCAATCATTCCATTACCAACCCATTTACATTATTAGAAAACTTGTCCTATAAATCCAGTCAGAGCCACCATACCAAACAGAAAAGGAGTTGTCCTAAGGTCTCAACCCGGTGGTTATCCCCCGATGTTTGAAGTAGTGATTTTCAAGGCTTCAACAATACTATAAAAGATAAATATTTATAACACACTCCGAAATTATATGTATAAAGAAATATTGTGAAACAAGTACACATAAATGACAACAATTTAAAAGAGAATATCACATAACAAAAGAAACTAACAGTGGATAGATAGAAATACCATATCCATCTCGATACTTTTCAACGCAATCTGATATTCAAATCTAGCAACTTCAATGTAAAAGCAACTCCAAGATATAGAAATGGAATTCTTAAAGGTAATTTTTCAGAGAATCACTAGATGTGATCCTTTATAAAAATATAGGAGTCAATGGAGTATAGAAATGTAATATCCAAGTCAAAATATTACAAATTCAAGACCCCTTTATAAATGCATGAAAGGGGTTTAAATAGGTACTTTAACAAAAATAACTAAAACTATTCCTACAATCTATCTAAATTAAAAAATATCTAAAACATAAATGCGATCTTGATGAAAACCGACTCATTGATCATCTGTTGTGATATATGTGCGAATATGCCAGATTTTAAGCATTTCCTTCACTTCTTCAGGATGACTAAGCTTTGAATGCAACAGACTTGTATATGTGGCATCGGAGAATTCAGGAATGATGCAATCAATGGCATTTGAGAGAAATTTAATTGTTGTTCATTGACTATGTGGCTTGATGAGATAAGTCCACATTGTATCCCATGATATTCCTTGTAATTGGACAATTTGTTGATTATTATTAATTATCTCTTGTTTCCATCTATGATCAGTTTCTTTTACTCTGGGTAATTGGTCGCTACTACAATCTGCAATTAAATTGATTGCATATAAGTTATCATTCACCATAGGTGTTACATTGTTCATTATTCCTTTGGCTCTAGATGTAGCCCTTTCTGCTTTGATCAAGCGATGTTCCCATTCTGCAAAAATAATCTCTTTATGTCTCTCCATAATCTTGGGAAGATCTTCTTTTCTCCCTGATTCTGAGTCTTGCCATAAAAGATATTCGGAGATCTTTTCTTCAGCTTCATCAAATTCAATTTTAAGAGTAACTCCTTCATATATCAAAGAAGATGTTAACTCACATAGAGATTTTGCTTCTGCAATCTTTAGACAAAATTCATTTAATTGTTCAGACAATAATTTGTTTGTCTCCAACGCTTCATTTTTGAATTGATCCAGACTAGGATAACTCTTGAACTTGTGTAATTTAGATTGAAACGTCTTTTCTTGTTCAATCTTCAAAGTCTGCTCATTTTGTAGAAGAGCTTGTAGTTTTGATATTTCTTGATTTAGCTGCTATTTTTTATCTAGGGTCTGCTGATCAATCTTCTCTTTTTCAATAGCCAGCTGTTATTCTAATTGTTTAGATTTGAGCTCTTCATCCTGTAATCGATGTTCTAACTGAATGATAGTTTGTTGTTTTTCTGCAACCTATTCCTCAAACATGGCTATTTGCACATCCTTTTGCTTCATCAACTGTGTAACTTCAGAGGCTTTATCTATAGTATCAGCACTATAGGCACCTGCATACCGAGACAATTTGGTGAGATCCTCAGATCGATTCACCTCAGAATTCTTATAAACAATATTCATGAATTCCCCCTGTGATGCCAAAAGTGCATCTTGATCATTTATCCTCCTTTTCCTCTGTTTTATAACCACATCCCTATGTTTGGGACTGTAAAATTTATCCAAAGGAGGGATTTCTTCTATCTTTAACATGATCTCACCTATGGGGTTTTCAGAGATGATTTCTAGATCCTGGTCCTTTGGATCATCAACTTGGGGAGTGTTCTATTCTCCTATTTTCTGGGAAAATTGTTCATATTGGCTCAAAAAATGAGGAGAAACAATAATTCTAGTAGCTTCTTGTCCTCTAAGTTGAGAATTTACACTATTGTTTATATTACTTTTAGGTTCCTGTTCATTATTTTTACTATCTATGCCTCCTTTTTCAATACGCGCATGGGCATATGTATTTGTACTTTCTTTTCTTGCTTGGGCTGAAGACTGTTGTACATCAATTTTAGCAGCGGTTTTGATCTTTCTAGTGTCATCTTTGCTACTATCATCTTTCTTCTCCAAAATAGGATTAGTTCCTGTTACTTCTTTGCCAGATGTACTTCTTGTATATTTCTATTGTGGTTCACATCCCTGTGTAGAAATCCTCAACTGATCCAGAGGAACTCTGAGTATCCTCTGACTTCTAAATAATAAAAATTGATTCATTTCTTAGGCTTGAATTTTGGACTTGGAAAAATAAGAAACTTGAGACATTTTATCTACAGAAACAAATAAATTATCAAAGACATTTGGTTGATGTTCAAACCGATTAATTGAAAAAGAGGTAGTAAAATCATATGCCACCTTCCTGGGATCATATTGCCTTCTAGGAATTGTTGAAAGTTTAAGATCGTTTAACTTAACAAATTCTTTTTCAGCATGGACAAAATTTCTAAGAGTATAGTCACCACATTTGAAAGGAAAAGTAGGCTACGTAAGTTTTTTGTTGTTCTTTAAAGTGCTAGAAATACCTTCTATTGTCTGCTGATAAGAAATTTCTTGTGCTAACAGTTTGTCTGGAACATACAAAAGGAGGATGTGTGGCTCTACAATACTTCCAAAAATTCTGACATATGTGAATTTTTCCTCCCCGAACCGATCTCCAATAGAAGACAAATCAACTCTAGCTTTATTAGAAAGTCTAGGAGTGAATCAACCAAAAATGATTTGGTAAATCGGAATAAGAAAACAACGACAGACCCTATAAACATGAACTCTGAAATGACCTTTCCATAAGAATTTATGATATATATGAATTGGGACATGTTCTTTAGGAGTCCATTTCCATCCTAATAAGGGAAATTCTGAATTGAAACAGATGACATCTAGGATGTAAGCACAAAAGTAAAAAGGAGTGGAATTTCCTAAATTTTTGTCTTTTCTGTACTCCAGAACTCTATTGGCTATCTTATCAGAAAAAATAACCGCCCAATCCATTATCTCAAAATTAATAGTAGCACGAAACCATTTGAATGAAAAACCTAGCTGAGTTATCATTACCAAACAATCTATGCATCATAGCTGTGGGATAATAATATGGAGGCAAGAGAGACTCCACAGATTACATACCTGATGCCTCATGCCTGAGCTTTTCTGGAGCCCTTCTCCATTCTCTAATTGGTTCTGATTGATTTTCATTGTTTGCAGCAAATTCTTTGATAAAATCTTTGTTATAAATCTTATGTGGGTCAAGAAGGTGGTACATTGCCTTGATATCTTCTGGTCTGAAAGACCCAAATATTGATCTATATGGAGAAACAAAAGTCATGTATTTGATAGAAACATTATCAATCACCCATCAAATGACATCATAATACGGGAAAATGTTTGCCCGAGCAGCAATTTGATGCATAAATGAGTTTGCCAATGAACCAAGATGACTTTCAGAATCAGAATCTGATTCGGCTTCGTCAGGAATTTTGGCCTTAGCTTCCACAATTCTAGGGTTTTCCTTTTCTAATAGATTGTAAACATTTTTCCATGTAATTTTTCTAAGTCCCTGGCTGGAGGTGTCTGTAACCAGCTTAAGTTTCGTTGGTTTCTATTTAGGCGCCATAGTAATTACAGGGGCTTTTGCAGCAATGGTAGCTTTCGATTTCCTAAATCTCTTTGAAATTTCAGTGTCAGGGAGTATTTCTCTTGCTCTGTGAATAGAAAAATTGGATGTTCTATTGCTCTGTGACAAAGAGAAGATTTCAGCCAAGGTGAAGATGTAATAATGAAAAACAGCTATACAAAAGATTTATTCATTGATTTTCATTTATTATATCTGTGGTTTAAAACTTAAATGCCCCCTAGGGAGTCACACTCATGCATTCAATAACAAAAAAAATCATATGTTATTCGTTTTCTTTGTGGGTTAATTTTATCGTACAATTGGAGATTTGGCATATTTTGAAATAAGTAAAGATATGTTTCATTTTAAAACTTTGAAATACGATGAATAATAATAAATGGATATTTAAGTTATAATCGCATCATAATTCATTTAAAAAGGAAAATGAAACAAGACTTATACCAAATTCTGATTGTGAAGATCACATCGGATATTATAAAATGAAATGAACCATTTAACATTTTCTCCGAAAATGCAATTGCGATGAGATAGGATCTGTCGCATCGGAGTTTCAAAACAAAAGAATGAAATGTTTTATTTCTTTCCGAAATGCAATTGTGATGAATCGAATCGCATCGGAAATATATACAAGAAAGACACAACTTTAAATTTATTCGAAATGGGATTGGGATTGAGCGCGATCACATTGGAATTTTACAAAGCAAAAACAAAATTTAGAGAATTCTTCGGGTTTCTGATTGCGATTACTGTTCATTTCAATAATTGTTAAATATAAAGACTTTATAATATTTTTGATATGATTAAAAGGCTTTATGACTCATCAGATCGGAAAGTTATTTTTAAATGTTGTACACTTTGTGAATGAAAATGTGATATGTATCCTTTTATCAATGAATCCTTTATTTCTATTTAGGAAGACAGATAAAAAACGGGACCTATTTCTAAATGGGATTTATCCTAAAATTTAAAAATGGGGAGGGTTGTTGTATAGTACAACAATTGGTGATTCACTGGAAGAAACTGTTATCTCTGAAAAAATGAAATGAACATTATATTTTTAGTAAGTAAAAATTTCTAAAGATAATAAAAACTTATCTTAGGATAATTCAAATAAAATCTAACTGTGAAAAAGAATAAAAATCACTTACAATTTCTTTTTAATTCCTCAAAGATAAAAACATTTTTGGTTTATCTCAAGCTTTGATTGGTTGATAATAATAAAGTAAGTGGATTTATTCAAGTTTAGCTTTTGTAATATACTCTATTGTCATAGGCATTGACTTTGCTGCCAGCAAATGTTCATAGTCTTGACAGGGTTACCTTTTAACCATTAACTATCCATTGCCCCATCCAACGAAGATTATGACTCTTTAAAAATAAATTCATGAGACATATTATCTTATGTTTTTCTGTCTTTTATTTCTTTTTTTAATTTAAGATCCATTGTTCTGGTTTGGTAGCCAGTTAGTAACAATTCCATTCACTAGTTGTAATTAAACTAAACAAGTTGGCTCATGATGAGACCCCTTGTCTTACTTTTATAAGTCATTACCCTGTTTTGGAATGCAGTATTGGTAATGTCAGTTTTATTACTTCTTATGATCATGGTAAGTAGGCTCGTGATGAGACCTTTTATCTCCTAAATTTTGTCATATAATTTCTTAGAATTACATTCTAAAAAATCACAACTAAAATGGATGGGGTGAAATACTTGCATCCTTAAGAATAAATGTATGACAATTTTCAAAGTATTTTGTTTGCTGAAGCTTGAATTTTTTATTTTTTTTTTACATTTTATAGATAACCTTTCTCTGCTTAATAAAATTATAATGATTGACATTTTCTTTAAGGTTTCAAAATATCATGCAAATGTTTTGAACAAATTTTCAAAGTTTAACATTTTATTTTAAACTATCCAAAATTGTAATCATTTCCTTGAAAGTTCTTATTTATATAAAATAAGTATTTATAACATTTTTTCCAAGACAATTTTCTAATAGTAAAAAGTCAATTAAAGACTATTAACAAACTTTATTTACAAAAATAAATAAAACTTGCAGAAAGGAATATGTACAAGTAAGAAGGGGTTACCTCCTTATGAAAAGAATTTCTTTAATACAAGCCCATTTACAGGAAGAGATTCTCTCTTTCCTATTAAATCTTGAAGTATGAATGTATATGAGCGTATCTTTTTAGCAAGCTGAAATGGTCCAAGCCACATTTTCTGAAATTTGGTATGCTTACCTTTTTCTTCATGTGCTTTATCCCATTTTTCAACAAGATCACCAATTGAAAAAAAAATTGAGCCGGTGGAATTTGAGTCAAAAGAAGATTTTACAAGCTGTTGATGTTTTTCATGAATATATTTTTCTTTTTCTTTATCTTCTTCTAATTTAAGGATTTGATCAAATCTCAACTGAATGGATGAGGAAGCATTTTCTTCAATGAATTGCACTAGGGCTAATGATGGAAGAGCTAGATTTGATGGTATCAAAACTTCTTTACCATAAACTAAATTGAAAGGTGAAGTTCCAATAGAAGCTTTAAGAGTAATATGATTAGCCCATAATGCAAAGATTAAAGACTTGTGCCAATTCTTTTGATTTTGATCAATAGTCCTTTTAATGATTTTGATGAGATTTTTGTTAGTGGATTCAGCTAAACCATTACCTTGTGGATAATAATTTGCTGAATATTTCAATTTAAAACCTCTTTTAATTGAAAATTCCATTATAGTATTACCAGAAAAACAAGATTCATTATCAAATACTAGAGCATTAGGTACACCAAACTTGGTAATGATGAATTGATCGATGAAATCAATAATTGCATCAGAATTGGCTACCTTTAGAGGAATTGCTTCTACCCATTTTGTGAAGTAATCTGTTGCTGTGAGAATGTACTTGTGCTGTTTGGAAGAATGAGGAAATATCTCACCAATAATATCCAACCCTCATTGTTCAAATGGTTGTTCAATTTTTATTGGCTGCAGAGGAAAAGATGGCTTCCTCTATCTTCCACTAGCAGTTTGGAAAATTTTGCATTTTCTCACATAATCATGTGTATATTTAAAAAGGGTAAGCCAATAATATCCAGCATGGATATTTTTTTGGGCTGTGGTATCACCTCCAAAATGACCTCCTACTGTTCCATCATGTAATTCCTGCAATACCTTTTTTTCTTCAGTCTTTTCAAGACATCTTAATAGGATTGAATCATAATTCTTTCTAAATAACACATCATCAATGATTTCATATTTAGTAGCCTTCAATCTTAAAGCATGTTTATTCTTATAGCTCAGATTAGAAAGAGTATACCCATTTTTCAAGTAAAATATCAAATGAGCATACTGAGATTCAGAATCTGTAACAGTTATTTGACTTACTTGAACAACATTCTCTGGATCTTGATTTTTTGGTATATTATGAGCTCCTACTAAATCTGCAAAAACCTTGTCCTCTAACAATGTTTGCTGGTTTAATATCAATATCATATTCTTGCAAATTTGTCACCCAATTATCCCTTTTTTCTCCTACCTCTCTTTGAATTAGTAATTTTCTTAATGCAGAAAATGGGACAATAAATTTTGTGTGTGTTTTTAAGAGAAAATGCCTAAAATGTTTGATTGACTTAAATACAGCGAAAGCTTGTTTTTCAACATCAGAATAATTCAGCTCAGCTCCTTGGATATTTGAGCTAAAGAAATAAATTGGTGCTTCAATTTGTTGATCATTGAGCTGTGTTAAAACAACAGCATAAGATGTTTCGGTTGCCAAAGTATACAGAATAAAATCTTTGGAAAAATTGGGAGTATTCAATGCGGGTGCATCAATGATTGCCTTCTTGATTGCATCAAAGGATTTTTTTCTTTATATCCCCATTTGAATACTGAATTTTTCCTAATCATATTCTGCGTAGGAAAAACAATTTGAGAAAAATCTGGAATGAATATTTTTACAAAATTAATCTAACCTTAAAATGATTGCATGGAATTTTTATTGTGAGGCAAAGAAATATTAGAAATTTCTTTAACTCTGTTAGGATTGATATATATACCATATTTTGACACAACAAACCCTAATATTTTTCCTTGATCGAGAGCAAAGAAGGATTTCTTTGGGTTTAAGGAAATACCAAATATTCTACATCTTTCAAATATTTGTTTCAGATCGTCTAGATGATTGGATCTTTTCTCTGAATAAATTGTTATGTCATCAAGATAAATAACAACTGATCTATTAATCAGACTCTTAAATGCTATGTCCATGGCTCTCTGGAAAGTATCTCCTACATTTACTAAACCGAAAGGCATTTTCTGATAAGCATAGGTTCCCCATTTGGTTCTGAAAGTGGTTTTCAAACTATAATCTGGATGTACTAAAATTTGATTATACCCTGAAAATCCATCAAGGAAGGACATGAGTTCAGAACCAGCTACCTTTTGGAGAATTTGTTCCATGGTTGGCAATGGGAAGTTTTCTTTTTGACATGCCTTGTTTAAATTCCTGAAATCAATACAGATTCTAATATCGCCATTTTTCTTCCTGACAGGTACCATGTTGGAAACCCAATTGGAATGTCTTACAGGAAAAATGATTTTGGCTTTCAAAAGCTTGTTGAGTTATGTTTTGATTTGATCTTCAAGATTTGGATGAATCTTTCTTAACTTCTTATGAACAAGCTTAGCATTAGACAGCATTGGAACTATGTGTTGAATTACAGAAGTATCATAAATCTTTAAATCCTCATAACTCCAAGCGAAGACATTTTTATATTTACTCAGAAGTTTAATAAAAGAATATCTTTCTTCTGGAGTTAAATTGAGACCTAGATTAACATTTTGAGGTTTAGAATCAGAACCAAGATTGACTAATTCAAACTTCAAAGTTGAACTTTGAAGTTTAGCATTAGTAAATTTCTTGAATCTATCTTTAATATCATAAAGATCCTCAGTCTAACAACAGGTTGAGGAATCAAATTTTCATTATTTATTGAAGTAATTTGTAGATCATGATCATCTTCATCAATAATTTGTTCATCATATGATTTCTCAGAAGTTAAGAAATTCAAAATATCTTGATCATGGTAGAATACTCTCCAGTTAGTAATATTTTCTGGGACAAATGGGCGAAAATTCAACTCTACTGAAAATCTATCAGGACTACAATCTTCAGCAGGAAAGAGTTTGGATGCAACATTAGCTAACAAGTCAGCTGATGTATTTTGATTTCTAGGAACAGAAGAGATATTAACTGCTAGAAATTTAGTGGTAAGGTCCTACACTAAGGTTTAATAATGTTTTAGATGTCCTGAAAGACAATGGATTTTATTCCTTACTTGTCTTATGAAAATTTCGGAATCTCCATATACTTTCAAGTATTTTACATTTAACCCTATGGCCTCATAAATCCCTTGAATCAAGGCTTCATATTTAGCAGTATTATTAGTGCACTCAAATTCTAATCTACATGATAACATGGGTTTATCTCCTTCTAGATCAATTAGGATGCATCCTGCTCCTGCTCCATCACTAGATTTTGATCCATCAAAATATAATGACCAAAATAAAGTTATATATATAGGTTTATCTACAAATGAATCAGAAATATTAAATATTCTAGAAGAATTGGATTGTGAAAAAATTTCAATTTGAGAAACAAAATTATTTATAGAGAATGGTGATTGTGGTGCTGTAAAATTTCCAAGAAAAGACTCGGCAGAATAACCTCTAAGAATATTATTGTTGAAAGCTACAAGTTCGTTAGGTTGTTCAAATTCAGTTACAGTATGTGTCATATGTTTTTCTCGCTCGACTTTGATTTGATTGGGTTTCCCTTTGTAGGGAAGCCACATATGTGAAAAATCGGTTGAGATATAACCATTAAGTTTCGCAGACCAGTCTCTGCTTAAGACCAACCCATCGAATTCTGGAATATCTACAATTAGAATATTAATTCTTTGGACAATCCTAGGATAGGAAGCCAGTCTGATAGTAACTGAATTTATTTCTCCAACAAATTGAACTTTATAGTGATCCAGCTGTACAATATCAACAACATATTTTTGTGGTTCAATATTCAATTTAGCACAGACTGAAGAAGGCATTATATTAGAGGATGCTCCAAAATCAATTAAACAGTTATGGAAATTCTTATTGTAGATTTCATAAGTCAACAGAAATGGAGGTGTATGATAGTTTGATCTTTCTCCAATAAGAACAATATCAGTTGCATCTACTTTTTCTGGTCGCTTACCAGTCCCTTCAGCTACTTTAGCGACTACACCACTTGGTAGAGGAGCAATAGGTGTAGAATTTAACTCTTTTAATAGCAGCTTTTGTTGATGTTTAAGTTTTCTGAGTTCATGTAATGATATGTTTTCTCTAGTCTTTTTCATGTCCTCAATGATATTATAATCTATCGTATATTATACCACCAGAGTTTTGGATGATGATGTGGGAGGATTGGGAGATGATGGCTGATTCTGAGTGGGTAAGGGAGAAGCTCTTTTTGCAAGGATTTTGTGTTTAGTACTAAGAGTTGTAGTTTTCTTCTTCGGAACAGTTTGAACAGGTTCTGATGTTGATTTTCTCCTTGTACTCACAAGCATAGCTTCTTGTTCCATTTCACTATCCGAATTAGGGAGAATGAAATCCCACATTACATTTAGTTTAGCTACTTATTCCCTTTCTTCATATGACATTAGAGGATTTTCTTCTTCTTCTTCAACTTCTGATTCTGCATTGGAGATTGCATTGGGAGGTTTCGATTCAGCTTGATTTCTTCTGAAATTTATAAATGGTCTCTTTGTAGAAGTCTCTGCTACTTGCTTTTTGATCTCAACCATCTCATTGGACATGGTTTTAAGGAATTTCTGTAAACCTTCCATGTCATATGGATCTCTTGGTTTATTTTTCTTGGAATCATCTTTAAAAGTGACTTTCTTTGATTTCTTTTCCTCGATAGCGTTTTTCTTATCTAGAGCAACCATTCGTTTTTCAACTGAAATAACTTCTTTCATATTCTTAGCTAAAGTTAGTTTTGCAACTATATCTACAGAAATTGTTATATTTGAGGGCAAAGCATTAATGTACCATTCACTTCTAACTTGTTCACTAGGCTTAGATGTTGCAGGGATCTTATTTAAGAGTTTATTGAATCGAGAGTTAAAATATTTAATGGGTTCCTTGGGTTGAGTCCTTAAATTGGAGAGATATTTAATTAGGGTAGCAATTGATCTATCATCTCCATATTTAGTTAAAAATTTCTCTTCAAACATATCCCAATTTGTGATAGAGTCAGAATGTAAGGAAAAGTACTAGAATCCAGTTGTTCCTTGCAAAGTATAGGTAAATAATCAGACTACAACATCTTCATGCACTACGTGACTTAAATTTATAGCAAGCATAAAGTTATTGATATGTTCTTCTGCTTGTATACCAGTATCTGGAATAAACTTCGAGAGCCATTTTTTAGGATGATCAAGTAGATTGTGCAAAGGTGCAGTCATATTCACAGCTCCTGATTTGGTCAATGGTATTTATGCCATTCTTGTGACGATGGTAGATGAGCTAGAAGTGATAACTAGTATATGAGTAGTAACAGTTGAAGTACTGGAAGATACAATTAATGTTTGAACAGATGTAGTTTGAGCAAATGAAGATTGAGCAGATGTAGTTTGAGCAGATGTAGATTGAGCAGATGTAGATGAGACTACTGCACTTTCCTGATTTGGAGCTTGGGAAACAGATGATTAAATATGTGATGAAGAACTTGTACCACTTTCTGTTTCCAATGTAGTTTATCTTGTTTTGACTCTACTAGTTATAGGAAATTCTTTCAGGAAAATTCCAGGTTTTTCACTCTGTGACCTAGTAAGAGGTCTGGAAGAAACAAACTGCGAGGTGACACTACCTTCAGATAATTTCGATTATTCTAATTATAACGAGAATCCTTGAAGTTTATGAACTAAAGCTTCAACTTCAGGGGATTTAGGAGTTGGATTATCTGATTGATGTGAGACTTTGCTAGTGGGTGTTTGAATACTTTTCTCAATTTCTTCTCTTGTGATTTGAGATGTGGAAGAAATTGAAGGTGATGAGGGTGATGTGCTCTTAGAATGGCTTTTAGATTTGGATTTATCTACCATTCATAGCTTATATCCCTCCTTCTAACACCAAAAATTTTGAAGCCTCAAAAATCGCTGCTTCAAACATCAGGGGATAACCACTCAGTCGGGACCTTAGGACATCTCCTTTTCCATTTGGTGTGGTGGCTCCGACTAGATTTATAGGAACAGTTTCCTAGTAATTTAAATGGGTTGGTAATGGAATGATTGGATGGGAGAAAACGAGACTAAATGACTGAAATAAAAATATCTAATCTAATTTAAATATTGATGAAATAACTCTAAAACTAACCTGGGCATCAAATGTGAATACAAATTTAATTTTTTTTCAATTAACCAATAACCATGAAAATGTATTACAGCTTAATTGAAATATGTAGTAACAAATAAATATAACTCTGTTTAAGAAATTAAATAGAGTTATAATAACATATTGCATTCATCATAATATATTGCTTGTATATACTATAAAAGATAAATATTTCTAACACACTCAGAAATGATATGTATAAAGAAATATTGGGAAACGAGTACACATAAAAGATAGCAATTTAAAAGATAATATCACATAACAAAAGAAACTAACAGTGAATAGATAGAAATACCATACCCATCTCGATACTTTCCAATGTAATCCGATATTCAAATCCAGCAATTTCAATGTAAAATCAACTCCAAGATACCAAAATGCAATTATTAAAGGTAATTTTGCAGAGAATTACCAAATGTGATCTTTTATAAAAATATAAGAGTCAATGGAGTACATAAATGTAATCTCCAAGTCAAAATATTACAAATTCAGGACCCCTTTCTAAATGCATGAAAGGGGTTTAAATAGGTACTTTAACAAAAATAACTAAAACTATTCTTACAATCTATCTAAATTAAAAAATATCTAAAACAGAAATTTGATCTTGATGAAAACCGACACATTGATCATCTGTTACAGTAGGTGTGCAAAGATGACATATTTTAAGAATTTCCTTCACTTCATCAGGATGACTAAGCTTTGAATGCAACTGCCCTGTATATGTGACATCGGAGAATTCGGGAATGATGAAATCAATGGTATTTGAGAGAAATTTAATTGTTGTTTGTTGACTATGTGGCTTGATGAGATAAGTCCACATTGTATCTGATGATATTCCTTGTAATTGGCCAATTTTCTGATTTTTATTAATTATATCTTGTTTCCATCTATGATTAGTTTGTTTTACTCTAGGTAATCCGCTGGGACTACAATTTGCAATTAAATTGATTTCATATAAGTTATCATTCACCATCTACATTACATTGTTCATTATTCCTTTGGCTCTGGATGTTTCCCTTTCTGATTTGACCAAGCGATGTTCCCATTCTGAAAAAATAATCTCTTTATGTCTCTCCATAATCTTGGGAAGATCTGCTTTTCTCCCGGATTCCGAGTCTTTCCATAAAAGAAATTTGAAGATCTTTTCTTCAGCTTCATTCAAATTCAATTTTAAGAGTAACTGCTTCATCTATCAAAGAAGATGTTAACTCACATAGAGATTCTCCTTCTGCAATCTTTAGACAAAATTCATTTAATTTTTGAGACAATAATTTGTTTGTCTCCAAGGCTTCATTTTCGAATTGATCCAGACTCGGATAACTCTTCAACTTGTCTAATTTAGATTGAAACATCTTTTCTTGTTCAACCTTTGAAGTCTGCTCATTTTTTAGAAGAGCTTGTAGTTTTGCTATTTCTTGATTTAGCTGATGTTTTTTTTTCTAGGGTATGCTGATCAATCTTCTCTTTTTCAACAGCTAGCTGCTCTTCTAATTGTTTAGATTTGAGCTCTTCATCCTGTAATCGTTGTTCTAACTGAATGATATTTTTTTGGTTATCTGCAACCTGTTCCTCAAACATGGCTATTTGGACATCCTTTTGCTTCATTAGCTGTGTAACTTCAGAGGCTTTATCTATAGTAGCAACACTATAGGCACCTGCATACTGAGAAAATTTGGTGAGATCTTCATATGGATTCACCTAAGCATTCTTATAAACAATATTCATGAATTCCCCCTGTGATGCCAAAAGTGCATCTCAATCATTTCTCCTCCTTTTCCTCTGTTTTCTCCCCACAGCCCTATGTTTGGGACTGTAAAATATATCCAAAGGAGGGATTTCTTCTATCTTTAACATGATCTCACTTGTGGGGTTTTCAAGGATGATTTCTACATCCTGTTCCTTTGGATCATCAACTTTGTTGGGTATGTTTTATATTCTTTCCACGACTAAGCACGCGCGGGGGGGTAAGAGGGGGGGCGTTAGCCCCCCTTTGCGCTGGGCACAACAGGGGGGTCACAGGGGGGGCGGTAGCCCCCCCTGTCGGGGTCCGGGGCAGCGGCCCGGCGAAAATTTTGGTTCCTTAATTTCTGCTGGGTAGTCTGCGTCCATGGTTTTGTGCATGGTTTTGCACATGGTTTTGGGGTTCGATGGTTTTCGGCCCCTGGTATTTTTGTAGATCTGGTCAAGGGAACTACGGTTATGTTCTAATCCAGGGTTAATGGATTGGGGTTTATGTATGCTTCAGCACGTATATATATGTGTTGTAACACTAAAAGGAATATAATGAAAAATCAAGCTGGTCGTCCCGAATTGGGATCCAGGGGAAAATCTCTGTGTTTTATGCTCTCGCAATTGTTTATTTTCTGTTATAAGATTCGTGTGTAGATAATTTCTGTTCAGGGTTAAATCCTACAAACTTGGGGAGTTTTTTGTTGTTCTATTTTCTGGGAAAATTGTTCATGTTGGCTCAACAAATGAGGAGAAACAATAAGTCTAGTAGCTTCTTGTACTCCAAGTTGAGAATTTTCACTATTGTTTATATTACTTTTAGGTGTCTGTTTAGTATTTTTACTGTCTGTGCCTCCTTTTTCAATATGCACATGGGCATCAGTACCTGTTCTTTATTTTCTTGCTTGGGTCAAATACTGTTGTACATCAATTTTAGCAATGATTTATGTCTTTCCAGTGTCATCTTTGCCGCTATCATCTTTCTTCTCCAAAACAGGATTAGTTCCTGTTACTTATTTTCCAGATGTACTTCCTGTATCTTTCTGTTGTGGTTCACATCCATGTGTAGAAATCCTCAATTGATCCAGAGGAAATTTGAGTGACCTATGACTTCTAAATAATAAAAATTTATTCATTTCTTCGCCCTGAAGTTTGGACTTGGCCAAATCAAAAACTTGAGACATTTTATCTACAGAAACAAATAAATCATCAAAGACATCTGGTTCATGTTTGAACCGAGCAATTGAAACAGAGGTAGTAAAATCATATGCCACCTTCCTGGGATCATATTGCCTTCTAGGAATTGTTGAAATTTTAAGATCGTTTAAATTAACAACTTCTTTTTCAGCATGGAAAAAATTGCTGAGAGTATAGTCACCACATTTGAAAGGAAAAGTAGGCCACATAAGTTTTTTTGTTGTTCTTTAAAGTTCTAGACATACCTTCTACTATCAGCTGATAAGAAATTTTTTGTGTTAATAGTTTGTCTGGAACATACAAAGGAAGGATGTGTGGCTCTACAATACTTCCAAAAATTCTGACATATGTGAATTTTTCCTCCCCGAACCAATCTCCAATAGAAGACAAATCAACTCTAGCTTTATTAGAAAGTATAGGAGGGAATTGGCCAAAAATGATTTGGTAAATCCGAATAAGAAAACCATGAAAGACTCTGTAAACATGACTTCTGAAATGCCCTTTCCATAATAATTTATGATATATATGAATTAGGACAGGTTCTTTAGGAGTCCATTTCCATCCTATTAAGGGAAATTCCGAATTGAAACAGAGGGCATCTAGGATGTAAGCACAAAAGTAAAGAGGAGTGGAATTTCCTGAATTTTTGTCTTTTCTATACTCTAGAACTCTATTGGCTATCTTATCAGACAAAATAACCGCCCAATCCATTGTCTCAGAAATAATAGCAGCATGTATAAACGAAACCATTTGAATGGAAAACCTAGTTGAGTTATCATTACCAAACAATCTATACATCATAGATGCGGCATAATAATATGGAGGTAAGAGAGACTCCACGGAGTATATACCTGATGCCTCATTCCTGTGGTTTTCAGGAGCCCTTCTCCATTCTCTAATTGGTTCTAACAGATTTTCATTGTTTGCAGCAAATTATTTGATAAAATCTTTGTTATAAATCTTCTGTGGGTCGGGAAGGTGGTACATTGCCTTGATATATTCTAGTCTGAAAGACTCGAAGATTGCTCCAGATGGAGAAAAAAAAGTCCTGTCTTTGATAGACACATTATCAATCACCCATCGAATGACATCATAATATGGGAAAATGTTTTCCCGAGCAACAATTCGGTGCAGAAATGAGTTTGCCAATCAACCAAGAGGAATTTCAGAATCAGAATATGAGTCGGCTTCATCATGAACTGTGGCCTTAGCTTCCACAACTCTAGGGTTTTCCTTTTCTAATAGATTGTAAACATTTTCCCATGTCATTTTTCCAAGTCCCTGGTAGAAGGTGTCTGTAACCAGCTTAAGTTTTGATGGTTTTTCTTTATGTGCCATAGTAATTACAAGGGATTTTGTAGCAACGGTAGCTTTCTATTTCCTAAATCTCTTCGACATTTCAGTGTTAGGGAGTATTTATCTTGCTCTGCGAACAGAAAAATTGGATGTTCTATTTCTCTGTGACAAAGAGAAGCTTTCAGCCAAGTTGAAGACATAATAATGAAAAATAGCTATACAAAATATTTATTAACTGATTTGTATTTATTATATTCGTGGTTTAAAACTTAAATTCCCCCTAGGGAGTCACACTCATGCATTAAATAACAAAACAAATCATATGTTATTCATTTGATTTGCGAGTAAATGTTATCGTACAATTGGATATTTGGCATATTTGAAAATAAGTATAGATATATTTCCTTTTAAAACTTTGAAATACGATGAATAATAATAAATGGATATTTAAGATATAATCGCATCGTAACTCATTTAAAAAGGAAAATGAAACAAGACTTATACCAAATTTTGATTGTGAAGATCGCATTGGAGATTTTAAAATGAAATGAACCGTTTAAAAATTTCTTCGAAAACGCGATTGTGATGAGATAGGATCCGTCGCATTGGAGTTTTAAAACAAAAGAATAAAATGTTTTATTTTTTTCCGAAATGCGATTGCGATGAATGGCATCACATCATAAATATATACAAGAAACACAACACTTTAAATTTATTCGAAATTCGATTGCGATTGAGCGTGATCGCATCGAAATTTTACAAAGCAGAAACAAACTTTAAATAATTCTCCGGGTTTCCGATTGCGATTACTGTTCGTTTCAAACATTGTTAAATATAAAGACTTTATAATATTTTTTATATGATTAAAAGGCTTTATGACTCATCGGATCAGAAATTTATTTTTAAAGGTTGTACACTTTGTGAATAAAAATGTGATATGTATCCTTTTATCAATGAATCCTTTATTTCTATTTAGGAAGAAAGATAAAAAAGGGGACCTATTTCTAAATGGGATTTATCCTAAAATTTAAAAATGGGGAGGGTTTTTGTACAATACAACACCTTCACAGTTTCTTTTTTTTTCATAAGTATATCCATTTGAATTTCCATATCTTTGATTTGGGCAGTTAGCTTTATCATAAACTATATCATATCCTCTTTTTCCTTCTGTTCTTGAAGTATATCCTTACTCTGTGGGTGCTCACTTTGAGGAAGTTTTAACCATTTCCTTAAAGAAGCAATATCATCATTTTTCTTCTTTATCAATACTTCAGCAGCCTGTACATTTGATGGGTCAAATCCTATTTGTAAAATCAAATCTTCTAAGGCCTTGATCCTTAAATATTTGGCATATAAAGAGCCTTTGTCAAGTTTCATTCAGTCTTGCATGTTGATAATGGTATTTTTCAAATTTGTCGCACTCATGGCTTTTGTCACCAAAGTAGAATATAGCATTTCAGAGCTATGTCTGTGGAATTCTATTTGATCAAGTTCATGCACCTTTTCAGTATCTATTTCAAATTCAACGTTTTTGTAGTCAACCACCGTTTTTGGAGTTGAAGTAGTTGGTTGTAAATATGACATGATCATTTTATTTGTGGAGTAATCAAATGCTGTAAGAAACCTGTTTTTATTTCTTGGCTTCTGTTTGAGAAATTGAGAATAAATCTCACCTTTGATTTCCTCATTCATTTTTTTTTCTACTTATATATTTCTTTGATCTCCAAATCTTTTTATTCTGCTATTTGAGAAGAAGAAGCTTCTATATTAACCTACTTTTCAATCATCTGAGTTTCTGATTCTTTACCTATTGTTTGTTCTCTTTCTATCTTTGTTAAAGTATATTTAATTATCTCAGAAGCTTCATCATTGATAACTTCTGGTTCAATGACATCTTCAACCTCAATAACTTTCTCTTTCCCTATGGAACCAAATCTAAGGCTTTTGTTGTAGATGATCACGAACTTAGTATCTGTAGTAGTTTCTGCTGTGTAGGCTCCCTCATCTCTGCCTCTTTTTTTTGAAGATTTTGGTTGTTTAGAAGATGCCACAACAAGTGTGGTATCCATTTTTCCTATTGGTTTTTCATTTGTAGTTGCATCTACCAATGTATTTTCTACCCATTTTGTTTGATTAGCAAAATTTTCAATATCAGGCTTTGTCTCATGTATAAAGGGAGATAGTTTACACTTGACCCTTATACTGCTTAAAAGACCTTGGGGGTCATAATTCCAAGAGAAACTCACTTTAAATTTCAGATCTGACAATATTTTTTCTATCTCTTTATCAACATCTCTATTATTCACTTTGAAAGGACCAATCTGATTTTTTAATTTGAACTGGGTCTTCTTTTTAGAAGCCATGAAATTGATAACATCAACTTTCAAAACCTGTCTCAAATACTCTAAAGAAAAGACTATGATAGTAAAAAACTTAGGTAATTTGTATGGAAGTAGATTGGTTCCAAAATTCTCAATTCAGTGTGTTTCTCACACGAGTACTAATCTCCCATTTTGAATTCCTATGACAGTTGTAATATCCTTTTCATTTCTTCACTTACTCTAGGTTGTTATGATTTATGTAGCAAACTCATAGCTGGCCTGATGAAAAAATCTGTAAAATCTGTGTAGCTATATTCACTTCCTTCTTTTCTCAACAGTGATGTCCAAAATACAACTGATAGAGGCTAGCCGTCTACATTCATTTTCTGTAATGCTATTGGAAAGTGATCAGCTTGTGAGAATAAGAACAAGTGAAATAAATAGGAAGAATATCTAAATACCACTTCAGTGGGTAACTTTGTCAATTGATAATGTATGGAATCAACTATAAACCTGGCAAAATCAAAGATCACAACAGGAGGTTGACCAGGAGACAAGGTAGACAAAAACCCAAGGATAGACTCATCAGTAAACTCATCAGTGAAATAGACCAATATGAAGGGTAACATAGAAATTACATGCCTAGAACCCTCTGGAAACTTGCAAGTGGAATAGGGAGGATTCAGCTTTGGAATATCCACGTGACTAGGCATGAAGTTTTGAAAATTCATGAATCTCTTAGGGAAATCCAATCCCAAATATAACTGAGTTAATGCTTCAATGGATAGGGTAACTGCCCTAGGGTCAAAATGAAGTTGTAGCATTTCATTAATAGACTCTATAGTTATAGAAAATAAAATCTCCCTATCAACATTCACAATTTTTCTTTGGTCTAGAACATAGTACTTCTGACACAATCTTACCAGGTCTTGACTAGGATGTGCTACTAGGGCTACATATTTTGGTAAATTTCTATCCCAGAGAGGCATGTCATCTTTATCTAGGAACTTTCCATGACACCAATTATGAACTTCTAATAAGATAAATTATACCACTGGGTCTACAATTTTATAATATACATCAACCAAGGGGATGATTTCTTCAGTAGACACTAGTGGCTGAAGGGGGTTAACAGTCACAGTAGTTTTTGCAGTGATTGCAGGAGTAGATTTTGGGGCTTTTACTGCTTTAGAAATGGGAGGTTTGGATCCTCTAGGTTTGATAGGCTTGGAGCCTCCAGCTTTAGGTGTCATTTTCTTCTTTTTCCTTTTGAGATAACTAAAGCAAGATTACAAAGTTTGCAATAGTTAATTGGTTGAAACAGAGGGTAATTGAGAAATTTTATAGGCAAAGATGATTACAATAGAGCTTCAGTGCTCAATTATGAATTTGGAACATAGGAAATAGGTTTGAGAAAGAAAACACAGGTTTTCTGAATGACTGTGACTGTAAAATGGGTTTTTAAGGTATTATGTAGGTTTTAAAACCTTTTTGAACCATGGAATTGATCTTTCAGGGGGCTTAGACTGAGAATTTGGCCTTAAAATGAGGCTTTCTGTAAACAGTAATTTCTGGGAAAAATTGCGAGGGTTTTCCCTATTTTTCAAGGTTTCGAACACACTAGGATGGACAAATTCACTATTTATCACTTTAATTGGTTCAATTTGGAGGTTTAAATTGTGAATTTTCCAGTCTAAATTTTGGAAAATACCTGATTTGCAGGTATTTTGATACTTTGAGAAGGTTTTTGAAGCTTTGGTGGTTCCTACGGATGGGTCTAGATTGCTGATGTAGAGAATGGATTTAAATGGTCTTCAAATAGGGGATGAGTGGTTGAATTCGGGTTTTTTCTCTAGGTCTAAGTCAACAATTTAAGCAAAGGATTCTTTGCATAGTCGGGCGACTTTTCACAGTTGGGAACACATAAATAACGTTAAAAATATCATAAAAAAGGTTTTAACCTTTGATATAAATGTTTTTTTTTAAATGTAATAAATGCAGGTCAAATTTGCTAGTGGGAGCGGTTTTCTGTTTGTGAATACGAAAAACCACAGGTGGGTTTCACACTGATGTTGGGTAGTAAATGGCTTTTGGCAAAATGAACGCGACGCAATCAAATGGTGACACATCATAGGAGATGGAAATGGAACAACCACCCATTTTGCACTTGATTGGGCATTTGGTAAAAATTTGGTTTGTGGGCCCGAAACGAATCGTCCACCGTTGGATCATTGGGACAAGAGCGAATAGTTAGGATCATTTGGAGAGTTGCGGTTGAAAAGTAGGGTGGGACACGGGGTGAATTTATGTGCTGGGCAATGGATTAATGAAATAAAACCTTTATATTATATAAATTTATATCCAAGGTTTTATATCGAAAGGGTAATTTTTATATGCAGTGATATGGTTAAAAAGGGTTTGTATATAGATAGAACGAATTTCATATATATGGTAAGTAAATGGGATGGATGTGCGTAAGGCGGGTTGTTTAACTATGTGTTAATTTTGTGCGGTCAAAATGGATGGCAAATGTTTTACAAAGATGCGAGTGAACCTTTATAAAAACTTAGGATAAGTGTAAACTGCCAGATAATATTTTTAATTTGAAAATGTTTAGAATACATCCGATCAGTTCATATATGTCTTATTTTATTATATAGTTTTTTAACCATGGAGGGTTTAATAACTATAAAGGGTGGGGTATTTACATAATGTTAGTTTTATGCCAAAGGGGATGTAATTTGGGTTTTCTATTTAAACAAGTGGATAATTAACTTTGGAAAAAAATCTTATAATAGTGGGTTTTTGGGGATATTTAAGTTAAAGAGGTTATAATAATAGTATAATTTTTGTTTATAGGGATTCAATAAATAAATTAGAAGTTAATATGACCAAGGACAACGAAAAACACCAAAATATATTTATATGACTAAGTAAAGTGGTAATGTAAAAAGAAAATCTTTATCATTTATAATTTGACCACTTTGACCTAGAATATAATATTTTTGGAGGGTTATTATGTTTTTATGAATGAAGGAGATTAATCAAAAGGGAATTTTCTTCCTCATTAAGTAAAAATTCTTTACTTATGAAAGTGTAATGGATGAATGTAAGGTAAATGATGATAATTAGGGATTATTATAGGAATTCAATACTTTTAATTTAACAGTCATTGGGCCTTGGCTCCGGTCCCAACAGAAGTCAGAGAAATTTTCTGAGCCTCTTTGACTAGAAGTTTAGAATGTAGAATAACTATAAGGAAGGGGAAATTAGTATATTCTTTCCTAGTAACAAATATTACAATCATTTTCCCATATTTTTCTACCTACCCAAATTTAATCTAACATTTTTTTTTCCATTTTGCAGGTGCATTTGAGCTATCAACCTTGAACATTTTATTCTTTTGAAAGTACTAAAAACTATCAAACTCTACCTTATTTCATCTGAGGGCTAATGTTAAACTGATGAGCTCCTCTTTATTCTCTACCTATCTACTGATTAGTCAGGATTAAACTGTCTGACTAATCTTTATTCACTATCTACAACAATAAAATTAAAACATGACAAGTCAAGATTGTATAGTTCAACTCATCATGGATTATGGCATTTATTGACACTCTGCCATAATCGTTAGTAACAAAGTAAAAAGTAGTGGCATTGGACTTGCACACTTTCATGTTTTATTTCTTTTTTCTTTGGGGTATATTATTTTTTCTAAGTCTTTTGATTTTTCTTTTAGGACTTTACCCTCTTTTTGATTTTCTATTTTTTTATTTTTGTTACAAAATATGGGAGAACAACTTGCAGAAAGCAAGGTATGCCATATTTTTACAAGACTGTCATAATTCAATTCCAAATTATGAATCCTATACTTATAGGACCCTAACAACCGCTTCACATGGGGATGGCATTTCCTGGTGAAATGTCAAGAAATCTAAGATCAGTAGCCTTCCATTTTGACCATGATGATCCTGTAATTGTCTTCTGATTTTTGCAACAAATCATACTTATGAAATTTTACTCTTCAAAGCTTAGGGTCTTCACTCCAGGCTTTAACTTTGGAAATAAAACATCCAATCCAATCTATAAACTGCAATGGATATTTGCAATGATGTAAAAGGAAATTAGGACTACCTATTAGTTAACTAAAAAGAATAGTAGTGTTTAAGCATTCTAACATTCACTGGTCCTTCTAGAATGTCTATTCCATCCAAATTTATGATAAAAAATGCATTGTTACCTCTGTACCCATAAATGGCATAAGGACCTTTCCATAGAAATTCAAACTTTCCATGTTTTCCTTTTTCTTCTCTCCTGGAATCCCATTTTAGCACTTTATCTCCTATGGAAAATTCATCTTCTTTACTCCTTTTATAAAAAAATTTCTTGATTTTCTCTTGAATGACTTGAGAATTTTCATAGACTTCTTTCCTAGTCTGTTGCAGATGGATAGTTTGATTTATTCTTCTTTGTATATCATTGATTTCTACTTGTGATTCTTGGGTAATTTTCATGACTGGAACACCTAAAGATGATGGGAAAACTGCATCCATCCCATATAAAATTTGGTAAGGAGATGTTCCAATTGACTTCTGGATAGTAATTATATCCGCCCATAAGGCATAGACTAACTTTTTATTCCAAGTTTTCTTATTTTCTTCAAGTATTTTTTTTATGATACTCACAAGGCTTTTATTTGAAGATTCAACAAGGCCATTACCCTGAGGGTAATAAGCAGTAGAGTGGCCTAGGGTAATATGATACTTGTGGCAAAAGGCAATCATTTTGTTAGATTTAAATGCAGCTCCATTATCAGTAATTATTTTCTGTGGGCATCCAAATCTAGATAAAAGGTTGTTTTATATGAAAGAGATAATGACTGAATCAGTGGATTGTCTAGTAGGAATGGCTTCAATCCACTTGGTGAAATAATCAGTGGAAGTCAATATCCATTTATGTTGGCCAGAGGATGGAGGGTGAATTTCTCGAATGAAGTATAAACCCCATTGTTGAAAAGGCGTCTTAGTAGAAATAGGTTTGAGGGCTAAAGGTAACAACTTCCTTTTTCCTTCAAAAAGCTGACATTTGTGACATGAAGTAGAAAATTTTTTCACGTCAAAAAATAAGGTAGGCCAGTAGAAACCAACTCTAAGAATATTATCTATTGTAATTTTCCAATATAAGTGTCCTCCACAATCACCTGCATGAAATTCTCCAAGAATTTTGTCAGCTTCTGATTTTAGTAAACAGTTCAGTAATATCCCACTTTGTTCTTTCCAATAAAGCACATTATTTAGAATACAATATCTCATTGCTTTAAGTTTCATGAATCTAGCTCTTGTTCTAGTTAATCCAGGAGGAGCTTGTAAATTTGTAAGTACAAAGATAATATCTGAGTACCATGGTGAGTCTAGAAAGGATTCACTAATCAATGGAGTCACCATCTCTTCCTGGTCATCAATCTGGGCAATAAAATTTATATCCAAAGCATTATAATTGGATTCAGCCATCACTTTGGCTAAACCTTGTCCTTTTATGAGCTTGGTTGGTTTAATCTCTATGTCATATTCAAGAATAGTGGCAATCCACTTTCCTCTTCTTCCATCTGGCCCATCCTATGTTAAAATATCTTTGACTACAGAATTAGGGACATAGGCAATAATGTGGGAGTAAATAATGTACACTCTGAAATATTTTATGGCTTTAACCAAAGCTAAAGCTTGATTTTCCATTATGTTATATCTCAAAGGTGCATATCTAAGGGTTTTACTAAAAAATGCTATAGGTTGTTCAAAACCTTGGTCATTTTTCTGCAATTAAATTGCAGCTATGGTATGTTCTGAGGAAAATGAAAATATTATAAAGTCTTTCTTGAAGTCTGGACTAATTAGGACTGGAGTTTTTGTTAAATAATGTTTAATGGATTCAAATGACAGCTTTTCTTCAACTGCCCATTTTAAAACACAGTCATTTTTTAACATGTTATTCAGTTCTTTGATGATTTCTGCTAGATTAAAAATAAATCTTCTCAAAAAACTAATTTTACCTAAAAATGCTTATAGTTGTTTGATGTTCCTAAGTGGGTGAATTTTTAGTGTGGCTTCTATCCTTGCTGGATCTATCCTAATACCTTCCTTTGAAATTATGTGTCCAAGTAATTTTCCTTCCTCTATTCCAAAAAGGGTTTTCTTAGGATTTAATGATATACCAAATTTTCTACAATTAATGAAAACTTGTCTCAGATGATCCAAATGATCATTATTTAAAAAGAAAAAATGATAATGTCATCTAAATAAATAACCAATAATTCATGTATTTCCTTAGCAAAGGATATATCCATAACCCTCTGAAAGGTAGCTCCAACATTCATCAAAACAAAAGGCATTTTCACATACATGAAAGTGCCCCATGGAGTGGTAAAAGTTGTTTTGGGTTGATCTTCTTTTTCGGCAAGTATCTGGTTATATCCGGAGAGACCATCCAATAAAGAAATCTTGGAAGAACCAACTACCCTTTGTAAAATATGATCCGTCTTGGGTAAAGGGTAATTATACTTTAATGATACTTTATTAAGATTCCTAAAATCTACACATAACCTGATTTCACCAGTTTTCTTTCTTGTAGGTACTAAGTTAGAAACCCAATCAGAATATCTGATTGGTGCAATGATTTGGGCATTATACATGCATTTAGCTTCTTTTTCAATCAAAGTTAATAGGACAGGATTAATCCTCCTCAATTTTTGTCTAAACGATTTCTGCTCATCTTTTATAGGAATCTTGTGTTGAATTATGTTTGTGTCATATGATTTTAAATCTTCATAACTCCATGAAAAAACATCTTCGTATTCCTTTAAAAGTTCAATGTATTTTTCTTTTTCTTGAGGGGGTGAATATTTTGACAATTTGATCATTTTTAGTTTTGTTTGTGTCCTGATGTTGCATTCTTCAATGTTAGACTTGACTAGTTCCATTTTAGGCTTTTTGGGCACATCATTTGAATCAAACAAGTCCTCCAGAGGAGTTAAACCTTTAGGTAAAAAAATATCTTTTAATTCTAATATCTCAATTTCATCTTCAATTATTTCCTCTATAGCTACCTTCTCTAAGTTATCTATGTTAGATTGAGTAAATACAGTGGGTTTGGTAAGTTTATGTGCATCTATGTTATTTATTTCACAACTAACATCTGAATCTATATTACATTCTGAATTAAATTACCATCTCTGTATATCTTACAATTTTGAAATTCATCCTCGTTATTCAAAAAATGATAAAGCTATTCATCTCTAGAGAAAATCTACTAGTATTTGACATTTTCTGGGACAATGGGTCTATATTTAACTTCAGCAGTATATCTATGTGTTGGTTGAAAAGGTAAATTACATGTGCTAGCAAAATTTGCTAGGCAATGTGCTTGCAAATTTTGATTTCTAGGAATAGTTGCAAACTTACATTCTAGTAAATCATCAACTAAATCAGTTGTTGCATCTCTATATCTGGCTTATCTAGGATTATGAACATAATATTCAAAATTTATTTCCTTAATGAATAATTTTGAATCTCCCATAGTTAAAATTCTCTTACCTCTTAAATTTCTTATGATTTGGAGGCGTAAGATAAGTGCCTCATACTTTGCCATGCTGTTGGTGCATTTGAAGCTGAGTCTAAAGGCATGTCCTTCTGAATGACTGGACTCAATGTTTGTGATCCACACTCCAGATCCTACTCCTGACTTGTTCACTAAGCCATCAAAGTCTAAGTGCCAAAGGGCTTCATGAAAAATATTATCATTGTTTGGTTTAGGCTTTATGTCAATTAATTCAGTTTGGATTTCATTATTATCGAAGTTACATAAAATGAAAGAGTCAAGATCAGTTGGTGTTGAGCAAATTGGGTAATTTATTGATCTCTAAGCACTGCTAACCATGTATTTCATTAAAGTTTCTCTATAAAATTTCTTAGGTTGTCCAAACACTGATATGGTGGCATAGCTCATGTCTAATAGTAGAGATCCCTGCAACTTAGCTCCCCATGAGCGAGAAAGAAGCATACCATATTTTGGTGTGATATCAACAACTTATATAATATCCATAACCATGCTTTTACCAAGATACTGAACCAAATTAACACATAAGTCTTTTATTAATCCTATGCACTTAACCTTGCTTGAATCAAAAGAAAATAAATCTTTATATGGCCTTGTTATTTCTAAATTTAGAGTTTCCATGATAGCTTTTGGCATTAAATTGTGGGAAGCTCCTGAATCTAACATTGCATTATGTAAAATGTGATCGTGAATAGTAAGACTAATATAGAAGGAAGGAACTGATCCATCTTAATTCTTACCATTTACATCAGGGCCAAAAATTAATTCAAGTTGATCATCATTGAAATTAATAGACTCTTCACCATCATTCATATTCAAAGTTTCAGCAATTGTTGATTTATATAAGTCATTTTTTACCAATTATGTTAAAGGAATTGGTATTTTTAACTTATCTATTTCAGATTGAATTTTAAATGATGATTGAGACTTACTAATCTAAATTAGTTCATCTTTAGTGACAGTTACCAGAGTGGGTTTTTTCATGAATTTTAGCAGATGTACTTTTGTCTTGAGTTGTTATTTTGTTTTCTGTCTGAGTTTCTTGACTTTTGTTGTCTTAAGTTCTCTTTTCAGGGACAGATTCAGGGGTAGCAGAATTTTTTTCATATTTTGAACTTTCAACAGAAGATTTGGTATTAATAGTTTTGGGATTCGCTGATTTAGAATCAACAGGATTCTTCTTTGGATCGGGAATTGTTGATTTTACTGAATTAGGGGCTTTCGTAGTATTGGTATTTTGGGTATTATTGGAGGATCGGGCCACTTCTTCAGTGATGTCAACAATTTTGGGACTTGGTGATTTTTTGGAACTGGGAGGATTGGAATTTTGCTTGTTTTCCCTTGGGAGAATTTGCAAAATCTTTGTTTTTGGTGCTTTTACATTCTTTTTAGTTTGATTTTGAGAAGGGTTTTTTTATATAAGTTTCATTTTTTTTTTCTATTTGTAAGGTTATACTGACTGTGAATTTCATTAATAGCGAAGTCGTAACCTTGTTTGAAATCAAAGTATTCACTAGATTCTACTTTGAGTTTTTGAAGCTCAAAAAGTTCTTGATCCTCCTAAGTGAGTAAAATAGTGTTTTCCTCATCTATCCCCATTATTAAATTGATGTTATCCTCATCTTCATCATTATATGAGAAATATCATCATATTTCTCTTGGAATGGGGGCCTAATGTTTTGCTCTGGAGCAACTTCGTTAGCTTTTCCAGGGTTATTGTTTTTTCTGAAGTTGGGATTTATGATTTGTGGTTGGTTATGCCATTATGGTTTTCTCTCAATATTTTCTAATCTATCAACCACCCTTTCTAAATTTTTAGCAAGGAAATCTAGTTTAGCATCTGAATTTGATGTTTCTTTCTCGATTGTGACTCTCCTTTCATTCCTAAGTCTAGCTTTTTTGGCTAGAATATTAATTTCTACACCAATAACATATAATTGCATCTGTTCTAGTGTTTCAACATTCCTTTCTCTTAGTTCTTAAGTCATACCTGGATCAAATCCATCAGGAAATTTAAGAAGTACATAATAGGGTGTAGGTTTAAGATCAATAGGAATGGAATTATAAACACTGTTATACCTAGTGTAGTAATCCTGAACATACTCATTAGGAGTTCTTTTTAAAGCATCAAATTTAGATAAACTTTGCAGGGGTTTCTTTTTCTTTTCCCATTTATTTAAGAATGCTCTATGGAATGCAGCTAAATTAGCTATACTACCAGAAACTAAATTTTTAAACCGTTTATTAACCTCTCCTGTTAAACTTTGAGCAAACAACCTCATTTGAACATCTGATTCATCTATTTCATAGATTTCACAATAATATGTTATTCTTGTAACATGTTGTTGAGAAGTATATTGTGATTGGCCATCAAATAGTGGCATATTTTTTCGATAATATTGGGGCATATCATGGAGGTTTTGGGGTAATACAAGGGGAGCATGCCTAGTGGCCATGGCTTGAAGTTTTGTTGAACTAGGAGGGATAACAGTAATGATAGGAGGAATGCTGGATATGGTAGCTAATGAGATGAAAGTGATACTTGAAGAGTTTCGAAAAGAGGTTCGTATATATATGGAACTATTTGGAAATAAGGATGTAGTGCTTATAAATCTAGTGGATGCAGTGGATTGAGTGAATGAAGGAAATAATATCCTATGCTGCAAAGGCAACTTAGGACTAAATTTTTATGTGGATGAACTAGCAGTGGAATCTAAAAATGAGGTGACAACATACAGAGTTGAATCTGCTGCTGGAATTATTGTTGTGTGAAATTGAGAAACTGGAGGCTTAATGTGAGATAATAAATGGGCTAATTTAATAGCATCATCAATTATATAATTTTCTTTTTGCTGAAATAATATTCTGTTTTGCTTTCAAGAAAGCAATAAAAACTGGATCTATTACAGTATCTTTTAAAACAATTTCAGATTTAATTTTAAACAATGATTGTTCAAATTTGAAATCAAAATCAATATAAGATAAGATTACTAATTCTTTGGGTAAATAATTAGCTTTTCTTAATGGTACTTCAGTTTCTAAATTGACAATTTGTTTTCTCTTTTTATTTTTTCCAATCTGTTCTGGGTTATCTACTATAACTACAGGCTTAGGATCCGGGTTAGACCTGGTATAGTAGGTTTTCCTAGAAGCCATAATGACTATTTATGAATACCCACAATCCTTTAAAAATGATCCAAAGTAAAAATATAAATGAAAGATCTTCCCTTAAGACTAAATTTAAAACTGGATATTGGTCAGTCCCTAGTATGTTATCCAGTATGTTATCACCCTAGTAATTTCTAAAGGTTGTGGGCTTTTCATTTTTAGTTTAAGAAAACTAGGGGTAACCACAAAGCTACTTTCGAAATTTAGGATCTAGCCTTCCTAAATTTCAGAGAGGGCTCTCTCTTTATGACTTAACTTTGTCTTTTGTTTAATGGTTTAAGCTAGTTATGATAGAAAAATTGGTTTTGATTTTGAAATGTTTGGTGGAAAATAATATTACTTAAAGATAGATTAAAGAGGGATATACTAGTCCATTGCACTATAAAGTCAAATTCTAGCAAGCAGTACTAGAAGGCAAGGCCAAAAGGATGCTAATGTATCCAGGGAAAGGTAGATAACCCTCAGAGATTTGGATAAATTGTTTTGATGAAATGTCTTGCTTCGGGATAAAGGGAAATGAAGGATCCCTTGATATGGAAAAAGAGGAAGGAGGCATGGGTCAAACAGGACTAGGAGAAATTAAGAATTCCTAAATCTAGAAATCAACATAAAACATTTAAATGATTAAGTAGTTAAGACAGGGAGCTTTTACGCTAGTCCTGAAGTAATACTCCTAATTAATCATTAAGATTGAACAACATATATGAAATTCTATGTAACTCAAAAAAGGAAACAATGATAGTAGGAAAGTAATTTACTCATAAAATTATCGCATGAATCCTGAATTATGAAGTCCAATTGGATATTATCCAGACTGATGCTTTGAAATCAACACAGGTAAGCCTCCAACGTACCAACAAAATGTCTATAATGTTCTTAGAAATTTTATTCCACACTAAACACTTAAAAAAATGAAGTGTTTATACCAATGTTTATTACAAATATCCTAGAGAGATCTAGGAATAGTTCTATGAAATATAAAATATCTTTACACATTAAGAGGGACAATTGCTTAACAAATTTATCAAGTTGTCCTCTTATCTAGAAAATATACAACTAATGTTATCTAACAAAAACTATTTGTTGAATAGCTATCCATGCTTGTTGGCCATTGAAAAATATATTTTGGAAGATGACGTAACTGATACTCTTTCCACTTATACTCTTTAACATTGTATTTCATCTCTGATGTTCTTTCAAGCTACTTATTTATCATTTTACTGCTGTAAAAAAGGAAATTACAACAGTCAAATCAGCTGGCTGTTGCTTTTCTCTCTGATACACTTTGACTATGTTGTTCACCCTGATACTCTTTTAACTGATACTTTAACCTTTAATTATTGTAAAAATAGACTTTTTAGCAGTAAAAAATCAAAATCAAATAACTATTTTATTGTTTCCTCCTCAAATTGATTGCTTCACCTGCACTTTATTTCATCGTTCTGATTCTTTGCTACTACAACAAATCTGTAAAAGTCTGCCATTGTTCAACATATGGTATTTTTACACTTTTTATTTTTCTGAAGTTCTCATCAACATTAGTAAACTTTGCAAAGTTTGGTTTGATAACAAACAGATGCTTGATTCCATGTTGAAGGAAAAACAAGTCTTCAATATACTAGAGAACAACTTTCCCTATTGGAGAGCCCTATGGCAGTGGCTTGTTGACATGTTCTTTGGCATGATCCCTTATATTTTTGTCATATTCATTTCGGTCCATTAACTTCTCATTGAAGCCATGTATATCTGGAATGCCATATTGTCTTAGCATAGTGTACTTTTCTAGAAACTTGGTAATAGAAAAATTCATGGCATCACATTTTTCTTTCAAATTGTGCATCATAGTTTTCTTTGTCAGTACTTTCTTGATTTGCAATATAGTCTCTGTCCTATCCTGTGTCTTCAATTCTTCTAGCTATGTCCTATTTTTACTATTTAATATAGTGATTAGCTTTAATGCATGTGCTGGTTTGTCTGCTAATTATTCTGTTGCATTTTGTATTTCCACTTGTGCTACTAGAAGGAGGTATCTTTGTTCATATATTATCTAGATTGATGGCCACTAAAGATGTATAGCCTCAATTATATTGGTCCATAGGTAATTTATTATATAATAAATTTGGGCAGTGAAACTTAAATATTTTTGAAGGCTTTGGAATTGCTCTTCAAGTCTCTTGGATTTTTTCTCATAATTATTGGCATTAATTAATGTTGCTTTGTTAGATACTTCCATATTCTGAATCTTTTTCTTCAAACTGTTAATTTCATTAATTTTCAGAGAAATTTCCTCCATTGCTTTCACAATCTACCCTACATCATTAGTCTGCTGCACTTGTGATGTGGAGGATTCTATATTGGAGGTAATAGCTGATTCCACTGAAACTGCAGTTGCCAGTGGCTCTTTTTGTGCTAACTTTTCTCCCAGTGTAGAAGGAATAGAGACTATAATAATAGGTATGACTGCAGGAATGGTGGAAGTATCACTTTCCTTCATAGTTTCTTTTTCTTTCATAAGTATATCCATTTGAATTTCCATATATTTGATTTGGGCAGTTAACTTTATGATCAACTGCATCATATCATCTTTCTCCTTTTGTTCTTGAAATATCTCCTTACTCTGTGGGTGCTAACTTTGACGAAGTTTTAACTGTTTCCTTAAAGCAACAATATCATCATTTCTCTTCTTTATCAATACTTCAGCAGCTTATACATTTGATGGGTCAACTCCTATTTGTAAAATCAAATTTCTAAGTCCTTGATCCTTAAATATTTGGCATATAAAGAGCCTTTGACAAGTTTCATTTGGTCTTGCATGTTGATAATGTTATTTTGAAAATTTGTCACACTCATGGGTTTTGTCACCACAATAGAATATAGCATTTCAGAACCATGTCTATGGAATTCTATTTGATCGAGTTCATGCACCTTTTCAGTATCTACTTCAAATTCAACTTTTTTGTAGTCAGCCACCATCTTTGGAGTTGAAGTAGTTGGTTTTAAGTATGACATGATCATTTTGTTTGAGGAGTAATCAAATGCTATAAGCAACCTGTTCTGATTTCCTGGCTTCTATTTGAGAAATTGAGAATAAATCTCACCTTTGATTTCCTCATTCCTTTATTTGATTTGCTTATATCTTTGTTTGATGTCCAAATATTTTTCTTCTATTGTTTGAGAAGAAGAAGCTTTTATATTAACCTGCTTTTCAATCATCTGAGTGTCTGATTATTTACCTACTTCTTGTTCTCTTTCTATCTCTGTTAAAGTCTCTTTAATTATCTCAGTGGCTTCGTCATTGCTGACTTCTGGTTCATTGAAATCTTCAACCTATATAACTTTCTCTTTCCCTATGGAACCAAATCTGAGCCTTTTGTTGTAGATGATCTTGAACTTAGTATCTATAGTAGTTTCTGCTCTGTAGGCTCCCTCATCTATGCATATTTTGTTTGAAGATTATGGCTATTTAGAAGTTACCACAAAAAGTGTGGTATCCATTTTTCCTATTGGTTATTCATTTGCAGTTGCATCTACCAATGTATTTTCTACTCATTCTACCTGATTAGCAAAATTTTCAATATCAGGCTTTGGCTCATGTAGAAAGGGAGGTAGTTTACACTTGACCCTTATACTGCTTAAAAGATCTTAGGGTTCATAATTCCAAGGGAAACTCAATTGAAATTTCATATCTGACAATATTTTTTCTATCTCTTTATCAACATCTCTATTATTCACTATGAAAGGACCAATCCGATTTTTTAATTTGAACTGGATCTTCTTTTTGGAAGCCATGAAATTTATAGCATTAGCATTCAAAACCTGTCTCAAATACTCTAAAGAAAACACTCTGATAGTCAAAAACTTAGGTAATTTTTATGGAACCAGATTGGTTCCAAAATTCTCAATTCAGTTTGTTTCTCATACAAGTACCAATCTCCCATTTTTCATTCCTCTGACAGTTGTAATATCATTTTTCTTCACTTACTCTAGGTTTTTCTGATTTATGTAGCAAATTCATAGCTGGCCTAATGAACATATCTGTAAAATCTGTGTAGCTATATTCACTTCCTTCTTTTCTCAATAGTAATGTCCAAAAGACAACTGATAGACGCTCGCCCTCTACATTCATTTTCTATAATGCTATTGGAAAGTGATCAGCTTGTCAGAATAAGAACAAGTGAAATAAATAGGAATAATATTTGAATACCCCTTTAGTGGGTAACTTTGTCAATTGATAATGTATGGAATCAGCTATAAACATGGAAAAGTCAAAGATCACATCAGGAGGTTGACCAGGAGACAAGGTAGAAAAAACCCAAGGATGGACTCATCAGTGAAATAGCCCAATACAAAGGATAACATGGAAATTACATGTCTAGAACCCTCTGGAAACTTGGAAGTGGAATAGGGAGGATTCAGCTTTGGAATATCCACATGACTAGGCATGAAGTTCTGAAAAATCATGAATCTTTTAGGGAAATCAAATCCCAAGTATAATTGACTTAATGCTTCAATGGATAGGGGAACTGCCCTAGGGTCAAACTGAAGTTGTAACATTTCATTAATAGACTCTGCAGTGATAGAAAATAAAATTTCCCTATCAGCATTCACAATTGCTCTTTGGTTTGGAACATAGTACTTCTAACACAATCTTACCAGGTCTTGACCAAGATGTGCTACTGGGACTACATATTTTGGTAAATTTCTATCCCAGAGAGGCATGTCATCTTTATCTAGGAACTTTTCATGACACCAATTGTGAACTTATAATAAGTTAAATTCTACCACTCGGTCTACAATTTTATAATCTACATCAACCAAGCGAGTGATTTATTCAGTAGACACTAGTGGCTGAAGGGGGTTAACAGTCATAGTGGTTTTTGTAGTGATTACAAGAGTAGATTTTAGGGCTTTTACTGCTTTATACTTGGGAGGTTTGGATCCTCTAGGTTTAACAGGCTTGGAGCCTCCAGCTTTAGGTGTCATTTGCTTCTTTGTCATTTTCAGATAACTAAAGAAGGATTACACAGTTTGAAATAGTTAATTAGTTGAAATAGATGGTAATTGTGCAATTTTATAGGCAAAGATGATGACAGTGAGGCTTCAATGCTCAATTAGGAATTTGGGACGCAGGCAACAGGTTTGAAACATAAAACATAGGTTTTATGAATGATTGTGACTATAAAAGTGGCTTTTAAGGTATTATGTAGGTTTTAAAACATTTTTGAACCATCGAATTGATCTTTCAGGGGGTTAAGACTGAGAATTTGGCTTTAAAATGAGGCTTTCCTTAAACAAAAATTTTTGGGAAAAAATTGCAAGGGTTTGCCCTGTTTTTCAAGGTTTCTACACACTAGGATGGACAAATTCACTATTTATAACTTTAATTGGTTCAATTTAGAGGTTTAAATCGTGAATTTTGCAGGATAAATTTTGGAAAATACCTGATTTGTAGGTATTTTCATACTTTGAGAAGGTTTCTGAAGCTTTGGTGGTTCCTTCGGATGGGTATGGATCGTTGATGTAGAGAATGGGTTTGAATGGTCTTCAAACAGGGGATCAGTGGCTGAATTTGGGTTTTTTTCTGGGTGTAAGTCAACAATTTGAGCAAAGGATTGTTTGCACAATCGGGCGGCTTTTCACAGTCGAGAATGCACATGTTAAGTCCCTATATTAATACTGTAGCCCCTTATTATGTTAGTGTATCCCCCCTTATTGTTATTATTGTACCCCTGTAACCCCCATATTGTTATTATTTTGCCCTTACATTATTATTGTTAGGTCGGCTAGGATTACATTGTGGACCCACTAGGATTATATTGTGGCCCTATGGAATCCTATATATAGAAGGAGGTTTTTTTTATTTGTATCATCCAAGAATTGTTCATTTATGTCAAACTAGGAGGTAACTCCTCAAAATCAGAATGTGTATTAGCCGAAGAATGCATATGGATTTATACATGGAGGTGAGGCTATTGGGATTCATCTCCCAATGACTCTTGGCCTTCCTTATTTCCTAATATTAATTAATATACAATATTAAATATGCACACCCATCCATAGGATTAGGTGTCAACATTCCCCCCTTTAATCTGAAGGGATGTTGGTGAGTCCAAGCATCGATCTGAACTTTTCAAACTTTTCTCTTCCAAGTGATTTGGTGAAGATGTCAGCAGTTTGCTCATTTGTGGAACAATGATTGTAGATGGATGGTTTTGGCATGAACATGATGTCGAATTAGATGGTATTTTGTATTGATGTGCTTTGTTCGATCATGGAACTTTGGGTTCTTGGCCAACTTTATTGCAGAAGTGTTGTCGATCATGAGTGGTGTGGAATACATTTGTTTCATCTGCAAATCTTCTAGGATTTTCTGGAGCCACACAATTTCCTTTGTTGCTTCAGCTGCTGCCACATATTCTCCCTCGGTCGTGGAATCTGCTGGAACTGACTATTTGCGTGATCTCCATGAGACAGCTCCTGATCCAAGACTCATGGTGTAACCTGTAGTAGACACCCCTATTTCTTTGTCGCCATCAAAGTCTGAATCAGAGTATCCGATCAAACTGAAGTCACCTACCTGTGTATATTTGAGTCCAAAGTATTGAGTCCCCTTCAAGTACCTTAGCACTCTTTTTGCAGCAGACCAATGTCCTTCACAAGGTTTTTGCATGAACCTTGAGAGGAATCCAACAAAAAATGAAATGTCAGGTCTGGTGGTGGTCAGGTAGATAAGACTTCCTACAAGTTGTCTATACTTAGTTGCATCCTCAAATTCCTTCCCTTCAATAGATGTGAGCTTCAAGTTTTGTTCCATTGGAGTGGTTAAGGGATTACAGTCATTCATGCCAAATTTGTTCAAGAGATCTCCAATGTACTTCTTTTGAGAACGAAATATGAATTTAGGATGTTGAATTACTTCAATACCCAAATAGTAATGAACATGACCCAAATCAGTCATTTCAAAACCTTTCTTCAACTCTTTCTTCATGGATGCAATATAGCTCTCATTGTTTCCTGTTATCAAAATATCATCTACATATACCACAAGATATACAATTGTTTTTCCAACTTTCTTAACAAACAAAGTTTCATCATCAAGATCAAAATGTTTGAAATCAAGTTTCAGAAGATGCTCGGTCAATTTCTCATACCAGGCTCGTGGTGCTTGCTTGAGGCCATACAAGGATTTTACAAGTTTGCAAACTTTGTGTTCTTGACCCTTTATCACAAATCCTTCTGGCTGAGACATATAAACATTCTCCTTTAGATATCCATTCAAGAAGGCTGTTTTTACATCCATCTGATGGACTTTCCATCCATTCTGAGCTGCTAAGGCAAAGAGAGTCTGGATGGTGGTCCATTTTGTTGTGGGAGCAAAAGTTTCTTCATAATCGACTCCTTCTTTTTGTGCGAATCCTTTTGCCACAAGCCTGGCCTTGTGCTTGTCAAGTGAGCCGTCTGCTTTGTACTTTTTCTTGTAGACCCACTTACAGCCAATTGGTTTCGTTCCCAAAGGAGGATCAACCAGCTTCCAAGTGCCATTCTTTATCAAGGCATCATACTCCTTCTGCATCGCTTCTTTCCATTCATCATGAGAAGCGGCTTCTTTGAAGGAAGTTGGTTCATGATCTGTAGACAAACTCAATTCACAGCTATAAGCAATATCCATATCAACAGGAGAATTAGAATTATCTACATCACCTTTGATTTTTTGAGTGGAACTTCTTGTTCTTGTTTTTCCAACCTCATCGGGATGAAAATTCTCCAGTGTCTTTGTCAGCCATTTGTGAGGACCTTTCTGAGATGGCCCAGGCTATTCATTTGATTGAGTTGGGATTGATTCAAGATTCAATCTCCCAATTCTGTCAATCACATCATCCAATGTGTCATCCGTGGTTGTTTCTTCATGTGGGGAAGATGATTCCACAGTTTGATTCAATATCGGAATCCCCCCTTCAAGATGTGGAATCACATTATCAAATTCTTGGAAATACTTTGCATGTGTGAATCTATCTAGGCGATCAAGTTGCCGCTCAACAACCTTGTCACTCTTGGAAGATTCAAGAAATATGACATCTCTTGCTATCACAAACTTCTTATTTGTTTCATCATAGAGACGATATCCTTTGGAGGTATTGGAGTACCCCAAGAAGATACATTTCCTGCTTCTAGCACCAAGTTTGTTCCTTTGACCCTTGGGTATCAAGGCATAACAAGTGGACCCAAAGACCCTGAAATGCTTTACCGAAGGAATGTGGCCATGCCACATTTCAAAAGGAGTTTTATTTCTAATTGAACTTGAAGGACACCTATTCTTTATGTAAACATCACATAGAACTGCATCAGCCCAAAACATCAATTTTACATTCTTGAAAAATAACATGGAGCGGACCATATTTAAAATGGTTCTGTTCATTCTTTCAGCTACACCATTCTATTGTGGATTATATGGCACAGTTGTTTGATGTTTGATTCCATGTTGACGAAGATAATTTTCAAATTCGTTTGAAGTGTATTCTTTTCCATTATCAGTTCGTAGAGAGCCAATATGTGTTTGTGCATCATTTTCAATCCATGCATGAAAATTCTTGAAAGTTTGAAAAGCATCAGACTTATTCTTCAGTAAGTAAATCCAACACATTCTGGTGTAGTCATCAATAAATGTCATCATTTATTTGTTTCCATTTGCAGAAGAAATAGGCATAGGGCCACATAAATCTGAATGAACAAGTTCAAGTTTTCTATGTGCTCTGGAGTGTGAATCATGAAATGGCTGTTTGCTATGCTTTCCTAGAATACAAGAATCACATTCCTTAGGTTTTCTAGGAATTGTAGGCAGTCCATAAACACCATTTTTCTTCAACAAACGAAGGTTGTCATAGTTTAAGTGTCCAAATCTATCATGCCATAAAAGACTTGATGGGAATGTACCTTCATCATGATGTGAACTGAATGCAAAGTTTTGAGCATGAGCAGATGAACCTTTTAGCTTCAAGAGTCTCCCTTCTTCTATTCCCTCCATGACAAGTGAGTGATCTGATGCTTTTCTGACCTCTGCCTTGCCATCAAACAAGTGAATTGAGTGTCCTTGCTGCCGGATTTCGACTAGGGATAGCAATTTTCTCTTCAACTCCGAGAGGTATAGAACCTCATGTAGGATATGATCTGGAAGACCAGACAGTTTAAGCCTGACTGTACCAAGCCCTAATGGCTTGAGTTTGGATTTATCTGCGAAATATACTGCTCCATCAACTTTTTCAGTGAATTATTCAAAAAAATCTTTTCTAAATGTCATGTGACATGTTGCTCCTCAGTCTAGCAACCAATCATCTCTCCATGAAGTAAATGAAACATCAAATAGGTTTTCAGTTACTCCATTGTTACAATGTGCTAGAACATAGTGAGCGGATTTAGGTGCTTTACCTTTGTCTTTGTCATTAGTTTTACCTTTGTCTTGATTTCTTTGCTTCTCAATTTTCTCCCATGGTGTCTTGCATTTGGATGCATCATGTCCATCTCTATTGCAACGTGTGCAATGAAGATTGTATTTGTCAGCTTGTCTGCCCCCCCTTTCTGTGAAGTTTCTTCTTCCTCTTCCTCTTCTGCCACCTCTTCCTCTGGATGAATCTGGAGCATGACTCTTTTCTCTATGTGCCAAGTATGCAGCCTCTTTGGAAGATGAAGGGACTGTCATCTTCCCAAAATCTTTCTCTCTTTCTGCAAACTTTTTCTCAAGTGTATTAAAGGTGATATGCTCAAAGTTTCCACTTGCTTGCAAAGACTCAAGATAATGTGAGTAATTCGGATATAATGCCTTAACATATGCTATGAGAGATATGTCCATTTTTACACCAGTGTTTTCAATGTCATGCATTATAGATCTTACTTCTGAAGCTAAAGCAAGGGGATCATCATTATTCATTTCAAGACTGAACA